>CM048755.1:55510572-56110572 GCA_026315105.1 Locusta migratoria
GATAGTTTAATACTGGAATTGAGGAAACAACGCTAAATGTTATTGACGGCCAAAGAAAACCTTGCAATCGATGTTATTGGTCAACTTAGTGTGGTAAAGTTCTGGGAAGTGAAACAACATTTCAAAACATTCACATCTATTTTCAAGCGAAAAAAATAAACTTATGAACACATCAAGCAATATTTATAAGAGCGTAAATAGACCTTCTTTACTTTATCTACTACGATTTGCCCAATGACATTGTTAATATCGTGGGAAAGGCAAACCAGAGACTACGTTTTATTGGCAGAACCCTTAAAAGATGCAACAAAACTACTAAGGAAACTGCATACACTGCGCTTGTCCGTCCATTTTTGGAGTATTGCAGCCCAGTGTGGGATCCTTATCAGGTGGGTTTGACGGAGGACATCGAAAGAGTCCAAAGAAGGGCAGCTCGTTTCGTATTGTCACGATACAGGGGAGACAGCGTTACGGAAATGATACAGGATCTGGGATGGGAATCGTTACAACAACGGCGCTTATCGCTGCGGCGTGGGTTACTTGCGAAACTCCAATCGCCAACATTCTCCTCCGAATGCGAAAATATATTGTTGACTCCCACTTATATAGGTAGAAATGATCATCAGAATAAAATAAGAGAAATCAGAGCTCGAACAGAGAGATTCAGGTGTTCTTTCAAAATTCAAATGTTTGTATAGTCTATGGGACTTAACTACAGGGCTATTAGTCCCTAAACTTACAAACTACTTATGAACTACTTACGAACTAGGACGGCACAAATATCCATGCCCGAGGGGGGATTCGAACCCCCGACCGTAGAGGCCGTGCAGACCGTGACTGGAGCGCCTTAGTCCCCTCGGCCACCGCGGCCGGCAGGTGTTCTTTCTTCCCGCGCGCTATTCGAGAATGGAATGGGAGATAAATAGTATAATTGTGGTTCGATTAACCCTCTGCCAGGCACTTAAATGTGATTTGCGGAGTATCCCATGTAGATGTAGATGTTAATAACGTCATGGACAACTGAACTTTTGTCTTTCTGTTGGACTGACTTTTTCATTTAAAATGCTATTTAATGAAAATTGCATCATCAAATTACAATATTATTCAAATAAACAATTGGCTTCAGTCTTTTCTGTTACGATATTGCAAATTATAAACAATTTTTCGGTTTCAGTTGTACGACCTCGCTTTTCGGTGGACAATAATTGAGATAAATATTTAAGTCGTCATGAAACATTTGCAATTTACCGCTAAACCAAAGTATAATAATAAACTAAAGATTAATAAGACAAGTTTGCGTGCAAACCGTGTAATTGTCCACTACAGTATGAAAATCGCGTGACGAAAATAGGTTAACTTCCGATGTCAGCAGACGACCGTTCAATCAAAACAATCTGCTTGAGAAAGCTTAACGTGACGTTGACGTTAGGTGACGGTCTGGTGACGGACAGTGTGAATGCCGTCATTAGAAATACATTTTGTAATACAATCTGATCATAAACTTCGACATAACGTAAAATATACGTAAATACGAAGGAAAATGGCGGACTAACTGGAGCGGTGACTGCAGCAGACAGCTGCTAGCTCGCGCATGCGCAGTGAACCCACTAGTACCGAATTTAGAACTCGTCCTATTTCTTTATCGCTATAATTATCGCGCTTCGATACTAGCGCGATCATACTAGTGCAGCCATTCAAACGACTGACGGCCGCCATTAACGCAACTTGTTAGCAATCTATTACAAGTTCGTTGATCGTTTAAAACGGGCTTTACTGTGAATGCCGTTTCCCGTTACACTTTGCCTGTCCTTACCGACATGTTGTAATTCTGGTGGTTCTTCCGCAGCTTCGTAGTCCCCCGGCTTTATAGTCGATGTGGTGACTGCAGACAACTGTTTTCTACCATTCCGCTGCTTTGGATCGGAATCTGCTGACGTGGTGTCACTTAAAGTACGACCAATTTCCGCCGTATTTCCGAGCAGTATTGGCGCCGTCTTTTCTGCGTCTTGATAGGATATTCTTTGTTTTTTGCGTTTCTTGGGAGAAAGTGCCACTGTTTGATTTTCTGCAGAGCAGGTTTCCTTTCCGGGAGTTCTTCTTCATTTACCATTGGGTTAGTTTCCAGTTCGCTCCTGGGACTCGGACGTTTTCCATGTTCTCGAGTTGGAGCACCTTTCTGGAGGCTGTCTGATCTCGTGCCCTCTGGCTGATCATATTCCATTGTCACATCTTCGGTAGAATTATCTTGGATGGGAATTTCCATAGGCGTCTCTCGAACAGCTTCTGTGGTACCTGAAGTGTCACTGAAATGACGGTGCTCCGGCGTGTCCGTGCTCATTCGGACCGCAGCCACATACGAGATCGGGAGGGTCGTCATCCTGTCAGCTGGCGCTGTTTCGCCTATAGGTACCTGTGTCACCCTTCTCTGAATGCATTGGGCTCGAACATGACCAGTTTAATCGCACCCCGAGCAAGTACGGAGTTGACCGTCGTACATGATAATCGCGCTATAACAGATCGAAATATATAATGGAATATGTGTCCTTAATTCTATCTTCACGTGCCGAACACCGTTCAAAACAGGTACTTTAAATGACATCCATTTTTCAGCAACATTGTTGATGACCTCTCCATATTTCGTCAAAGCGACATTAATTTCGTCTGCAGGAACTTCAAATGGTAGTTCGAATATCCGAACTGTCCGAATACCAAACCCTGCGTGCGCCACTTTAACTCTACCAACGTTCCCGTCACAGTGCTCGAATTTAAAATTACCAGCGGATGACTGCACAATTTCGTCACAAATTTCCAAAATTTTGAACTTGATATACACAGTACTGGTAACTATTGAGAGATGGACACCAATAATATCGTCAAAGGATCTGTTCAGTGATTCCTCGATCCACGACTCAATTTCATATGACTTCGGTCGTGCATAGTTAGAATCAAATACAAACTTCAAAGTATCTCTTCTTGGTACTCCAGTCATGTTTGTGTTCTAGCCATTATTGACGCAATATCACGTTATTGCGGCCGCGTAAACCCAGCGCTCAGGTGACAGCAGGAGAGACGTGGAACCGCCGAGCCAAACCCTACGGGGCAGTTGATAAGCTGCATATGGTGATAGAAAATTCTTTGTATTTCCTAAACTCTTCGCCATCTGGAGTTCCCACTTCGTGCACTTTTATATCTCACCACACCCTACATGTAACATAAATTTGGACGAATTCGGCGATGAAGACTAGGCGTCCTCTCTTTGTGAGACTAGCTGAACTTTTGATCATGTAACTGAATAGTATATATACATGTGGCATCTGTTCCGAAAGAACAGACGTCACTTCTGACCTGCAGTTGTCATTCTTTAATATTCATTGAATATGCGATTGGGCAAAGCTGAAAATGTGTACCCAGCCGGGATTCGAACCCGGGTCTCCTGCTTTCTAGGCAGTTGCCCCCTACACCACTGGGGACACAGTGATCACCGCACCTGCAAGGACTACCTAAGCACGCCTCCCGTCAGATACATATTCCAAGCTTCACCCTACCCACAGTACTCAAACTCCCCAGTGGTGTAGGGGTCAGCGCAACTGCCTAGAAAGCAGGAGACCCGGGTTCGAATCCCGGCTGGGTACACATTTTCAGCTTTGCCCAATCGCAGTTGATGTCATATATTCTGTGAATAATTACTGAATAGAACTTCTGAATGCTATGTCAGTAAAAATTGTTAACTATTTATAATTATTTGATGGCAGCTAATTATGACTGTATGAACACTATTTAAACAACTGGAAGCGTTATCACTGTACTGATTACATTTATTTTTAGTACTGTTCAATTAAACTTACATTTGTTATCTTTTGAAATTTTCATCACAATAGCACTATTTCTTGGGATTTTCGGAAGTTTTATCACCAGGAAAGAACCCTACTTCGTAAAATGACTTGGGAAAAATCAGAGGTTGTCACACATATTTCAGTTAACAGTTATATTATACAACTTCACACAACACGACTGGTTCATGCAAAGTTACATAATAAAATACATTACTTGCAGTACCGTAGATGGCTGATTAGATGATTTTGTGGCAGTGTAAATCTTCCAAAAACTTTGCTGTAGTTGATGTGGCCAAGAGCTCATTTATCCTCTTCGTGGAGAAGCAGTGGCGGCGCTAGACGAAAACTGGCCGTCGGTGAACTCGTATTTGCGAGGCCCCTTCCATTTTTTCAGCAGGAAGAAAATGTTTAAAAAATGAGCTGAATTATACACCAATAATCATTATACTAAAATTTTATTAATATAATACACAGGTATTATTGCAATGACAAAAATTAACAATAATCAAACTCAAATTAAAATAGAAAAACTTTTTGGCTTTTCGCCTCACTGACTTTTTTAAAGATCACATCATAATTAATACTAGCCGCTATTTCGTCTTCAATTGATAGTATTGACAACGCAGGTGGTCTTCCTTGGCTCACTGTGCTTCTCAAGTAAGTCTTAATAAATTTTGACTTTGAGAAGCATGTCTCGGCCGAAGCTGTACTGGCTGGAACTGTGAGCGTGATTCTGATTGTTATATAAACATTTGAATATACTTCTTCAAAATTATTTTCTGAAATATACTGAAGGATTTCTTTTGCGTCTTTGATTGAGTCTAGTCGATTGGATTTCAAAAGCTGGAGTTCCTCGTAAAGTTCAAAAGGCTGTATGTCACTATTTTCGCCTTCTCAGAGTTGTTGTTGTTATGGTCTTCAGTCCGGAGACTGGTTTGATGCAGCTCTCCACCCTACTCTATCCTGAGCAAGCCTTTTCATCTCCTCATAAGAACGGCAACCCACATCCACTTGAATCTGCTTACTATACGCGTCTCTTGGTCTCCCTCTGCGATTTTTACCCCACACACTTCCCTCCAATGCTAAATTTACGATTCCTCAATGTCTAATAATGTGTCCTACCAAGCGATCCCTTCTTTTAGTCAGGGTATACCAAAAATTCCTTTTCTCGCTAATTTTGTTCAGTACCTCTTCATTAGTTATGTGATCTACCCACTTAATCTTCAGCATTCTTCTGTAGCACCACATTTCAAAAGCCTCTATTCTCTTCCTGTCCGCACTGCTTATCGTCCATGTTTCACTCCCGTACAAGGCAACACTCCACACAAATGCCTTCAGAAAAGACTTCCTTACCCTTAAATTAATATTTGATGTTAGCAAATTTCTCTTTTTCAAAAATGCTTTTCTTCCCATTGCCACTCTGCTTTTTATATCCTCTGTACTGCAACCATCGCATGTTATTTTACTACCCAAGTAACAAAACTCATCTACCACCTTCACTGTCTCATTACCTAATCTAATTCCTTCGGCATCGCCTGATTTTCTAAGACTACATTCCATTATTTTTGTTTTGCTCTTGTTAATGTTCATTTTATACGCTCTCTTCAACACACTGTCCATTCCATTCAACTGCTCTTCCAGGACGTTCGCTGTCTCTGACAGAATTACAATGTCATCAGCAAAACGCAATGTTTTTATTTCTTCACCCTGAACTTTAATGCCTATTCCAAAATTTTCCTTGCTTTCCTTCACCGCCTGCTCAATGTACAAATTGAATAACATCGGAGAAAGGCTACAACCCTGTCTTACTCCCTTCCCAACTGATGCTTCCCTTTCATGCCCTTCAAGTCTAATAACTGCAGTCTGGCTTTTGTACAAGTTGTAAATAACTCTCCTTTCCCTGTATTTTACCCCTGCTGACTTCAGAATTTGAAAGAGTGTATTCCAGTCAACATTATCAAAAGCTTTCTCCAAATCTACAAAAGCTAAAAGTGTAGGTTTGCCTTTCTTCTAAGATAAGACGTAAAGTGAGTATTGCCTCCCGGGTTCCTATGTTCCTCCTGAATCCAAACTGATCTTCCCCGAGGTCAGCTTCTACCAGCTTTTCCATTCTCCTGTAGATAATTCTTGTTAAAATTTTGCAACCATGACTTATCAAACTGATGGTTCTGTAATTTTAACACCTGTCTGCGCCTGATTTCTTTGGAATGGGGATTATTACATTTTTCTTAAAGTCTGAGGGTATTTCGCCTGTCTCATACATCCTACACACCAGTTCAAATAGTTTTGTCATGGCTGGCTCTCCCAGAGACTTTAGTAGCTCTGAGGGTATGTCATCTACTCCTGGGGCCTTGTTCCGACCTAGGTCTTTCAGGGCTCTGTCAAATTCATCTCTCAGTACAGTATCTCCTATTTCATCTTGATCTACTTCCTCTTCCCTTCCTACAACATCGTCTCTAAGTTCATTTCCTTTGTAGAGCTGCTCTATGTACTCTTTCCACCTTTCAGCTTTCCCTTCTTTGCTGAGAACTGGTTTTCCATCTGAGTTCTTGATATTCGTAGAATTACTTTTCTTGTCCCCAAATGTGTCTTTTATTTTTCTGTAGGCGGTATCTATTTTCCCCCTTCTTATACATTCTTCTACAGATTTGCATTTGGCTTCTAGCCACTCCTGCTTAGCCATTTTGCATTTCCTGTCAATCTCATTTTTTAGTCGTCTGTACTCCATTTTGCCTGTTTCATTTACTGCATTTTTATATTTTCTCCTTTCATCAATTAAATTTAGTATTTCCTGTGTTATCCAAGGATTTTTTGTTGGTCTTGCCTTTCTACCTATTTTGTCCTCTGCTGCCTTCACTATTTCATCTCTCAATGCTACCCATTCCTCTTCTACTGTTTTATTTCCCCCTGTTTCTGTCAATTGTTGCCTAAAGCTCCCTCTGAAATTCTTAAGAACCTCAGGTTCCTTCAATTTATCCAGGTTCCATCTCCTTATTTTCCAACCTTTCTGCAGTTTTTTCAGTTTCAGCCTACAGTTCATGACTAACAAGTTATGGTCAGAGTCTATATCTGCCCTTGGGTATGTCCTGCAGCTTCTCAGAGTATCGTACGTAAATCATTACAGTGCTTGAGAAGGTCCTCCTTGGATAGAGATTTCAAATAATTGATATCATAAATAAAACCAAATCGCTCAAAATATTCTTCGAGCGCTTTGAATCAACTTTCACTGTCGACTATTACAGCATCTATCGTTGTGTTAAAAAAATTAACTATGTATTGCATTTCAGCAGATTCTATTGCTTCATCAGTTTGTTTGTAATAGAACATTCGTTTTTTCTGTGTTATTCTTTTATTTTTAAACTCAGACTCAATTTCGTAACTACTTTTTTCTACAAACAATCGATCTTCTGCAACGCATGTTTCAAATCCTGTAGTACGGAATTCTCGAATCCAATCACGAAATGAACGTAAAGAGTCAACAGCTACTTTCAGGTTCAATTTAACCGACTGCCATTGTTTATTTATATCGTTCACACGTAGTAAAATCTCGTACCAAACGTGTATTGCAACAATGAACTCAGAAGTTAACATTTCGTTCAAGACTGCTTCACAGTCACTAAGAATTTCAGAATTATCAGTTTTACTTTTCAGGTCATTCACGCTTTCGATGACATCATCAAATTGGAATAATATAACTTTTAATGCGTGCCTCTGCTGTACAAGTCAAGTTATACCATCATCAAAAGAAATGTTATTGTGATTTTTCTAAAGTAACATTTTATTAGCCCAGGATAAACATAAATGGAAAGCGTATGTTCATTTTGAAGCTTTCTTCTGTGCCTGCAAGAAGCTGCAAGCACTGTGACGTATAGTGTTAAAAATGTTCAAATGTTTGTAAAGCTTATGGGAGTTAACTACGGGGTCATCAGTCCCTAAACTTACAAACTACTTAAGAAGTAGCTACAACTAAAGACGGCACAAATATCCATGCTCGAGCGGGGATTCGAACCCCCGACCGTAGTGGCCGTGCAGACTGTGACTGAAGCGCCTCAGTCCCCTCGGCCACCGCGGCCGGCGACGTATAGTGTGATATGGATTTTATACAGAGTAACACTGAAGAGTGATTTTATCCCGTTGGATCCCGAGATTATTAATGGGCGCCGTAGCTGGATCATGCTACTCTGAAGAAAGAACCCTCCGGGAAAAGATGGTGCGCGGCACTGATGCACTCAATTTCACAGCCGTTCACGCTGCTAGCAGAACAGCATGGTGCAACACGCAGAAAACACTCTCACTGTCAATAAACTCCGTATCACACGATATCGTCACAGTGATTGCAGCTTCTTACGGCCATGAAAGAAAGATTCGAAACAAACACATTCTATATGTTTATCATGGGCTGATAAAACGTTTCTTGAAAAAAAAAAAAAAAAAAAAAAAAAAAACCATAGGAACTTTTTTGGGTGCTGAAGAATTCTGTAACATGAAATTTCCACTACCAATAAATGTGACTATAACTTATTAAAATTTCATTAAGATCAGACGAATATATGTTAAGCAATGAACACTATGTGATGACAAGTATCCGGGAGCCCCCCAAAACATTCTTTTTTCATATTAGGTGCATTATGCTGACACTTACTCCCAGGTACTCCATATTAGCGACCTCAGTAGTCATCAGACATCGTGACAGATCAGAATGGGGCTCTTCGCGGAACTGACGGACTTCGAACGTGGTCAAGTGTCACTTATGTCAGAAGTGTCAATGTGAGATTTCCACACTCCTAAACATCCCTAGGTCCACAGTTTCTGATGTGATAGTGATGTGGAAACGTAAAGGGTCACCCACAGCACAAAAGTGTACAGGCTGACCTCATCTGTTGAGTGACAGAAACCACCGACAGTTGGAGAGGGTTGTAATGTATCGAAACCATCACAAAGGAATTCCAAACTGCATCTGGATCCACTCCAAGTACTATGATACGCGGGAGATGAGGAAAAAAAACTTGGATTTCATTGTCGAGCAGCAGCTCACACATCACGAAGGTAAATGCCAAACGACGCCTCGCTTGATGTTAGGAGCGTAAGTGTTGGACGATTGAACAGTGTAAAAACGTTGTATGGACTGACGAATCACGGTGCACAATATGACAATCCGACGACCGGTCGTGAGTATGGCGAATTCCTAATGAATGTCTTCTGCCGTCGTGTGTAGTGCCAACAGATAAATTCGGAGGTGTTATGGCGTGGTCGTGCTTTTCATGGAGCGGGCTTGCACCTCTGGTCGTTTTGCATGGAACTATCATAGCACAGGTCTACGTTGATGTTTCAGGCAACACACTTTGCACTTTTGAAGAGCAGTTAGGGGATGACGATTGCCTCTTTCAACACGATCGAGCATTTCTTCATAATGCACGGCCTGTGGCACAGTAGTTACACGACAGGCCTTTCGCCGCACGCCGCGACATCAGACCACTGTTTCTTCCGGCATATGGTGCGTTACGTGATTCGTAGTGGCAGCCGCGTTTATTCCTCGCTATTTGTTAGCGTTTCGAAGGAAGTTTATAAGTACAGTACAGTGAAACTTCCTGGCAGATTAAAATTGTGTGCCGGAACCGGGACTCGAACCTGGAACCTTTGCCTTTCGCGGGCAAGGGCACTGCCGACTGTGCTATCCCGACACGACTCACGATGCTGCCCCACAACTTTAATTCCGCCAGTACCTCGCCTCCTACTTTCCAAACTTCACAGAAGCTCTCCTGCGAACTATGCAAGACTAGCACTCCTGGAAGAAAGGATATGGTGGAGACATGGCTTAGCCACTCCGCTGCAGAGTGAAAGTTTCATTCTGGAAACATCCCTTAGGCTGTGGCTAAGCCATGTCTCCACCATATCCTTTCTTCCAGGAGTGCTAGTCTTGCGTGTTTGCAAGAGAGCTTCTGTGAAGTTTGGAAAGTAGGAGACGAGGTACTGGCGGAAGTAAAGTTGTGGGGCGGCATCGTGAGTCGTGTCGGGCTAGCACAGTCGGCAGTGCACTTGCCCGCGAAAGGCAAAGGTCCCAGGTTCGAGTCCCGGTCCCGGCACACAATTTTAATCTGCCAGGAAGTTTCATATCAGCGCACACTCCGCTGCAGAGTGAAAGTTTCATTCACAGTACAGTGGTTGTTGCGATGGAAAACAAGCACATGAAGAGGCGGTCTAGTGACAGAACGTCACGAGCCTTCAGAACTGAATGGGAATTGCAATTTTTTTTTCGAAGAGAAGAATGATAATTCTCAATGTCTATTATGCAGTTGCATACTCTCCGAGCACCGCAAATTTGCAATAGAACGGCATTATAACACCACACACAGAGAACTTAATGATTTAGTTGGGGCTGAAAGATCAAACAAGTTGGCGGAATTGAAAAGATGTACTGTAGTCTTATGAAGCGAGACGGCCCGAACTTGAGTATCCCTTACAAATCTTTGTGTTTCTGATGTTTTTATTTGTACATATTTATCGTTAGAATTCGAATTTGGAGTTCACTCATTTTTTGTTTCTTTTTTTTTTTAGCCCTCAGCCGAACGTAGCGAGCTACAAAATAGCGCTCAAAATTTCAAGAGCGAATACGCCTGTCAGTGATGGTGATTTCATCAAGGAGTGTATTGTCCAGCAGCGGCGGATTAGCCGCGCGTACTGGAGCGCTGTGTTGCGGTGCGCGCGGCCCTCCGCCTTCGGGGGTTCGAATCTCCCCTCGGTCATGGATGTTTGTGTCGTCTTTAGTATAAGGTAGTTCATAAGTAGTTTGTAAGTTTAGGGACTGATAACCCCGCAGTTAAGTCCATTAAGCTTTACAGCCGGCCGCGGTGGCCGAGGGGACTGAGGCGCTTCAGTCACGGTCTGCACGGCCACTACGGTCGGGGGTTCGAATCCCTCCTCGGGCCTGGATATTTGTGCCGTACTTAGTTGTAGGTAGTTCATAAGTAGTTTGTAAGTTTAGGGACTAATGACCCCTTAGTTAAGTCCCTTAAGCTTAACAAGCATTTGAACATTAAGCTTTACAAACATTTGAAAATTTTGTATTGTTGAGGCGGCGGAAGTCTTGACGCCACTGGAAGTAAATAAGTTATTGAAATTAGTCTTTCCCGACAGGCAATAGCTCGCCACACAGCGGATGTCTACAGGCAGTTAACTGATAGTGCCAGCAAATTTATTGCATTCTCGATTGCTTTGGACGAGTCGACCGACATTTCGGACATAGCACAACTAGCGATTTATGTTCGTGGAGTCGACACAGATTTGCACGTGACGGAAGAACTGTCAGATTTAGTACCAATGAAAGACATTCCGAGATGTACCTATTTGCTAAAAGCAGTTAAAGAGGCAGTTTAAGCCGTTGGCCCGAATTGGAAAATGTTAGGTTTAGTCACCACGGATGTAGCACCAGCAATGGGAGGGGCTCAGAATGGGCTTGTAGCATTGTTGCGTAAAAAACTAGAACGATCGACAGAAGATTGGTATGGAATTCAAGAAGCTCCTTGTACTAAGTATGCAAATTTGGAGCATGTGATGAAGTTGGTAGTCAGCACAGCACATTTTTTGAAGTTGCAAGGCTTAGTACATCGTCAGTTTCGTTTCTCATGGAACTGAACGAAGAGTACAGAGATGTTGTTTACCACTGCAAAATACGTCGATTAAGTCGAGGGGAATGTCTCGTGTTTTGTCATTCCCGGCCTATCTTTCAGGAAAGTTTCTGCTCAGGGCGTGTGGGATGCGTGGACAGCTAAAACAGCTCTAGAGATTAGTAATACAAGTTTTATTTACTGAAATTTTCTCAATACTTTCAAACATATGTTTGTCTGTCTCTTCTCGCGGCGGCGTCTTCTTGAACGATGCTAGCTGTACTGAGTCCTAGTGACTGCCTATTTCGGAGGCGAGTTCAGTTGCCCTTCCAGACGCATGTCGGCCTGGATATAGCTGCTTGTAGAGGGCGCGCTTCTCCGTTGCTACTTCCAGGAGGCTCGGCACTGGCGTGCGATTGGTTGTCGTTCGTCCGCTGCCTTTTTCACGATCGTTTTCGTGCGTCTGGCGTTTAGCGTTGACTTTACGCCACAACGCCTCGAAAGATTTTTCTGTTTAAGACTCGCTATTTTGTGTTCCTGAAAGGAAAAGGAAAGGAAGAAGCAAAATTAGAAGATCCAAAGTGGATTGCAGATCTCGCCCTTTTAGTTGATCTGACTGCACACTTGAACGCTCTCAATCAGGCTTTGCAAGGTGAGAGCAGCTTATGTCTGATCTGATGGAAAAAGTGGATGTATTTAAAAAGAAAACCGCATTGTGGAAGAAAAACTCATGACAAAGAATACCATCCATTTCTCTACACTCTCAAAAGTCAGAGAAAACGCAAATTTTGACGAATTCGTTTCTGTGTTGGAGGAAATACAGGCACAATTTTCTAAACGTTTTCAGGACACTGCCAGTCTGACATCTGTTTTTGAACTATTTTCTATACCCTTTGGCGTTTCAATTGGATGTGCTCCTGTGCACTTGCAAATGGAATTGATCGATCTGCAGTGTAATTCCCGTTTAAAGGACAATTTTTTTAACCTAAAAACCGTCTAGGAATTTTACGAAGGTTTTCCTCAGGAAGATTTTCCCCGTTTCCACAATGAGGCTGCAAAAGTTATATAAATGTTTGGATCGACATACGCGTGTTAAAAGTTTTTTTCGATAATGAAACTAAATCAGTCACAATTACGTGGCAATCTGATAGACTAAAATATGAGAAACTGTCTGCGTGTGTCCGTGTGCCGTCAGATATGACCTTTATTATGTGTACAGCGAACCAAAAATAATTAAATTAATGGTGACATTTTGTTGTATTTATCATATGTTTTGTTGAGAATCGTAGTTATTGCAAATTCTGTTCAGTAGTTCCAGATAATAAAATTTGCTCGTTTCATATGTAGTTGGAATCACTTATTCCACATCATACTGCATGCTGTAGACTACTTTTACGTCCGTTTCTATATCTCAGCTTAAATGTTGTAAGAATTTTACGAGTGACAATGTAAGAAGCACGATATTGTTGGTGTAATGCAGTTTCAAACCCAGCGTTATTATTATTTTTTTGTAGGTGTACCAACAGCCAACAAAGGTTCAGTATTGCTCAACATGATGTGTTGTACAGAGTTTAATAGTTTCAAATGTCGTAATACGAAACTAAGCCAATGGCTAGCACGACGGTTTTCCATACGCGAATTCACTGTCGCATGCGGCGTGTTCGTCGTTCCGCGCATGCGCGCGCAGTCAAGGTTATTGAGATCTTTATCGAGGGAAGCTTCAGCGAGGGGAATCTCAAAAATTCTACTGATCATAGATTTTAAGAAGCTCATCTTGTACTGCCATGGATGGCATGTAAATGCGTGTATGACTGAGTTACTTCTAGCCAGTTTCCTGTATGGCTGTAAATCTACTTTGTTCCCAACTAAGTGTAGCCGTAGCTCAAAAAAATCCGAGACATTAGACGAATTCAGCAGTAAAATACTCTTCTACAAGAGACATGTTGATGACATCCAGATGATTTTCAATGGTACCTTGGCTGAAGTAGCAGTCGCAATTGATGAATTTAACAACCTACACCAAAAACCGTTTACCCGTGAGATATTGAATTGTGTCAGTGCCAGCAGTTACAGAGAAACACAAAATTTCCCCTTGTTCCACGCTTGATGCGCTAGGTAGCACGAAGTAAATGAAAACCTGATTTTTGAGAAAAAGGTTTTCGACTTGCAAGTTGTCTTACTGGGGTGAAGATGACAATTTATGATTTCTCGACCACTTCACGGGATATTCAACCTAAATGGCACTTTCACATCACTGCAGTCAGTGCCTTTCATATTGCATGTCTACCCCGATGGCATCTGCAAGCAGGATAACTGTCCCTGTCTCAAGGCATAATAGTGACTTGGGTTGATGACTTGCCTGCCAAATTCACCTGATCCGAACGAAACTGATATCACAAGGGACTATACCGAGCGTCAGATTCGCGCTACCAGCCTGTAACTTATGTAAATTATGTGACCTATGAGAATTCATCTGATGCTACAGAAACCTAACAGTTGTCGAATTCATGCTACAGAATAGGTGGTGTACTATTTCAGAGGTAGAGAACAGTTTATTCATTAACTAGCTGCAAGTACCCGGCTTTGCCCAGGTTTAAAATAAGGTTTTCTGTAGAAGTGTACAAAACCATTTATTTGCATAGTACTCTCCCCCATGCACCGAACGAAATTTTATGTAGACAGTAACCTTCATCTTGTTTTCAAGGTCAAGTGTACAAAATTCATCAACATCGGAGCAAATCTGTGGAATCCATAAGTACACTCTACCATGCACTGAACGAAATTTTATGTAGACAGTGTACAACGGGAAAAAATGTCTACAGGGGGTTATGTGCTAACCGATCCTGTATCATCTCCTTTCCTCCTCCATGTTGCCATGGATGACGCATAACCAACGCTGAAATGTTTGTAAATCTATCGGACCAAACTGCGTGGTCATCAGTCCGTAGCTTACAAACTACTTAAACCTAGCTAAACTAACCTAAGGACAACACACACACCCATGCCCCAGGGAGGACTCGAACCTCCACGGCGAGCAACCGCGCGTTCCGCAGCGAGGACGCACAACAGTTTGCGTTTGTATCGCAATGACAGTGTACGCGAGGGTTGTAGTTACTCCTCACTGCACTGTGTGAAGAGTAGAAACTCTAAAAGTTCACCAACCTCTTCTATAGATGTCCCCACGCAGATGATAGGACGCATGTCGTAGTTCTTGAATGAGGCTGAAATTGCTAAACTGTTGGTAGGAACTGATCTAGTTACTGAATAAAAGTGAAATCCTCGGGAATTGGGATGCCAACTGATTTTATTAGTCAGCAGAAAACCAGTAAACTGCATAATAACATCAACGTGACACAAATTTTCTTGTTGTTTGTTGTTGTGGTCTTCAGTCCGGAGACTGGTTTGATGTAGCTCTCCACAATACCCTATCCTGAGCAAGCCTCTTCATCTCCACATAAGAACGGCAACCTACATCTTTCTGAATCTGCTTACTGTATCCATCTCTTGGTCTTCCTCTGCGATTTTTACCCCACACACTTCCCTCTAATGCTAAATTCACAATTCCCTGATGTCTAAGAATGTGTCCTACCAATCTATCCCTTTTTTTAGTCAAGGTATGCCAGAAATTTCTTTTCTCCCTAATTCTGTTCAGTACCTCCTCATTAGTTACGCGATCCACCCACCTAATCTTCAGCATTCTTCTGTAGCACCATATTTCAAAAGCCTCTATCCTCTTCCTGTCCGCACTGTTTATCGTCCATGTCTCACTCCCATACAAGGCAACACTCCATACAAATGCCTTCAGAAAGGACTTACTTAGGCTTAAATTAATATTCGATGTTAAAAAATTTATCTTTTTCAAAAACGCTTTTCTACCCATTGCCATTCTGCATTTTATATCCTCTGTACTGCAACCATCATTTGTTATTTTACTGCCCAAGTAACAAAACTCATCTACCTCCTTTATTGATTCGTTTCCCAATCTAATTCCTTCAGCATCACCTGATTTTCTTACACCGCACTCCATTACCCTAGTTTTGCTCTTGTTAATGTTCATCTTATATGCTCCTCTCAGCACACTGTCCATTCCGTTCAATTGCTCTTCCAGGTCCTTTGCTGTGCACAAATTTTCTTAACTGAATGTAAATATAAAGTTATTTCCATTGATCTAAGATAATTAAACAGTGTTTTATGACCGCCTGAATATGCAGGTTACTCCACCGAGTGCGCGTACTGAAGTCACTTGTTACTCTTCCGAGTGCCTGTTCTGAACTGAAGAGTGGCGGCTCAACGCAACACTGCCTTCGTTCCGCAATTTGGCGCGTAAACATGGCCGTCGTGCATCGTCCGTCTTATATTAACTGTTTTCTTTACGTTTTTAGCAATTGTTAATATGTTTTACTTACTCAGGGCATAGCTTAGCTTTGAGGGGGTTTTATGAACTAAGTTTGACATTGAATATATTATTAGTTTATTAAATATTTAAAAAAATATATGAATGCGTTTTGGCGCGTGACTGCCAGTGCTACAGCCAATCGGCGTCCAGTGCCTGCCGCTCGGGGACTTGCCTACGCCGGCCGCGGTGGCCGAGGAGACTGAGGCGCTTCAGTCACGGTCTGCACGGCCACTACGGTCGGGGTTCGAATCCCCCCTCGGGCATGGATATTTGTGCCGTCCTAGTTCGTAAGTAGTTCATAAGTAGTTTGTAAGTTTAGGGACTGATGACCCCATAGTTAAGTCCCATAAGCTTTACAAACATTTGAACATTTGATTTTGACTTGCCTAGAATTCGGGGAGATTTGCCAGTGCTCTTTCCCATGAGAAGCCGACCTATTGTGTCATGTGACATTACATACTAGCGTCTGGCGCGTCTGCGGACGTGACGTCACGCTTTGAATCTCAGACAAAGCCTCGTGTATTTAATTAAGAATAACGCCAAAACTACACAGCTACAGACCAGGCCGAAACGGCAAATGAAAGAGGAGGACAGAGCGCTTATGATAATGTATTCCTATACTCTGCAACACTTTGATATCACAAGTTATTAATTAAACCAATCAAACTGCACATAATAATTAATAACTTTTAAACCACTCAAGACTCAATAACCGGCGATGCGTCATTTTAAAGGTCTCTGCGATGCGCATCGATTGAGGTCATCACATATCATGTGACGTAAATATTACATGTGAGAATTTGCGTTGGTGCTACAAAGACCGTAGCATCTATATCAATTCAGACAGCCAGGCAGCCCTGAGATTACTGGCAGCTCCTGCAACAAGGTCTAAAATTGTTGCAGAATGTCACAGGGTTCTGGTGGAGCTAGGGGAAAGCAATAGAGTAAACCTATTGTGGGTCCCTAGCCACTCGGGGATCAGTGGCAACGAACATGCCGACAGATTAGTCAGGATGGGGGCAGAGACTCCATTTATTGGACCGGAACCTGTCCTGACAATCACCAAGGCAATGATCAAATTGGAGCTACGTAAATGGCTCAGAAGACAGCATGTAGCATATTGGACCAAAGTCTATCAACAAAAACATGGCAAGGTGATGATGCCAAAGCCATGTTTTAAAAGAAGCTCTGCAATCCTGGGCCTGAACAGGAGAGAGATTAGAATCATGGTTGGATTGCTGACAGGCCATGGGAATTTGAAAAAACACCTACATACAATGGGAATAACAGAAGAGGACCCTAAATGTAGGCTCTGTGATGACGGTGATGAAACTGCATCACATGTAATCTTCGAATGCAGGGGAGAGTAAAAGGCACAGAACATTCGGGACAACCAGACCCGAAGAAATTGTCTAATAAAGAACTGGTAAAGGGACTCCTTGCACTGTTCAAGGGCATTGGTTGGCTTTACTATATATACAGGGAGCCATACCGCACAATAAACTTAGTTTCGGTGCGGGCAGTGGCGGGTTGGACAAAGACTGTTTTGGCTTCCCTGAGAAAATCAAATCAAATCAAATATTACATATGGTACGACATATTTACCATAATTACAGTATTAATTGTTTATAACTGGCAAACTAATACAGATACACAAACAGCGAGGCAGTTGGTAATTGCAAAAATGTTCAAATGTTTGTAGAGCTTATGGGACTTAACTACGGTGTCATCAGTCCCTAAACTTACAAACTACTTATGAAATAGCTACAACTAAGGACGTCACAAATATCCATGCCCGAGGGGGGATTCGAATCCCCGACCGTAGTGGCCGTGCAGCCGTGACTGAAGCGCCTCAGTCCGCTCGGCCACCGCGGCCGGCTGGTAATTGCAGGTGTAGTAACATTCAAACTGAAAAAAATACACCATTTGTATTTTATTTCTTTGTGCATGCTTCTTTGTTTATTGTTAAAGAATAGTGTTTTTCGAATGTAATTTGTTTAATTCTGTGTTTACGTTAATTCTGAATAGTGCAATGAAAAGAGCGCTACAATGCTATCTTTAGAACTCCCGACAGAGAAGATAGCACTGATATTCTTTTTGCAGTATGAAAAACAAACTTTAATGAATACCATAAGTAATTTTGTAATTATAAAAATTAATATTTTGGGGAAACTAATATACGTAAAAATTAAAGCGAGGTGTTCATTTGAACACAAATTTCAGCTCGCATCTGACGATACCATCAGATAACGTGTAAATTAATTATGTAAAAAGTTACCAAATGGACTGGAAACATGACGTCACGTCATCTATAAAAGGCGGACCCTTTTGGGTTGGTGGGGCAGTCTGAGTTTCAGTGATCTAGACGCCGGACCTGCGGCGCTTTGGTCCGCGAGTTTTCGACAGAATGACGGGTTCTGGACTTTGAAATATTCGAGTGGGTCACGGACTTAAAAAAATTTCGGTGTATTTCGGACTTTGAAATATTTCGATGGATTCTGGACTTTGAGTGTCTTAGATTTTAACTTTTAGTGCCACGGTTTGAATGTAGCCGATTTTCGCTTCAATGGGGTCTCGTCTTACAAGTTTTGCAATGAACTTTTTTAATTTAATGCTTTAATGGGGGCTCGGCCAATTGACTTAACCAACCTATGGCTCTAGGATTTTTACCAGTACAGGAGGAGTCAGGTTTTGGGAAATATATAGTGATGTTAAATTAAACTCATGTCATAGCCTAAATTATTAGATACAGCCACCCTAGTTTACATCCCTTGCAATTAATCATCATTTATGTAACAACATTAGTGTGAGCATCGACGGACTATCTACTTCTACGAGCAGCAGCATAAACTAAACTATAGTTATTATATCATCCCCTTTGTAAAAAAGATATCCATCCGCCGGTGCCAGCTCACAACCAGCTTTTACCATCTGTTGCCTACTGGTCCTAACCGGCTGCACTGAAGCAATACTTCGAACTTAATATGATGGCTGTAAGCCAGAAATATTACAAGCGCCCTTCCTCTTGTTTTGAAGGTCAATTGTGAAATATTTCATCAAGATCAGTGTGAAGATATAGATTTACACGAACACATTGAAAACGCACTTTCACTTTTTCTCAAATTTTCCGGTTGGTTTTCCAAAAAATGGAACGAAACCTGTTTAAGACCCTTACACATGTAATTTTGTGTATGTAGACCAAAAGTCACATTATTTGGTTGTCTGGATCTTGAGTTATAAGAGAACAGACAGACAGGCAACAAATTCGTCTTATAAGTATAGAGATACTCTAGCTTTCCGATGGATGTAATGATAAATGTTGTCTAAGGAGAAATCTTTAACTGTTTCAGAACACTATGAACCAGATCATCTTTGCAAGTGCTAAGAACACAGCTGTACAGCGGCAGCATGTTAGATACGTTCAGGTAAGTTGCAGTGGTTTCTATCATACCACAGAAATATTTACATTTCTTTTATTCGTGTTAATGTACTGTATAAATATTTCGTTAAAGTATGACCGGCAAATAATCTGTAAAGTATGAAACATAGGAAGAAAGAATTTTTTTATGAAACTGTCCGGCCTATGAGAGTTTGGGCAGATTAAAGGAATTTTTTTTCTTTATTGTATTTTTATGCCCTGTGGGATAGGCTGGCAGCAGCCTCATACGCTGGTCTTCACCCCAGTCTACATATGTCGCTGACAATTGCTGTAAGTAGTTTAAAACAGAAGATAAAAATGTTGAATTTAACAGTAAAAAGAAGATAAAATTGGCGAATTAGATACAATTAAATGGAGGGTTTAAAACACAATCAGAATTAAAAACTGTCACAGTGGCTAAAAAACACAGAATTTCCACAGTTAATGATGATGACAACAGAGAGACAATAAAAACAATGGCAACACATTGTTCTGCCTATTTGGCGATTGCTGAAGTCTTAAAATCATGCTCACTATTAGAAAGTAAAGCACTGAGACCCCGTAGGGGGGAGAGAGGAAGGAGGTTAGGCGCGGAGGGGTGGGAAGGAGAGGGGTGGGGAAGTGAGGAAGGAAAACATAAGGGCGGGGGAAGAGAGAGCCGCCGTACAGGAGTAGCCGAGCGGTCTGGAGCACAACATTGCGGATCGCGCGGCCTCCCACGTAGGAGGTTCGAATCCTCCCTCAGGCATGGATGTTTGTGTTGTCTTTAGTATAAGTTAGTTCATAAGTAGTTTGTAAGTTTAGGGACTGATGACCCCACAGTTACGTCCCATAAGCTTTACAAACATTTGAACATTATGGAATGGGCCGCGGTGGAGTATCCGCCCGACACCTGCTAGCATCTTACGGAACTACGAGGGGAGCGTAGGACAGTGGTTTAGGGGTGGCTGCTTCTCTGTATATGTTACTCTGTGCTGGAGCGCCGTGTTGCGGTGCGCACGGCCGTCCGCCGTCGGGGGTTCGCATTCCCCCTCGGGCATGGATGTTTGTGTCGTCTTCAGTATAAGATAGTTCATAAATAGTTAGTAAGTTTAGGGACTTATGACCCAGTAGTTAAGTCCAAAAACGTCTGTAAATCTATCGGACCAAACTGCGTGGTCATCAGGCCGTAGCTTAAAAACTACTTAAACCTAGGTAAACTAACCTACGGACAAACACACACACCCATGCCCCAGGGAGGACTCGCACCTCCACGGCGAGCAACCGCGCGCTCCGCAGCGAGACACTTTAGACCGCTCGGCTACTCCACCGCGCCTAGTTAAGTCCCTCGAGCTTTACAAACATTCGAACATTTTTGAAAAACTGTTGAAAATGAACCGACGCTCAAGGCTGGCCGTCCGGTCGTGATCCACGAAACAAAACGGGCAAGAAGGAAGTGATACGGGCTCTTGGAGGTTGTCGGCGCTGTGTGTGACGACGGCTCGCAAACAGCCGGCTGAGCGACGTCGGCAGGTGCCTCAGTCTCATCCCCAAACCTCAAACGGCTGCACAATATTCAAAACACCAGCAAGAGTCGGGTTTTCAAACTGAAGAGCACGTTGACGAACCTCGCGATCCAGCGCCAGGCGCAGAATAGCGTTGCGAACCTTGTCGTCCGGATAGGATTCCTGCACGATAGGACTGATTAGGCTTCTGCTGTAATGACGTGTGTGCGGAGCCGGTACTAAGCAGACACATTTCATCAAAGCATAAGGCCGCTGGTTCTCGGAGAAGGGTGAGCTGACGCAGTAACTGATATATGCGGGGGGAAATCCGAGACAGAAAAAGAGCTTTACACAAGTCTACATCAGAGACACTAAAGGCGAGGATCCGCGGTGGAGTAGCCAGCGGTCTAAAGCAGCTCGCTGCGGAGCGCGCGGTTGCTCGCCGTGGAGGTTCGAGTCCTCCCTGGGGCATGGGTGTGTGTGTTGTCCTTAGGTTAGTTTACCTAGGTTTAGGTAGTTTGTAAGCTACGGACTGATGACCACGCAGTTTGGTCCGATAGATTTACAAACATTTGAACATTTAGATCCAAATGGGGGAGGGAAGGGAGGAGAGTGGGAGTGGAAGAGGCCATGCAATATATGGGGAGGGGAGGGATTAGTGCTGATAGGATGGGTAAATATCAAGATGGAGGGAGAGGGAGGTGGCGAAAGTTACCCTGGGAGATGATGTGGAGAGTGTGAAGGTGTAGGGAGGGAGGGATATGCTGATACCGGCATGGCAGAGGCTTGGGGTTCAGCACGAGGGGAAAGATAACAGGGTGACAGGATTAAATTTTGTGGTAGGTGTAGAGGATACGGATATGTTTGAGGAAATTTAAAAGGTGAGGGAACGGAATGAGATCGTAGAGGATCCGCGTGGGGGAAGGGAGGCAGATAAGGTAGGCGAGGCAGAGGGGGTGGCGTTCTAGGATTTGGAGGGATTTGTAATAGGTAGGGGGCGGCGGCGGGTATCCAAGCGGGATGGAAACTGCAAAGGGCACATCAAGGTACGATAGGTATAGAGAATTGTGGAGGGGTTAAGTCCCCATGTCCGGCTGGAAACAAGCTTGAGGAGGTTGGGATGGGAGAGGGCTTTTTGACGAATTTTTTGAAGTTGAGGGTTTCATGAAAGGGAGCGATCCAGGATGAGGCCAAGGTATTTGAGGGTGGAGGTTTGGGGGATGGGATGTTCATGGAGTGTGAGGTACAGGTCATGGTGACAGAAGGATCAGATGGTAAGACCTATAATAATTGCCTGGGATTTGGTGGGGTTGACAGAGCGGAGCCAGTTGCTGAGAACCTGCAAGGGAGGGGGCGAGGCCAAGAAGGTGGTGTCATCAGCATACTGAAAGAGATGGACAGGAAGGTGGGGTTGTGGCATGTTAGCCGAGTAAAAGAGGTAGTGGAGGGGGGAGAGGACAGACCCCTGGGGCATCCCGGCGGTGGGGTAGAACAAGTAGGAGTTGGAGTTCTTGACAATGACACAGGATGGGCAGTGGGAGAGAAAGGAAGCGATGAAACAGACGTAATTAATAGGAAGGGTGTAGGTTTGGAGTTTGAAAAGGAGACCGGAATACCGTACTCGATAGTAGGCCTTCTGGATGTCGAGGGAGACAAAGATGGCGGCGTGATGGGAATTTAGCTGGACGGAAAGGCGGTGGGTTAAGTGTAGTAGTTGCTCATCCACAGTGAAGGAGGGTTGGAAGCTACATTGGGAGAGGGGGACGAGTCTGTGTTGACGGAGATGCTGATGAATACGGCGAGAATGGATGATTTCCAAAACCTTGCTGAACGCCGAGGTGAGGCTGATAGGGCGATAGGAAGAGGCATCTGAAGGAGGCTTGCCAGGTTTGGGGAACATAAGAATATGGAGATTTTTCACCGGTTGGGGAAGAAACCGGTGTGGAGGATGCACACACGTCTTCTCCAGTCATCAAAATCAGCAGTATCAGAACACTGCCTTTCCATGGGACACACAAAAATTTTTACTCCATTTTCTGGGATTCAGTTTAGAAGCTAATGCATATTATTACGCCCAGCTGTGAACCTAACATACCAAAAGGTTCACAGCCGGGCGTAATAATATACATTAGCTTCTAAATCAGTGTTTGAGATATTGCATAACATCTGCAGACCAGCCACGTAGACCTGCTCATCGTAACTTTAACATGTCCTAACGAAGGAAGCCACGCTTCTTCCTAACGCCTTGAGACGCCTCACCCTAACCTTAACAGATTTACTCTGCAGGGACAAATGTCTGCCACACTCAGACATTGCCCCATCAGCTTGTACTCTCCTGCAACATCGCCCACAGTCCTCACTAGATGCTTTACGAGCTCAACTTTCAGATATCAACTGAGTTGACACTGCTGCATTGGAGTGGCCGAGCGTTCCAAGGCGCCGCTCTTCGCCGTCGGAGATTCGAGCCCTTTCTCGGGCATGGGTGTGTGTGTTGTCCTTAGCATTAGTTAAATAGCTTGTGAGCCTAGGCACTGAATACCAGAGTAGTTAAGCCCCATAGATTTACAGACATTTGAACATGGCGCTGGTTGTCGTCACCGTAAGGAAGGCGTGCAGGCAGAATGGAAGTATTCTCCAGAACTGCCATACAGAGGACCCATGATAAGATCTAGGACACTGCAGCTGGTTCCAAAGGGAACCTAACAGCGGGTCGCTGTTCTATCTGGAAGGAGGGAAATGGTCTCCTTCTTTCGTCAGAATGCGTGGTGTAGTGGTTAGCATCGCAGATCGCTGTGCTTGCGGTCCGCAGTTGAAATCCCGCCACGGGCAGAAAAAAATTTACTTATTTGTATTTACTGTTTCTAAAATGTTCTAGATGTTTCTTATGTTTGATGTACTTGTAAGTTCCACAAAATTCATTCTATATAAAAATAGTGGAGCACTCCAAGCAGGAGGCAGTCTGTACTAAGGGTACGCTTATGTTAACAGTAAACCTGTTCTATGTGTGAAGTGTTGTGCCCTACTAACGACAAGCCTTCGAATTACGGATCACCTGCAGTATGCAACGTGACACTTTCTGGTGGAGGAGCCGGGTATCCTGCAGTACATCTGCATTACCGAGAAGGCAGCGTAAGAGCTACCGCCTACACAGACAAGAACCGAAATACAAAGGGTATATGACTACCTCCATCCGAAGGTACGTGTCATCAAAAGACCAATGGATACGAAAACAGCGGTTAGCCAGTTGCACATCAGACACCCATCGTATTCTCTGGAGACGCTGGACAGGATTCAAACAAGTGGCTGAAAGCATTCGACCGAGTCGCCAAGTATAATAGGTGGGATCACCTTATGTGCTTCGCAAACATGTTTCTAACTGAACGGGTCGGCCCAGCAGTGGTTTGAAAATAACGAGGACAAGCTCGATAGTTGGGAAAAATCCCAGACAGATTATAAGAAGACGTTTGAAGACCACCAGCGGCAAGTTCGTTTATCAGAAGAGCAATTGAAGAAGAGGGCCCAGCGATATTGTGAGTCAACTCTGTCGTATATACAGTGTTTTTGGCCCTATGTCACGTAGTTAACCTGCATATGACTCAAGCCAATAAAATTTCACACCTGATGAAAGGCACTGCAGAAGACATATATCGGGATCTTCTGCTAAAGGCGTTTCAACGACACAAGAGTTGATCCAATGTTATTAAAAAATTGAAGAGATGCAACAGAGGAGAGCTGGACGAAAAGTGTATGACAAACTCCCAAATATAGTCCCGATTGCGTTTGTGGAAGACGAGCATGATTTTGCTTCTCTCTTACGACAAATTTTGACAGAAGAATTGCAACAGTTTATGGCAGCCGGGACTGTTGGGCCAGGCGAGCAGCAGATTATTTCCATGCATGTCGGTCCTGTACATCATGAGGGAGCCGACGCCGCTAAGGAAGATGTATTTGAAACATTAGTGCCTGTCAGCCCCGCCAGTCGCACCCGATGTAAAGAATGACCTCGCCGCCAAACGGCAGCTTAGGAACCGACTGACGCGGCCACAATCAACTCCCTCGACGGCTATGACGCCTCGCAGGAGGACAGATATATGGAGGCCAGAAGACAACACGCCATTGTGTTTTCACTGTGGGCTTCATGGACATGTCGTACGATACTGTAGGGAGAGAAGACGAGTATTTGACATTTATTATGCCGCAGTCCTTTCAACGGCTGTCAACTGCAGACGATTACTGTCGACCTATTGGCCGGCCGCGGTGGCCGAGCGTTCTGCGGCGCGCCAGTCACAGCTTGCATGGCCACTACGGTCGGGGGTTCGAATCCCCCCTCGGGCATAGATATTTCTGCCGTCATTAGTATTAGCTAGTTCATAAGTAGTTTGCAAGTTTAGAGACTGATGACCCCTTAGTTAAGTCCCATAAGCTCTACAAACATTTTAACATTTTCGACCTATGGGGCGAAGCCCGTCACCGTATTCTGAACGTGGTCGCTCTCCAACACGCCGCCGCCGTTCGTCGTCGCCTTATAGAGATACCAGCAATTCGCCTAACCACTGTGTTTAGGAAAACTAGGCGAAGCAACCATCTATGGAGGTGAGGCCGCCGCAGATGAAAATCATCCATGGTCGACAGTCGCTAAGATGACGAGTAATCTCATTGACGTCATCAGTGGCGTCCAACCTGTCTGGGAATTAGTTGATTCAGGAGCTTCCTTCTCTGTATACTCAAATGACTACCGCCTCAAACTAAAGAAGATAATGTTCTGAGATACAAGAGCAACTGTACTAAACGTCGCAAATGGAAAATATGTGCGGCCGGCAGGAACATGAGTCGCAAGAATAACTATCGACAAGAGGACGCAGCCGTTTTAATTTGTCGTTTTAACAGAATGTATCCATAACGCCATCCTCGGATGGGACTTCCTGGCTGTCATTGACTGTGGAAGATATGAGCTACAAATTGAGGAAGCCGTTCTGTCGAGTACACGTAACACGAACTCCTCTGGGAGGTTGGTTGCTGTCAAGAATGTTGATATCCCGCTGATAACAGTGAGAAGAGTTCTAGTTAGCAGCTGAGATGACCAGCTGAACTGTGAAGTGCTTGTCGATCGCAAAAAGCTAACCAGTGTAACGAAGGAAATTTATACACCACCGGCTATCACAAGCATCACGGAAGGTAGAGGAGAACGTTGAATCACTAATTTTCACGAGCAATCTCAACTCATTCCTAAAGGAATGTGTACTGGGACAGCTGAACCAGTCCAGGATGGTGAGCTCAATGTCATCGACGAAGTCATGCTATGCTGTTACTGCCGGCAACACACTAGAGGAAACTACTATGGCTTTGCATATAGGGCCCAGTCTGACGCAGGAACAACGTCACCAAGTGTTAACCATACTACACCAATTTTCAGGTGTATTCCAGGCCAAGCAGGAGAAGAGCCAGATACTGGGGATCATCCACCAATTAGCCAGTGTTAGTACAGAGTGTCGCCAGCTGAAAGACGGATAATTGGGGAAGAAGTGGAGAAGATGTTGCACAATGACATTATCCAACCTTCAGAGAGTCCCTGGTCGTCTCCTATGGTCCTCGTGAAGAAGAACGGCGGCATGTGGCGTTTCTGTGTCGACTATCGGCGGCTGAACAAAATCACAAAGAAAGTTGTCCACCCACTCCCGAGCATTGACGACAGCTTGAAAGGAGCTACATACTTTTCAACCATAGACATGCAGACAGGTTACTGGCAAATCAAGGTTGACGATGCTGACAAAGAGAAGACTGCTTTTATTACACCTGACGGCCTCTACGAATAAAAGTCATGCCGTTTGGACTATGTAATACCCCGGCCACATTGGAACGCATGGGGCAACTTGCTTCGACACCTTAAATGGACGACATAGCTTTGTTATCTAGATGATTTTGTCGTTTTCTGAACATCTAAGCAGGACTCCACCTCAATCCAAAGAAGTGCTTCTTCGGCTCCAAAGAGATAAAAATCCTGGGACACCTAGTGAACGGAGATGGTGTCCATCCTGATCCAGATAGAATAAGGGCAGTCATAGAATTTCCAATTCCTCCGCACGTCCGTGATGTGACACGTTTCCTCGGGCTGTGCTCATACTAAGATCTTTCATGGAAAGTTTTTGTAACAAGCCACGTCCATTGTCCGAACTTCTTTAGGGAGACGTTACGTTTTACTGGGATGAGACGAAAGAAAGAGCTTTCCGGGTAATTAAGGAGGCTCTAGCTTCCGCACCAGTTCAAACCTTGTACGACGAGAATGCAGAAACCGAACTTGACACAGATGTTAGCGGTTATGCAGGGATGGCCAAGAACTCAGCGTGTGTGCATTGCACGCTTTTACACGCGTGAGGATCTCTCCCTTGTGACGTCACACGTCCTCCACTACCACGCCAGCTGAACTAGGAACACGCCGCATGCGACAGTGAATTCACACCTCCCTGCTAGCATGTGGCTTAGTTTCGCATTATGACGTTTGAAAATATTAATCTCTGTACAACACATCATGTTGGGCAATACTGAACCTTTGTGGGGGGCGGGGGGGGGGGCGGGAGATCTGTTTCTTGCGGTCACTGACAGTGTTTGGTTGTTGTTGTTGGATGTGTTCTTGGCTCAGCTTTTTTATTTCAGAGGGTGTTCAGCCCTCTGACCGGGCGCGCTGAGCCACGGCGCCCGGCAATTTCGAACTGGGGACCGCAAGCACAGCGATCTGCAATGCTAAACACTGCCCCAATTGTTCCGTCGGAGGACTCGCAGCATTTCTCCCCTTCCTGAATGAACAGCGACAGCCTTTGTTGGCTGTTGGTACACCTACAAAAAAATAACAATAACGCTGGGTTTGAAACTGCATTACACCAACAATATCGTGCTTCTTACATTGTCACTCGTAAAATTCTTACAATATTTAAGCTGAGATATAGAAACGGACGTAAACGTAGTCTACAGCATGCAGTGTGATGTGGAATAAGTGATTCCAACTACATGTGTGACAAGCAAATTTTATTATCTGGAACTACTGTACAGAATTAGCAATAACTACAATTCTCAACAAAACATATGACAAATACAACAAAAATTTCACCATTAATTTAATTATTTTGGTTCGCTGTAGACATAATGAAGTTCATATCTGGCACAAACTGACGGCACACAGACACACGCAGACAGTTTCTCATATTTTTGTCCTCGGATTGCCGCATAACCGTGGCTTATTTAGTTTCATAACCGAAAAAAAACTTTTAACACGTGTATGTCGATCCAAACATTTATATAACTTTTGCAGCCTCACTGTGGAGATGGGGAAACTCCTCCCAAGGAAAACTTTCGTAAGATTCCTGGACGGTTCTTACGTAAAAAAAAGTACACTAAAGATGGATCAATTCCATTTGAATGTGTACAGGAGCCCTTTCAACTAAAATGGAAAAGGGTCTAGAAAATAGTTCAAAAACAGATGTCAGACTGGCAGTGTCCTGAAAACGTTTAGAAAATTGTTCCTGTATTTCCTCCAACACAGAAACGAATTCGTCAAAATTTGCGTTTTCTATGACATTAGAGAGCGCGGAGAAATCGGTGGTATTCTATATTATGAGTTTTTCCTTCCACAATGCAGTTTTCTTTTTAAATACATCCACTTTTTCCATCAGTTCAGAAATAAGCTGCTCTCATCTTGCAAAGCCTTATTGAGAGCGTTCAACTGTGCAGTCAGATCAACCAAAAAGGGCGAAGTCTGCAATCCATTTTGGATCTTCTAATTTAGGCTCTTCCTTCCTTTTTTCCTTCAGGAACTCAAAATAGCGAGTCTTAAACTGAAAAATCTTTCAAAACATGCCCCTCGACTTAACCAACGTATTTCGCAGTGGTAAATAACAACTCCATACTCTTCGTTCAGTTCCATGAGAAACTGTTGAAACTTAGGGTGTACTAAGCCATTGAACTTAAAAGAAAAATACTTTCGTGACTACCAACTTCATCACGCGTTAAAAATGCGCATATTTAGCACAAAGCTCTTCTTGGTGTACAAAACAATGAATTACGTACCAATCTTGTGTCGATCGTTCTATTTTTTTACACAACAATGCTGCTAGCCCATTTTGAGCCCCTCTCGTTGCTGGCGCTCCATCCGTGGTGACTGAAACTAACGTTTCCCAATTCAGGCCAACGGCTTAAACTGCCTCTTCAACTGCTTTTAGCAGGTCGGTACCCCTCGTTGTGTCTTTCATTGGTACTAAATCTAACAGTTCTTCCGTCACGTGCAAAGTTGTGTCTACCCGAGGAACATAAATCGCTAGTCGTGCTGTGTCCGAAATGTCGGTCGACTCTTCCAAAGCAATCGAGAATGCAATAAACTTGCTGGCACTATCAATTAACTGCCTGTAGACATCCGCTGTGTGGCGAGCTATTGTCTGTCGGGAAAGGCTAATTTCACTAAACTTCTTTACTTCCAGTGGCGTCAAGAGTTCCGCCGCCTCAACAATACACTCCTTGATGAAATCACCATCACTGGAAGGCTTATTCGCTTTTGCAATTTTCAGCGCTATGTTGTAGCTTGCTCTTAATGACAGGACGCTACGTTCGGTTGCAGGCTAAGAAAAGGAAAAAAATATTGAGTGAACTCCAAATTCGAATTCTAACGACAAATATGTACAAATAAAAACATCAGAAACACAAAGATTTGCAAGGGTTACTCAAGTTCGGTCCATCTCGCTGCATAAGACTACAGTACATCTTTTTAATTCCGCCAACTTGTTTGATCTTTCAGCCTCAACTAAATCATTAAGTTCACTGTGTGTGGTGTTATAATGCCGTTGTATTGAAAATTTGCGGTGCCCGGCGAGTATGCGACTGCATAATAAATACATTGAGAATTTTCATTCTTCTCTTCGAAAAAAAAAAAAGGAAGAATGGAAGGATTTCCTGGAACTGCCATACAGAGGACCCATGACAAGATCCAGGATATTGCAGCTGGCTCCAAAGGTAGCCTAACAGCGAGTCGCTGTTCATTCAGGAAGGGGAGAAATGCTGCGAGTCCTCCGACGGAACAATTGGGGCAGTGGTCAGCATCGCAGATCGCTGTGCTTGCGGTCCCCAGTTCGAAATTGCTGGGCGCCGTGGCTCAGCGCGCCCGGTCAGAAGGCTGAACGCCCTCTGAAATAAAAAAGCTGAGCCAAGAACACATCCAACAACAACAACCAAACACTGTCAGTAACTGCAAGAAACAGATCTCCGCCCCCCCACAAAAAATAAATAAATAAATAAATAAATAAATCCGCCACAAGCGGAATTTTATATTTTTATTTGTTTGTATTTACTATTTTTAGAATGTTCTACAAGATTCTTCTTTCTGTGTATAAATAGCGGAGCACTTGAAGCAGGAGGCAGTCTCTACCGAGTGTACACTTGTGTTAGCAATAAACGGGTTCTAAGTGTAAACTGTTGTGCTCTATCAACGACCAGCCTTCGAACTCCGGATCACCTACAGGTTGCAACATGTGAATATAGTCCAATTAATTTGCAAAGAGTCCTAGCTAAAATACATATTTCTTGTGTTTGATTACCCCGTGCTGGCGTTGAGAAGAAGCAGCATGAACTCCATGCTGCTCCTACTGTGACCTGCGATTACAAGATCCAAATAGTTTCAGCTACCTTACAGCCGCGGCAGAATAGCCGTGCGCACTAAGACGCCCAGCTGCAGTGCGCACGGCCGTTCGATACCTCCCTCGGGCATGGGTGTTTGTGTTGTCCTTAGCATAAATAAGTTAATGTAAGTAGCTTGTAAACTTAGGGACTAATGACCACCGTAGTTAAGTCCCATAGATTTACAAACATTTTTGAGCTACCGTGGATAAAGTTTCAGCTACTATAGTGGTCTTCAGCTCTCCACCATATTATTCATAAGAACTCTGGCCCACATCCATTTGGAATCTACTTACTGTCTTCGTCTCCCTCTGCGGCTTTTACCCCACACGTCCTTCCAACGCGTAATTCACGATTCCTTGATGCTCTAAAAATGTGTCTTATCAATAAATCCCTTCTTTTAATCAAGGTATGCCAAAAATTCCTTTTCTCTCCAATTCTGTTCAGTAACTTTGTGCCTCGGTTGCACAGTGGTAGAGTGCCAGACTACAAATTCAAAGGTCGCGGGTTCGATCCCCGCCAGGTCCTAGGATTTTTATCTGTCACTTTCCACTTCTTTCACCTCTGGCAGTATTTCTCATGTGAAAAACACCGAGTAGCATCGTGGTTCGGAACCCACGTTAAACTGTAGGTCCCCCTGTAACTGGCTGGGTAAGTCAGTTCGAAGGTCGGAGGAAGGCAACGGCATACCACCTCCAAACAGGACCATGCCTAGTAAAGCACTGTGGTGTTCAAAAAAATCTTCGGATTGTTGACTGCTTTACTTTAACTCTTCATTAGTTAAGAGATCTACACAACTAATCTTCAGCATTCTTCTGTAGCACCACATTTCAAAAGCTTCTATCCTCTTCCGGTCAGAACTATTTATTGTCCATGTTTCACTTCCGTATAAGGCACCACTCCACACAAATGCCTTCAGAAAAGACTTCCTTACACTTTTTCAAAAATGCCTTTCTTCCAATTGCCATTCTGCATGTTATATCATTTGCGCTGTGACTATTGTATGTTATTTTACTGCCCAAGTAACAAAATTCATCTACCACCTTTATTGTTTCGTTACGTATTTAATTCCTTCAGCATCCCCTGATTTTCTTAGACGGCATTCCATTACCCTTATTTTGCTCTTGTTAATGTTCATCTTATCATCTTATAAGCTTCATTCAACACATTGTCAATTCCGTTCAACTTCTATTCTGAGTCCCTTGCTGTTTTTATTTTTCCCCCCTGAACTCACAATGCTAAAGCTTGATCCTTTGTATTTCACTATTCGCTCCATTGGTTAAGCGAGAGAGTGGAGGAATTCTTTATTTTCGGTCTCCTGCTGCAGGCCCATAGTCAGATTTCTTTTTGAGGGGGGGGGGGGGGGGAGAGCAGACAATTATGACGTATATATCCTAACTTGAAAAGAATTACAACATAAGTATATATAAAGGTACACATGCTTTCAATAGAGATAATATTACATTTGTTAAATGCAAATCTCCAAAGAGGAACTTGAGCATACTTTTCAATTACGATACCATCAGCTACACTACTGGCCATTAAAATTGCTACGCCAAGAATAAATGCAGATGATAAACGGGTATTCATTGGACAAATATATTATACTAGAACTGACATTTGATTACATTTTCACGCAATTTGGGTGCATAGATCCTGAGAAATCAGTACCCAGAACAACCACCTTGATACGCCTGGACATTGAGTCAAACAGAGTTTGGATGGCGTGTACAGGGACAGATGCCCGTGTAGTTTCAACACGATACCACAGTTCATCAAGAGTAGTGACTGGCGTATTGTGACGAGCTAGTTGCTCGGCCACTGTTGACCAGACGTTTTCATTGGTGAGAGATCTGGAGAATTTACTAGCCAGGGCAGCAGTCGAACATTTTCCGATTCCAGAAAGGCCCGTACAGAACCTGCAACTTGTGGTCGTGCATTATCCTGCTCAAATATAGTGTTTCGCAGGGATCGAATGAAGGGTAGAGCCATGGGTCGTAACACATCTGAAATGTAACGGCCACTGGTAAAAGTGGCGTCAATGCGAACAAGAGGTAACCGAGACGTGTAACCAATGGCACCCCATACCATCACGCCGGGTGATACGCCATTATGGCGATGACGAATACACGCTTCCAATGTGCGTTCACCACGATGTCGCCAAACACGGATGCGACCATCATGATGCTGTAAACAGAAAGTGGATTCATCCGAAAAAATGACGTTTTGCCATTCGTGCACCCAGGTTCGTCGTTGCGTACACCATCGCATGGGCTCCTGTCTGTGATGCAGCGTCAAGGGTAACTTGCGATACGATAAACCGCAATCGCGATAGACTACAATCCGACCTTTACCAAAGTCGGAAACGTGAGGGCACGCATTTGTCCTCCTTACAGGAGGCATCACAACAACGTTTCACCTGGAAACGCCGGTAAACTGCTATTTGTGTATGAGAAATCGTTTGGAAACTTTCCTCAAGTCAGCACGTTGTAGGTGTTGCCACCGTCGCCAAAATTGTGTGAATGCTCTGAAAAGCTAATCATTTGCATATCACAGCATCTTCTTCCTGTTACATAAATTTCGCGTCTGTAGCACGTCATCTTCGTGGTGTAGCAATTTTAATGGCCAGGAGTGTATGTTGATTATTTACTATGAGCGTGCTAAATCTCCAACAACAACAATTTACTAAACAAGCATCAATAACATCCCTCCCATTAAAATCCTGTATGTATCAGTTTTGTTAAATATACATTTGTCTCATTTAAATCAATAAATTTATAATACTTAACATCTTTCTTTTCCTTTTATCATGTTTTTCACTCCACCCTTTTACAATTAAAGTTATCAAAGTTAGTAGCATCATATCAGGCACGGAAACACAACCCAAGTTAGGAATTCGTAAAAAAAAAAAAAAAAAAAAAAATAAATAAAAAAATAAAAAAAATAAATAAATAAATAAAAAAAAAGTACAAAAATTCAGGGCGTCTAAAGAGGGCAAAAAAAGTTGGCAAGGAGTCTACGAGACGAAAATGTTTGGGAAACCCTGAGCTAGATGTTTAGAAATAATAAAAGAGAAGATAACGGCTACGAAAGCTTTTAATGAGCAGTTTTATGGCGATAATGAGATCGGGGGTTGGTCTGATGTGATGTTGTGTACCTTAAATATGGAGGAAAAAGGAAGGGATGTAGAAAATGATCTTTTTATGGAGCGATGTTTAGAAAGAGACGATATAATAATTGTACAGCCCATTTTAGAAATCGAGGTAGATCATGAAATAACTAATGCACTACTCGTTTCCGGTAGCAATGTGTCAGCTGTTTCAAAGAATTTTATAAGCGGAATGAAGCAGAGAAAATCAGTAATATTTCCTGTCAATAGTGTTAAGTAGGTGGAATAAGTAAATCAGTATGACGTGAATCGCTACCAAATTTTAAGTGTGGTGTATATTGTTTCTTTTAGCTGAAAATCAGCGTACTGCTAAAGCAGTAATTGATGACGATTGGGATAAGGGTAGTCCTATGTGTGACAGAAATAAGGAAATATGTGAGTTGACGTACATCAAGGGTGCATTAAGGTCAGTAGATCTAAAGTAATTCGTATGAAGTACGAAAGGTAATCTGAGTTTGGAGCGATTTCTTAGAGTTTATTTATAGCATCTTATTTTGTTTGGATTGATTTAGAAGTATGGAAAGTATGGACGCAAAGGTGCATTGGAGGTCAAGAGTCTTAATTAAACTGTTTATGAGTAGGGGAATTGCACAAAGTATACCCTTAGTTTGCCTATGGCACGATTTAAGTTGGTTAATTGTTATTTTGGAAGGGTTTTACGTATATTAAAATTTGCGGAAAAATGGTTTATGTATGCACTTAGTTAAGAATAATTTATTACTTTAAAAGCACAGTCGATCTGATGGTACACTGATTCAGGGAGGAAGTGTATTATAATATATCAATGAAATGACGAGATGTTAGTGGACTATTGAGGACTCAAGTATTTCATAGCAAGTATAAAATGTTCCTAATGGAAACATGAACAGTGTCTAAAGTTCTGTTCAATAGAAAAGGTAGTTTGCAGATACACTACATCAGTCTTCGCATTTCCACTCTGTTGTGAATGTATCGAATCCATTAGGCAAGGCGTTCAGGATCTGATTTGTCGGTGTTTCGAAAAAATAGATGATTTCTGATTACTACATCACGATTGCAATTTCAACAGTTTCCACACTCCAACACTGTTGATAAATGAACTGCTGACTGATACATGTTTTCGGCTTTATACTGAAGTTAGTCGTGAGATCAGCGTGGGACCGGACTGCAAATGGCAGAGTATCCGACGACTGTACTACGACAATATGTAGTGTTTCAGTGCAAAAAGTAAAGTTAACACGAAAACTGAGTTCAACGGACAGAAAACGAATCCATAAATTGCTTTTAGACATCTGAAAAATGTACAAAAGTTTGTAGAGCTTATGGGACTTAACTACGCTGTCATCAGTACCTAAACTTACAAACTACTTATGAACTAGCTAATACAAAGGACGGCACAAATATCCATGTCCGAGGGAGGATTCGAACCCAAGACCGTAGTGACCGTGCAGACTGTGACTGACGCGTCGCAGACCGCTCAGCCACCGCAGCCGGCTATATAGACATCTAATTAATATATCAAATTTTATATTTTGTGTTAATTTTGGAAGGTTCATGTTGCTTCATAGACCACCGCGAAACATACACTATTTATCTGTTATTAAAAAAACTCTGTATATTTATTACGTTGACTATATCAATAGAGTGTAACTTACTGTGCCAAATTGGCCAACAACTTGACACAGAAAGTGGAGGTATTGTGACTTTACGGGAGTAATTTCAGTAGAATCGCGAAATTAGTATAAGTAACGGTTAAAGGACTGGCAGTGGACCACAGCAGCAGCTACCAGACAGCCCAGGGAGGTGCCGCCTATCGGGGGTCTGTCTAATGTGGGAAAAGCCCATGCTTTGTACTCAAAACTAATGAGGGCTGTTATCCGAGCGCTTCTGAATGAATGTCTGGAGGAAATCTGTGAGTTTCACAATCCAGTAATTCAGAATAATATACAATTATATACCGTCAACATTTAAGGCATCTATGGCATCAGAATAATTACTCACATCTCATGATTGTAAAAGGAATTTCATTATCTCAGAAATTACAAATGTTTTTGACTACTATTTGAAAATATAGAAAAATCGTGGTGAAAATAACCAACTATGGAATGCATCTTGCAATTTCAACAAACTCTGGTTTCCAGAATGAAACTTTCACTCTGCAGCGGAGTGTGCGCTGATATGAAACTTCCTGGCAGACCAAAATTGTGTGCCGGAACCGTGACTCGAACCTGGGACCTTTGCCTTTCGCGGGCAAGCGCTCTACCGAATTTTTTTTTTTTTTTTTTTTTTTTTTTTTTTTTTCTCTATGTGTAGTTCTGTTTGTTGCGGACGTATTTTGGATTTCTTTTTTTCTTTTTGGTTTGTTCGCTTTTTCGCCTCCATTGGCGTAGTAGTGGGGGAAAATAACGGTTTTCCCTGAAGAGTATAAAAATGCAATTTCTTGAAGACAGATGGTAGCGGTTGCAAGTACTGCTCTACTCTGGCTACCCTGTTCATTTAACACTTGAAAAAAATTTCCTTTCCTTCTGTTAAGTGAAAGTCACCTCCTTGGACATTTGAACTATAAAAGAAAATGGTAATAATGATAAGCCACAAAAAAAAAAAAAAAAAAAAAAAAAAAAAAAAACTAAGAAAAGGGTAAGAAATGCCGTTTCAGGGTTCTGTTGAGGCCTTCACGGCTACCGTAGCGGCCGCGGGGCCCACGAAGTCCCCACCGTACTTCGCCCCCAACAGCAATCCCCTACTTTAGCAAGTTTTTACCTTTTTTTTTATCCTATTCCTTGTTTCTCGAACACGATTCTCATTATGTTGCCAAAATTCTTTTTGTGATCTTTCTTCTGACATATTTTGTAATATTGACCTCGTAAAAATTCTCTATACTCCTGTATATTATCTTTTCCTTTCTTGTTTATGACGTAGCAAATATAGTGGGCAAATAACCACAGTATAGCATTGTTTTTCTGTGGAGGAAACGAAACGTTTTCTGGGAAGAAGATATAATTTAAATCGATTTCTCTCCCATCGGTACGCTTAAGCAATGAAACCTGGAGTTTGAGTTCCTCCCATATTTCTCTAAATCCTTTACAGAGGAAACGATGGTTCAGAGTGTCAATTTAATTACAGTTCCTGCATTTGTTTGTTTCACTGAGACCTATTGAAAATAGTTTCTCATTAGTACTTACAATGTTGTTTATGACTCTATACCATGCTACCTGCGCCTCTGTAGGAAGTAATTTATTATTTATATTTCTCCAAATAGTTTTCCAATTCTTGTCTGGAAATTTTACTTGCATTTTGTTTTGGTTCTCATTTGAGTTTAGTTTCGTGACCATATAATGGCAGTTTCTCTTGCTTTTATCCTGCAAAATACATGTCATGTAACTCAGTTCTAAATAATATAGACTAATGTGTCCGAAATTGTAGTTTATGTTACTAATATTTACTGGTGGCTGCAAGCTTTCGGGTTTAAAGAGACTGAATAATTTCGCTGTTACGCTATCAGGGTGGCTTTCGATGAGTTGTAGGAATCTCTTTATGAACAAAGCAGTGGTTTTCTTCCGAATGTCCGTAAGTCCTAATCCTCCGTCTTCTTGTTTTAAGATCGTTGTTCCAATTGCCAGTCTAAAGATCTCTCCTTTCCAGATGTAACGGCAGACTGTTGACATAATAGATTTTGCTATTTCCTTTGGTACCGGTAGAATTTGTCCTACATGTGTCGCTTTTGAAAGAATACCGCAATTTATTATTTTAGTTTTTTGTTTTATATTTAGATCCCGTAAGTGATTCAAGATGAGGGTACCTCTAATCTTATCTAATATCTTTTTCCAGTTAGAGGCTGAAGTGCGGAGAGGACAACTATATAGTGTTATACCTAGGGCAGTGTGAGATTCGTCACATTTCGCCCAAGGAATCTGTACAGTTGTTAGACCATTCAGGTTCAGGAACGCACTCTTTGCCTCGTTTACTTTCGCCCCTGTTGCGTAGCAATAAAACTGGAGGTGTTCTGTTGTTCTGATAACGTCTTCGTCACTTCTTATAATCACTCCAACATCATCCGCATACGCGTGGGTGACTATTTTCCTTCCTGATACGGATATTCCCTCAAGTGCGTCATTTAATCTACGTAAAAAGGGTTCCAAAGCTATAACAAAGAACATCATAGATAAAGGGCTTCCCTGAGGAACTCCGTTTTCAATTATAATGTTCTTGGTGTATTTTCCATTGATGGATATCTTCGTATTTATCCCTTTTAACACGTTTTTTTAAAACGGTCACAGTATTTTGAGTTAATCCCATGTATGCCAAAGTTTTAAAAAGGTATTCGTGATTAACCCTGTCAAAGGCTTTCTCAAAATCTATGAATAAAAGCCCGCCACGTGCTGGTGTGTTGGAAAATCTAGAAATGACATCCCTGTACTCACTCAAAGTTTTAAATATACTACGCCCAGGTAGACATGTCTGGTGGCCACCTAGTATTTTTTCTAAGACTGGTCTAAATCTGTCTTTGATAACCCGTGCTATTAATTTATAATCCGAATTCATTAGGGTTATTGGTCTCATTTTGTTTATGTACTTTATTTCCGAAGTCCTACCTTTTGGAAGTAGCACAGTTAAACATTGTTTAAAATCTGCTGGGACCGCCTCACCGTTCATTATTTCCTTAATAATTTCAGTGAATTTGCTACCTATGAGATGCAAATAGGTTTTGTAAAATTCTAGGGGGGAGGATTTTAATATATCTAAAACTTCTTCTTCTGTTATTTCTTCGCTGATTTTTCTGTTATCCTCTTCAGATATTATGTTATCAAGTCCCGATGTGGATAAGAATTCTGGTACTAGGTTTTCCTGTACCTGCCGACCATTGTAGAGGGTTCTATAAAATCGAAAAGCCTCGTCTAGAATCTCTTTTTGATTTGTCAAGAGTTTGTTATCCTCGGCTCTGAGACATTCAATAAAATTTCTTCGCCTCTGCTGCTGATGCCGTATGAGATGATAGATTGATGTAATTTCCTCCTCTACAACAGTTTGTGTATGTTATTTGATTTGGAGACCTGCAATCTGTTGACTTTTGATTTTAATTAGATGTGCCTTAGTTCTATTTATCTGCATTATTACGTCCTGTGTCAACGGTTGCTCGTAGAGCTCGCGAAGACATGTGTAGTGGAATTCTATTGTGTTTCTCATCCACCTTGCTCGTTCTTTACCACACGCTATTAATGTTGCTCGTAACTTTTTCTTCGCATCAGCAGTCCACCATTCAATACTGGACCTGTATTTATGACGCTGTCTTAAGGAGCCGTGCCACGTCCTCGCAAGTTGGTCAGCCAGCTTATGTTTAACTTCCATACGGGCCTAGCCCAGTATGTCTTCTGTTTACTTAAATTGATACTGCATCTTACTCCCAGGTGATCGGAGAAAATGGTGGGTATAACTTCGATACCAACTACATGGTTTTCTAAGTTAGCCGAAACATAAATTCTATCAATCCTACTCTGAGATTTTTTTGTGATATAAGTAAACCTGACCATAGTGGGATATTTTACCTCCCACGCATCTTTCCAGTTCATGTTCTGGACTAACCCCTCAAGTTCCCTGGACTTATTAAAATTTGGGTGCTGGTCCTTTTCATGTAAAACGCAGTTCCAGTCTCCACCAATTAAAACGTCAGCAGGATTGTCATAAAGTAAAGCTAAAATATCACTTTTATAAAACTTGGCCCTATCTTATCTGGCATTGTTGCCAGATGGGACATAAACATTTATAAAAGTTTTATTTAAAATTTTACATCTAATGCCCCTACCAGATTCTAAAAATTTGGCGTCTCGCAGTTCAATTCCTTCCTTGACAAGGATGGCTGTCCCGCAACTGTGCTCAAGAGCTACGTTTAAAATTTCTTTGTAGCCTGCCACATAAAGATCCCTAATGTACACCTCCTGCAACAATGCAATATCAGTGTCTGACTGATATAAAAAATCTTTAAGAGCAGCCACTCTGGTTGCATTTTGGATTTTGTTAATATTTAGTGTTGTTACATTGTATGTTTGCAGCATATAAGATATGGTAAAGAACTTTTTGTTTTAAATTATTAAAGAACTAGGTATTTCTTTCTTTCTAATTTCTTTCTTTCTAAATTCTTTCTTACCGACTATTTTTTCATTTGTCTCTAATACAGGTACTCACAAAAGCCTCTGCCGCGCTTTTAATAGAAAATGTCTTCGTCTTGTGCCAGTTCGTCTTCCATATCTTGATCCGTTAGTTCCTCTTTGTCTTATGACCAGTTTAATTTTGCAATGGAATTGCTTTCATTTAGTGGTTCATCCAACGTTTTGTTGACATTGGCATTTAGTGATAAAATGTTTACACTGTACGGATTAACTTGGCTTCTGTTGTCTGAAGATTGCTGTCTGCCCCCCTCCACAGTACAAACTTCCTTCTTCTTTTCTCGTTCTTTGATAGATCTTAATTTTTCCTTTAGCGCAGGAGCCATATTCTCTGACGCTTCGTGTGCTATTCTGCGTTTTTCATTTTTCTTCCGTTTTGGGGATCCCCCGGAGACACATCAGGTGATTTTTCTGTAGAGTCAGTTAAGGATCTCTCGGCCGACATCTACTCTGCCTTTTCGTCTGAGTTTGCTTTGTGAGAGTCATGTTGAATCTCAGCGTAAATTTTTTTCTCTGTGCTATTGCTGAGCTTTGCTTCTCCCCCTTTCCCTTTGTGTGGGTCGTAATCGTGTGTTTTGCTAATTACTTTCTGCCCGTTTCCTGTTTTTGACTTATTTTCTGTTGTTGAATTCCCCCTTTCCGGTTGGTTGTCTATTGTCTGTTCTGTATCCATTACCATCATATCAGAACTCGCTGGCTCTTCATGATGCAGAACTGAAGAGCGCCGCGCGATATCGGATTCTGCGATTGGCGACTCACGTGGGAAACCTTCTGTCATATTCGGTCCTTCATTTATTTCCGTATCGGGAAAACTTACACCAGTTCTGACGACGTCGGCACTAGTGCTTAATGCTATGACATTTCCGGGTACCGCTACAGGATTTGCGCCCTGCGTTGTTGTTGACAGCTCTGCGGGTCCGCGCGGGTACGCGGCGGCAGCGTACGTCAACTTGAGGCTGACTGCCTGGCCGGGGACAGCCGCCTCTCCGTTTGGTAGCTGCGGGACACGCCTTCTGATACATTCGTTCCTAACGTGCGTCGTGGAATTGCATAAGGCACATGTTCGAGGTTGGCCGTCGTATTGCACAAGTGCACGGTACCCACACACACACACACACACACATATATATATATATATATATATATATATATATATATATATATATATATAAGAGGGTATATGCCTCTGCAATTCTACTTTGATTTGGCGGACGCCGTTCAACACCGAAAACATGTAAGCCTCCGACCATTTTTCGGCAATATTCGAAATAATTCTTCCGTACGGACTGAGAACACGGTTAATTTCTTCGACCGGAGTCTCGAAGGGTAGTTCAAAGACCCGTAAGGTCCTGATACCTAGCCCTGCATGAGAGACCAGAACGTCGCTTACTTTCCCATCAGAATGATTAAACTTAATAACGCCACCGCATTTATCTACAATAGCACAGTATAATTCTGGGCTCTGCATCTTTACATAGACAGCATTAGACACAAAGGATAAATGTACTCCTACCACGTCGTCACCATTTATCTTGACTTTTTCCTCAAACCACCGCTTAATTTCGAAAGCCTTTGGTCTTACGAAACTTCTATCAAATGTAAATTTGATCGTATCTTTCCTCAACTGTTCAATCGTGTTCATTCTGTCTTAGAAACGTTCATAACTGAAGCCACAATCACAAATGAAGTGATCACACTAACCTCGGAATCAGTGACACAGCCGTTGTTTACACCAGAACGTAAGCGCTGCCGCCGCACTTCCTCCTCGCTCTACGGCTGCGACTCGAATGGGACCCTTGCCTTTCACGGGCAAGCGCTCTACCGACTGAGCTATCCCGACACGACTCACGATGCCGCCTCACAACTTTACTTCCGCCAGTACCTCGCCTCCTACTTTCCAAATTTCACAGAAACTCTCCTGCGAAACCTGCAAGACTAACACTCCTGGAAGAAAGGGTATGGTGGAGACATGGCTTAGCTACAGGCTAAGGGAGAGCGCTTGCCCGCGAAAGGCAAAGGTCGCAGGTTCGAGTACCGGTTCTGGTACACAATTTTAATCTGCCAGGAAGTTTCAACTCTGGTTTAGATGATAGCTTATTGTCTCAAGTTGTCATCTTGAAAGATGATAAACTTGTATATATTTATTTAACGAATGATACAGATTTGTAATGGAAATATAAACAAATCATAATATTCTCCACAGTAACACTGAAAATGCAAGTGGCATGATTTAACTCTCGTATATTTAATTTAGTGTTTCGATTTATTGTACAATTTACCAGTAACGTATGTAAATATTGTGTGGCATGAGCGGTCACGCTCATGAAATGTGTTTTTTTCTATTTATTTATTTCAGACTTTATGTAAAACAAATTAACAGCCTTTTTTATATTTATATAACTGTAGTATAGCGAAAGAGGTATCAGCAAAGTGAGATTGGACCGCCTTTTGTTTGTCATCGACGCCAGGTGCCAATCTGCTAGCCCGCCTTCGTCACCGCTAACAGCCCCTTTAATTTTTAAAAATCCTAATTTGCATATCAATTTAATTGCCACATCCTATATTTTTGCATTAGTAATTTTCCAAATCAAATGTTCAAATGTTTGTAAAGCTTATGGGACTTAACTACGGAGTCATCAGTCCCTAAACTTACAAACTACTTATGAACTACCTACAACTAAGGACGGCACAAATATCCATGCCCGAGGGGGGATTCGAACCCCCGACCGTAGTGGCCGTGCGGACTGTGACTGAAGCGCCTTAGTCCCCTCGGCCACCGCGGCCGGCGCAATTTTCCAGAAAGAACATTACGTTTTGTCTCGGAAATTGTCAGTGAGCAGCAGCAGATGTCTTGATGTTCATAAGTAACGTTGAACAACAATTGTTGTAAACTCAAGGGAATTGTGTGTGCGTTAAATTCAAATGAATTTTGCAGTTGATCGATTTTGGGGGGGGGGGGGGGACGTTGTACGGAAGGGTGATGACTGGTTCAGGTGGGTATAATGAATTAGCAGTTCTGAGTTCAAAACCTGCTCAGAATCGTCCATCTCATAATTTTCTTTGGGGGGCGGGGGAGGAAAAATTATATTTTTCAGTACTAACTGCCATTGCTTTGAAATGCGATTGAAGGGGACGATAAAAAAACCTAAGAACATTTGTCGATATTTAAAAACAATTCTACCCAAAAAAAGGAATGTTTCGTTTTTGGACGTCGTTCGCCATCTGTCACTGTATACTACATATTGATACATTCGGTTAGGTATTGTAATAAAAGTACATCTCGTATGGTATGCAAAATTTCCATGTAAGACATAATAAAGAATTTCATATGTCACAGGTATGTGTCCAATCTCTATCACTTTTCAGCCTAAATGAAGCCACTGATCACAAAAATTGACACCACAATCAGCGGATCCTGTCCTAGTAAGTCTCCTGGATGTTCTTCAATAGGCGAAGGACCAAATAACCCCCATATTGGCGATAGTTACAACACGTCCTTCGATTCTAGATGTATTCTTAGGGGACATGTGGTATAGAGACAGATTGATCAGATGGCAAAGTGCAGCACCGTACTATTCAGTCTAAATAACTAACAGTCATATGTAAGGAACCATACTCTACCATCTGTCTCTGTACCACAAATAGCCGAAGAATACATATAGAATTAAAGGATGTGTTGTACCTCTCGCCCATATGAAGGTTATTTGGTCCTCTCACTCAAAAGCATAATTTGAAGCCGGCCGCGGTGGCCGAGGGGACTAAGGCGCTTCAGTCACGGTCTTCATGGCCACTACGGTCGGGGGTTCGAATCCCCCCTCGGGCATGGATATTTGTGCCGTTCTAGTTTGTAAGTAGTTCATAAGTAGTTTGTAAGTTTAGGGACTGATGACCCCGTAGTTAAGTCCCATAGACTTTACAAACATTTGAACATTTTTGAACATAATTTGAAAAACATCGTGGATTCTTACTAGGACAGGATCCGCTGCTTGTGGTGTGAATTTTTTGTGATCAGTGGCTTGATTTACCCTAAAAAGAGATAGAGGTCGGTCTGTTGTATTTTAGGTTTTTTATACCTCCGGACATTTTTCGTGTTGGTGGATGGATTCTACGAGTATTGTCCTTTTGACAGAGCCTTTGCCCTCCTATGGTACATGCAGATGACTCTTACGAGTCGTCTGTGGGCGCCATAAGATACCTTACATCGCTTCTGCAGTGTTAGCGATGTGTCCTGATGCAGCTGTAGTCGATGGTATGTTTACCTAAAATACTATATAGCTTGTAATCTACAATGTTAAGCTAAACTGGTCTGGATGGTTGATAATACTGTAGACTTAATGCTATAGATAAATTCTGTAAGATGGAAGTGGTGTATACGATATATGTAATAAGAGTTGAATAATGATGACAGTGTTCTCTTACTCCATTGTTTGTTTTATCGGGTTTTCAGAGATATATTGCGAGATCGTTAACGTCTGCATCACCTTTTATCTGAAAACATAGTCGATAATTGGTTTGGAAAAAAAATCAAATGTTTGTAAATCTATCGGACCAAACTGCGTGGTCATCAGTCCGTAGCTTACAAACTACTTAAACCTAGGTAAACTAACCTAAGGACAAACACACACACCTATGCCCCAGGGAGAGAAACCGCTCGGCTACTCCACCGCGGCGATAATTGGTTTGATTCTGTGATTAATACAGTACCTGATCCTATCTAGAGGCTTTTGTATTATATTTTTGTCAGCTCTGTTTCTTCCTCTAAATTCTGATTTAATTTTCAGGCGATCGATGGGTAAGATACAATAAAGCTATTGCACATTGTACTGATCTGTGAGTCGAGATGTTTGATGTGTGGTGTTGTGTGGCATCTAACCATCTGAGATATTGATATGATTTACTCTTAAACATAAAGACGTGGTTAGTCGAAAGAGTCATATAACATCGTGTTGTGCATGGATTTAAATGGTTCTTCACCTACAACATTATACAAACGGGTAGTTCGAAGAACATTCTGCTGAAGTAATAAAAAAGGATTCGAAGGTTATGATATGTACTTCTTTTCTCTAAGGGTCTAATTTATCTTAAAAAGATATATAAGTAGGTCCGTTGTGTTAACGAAGCTCTGTACATTTTCTGCGATGCAGCAGGTAACATATAAACCACCTAGATGGAATGCTAATCTAAACTTTACGTTTAGAGCGTATGAATTATACAGAAAAACCTTGTTGTTTGCTGGAGAACATAAGACGAATGGTATTGGCTCTGTTGTGTGAGAGGATTGGTAGAACCCGTACGCATCCAGTATTTGTTAGTGATGTGCTGCATTTTGACATCTGCCGAATCCTCCTCTACATCCCGCATGCTCGTATGGCAATCTATTGTAAATGGCTAAGCGTTCACTGTGTTGGCTACTTGAACTACAAGGGATTCATCTTTGAAACTGTCGTATAGAATGTATCGGGATTTTCAGGGCAATAGCGTTGTTAGTGTGTATAAAACGAAGTGATTAGGGTCAGAAGAGTCGTACAGTAACGTAATGGTTTTTATTTTAAATGGTTCTTCATATAGAATGATCACGCAAAAAGCATATTTAGACTAACATACAGGTGTTTTACTAGGTAAGGATCTGGTGCATTTTATTTGAATTTCTCTGATCTGTGGCTCGTTTTGTCATAAAAAGTGTTAGATATGGGTCTGTTGTGTAGTAGCCATGAGGCTTTGATGTGAAATTAACCGATTTGTAGGTCGCTTTGTCCTGAAAAGGGTTAGAGTTGGGTCTAATGTGTTGTAAGCTGCTGTTGTACAGTATCTTTTTCGCGATGTGGGAAGCGAGGTATAAGCATCCTTGGATTCTTCCTTCTGTGGGATGAACCTTTACTCTTCTGTGGTGTATCTAGACCGTCATTTCGAGGTGTTTGTTGTAGGGAGATGGTTGTGTGACGAAGAGGACTTAAACATCCATGTGATTACAGAATATATATAATAATGTTGTATCTGCATCACCTATTTGTTGTAACGACTTATAGCTTTGCGAGTAGAATGTTTTGATTACATGTCAGAAGAGCAGTACCTCGAGCAGTTGGGTAGCCGCTACTTGGTGAGCTATCGGAGATGTTCAAATGTTCAAATGTTTGTACAACTTATGGGGCTTAACTAAGGGGTTATCAGTCCCTAAGCTTACAAACTACTTATGAACTAGCTAAGACTAAAGACGGCACAAATACCCATGCCCGAGGGGGGATTCGAACCCCCGACCGTAGTGGCCGTGCTGATCTTGACTGGAGCGCCTCAGTCACCTCGGCCACCGCGGCTGGCTATCGGAGATGTAATTCTGTAGTGTTCTAGTCTACAGCAAAGCAAGCATTCATTTAAATCGATGTTGTGCGAGACATTGATGTATGGACTGGAGTTGGATTGATCGTGCATGGGTTCATCTTGTAGAAATTTCTTGCTTCTTGTATCCGTTTTTCTAAAAAAAATGTTTAGCTTATGTAATAGAGACATCATAAATTAGTGCGCATCCTGTGTTCGTTCACTTGCGAGCGCATGTTTGCCTTTATAAATTAGTTTCCACACGTGGAAACAGCGATAGTGTTTTTATTCCTCGCAGTAATGACTAGCGCTAGTGGAGTCTAATATTAATAGGGACGCCTTCCTGACAGAGTTATGACAATGGCTTGCCGTATCTATAACGGCGGCTGACTGACAAACCGACAGGTAGGAGCTATCATCAGTGGTGGCAGCTGGCGGGTAAGATACTGTGTGTAAGCTGCACTGTTCGAAATCCATAGTTTCTATGCAGACATTGTGGTTGAATCAGAAGATGTCCTTGCCTATTTTCGCCATTTCCGTCAGTAAATTCGATTGTTTTTATGAACAATTATCTTTTGTTGTTGTTATAGTTGTGTGTTACACATTGGGACATCGAAAGAGCATTTTTTTTTAAGATGGATACAGAAGTTCGCTTTTTGCCTTGTGGCGGTCGCTACCGTTACATCCCGTTTCTGATTTAATGCACGTTATTTTTTTAAACATGTCCATCGGCAGTCGCATACATATCTATACGAGGAGCATAGTTGGTGTCATTGTAAATACTTGTCAATGTACCTGTGACAGAAGAAATTATTATGTCTTACATGCAAATTTTGCATACCATACCAGTTGTATTTGTATTACAATACCTAACCGAGTGTATCAAGATGTAGTATACAGTTATTTTGCCCAAAGACATTAGGTAGCGAATGACTTCCAAAATGGAACATTTAATTTTTGGATAGTCCTAAATGTTTGACTTTGGTTAGAATTGGTTTTAAATAATTATCAATAGATGTTCATAGGATTTTTAATGACCCCTTCCATTTCATTTCATTGCAATGACAATGAGTGGTGAAAATTATAATTTATTCTTCCCACCAAACAAAATTATGTGATGGATTGTCCTGACCAGGTTTCGAACTCAGAACTCCTTATTCATTGACCCTACCAGAACCCTTCATCACGCTTCCGCCCCCTCCCCCCCCCCCCACCTAAAAAAATCGATCAACTGCAAAACTCATTTGAATTTAATGCACACATAATTCCCTTGACTTTGCAACAATTGTTGTTCAACGTTGCTTATGAACATCAAGGCATCTGCTGCTGCTCACTGACGATTTCCGAGACAAAACGTAATGTTCTTTCTGGAAAATTGCTAATGCAAAGCATCAGATGTGGCAATTAAATTGATATGCAAATTAGGATTTTTTTAAAAAAAATAGGGGGCTGTTGGCGGTGACGAGGGCGGGCTAGCAAATGTTGGAGGTGGACCTGGGGGCGGTCGTTTCCTAAGTGAGGGTTTGTGAGGCGGTTGTGTGTACTGTTTACGAGATTTCAAACTCTTGTGTTAAGTGCAAGTACTTGTTAGATGGTATCAGCGATTATTCCCGGTAATTGCATTGTCCAAAGTGCAGTTACATGTTACCTGTCATTCGTCCTTAAGGGCATCATTGTCCTTAGTGCAAGTACATGTTGGATGTCAGTCATTCTTTCCTTCTGGGAAGTGCGCTATTGTCTGTGGGTGGCGGCGTCCTTCGATCACTGGCTGTGGAAGTATCTAAGGGTGGTACCTGGCGTCGATGACAAACAACAGACGATCTAATCTCACTGTGCTGGTACCCCTATTGCTATACTACTTATAATGTTAAACTGGTAAAGGAGTGCTATTCAGATGGTTAGTTTTTACCTAAGGAAATATCTTTTGTTAAGATGTATACGATTTTGGAAGGATGGCGATCGACCAGTGAGGAAGTGTCCAAGGGACTATAAGTATTAGGTCTGTGTGAGGGGTAGGGGATGGGGGAAGGTCAGCGAAGCTTGTGTGCGAAAAACGACTTCACGTCTCATCTTTCCAGAAGAAGGACCCTCCTGGATGTTAGGAGCGTTACGAGTGGAGAGAGTGTTAAGATTTGCTCTGTGAACCGTCGTTTCTTGGGACTTAGTGAACACCAGTGCAGCGGATTTGTGTTTTTCTCTGCACAATTTCTTATGAGTGCAGAAATGGTGTTAGGAAAGTTAAACAATTTTGAATTGTTGACAATTTCATGTTGAGTACTCGTGGAAGATACTAAGTTGCTCTGTTTCTTATAGTTGTGATTAATTAGTTGGGTTATAGTGCTGTCAATTTCTTACCGCAGACAGTGCAAATGTTTAATCACTTTATTCAATTTATGATTAATATTTTATCTGACCACATCCAATAAGGAACCAATTTGATTGAATAAATCTTATTCAAGTAAATCTCTGACTTTGTGTACATAATTTGCAAAGTCAGAATAAAACTATTTTTATAATGAACCATTTACTTTAATAAGGTTTCTTATTTTTTTCGCAAACTACAGCCTATGTCCAGAGTGTTCGTAACTACAGGATTACAGGTAAAACATCATATCTGCAACTGCGGTAGTTGCTGGGGCACGAAAGCAGACATGTACGGTTCGACGCTAACGTCATATCGAGCAACACGTCTAAATCAGAACCGTACATATCCCAATATTTATGTTCTTACAGTGTAAAGCCTCACTTGCTTAAATCGGAAGTGTGATAAATCCGGTGAAGGATAACGCGTAGAAGTCGCAGCGTTCACAGACTATTTGAACGCACTATATGGAAACATCTGGCTACGGGACCATCCACATGAACCACAGACATTGCCGAAGTGAGGTGGCTTGCATGCCTCATCGAAACACACAGCCATGCCGTAGGTGCAACCACGAAGTGTGGATATCTGTGGAGTGTTTCCTGAGGGGCAGCAGTCTTTCCAGAAGTTGTAGGGGCAACAATCTGAATAATTGCCTGAGCTGACCTAGTAATATCAACTAACGTGGCTTTGTCATATAGATGCTGCAAACGGCTAAAACCAAGAGGAAGCTATAGTCTTTATTTTTCTCGAGGACTTGAGTTGACTACTGTATCTATATAATGACGTGGGTTAAATATTCTAGAAATAAAATAGTCCCCCATGTGGATATCAGGGCAAGGAGGATGTCGTCATCCAGAAAGGTAACTGGCATTCTACGGATTCTATCCCTTAACAGGGTCGGTACGTTTGAGAAAATGAAAATAAAAACGGATAGTTTAAAGTTAGATATGGTGCGGATTAGTGAGGTTCGGTGGTAGGGTGAACAAGAAATCTGGTCAGGCGAACACAAGGTTATAATTACAAAATCAGTGGTGAGTGACGCAGGCGTAGGTGTAATATTGAATTAGAAAACAAGAATCCTGGTAACCTAATATGAACAACACAATGAACGTATTATTGCATGCAAAAGAACACGAAGCCAATACACAGTAGTACAAGTAGTACAAGTTTGTATGCCAACTAGTTCTGCTGATGGTGAGGCAATTGAAGAAATTGTGTGGTGAGACAAATTATTCAGACAGTTAAGGGAGAGGACTGGGAACTGGAACTTGGTATAGGAAAAGGAAGTGAAGGAAAATAGTAGGTGAATGTGGACTGGCCGCGCCGGGATGGCTTTGCGGTCTAAGGCACCTTGCGCGCTGACTGCCTGTCAGAGTCCTCCCTACGGCATGGATGTGTACGATTTTCTTAGCATTTTAGTTTCATTTACATCCGAAGAATTTGCGAAGCGAAGTTGACATTGAAATACTTGAAACGCACAGCAGCCGCGTCCCGAAATTGAAGCGAGACGCACCAGCAGCACGCTTATGTGTTTCAAACGTCAACATCGCTTCTCAAATTCTCCGAATGTAATTGACGCCATTCTCTTACAGATTTTGCATGCTATTGATTGCGTAAGAAATAATATGGGGTATCCATTAAAAGATGTTAGTTTGTGCTGAAAACTACATTTCTTTACATCTACATCTACATACATACTCCGCAATTCACCGTAAGGTGCGTGGCGTAGGGTACACTGTACCACTACTAGGTATTTTCTTTCCTATTCCACTCCCAAATTGAACGAGGAAAGAAAGAATGCCTATATGCCTCCGTACGAGCCCTAATTTCTCTTATCTTGTCTTTGTGATTTCTACGCGAAATGTAAGTAGGCGGCAGCAAGATCGTACTACACTCAGCTTCAAATTCCGGCCCTCTAAATTTACTTAACAGAAATTCACGAAAAGAACGTCGTCTTTCTTCCAGCGATTCTCAATTGAGTTGCCGGAGCATTTCCGTGACACTCGCGCATTGGTCGAATCTACCGGTAACAAATCTAGCTGCTCGCCTCTGAACCGCCTCTATGTCTTCCTTTAAACTGGTGAAGTACATCTTCCCATAATTCTCCCAATAAACCGAAGTCGGCTGTCCGCCTTACAACTGTCCTTATATGCTCGTTCCATTTCATATCGCTCTGCAATGTTACGCCTAGATATTTGAACGACGCGGCAGCATCAATAAAGTCACTACTAATGCTGTATTCGAACATTATGGGATTGCTTTTTCTACTCATGCGCATCACCTTACATTTTTCTACATTGAGAGCTAGCTGCCATTCTTCGCACCAACTAGAAATTTTGTCTAAGTCATCCTGTATGCTATTACAGTCAGTTACAGACGACACCCTCCCATACACCACAGCATCATCAGCAAACAGCCGCAAATTACAACTTACTCTGTCCATCAGTTCATTTATATACATAGAAAATAATAGCGGTCCTATCACACTCCCCTGGAGCACGCCTGACGATAAACTCGTCTCTGATGAACACTCACCGTCGAGAACAACGTACTGCGTTCTATTACTTAGGAAGTCTTCCAGCCAGTCACAAATCTGTGAACCTATTCCATAAGCTCGTATCTTCGTTAGCAGAGTGCAGTGTGGCACCGCGTCGAACGCCTTTTTGAAGTCGAGAAAAACACAATCCGCCTGTTGCCCTTCGTCCATGGCTCGCAAAATGTCATGTGAGAAAAGGGCAAGCTGAGTTTCACATGAACGATGTTTCCTAAACCCGTGTTGATTCATGGAAAGAAGCTTTTCCGTTTCAAGGAAATTTACTATATTCGAACTGAGAATATGCTCTAAAATTCTACATGAAACTGATGTCAACGATATTGGCCTGTAATTGTGTGGGTCAGTTCTCTTTCCTTTCTTATAAACGGGAGTCAGCTGCGCTTTTTTCCAATCACTAGGAACTTTGCGCTGAATTAAAGATTCGCTATAAATGCAAGCTAACTAGGGGGCCAATGCCGCTGAATAGTCTTTGTAAAACCGAACTGGTATTCCATCCGGACCAGCAGACTTTTTCGTATTTAGCTCTCTCAGCTGCTTCTCTACACCGGAAATACCTATTGCTATGTCCCTTATTTCGGAATTATTACGTTGATCAAATGATGGTACATTTGTGCGGTCCTCCTGCGTGAAAGATTTATTAAAGGTTAAATTTAGAACTTCAGCTTTCCGTTTGTTTTCTTCTATTACTGCCCCGGAATGATCAACGAGTGACTGGACAGTGGGCTTTGACCCGCTTATCGATTTTACATAGGACCAGAATTTTTTCGGATTCTCGGAAAGATCTTTTTCTAAGATATGGCTGTGATAATTATTGTATGCTTCACGCATCGATCTTTTTATAGACGCACGAATCTCTACTAACTTTTGCCTGTCATCATTTGCGTGTTCTTTTTTGAATCGAGAGTGCAACAGCCTTTGCTTTCTCAGCAGCTTTCTAACATTATTATTATACCACGGTGGATCTTTTCCATCCTTAATCGTCTTTACTGGCACGTGTTTCTCTAACCCTTTATTAACAATGCACGTGTTAGACTGTCTCATTGTATTTATTTTCATAAGCCCCTGCCGTACGTTCATGACCGTGAAAGTCGTTTTTCAATAACTACTGTAGTTCCAGAGATATCTGGGGTAAAACAGGTTGACTGGGACAACGTGTTTTATGTCTGTTCTTTTGGACATGCCACAATATTATATTATGTTAAATAGCGACCATAGCGAGTGCTTTACGCATTATTTTCCAGAAATCGTGTTTAGGAAACCAACTTTGTCATACATCGTTGGATTTGGCATAAAGTTTCTTTAACTTTAATAATTTTTTTTTAATTTTGCGAAATTAATTGATGCTGTTGGGGTAGTTTGCAAACTCGTATTGTTACAAAATTTGACTATGCTGTCTTAAGATCTTGAATTACCATTAATCATGTGAAACATTATGTTTATGTCTGATGGTTTCAGAGATGTTCCCCAAAGGAATGTCATATAACCTTTCACGGGGTGTTTTTACTCTTAAAATTGCACCTGAGGATTGACAGTGCGCTTTAAGTGAACACAAGTTCTGAGTTTTCAGATGTTGTTCGACAAGCGCACTGCCCCGTTGCAATGGGCGCAGTAACACCTTGATTTTGCCACTTTGTGACTTCCTGTGCTACTTGATTGCGTAATGCAAAAGGAACAGTACATGCGCTGATACTCAATAAATTGTAGCACTTATTCAAATGAAGAATAAGACTACTTTATAAGATTTGTTCACGGATACGCGAGTCTGACACATTCCTAGTAATCACGTCACGTATCATTAAATCTGAATAGTACTAGCCATAGTCACAACGGAATTTACACCTCCTAGTTAAATCTTGTAGTTCAATTACCCAGTGCCTATAAAATTGTCCTACCTGTCTACGACAATTGTAGAACTGAAATCTAGCTGCTCTTACATTCACTGTTTCTTGATAATGATTAGTAATCGCCTGCACTAATTCCTCAAATGGAACACGTTCTGGGCGAGCTTGACACAGAGCCGATAAATGCGAACCTCTACTTGAGACAAGAAATATGGAAGCTACACAGTACCTTGAATTTGATGCGCCGCTGCGTGTCTCGGAAGTGCACTAAGTATTCCTCTAGTTTGTCATCACGTTTGATTGCAGTGGCTGCTGCAGCTTGTCTTTGTCCATTCGTGAAAGTCATCATCACTTATGTGTGTTGCTGGATTTGATTGCATCCGTAACTGAATAATTTGTGTTGGATCATTTGCAGTGGAGATAGCGGCTGAGGCGGAAGCAATGGATTATCTGCAGCACTGTGGGCGGTAATTGGGTTAGAAAATTATTGATAAAGGAGGGGAACGATTAGCAAAGTGGCTGCATTAGGGCATTGAATTTAAACAACGGCGACAAGTGAAAGTGGGAGCCGGGCCGGAAATCGAACCCGGGTCTCCCGCTTAGGGCCAACCACTTCTCTTCACGTGCTCGCCACCCATCCGCCTCAACTTCCACACGTTGCACTCTATGGCTGTAGCGAACCTATCGTCCACGCCCTCTTATACTCGCCATTACAGATTCCCGTTAAAAAAAAAAAAAAAAAAAAAAAAAAAAAAAAAAAAAAAAAAAAAAGTTCAAATGTTTGTTAAGCTTAAGTTACAAACTACTTATGAACTACCTTATACTAAAGACGACACACACACATCCATGCCCGAGGGGGGATTCGAACCTCCGACCGTAGCAGCCGTGCAGACTGTGGCTGGTGCGTCGCAGACTGCTCGGCCACTGCGGTCGGCCGAATTCCGTGCGAGGTCGCATGTATGACCGCATCTCTGGTGAAGTAACTGAAGCTAACGCTGTCGTCGGTTGTAAATACTTATTGTATTGGTGGGGTTTCTTCTTTCGGACATGTACGAGACAAAAAAAAAAATGTTGAAATGTTTGTAATTCTATGGACCAAACTACTTTGGTCATAAGTCCCTAGACTTACAAACTACTTAAACTAAGTTAAACTAACCTAAGGACAAGACACACATCCATGCCCGAAGGAGGATTCGAACCTCCGACGCGGGAGGCCGCGCGATCCGTAAGGTGGCGCTTCAGACCGCTCGGCTACTCCCCAACGGTCCGAAAGAACAGATACCCCACCAATATAATAGCTAATTGGATTTAGTCACGAAGGGGGGGGGGGGGCGCAGCTATATCGAGCGCAATTCCATTAGCACACAAATAACAAAATTCAGGCGAACTTGGGCCTGAAAGGGAAACTTTGGTGTCTCGGTTCCGCCAGTTGTCCTGGGTGTCGGTGGCCGAGTTGAGAGAGACCGACACAGGAGGTAGGATGCACACGTGTGCAGGTACGGAGATGACCAGCCAGTGGGACAGCAGAAACTAGAAACACTAGGCTAAATTAGAACAAGATATATATTTCATAGAGCTGGTACTATACTTAACTTGGAGAGCAGCAGACTAGTAGAATGTTGATACATAGTTTAGATGGAGTCCTGCCTACTGATGATTCCTAGTGCCTATCCGATAGCCAAATCTTAACTGGCGTCTATCTGATTCCCAAGTGGCCGATGCAGCAGTCGTGGCCACGAGCGGAGTTGCAGCAGAGGGCGCTCGTGGCTGACGTCGTAAGAACGCCGCGCCGTGCGTGCATGGCGGCGCGCGGCGTAAGTACGTGGCGCGCACTTTAGACTTGTGCGACACCACACCCCCGCCCCTCCCCCAAAGAGCCGCGCCGTCGTGGCGTAGGGCTGAGGACCACGGCGACGGCACTTGGAGAAGGGCCTGGGCGGGGGCGTTACTGGTGGGACGAGCGTCGTAGCTGAGGCTGGGATCGAGACGCCGTCCGCGCCCCGTTATCTACCTTGCGATCCCCCGGGAAACCCACCAAAACGAGGGGAAGGGCGCACACCTCCGCCCAGAGGAAGCAGGTCATCTTCTGAGGTGCGTGGCCCAGGCGGCGGGGGCACGCACGGTCTGGAGTTTCTCGCGGTGACGCTGTCATCTGCGGCGGCGACGGAGGCGGAGAGGAAGACTGCATAGGAGGCGCGTCCACCTCCATGGGTACGATTTTGTAGTCCGGGGACGCCGGACCCGTTGGCGATCGATGTGGTGGTGCTCCCTGGCGGTGAACTGCGTCTGGAATCAAGAAACCAGAGACAGGATCGCGCGGCCTATGCAGGCGCAATTGGTTTGCATGGCGCCGCAGCTCCGACCCTGTGGAAGAACGTACAACATACATATTGCGAACGCACGCGTTGAATGATGCCCGGCATCCATCTCGTACGTTCAGCAAACACCTTGTACAGCACCGGCGTCGAAACCTGAAAACGCGTAGCGCCATACGAACCGACTCGGTGCGTGGGAGGCTGCAGCAGGTGAAGGAGAGTGCGGTGACGGCGGCCGTGTAGCAGCTCGGCAGGAGACGGGCCGTCACGTTGCATGCACCGATATGTAGACAGGAAAATTTGAAGAGCTTGCTGCCTGGAGTGCTGACCTTTCATCTTTTCCATGTGAGACTTGAATGTTCGAACGAAACGTTCTGCTTCACCATTGGACTGAGGGTGAATAGGTGCGGTGGTGATATGCTGAATGCCATTCACACGACAAAACCGTTAAAATTCCGCACTAACAAACTGAGGTCCATTGTCACTGACGACAGTTTCAGGCAAACCTTCGAGGCAAAACACTGATGTTAAGGCACTGATTGTACTAGACGCTGTCGTTGAGTTCATTGCAATCACGAAAGGAAACTTGCTAAAAGCGTCTAAAACAATTAACCAGCGCGTATTCCAGAAAGGTCCGGCAAAGTCAATGTGTAAACGTTGCCATGGTCCCCTGGCGCGTGGCCAGTCTGAGAAACGTTGCGGAGGAGCCGCCTGATGCTCCGCACAAACTGTACACTGTGACGTCATGCCCTCTATCTGGGCGTCCATACCAACAAAATGACGTCTGGCCAGTTGCTTTGTCCTAACAATACCTCAATGTCCATGATGCAGGAGGCGTAACACTTCTCGTTGCAGGGAACGAGGAACAATCACTCTTGTTTGGTCGTTGTCGGTATGTAACAACAGAACACCCTGACTTAACCCTCCGTCGGGCGCACCTCCAGATGAAACAAAATCAGGCGCACCCGGCCTGAGAGGCCACCCACATATTTTGTGGACTAGCTCCGCCTTGTTAAATCAAATTCAAAATGCGTGTTGGCGAGTCTTGAAGAGGATCTAAAGGAAGGAATTACAGCAAACTTAAAGCATAATAATGGATTTATTGAACACAATACACCTTAAACTAAAGTGACCAAAATTACCAATTTCCCACAAAGAGCATTAAAAATTGGTCGAACAGACATCCATAATAGTAATGAAGTTATTTTTAAAGGACATGAAATCATCTTTCCTCGCCAGATTTGCAGCCAAAAACCGATGCTATAGCTCCCAAATCAACAGCTGAAGCACAGGTATGGCACAAAACGTATACGTCGCTCAAGCAGATTGGTTGATGACAAGCTGAACATTCGTGATTCTTCATCCTCCTAACTTGTTTCAGCCACGCATGATCGACGTTTTAGTCATTTGGGAGGTAATGTGGGAGAACTGTCCCGTTCCTTGTGGGGTAAAAAATTTTTCTGTCGAGTTTGCAGCCGAATCGACATTCCACATATATTCATAGCATACACAGGCTAAATTGTACAGTTAGAAGTTGATGACACAAGGTTTTGCAATTGGTGGCGTCATTTGTAGCAATATCTTTTACAATGGGTGTTGTGTAATAATGATGTGACTCTTCACACTATGAATAGTAGAAGGTATCTACTTAGACTACTACGTCGTCTTATCCTTTCCAAGATAAAAACTCCTCACATATTTTCTTCTCTTCTTCATATTCCCGAGCTGTTCCCTAAACTTCCTGTTCAGCTGATGAGTCCTCCTTGGCTTCTCCTACCTCATCCTGAGAGTGGGTGTCTCTCTCATCGACTAAATCTTCGAGTGCGGCTGGATCTTCAGCAGTTTCGTCCTCGAGGAGGCGCATTATTTCCACAAGATCATTGGCTTAGAGGCATAATATACTTTTCTGGACATTTCAGCAGAAAATATGGATGTGATAACGTAGGAAAAGAAAGGAAAACTGAAGTTAGAACTCGATCAAGCGCAGTCAGTCTGAAGGGCCAGGGTCGTCAAAGTCTTCTTTTTTTCCGAAGGTAACGGTGAAAATCACAGAGGACAGACTTAGTTTGATTGAAACGAAGTAATAAAATAAAAATATCTTGAAAAATCTCACCTTAAAAACTATAACGTAATCGGGCGCAGACGGCCTGTGAGGCCCAAGGAGTTCCCCGTGATCCGCGTGGATATCGGTGGCAGCCTGCGGATCGGCACTGTGTGAGGTTCCCAAAGTTACGCGAGTAAACGGAGAGGCGGGCCGCTGGGCCACCAGTGTTAAGCACGGGAATCAAAAAAGTGTTTTGATGGCCTGTGAGGCCGACTGCGCCCGACGGAGGGTTAAAGATAATGCATGACGTTGTGCAAAATAACGTCGAACCAGAGGCCGATCAATGTCTTTGGCTCTGGCAGGCCATCCTGAGCGAACAAAACGTGCTACCACGCTTAGGTCCGTAAACGCAGCTGTTTTCTGTGCAACCCGACGAGAGTTCAAAGGGAAGTCTGCGACAGCGGAAGCATCTCTGGAGTCTATCTGACAACATGCCATTTCCGAAGAATCAAACGATACATCCTGGCCAACCGGAAGTCGGGAAAGTGTGTCCGCGTTGGCGCGTTTAGTGGTAGGTCGGTACAAAATCTCATACTGATAATTAGACAGTATTAAGGACCATCTCTGAAGCTTTTGTGCCGTTCGTGGCAGAATCGGCTTTGTGGGTGAGAACAACGACGTGAGAGGATTGTGGTCTGTCAACAAATAGAATTTCTGCCATAGAGATAATGATGAAACTTTGTGACGCCGTAAATGATTGCTAAGGCCTCCTTTTCTATCTGACTGTAATTCTGTTGCGTCGGCGTCAGTAGCTTGGGGGCAAAGGCAATAGGACGATCGTGAGATCCAACACGATGTGAGATTACTGCGCCCAGACCGTACAAGGCATCCACTGCTAGCACTACAGGCTTCTGAGGGAATCAAACATGCATCACTAAGTAGTGCACACTTTAATTTGTCAAAGGCAACCAGGCAGTCTTTAGACCATACAAAAGAACATTCTTCCTACGTAAGCGATGCAGTGGAGCTGCAATCTGAGAGGCATTGGGAATAAACCTGAAATATTATTTAAGCTTTCCCATTACGGCTTGCAATTCGTGCACATTCTTAGGAGGAGGCAAGTCTTTGATTGCTCGAAGATGCGACTGTAAGGGATAGATTCCCTGGACATTAATCACATAGCCTAGCTACTCTATTTCAGTTTGAATAAACGAACACTTTGCTTTATTGCAACGTAGACCTGCTGCAGTCAACACTTTGAAAAGACACTCCAGGTTTGATAAATGTTCTTCAACTGTGCGCCCTGAGACCACAATATCATCTAAATAGTTCGAGCAACACGGTACAGAAACTGTCAGCTGTTCCAAACAACGCTGAATAATAGCGGGGGCGGAAGAACTGCCAAAGGGTAGGCGTTGAAATTGAAAAATGCGCATGTGAGTATTAATGACGAAAAACTTTTTTGACTCGTCATTAAGCGGAATCTGTAAGTATGCCTCTGCTAAATCAGTCTTAGAAAATAAGCGAGACTGTCCTAATTTGTCCATCAGTTCCCCAGGTCGGGGCAAGGGGTAAGTGTCTACAATTGTTTGACTGTTCGCCGTTGATTTGAAGTCCGCACAGCGATGACGTTTTCCTGGCGGCTTGGTTAGAATTACTATAGGCGAGGCCCACAGACTCGCAGAAACAGAAGAAATCACCCCACTATCTTACCAATGTTTAAGTTCTTCAACTTTATAACTAATTGCGATAGGCACTGGTCTAGCTTTACGAAATTTTGGTACTGCAGATTCTTTTAAAGTTACATGCGCCACGAAGTCTTTTGCACAGCCTAATTCCGGCGAAAACCAGTCACTATATTTTTCACACAATGCATTGATTTTGTCCTGAGGCACTACTGACGAAATTTGAAGCACATCTCTTTGAATTGATAAACCAAACAAGTCAAAAGCATCTAGTCCAAAAATGTTCTGTGTCGATTTGGCCTGAAGAACAACAAAAGCAACTGTTTTCGTAACATCTTGAAAAGAGGCAGGCAGGCTACACGTTCCTAGCACGGGAATATTTTGTCCTGTATACGCTGTGAGCACTTGCTGAGACGGCGACAATTTTGGCGAACCCAGAAGTTCATAAGTGTCTTTATTCATTAATGTGACAGCGGAACCAGTATCAAGTTGAAATTGCACAGTCTTATTTTCTATAGAAAGAGTCACAAAATGTTTTTGCTTGTGGCGCTCGACAGTTGTGCGAATGTGTGCAACGTCTGCTACAGTTAGTTTGCTGCACTTGCGCATGCGCGGGCCGCGTAGTGAAGGAAGCGACACAGAATCGGCACACAGATTAATAACACTGTCCCTAGATGGCACTACCGCCGGATCGGCGTCCGTGCAGTGCGAGGCTACTACAGATTTACCAGCTACTGCACTAAAATTACTTTGAGTAGCTACATCAAGTCTACTGTCACTAGCTACACAGTACTGGGCACTATTACAATTAGAAGTTGCAGAAGGCACTAGGTTAACTACAGGATTGCACTTTACATAGTCATTTTGCTTGTCACGAACCCTTTCCCGTTGCACAGATTTACGCGCTCGACGACGCTTGTGACGTGGCTCACTACCTAGTTTTGCCGTAAGCGCAGAAAAATTGTCTTGTATTTTAGAATCAAGAGAAGTACTGTCCAAGTCCACAGCATGTATGACATTTACAGCATGAATTGTTCTTACACTGTGCAAAGCACTGTTGCTAACAGCACCGTTCTTTGACTTTACATTCTGCATACACACTGACCGTACATGTCACGATTTGCCACATTGGTAACAGGTTGCATTGCGACTAGGGCAATGCGCACGTTTGTGGCGAGATACACACTGGGGGCAAGACTTACGAACATTTTTCTGAAAAGAGAGTCGGCGCCCATTTGTCAAATTACTTTGTCCAACACTACGGAGCTACCTTTGTGTCGCACTTTTACACTGGCTACTGTTCACTGTCTGTTCATCATAGCCGGTAGAATTTAAAGAATCACTAGTGCTATACTGAGAACTGTGACTACAAAAGCGTCAATTGCGGCCCACTAGGGTCAGCCTGTTTTAGAATCGCTGCCCTAATTCTGGGGTCCTGAATGTTCTGTATGATAGCATCCCTCAACATCACGTCACTATAAGAAAGTCCACAAGAGCAGGTAAATTTACATTGGCGGGTTAATCCCTTCACCCCAATGATCCATTCTAGGTGTGACTGCTGCGGTAATTTTTTTAGTCTGAAAAATCGGTACCGCGCAGCGGCTACGACAACTTTTCTCTCATAATAAGAATTTAGGGCATCTATGAGCTGTTCAAACTGTATATCGCGAGTAGATGCGTGGGGAGAAAGTTTCTGCACTAATACGAAGGTTTAAGTGCCCACAGTCGATAAGAAAAGGTGCTTCACTCTCTGACCTGTAAGTTGATGAGCCGCGACGAGTTCTTGAAATTGTGCCAAGTAATCGTTTCATTCTTCCTCACGTTCATCGAATTGGCGAAACATAGGGATCGGTGCGGCGACAGGTGTGGGCGGCTGTTGCGACGGCTGATGTTGAGTTGCCATCAACTGGGACACCGCTTGGAGTAGTTGCGTGATTTGTGCCGTCTGTAACTGAATATTTTCCATTAAGTTTGGGTTCGGGGTAGTGGCCATGCTGACCGATTAGGCGCCGCGTATACAAGTATATTACAACAAAACACAAATGCAATATGAAAGAGAACGCTCTGCAACAAAAAAGTCCACAAAACACGTAACAATATATTCCCCCAAAAATCTTATAATAAGGGTGTGCGAGGGTGAAGGTCAGGGTGAGAGTTTAAAATAGGGAAAGTTTAATTTTTAAAACTCACAACCACCAACTGCGAAACAAATTCCTAAACATGCAAAATCACTGGAACTGTGATTGCTAATGTTTGACTCGTTTTCTAGGGGATGATATCACACGTTTGCAGCTTTCCTTCCCTGCATATAATTAACAAAAAATTCATAATAAAGTCAAGTTCATGAGAGAAAAGGGTGTGCTAACTACTATTTTTGAAAACACGTGAAAGTTCACTTTATGTTGTTTATTTCACAATATTAAAACCCTGTGGCTGATACGTCTGTACCTTGACACATTTATCAAATAAAGTTATAGCTCGTGAGCCCCCAGACAAAATTAATATTTGTCGCAAATTGTTTTCACACCATGTGCCTGTCTCAAACACCGTTTATGTTCATGTCTATGGGACGACACGTGTTATATTAACAAAACACAGTCACTTTAATTTAGTGCGATGCACACCTTGTTCCACCGGCTAAATATTCACAACACACAGTAGCACTCGATACAACTTGGTGCAGTCTACGACAAGCAACCACACTTGGCAATTGCCACACAAAAATCTATAGTCTCCACCTGGAGATCCACATGCCGACTGTCGTAGAGCGAGGCTGCCCGGCCAGCTACCCCCTTGCTCCCGCCTCATCACTTCCTGCCCTCGCGTGCGCGCGCACACCAAAAGCCCAACTGCCGGTTTTTTTCCCTATGTCATCAACTTCCCCATGTGAGCTGTTCTAACCGACTTCCAACGTACAGTGCTCAGCCAATACATTTCTAAAACTTCACTTAAAATCAAAATAATTACACTACACATTAAACAAATTTCTTATAATGTTTTTATATTGGTATAAACATCCTTTGCACTATTTATTACAATCGTGCAATTTCTTATATCACAGATAAGTGATTTAACTGAATATTTCAACATAAAATACACAAGAATAATTGAAAATAAAATGAGAAATAGTTAATATATTACTTTTATAAACAAACATTGCCATGCTAGTTGTGTAACTGTCTTGTATTCATTGGTAATTTATTACTTTTCATTGTCAATTAAACATATTACGCCAGATGTGACTATATCAGCTAATGTATTGTTTATTTGTCAACAGGCTATTTTGTAATGAGGGCCTTAAAGGTTCCCGACTGCATCGTATTACTTCAAATGCCAGTAGTATTAGAATATTTTATATCACGCTGTGCACTGCACTGCACCTGGCACTCGCCATTGTCCCTCTCTCCCCTCACCGGAAACGAACCTGGAAAATCCTAAGCTGGAACAAGCCACCAACGTCGGCCTGCTTACTGGCCTCCCGTCAGCTACAAGCATACAGCAAATCTCAACGTGGAGAATTTCTACCTATGGCCTAAGTATAAATGTTGTCACCCAACTGCGTACATACATTGCTACCATAATTAATAAGATTAAAATTGTGTAACGTTTAGTGCACTGGCATGGTCAATGTTTGCAGGGAACTTCATACTGTTTAATTATCAAATGCTATTAATTACCAATATTTCTATTGGGCGGTAATCTCACAGGTGGGTAGGCGGGAACTATTTCTGTGTTCTCCGACTGCTGCTGTCTGGCTGCTGCAAGCGGGCTGGACCAGGGTTCATCTATCGCTCCTCGTCGCCACTTTTGTATCGCATCCTCGTCGCCACTTTTTTGTCTCGGTTCCGCCGGTTGTCCTGGGTGTCGGTGGCCGAGTTAAGAGAGACCGAAACAGGAGGTAAGATGCACCCGTGTGCAGGTACGGAGGTGACCAGCCAGTGGGACAGCAGAAACTAGAAACACTAGGCTAAATTAGAACAAGATATATATTTCATAGAGCTGGTACAATACTTAACTTGGAGAGCAGCAAACTAGTAGAATGTTGATACATAGTTTAGGTGGAGTCCTGCCTACTAATGATTCCTAGTGCCTATCCGATAGCCAAGTCTTAACTGGTGCCTATCTGATTCCCAAGTAGCCGATGCAGCAGTCGTGGCCACGAGCGGAGTTGCAGCAGAGTCGTAAGAACGCCGCGCCGTGCGTGCATGGTGGCGCGCGGCGAAAGTACGTGGCGCGGACTTCATACTTGTGCGACACGACAGAAACAATTAATGTTGAAGGATTCTTAAGTCCTCGTTACCAGTTGTTGTGACCCTGGGATGCTGTAGGTTCGAAAGGTGGTGGGTTTCGTCTAGCAAGGATGCGAACAAGGTCTGCAACTAATAGAAGTGATTAGTCCACAAAGGATTTATTAATACAATGAGATAAATACCCAACTTTGGAGTCGTTGCTCTGGCATATCTAGGCAAGCCTTCCTATTGGCCGGCAGGCAAACACATTACGAGACTGCAGGCGCCAAAATCTTGTGGAGCGAATTCTCGCCTCTTGTTGAAGTTGCGCGGCGACTTGAGTAGACCGCCAGGGTAGTGGCGAATAGCGACGCCTGCTGCTCCACTGCAAACAGTGACGGCAGAGTGGCTGCCAGTTCTGGCCTTTTCACGGACATAACATCCCAGACATTCCCGATAAGAATCAAATCTGGGGTGTGGAATGGCAGTCTCAGTGTTCAGACTGTGGTGTCGCACAAGTATAAAGTGCGCGCCACCTACTTTCGCCGCGCGCCGCCATCACGCACGGCGCGGCGTTCTTACGACGTCGGCCACGAGCGCCCTCTGCTACAACTCCGCTCGTGGCTACCACTGAACGACATCTTTCACTTGGAACTGAGATAGGAACCAGTTAACACTTCGGAATCAGATAGGCACCAGTGAAGACTTGGCTATTGGACAGGCACTAGGCAGGCCTCTAGCTCAACTATATATCAGCATTCTGCAGTACTATGTAAAAGTTAAGTATTGTATAAATTCTGTGCAATATATATCTCGTTCTAATTTACTCTAGTGTTTCTAGTTTCTGCTGTCCCACTGGCTGCTTACCTTCGTACCTGCACAAGCGTGCAACTTTATTCCTGTGTCGGTACTTTTCTACTCGACGACCGACACCTACGATGGAAACGAGACACAAAAGCGGCGACGAGGCTGGGACACAAAACAGACCATCCTAGGGCGGCGTAGGAGTGACGAGGCGGCGCCTTACCTAGAACTGCTACAGAACCGCCAGGGTGCTGGAAGTCCAAAAGAGGCTGCAGATGAAGTCCGATCAGCTCAGCGTATCACGTACTACTCAGAGTCCCTTGAAGAAACACTAGAGGGTCGATTAAATATCACGAAAATGGACCCTGGGCCATAACACCACCACCTTGGACCACACATTCTTGGCAGGCGGATCCATCCATCCATCTGTGAGATGCAGCTGAAATCGTGATTCGCCTGACCATATCATTTTCCAGCTTTGTTCCATTGTCCATCCCTGGTGATTGGCGACAAATGCAATCCGTTGGACCGCATAACTGTGTGCCTTCTCCCTTATACCACGAAACCGATGTTCCTACGGGCTATCCAGAGCGAGACGTGTCTGTCATGTCCCGTGTTGAAGTAAGCCGTCATTTGTTGCCCACAACTGAGGATCGGCCTCAGGTGTCGCCAGTCGAGGGTTGCTGAACGGCCATTTGATGGTCTGTTGTTGGCTGTGATATCCTCATTCGTGATTCACCCAGGACACATCCTTGCTACTTTCGCATCTGTGACCTCAACCTTACTAAATAGGTAACGTTTATTCATCCAGCTTTTGCTCGTATGCTGGATGAGGCATTTAAAACTGTTTTTCGGAATGTTTGCTACAAATTTGACTTTTAAAAGTTGTAATAAAAGTATTTCACGTCGAAGAGGTCTCTTTATTAACACAAAGTTCGACCCCCCCCCCTCCAGCCAGCACTACTTCCGGACGCGGGAGAGTGACTTTGAAATCTTAAATAGAAACCCCCATTTTTTTATTGCAGATTTCTATTCTTCGTGGAATAAAATGTAATTTTTGTGTGAAACATTTTCTTTGTTACGTGATAGATGGCGCTGTAATCGGTAAAAATAGAAATGAGTTGGAAATTGTTGAAAAATGGTAATATCTCGAAAAAATAGACTGCGAAAAGTCGTTGCAGGAGGAGACTTACTATCAGGAAACAGAGTAGCATACCTTTGACGAGCTTCTTCAACATTTCTATGAGCCTCGGAATACAAGTAAATGGCATCTACCCTCTTTGTAACCGTTAACATCGTGGAGCAATTGCTAGAGATGTGCACAGTCCAAATTATGGAAGTACAAGGAAGAGCCCGACCATCGAGTGCGAACACGAGCACCGTCTGTGCTTCAGTTGAGTGTCACATGACAGCATTATCAAAAATATCAAATACTGTACGTTTTGAGATATTATCGTTCTTCAACAATTTTTATCTCATTTGTATTTTTGCCAATTACAGGGCCATCTATAATGAAATAAAAAAAAAAAAAATGTTCAACACTTATGTTACATATTTTTCTCGTAAAATCCAAATCCGCAATTAAGAAATAGTTCATATTTAAGATTTCAAAGTCACTTCCCCTCCTACAGGGAATGGAGGAAAGGAAGGAAGGCAGGTTATTGTTTAACGCCCCGTCGACAGCGTGGTCATTAGAGGCGGAGCTTATGTTCGCGTTGTTTGGGTAAGGATAGGGAAGGAAAACGGCCGTGCCCTTTGAAAGGAACCATCCCGGCATTTGCTTGGAGTGATTTAGGGAAATCACGGTAAACCTAAATCGGGATGGCCGGAAGTGGATTTGAACCACCATCCTTCCGAATGCGAGTCCAGTGTCTTACCACTGCGCCACCTCGCTCGGTGGAATGGAGGAGATCGAGCTATTTTGTTAATGTGTGTCCCTCTTGAAGATGAATAACTTTGGTTCAAACTTTTTAAAAATCAGAGTTGTATTTTTCCAAATATTCCGAACAACACTTTCAAATGCTGCACCACGTATAACAAAGTTGGTCGAAAAATTGTACGGTGCACTGCTTAGTCTTGTTACTGATTTCCTTCTTGCAGAAGAGAATAGATCGTAGGTGAGCCCTCACTGCCTTAGCTTTGCTACACCTTGATTCCAGTTCTCTCACCATGTTGCTACCCTGTGAGGAAATACGTCCTAAGTACTTGAAACTGTTCACCTGTTCTAACATTGTTCCTCTTATTTGACACTCAGTCTGTTTAAATTTCTTTCCCAGAGACATCAATTTGGTTCTGGTTGCTGATGACAATACCAAAACCCCAACGAGCTTAAATTTCATAGAGTGGCTAACACTCGAGCTACAGCGCTCCTTGCGGCATCCTGTGTAAACTCGGCCGCCATGTTTTCGGTGGTCAACACACTTCAGAGGAGTCTGTCTGCCGTATGCTGCTGTTGAGCTTGAAGTGCTGTATTTAGTGTATATTGTATGTAGGGTGTACTGTCTGTACAATTTTTCCTGCTGAATATGCCTAAAGTGTGTTCAATCATTTAAATGCGCAAATCGAAGTGATGAAAAGATAAGTAATTCATGCAAGAACACGAAATGTTTTGCCTTGTTTGATCTCAGTCTGTCTATACTCAAACAAAATTCTTGACTAATGGTACTTAGCTGCCCCAAGAGTGAAGCTTCAGATGACGTATCCTGCAATACCTTTGAAGTACACACCATAAAAGAAATGATCAGTTTTCTACCTAGTGTTAGTGTGTTCTTGTGATATTTCTTCTTCTGTCGCTCCTGTAGTTGATGAAACCACACTTTTGAGTGTTTATACGTTCATTAAAAATATTTTCACTTATTGTCGACAATACTTGATCAAGCATGGCTGACATGCAACCAGTGCAAAGTGTGGAAACAGTAGTGACAGCCAGAATTTTTTCACTTGTATATTTCTGTGTTATTTGGAACAAATATGTACTTACTTCAGCGTGGCAACAACGAAAGTTATTAATAACACGTTATTTTGGTTTGTAATGTTTTTTGTGACAGCTGACCCAGGCGCATTTTTATTGCAATATTCTGTTGTCTTTGTATTCAAGTACCAAACGTACTTGTTTCAGTATGGCAACAAGGAAAGTTATTAACGACACCTTACTTCGACGTGGATTGTTTTAGTGGCAGATGACCAACACACATTTCTAACTGCAGTATTTTGTTGTAACTTTCGTCTTTGTACTGAAGTTTACAACCAAACCCATTAACAGCAATTTTACAAGTTTGTAGAGTAAACAGGTTTAGTAAACACAAGATAAATGTATACTAGACTTTATGAAAGTAGTTCTTAAAATACATTAACAGCAGATACAAGCCGGCCGCGGTGGCCGAACCGTCTGCGGCGCACCAGTCACGACCTGCACGGCCACTACGGTTCGGGGTTCGAATCCCCCATCGGGCATGGATATTTGTGCCGTCCTTAGTATAAGCTAGTTCATAAGTAGTTTGTAAGTTTAGGGACTGATTACCCCCCAGTTAAGTCCCATAAGCTCTACAAACATTTTAATTTTTTTGCAGATACAAATCCATGGTCATGATTGTTCGCCATAACGATTACTGTTCACTGTATGTTTCGTAGCTCGTTTAGACCATGTAATTGCATTAAATCAACACAAATATTTTCGCAACGGCACCTTTGTTGTTATTGCAAACCTCAACTAACAGGTATACTTCGAACTGGAACTGTATTACTGACAGGTTCGCGATAATTTATTATCGCATTTTTAGGAAATTTACTACCAGGCTCGTCAATTCGCAGCTTCGAAAACGTCTGACGTATTCAATAGTAAATCTTCATTTAAAACGTGGAACTGTAATTAGGTAAAATTTCCGAGTGGGTGTGTCATACCAGCTGTGAGCCTATACCCCAAATAACATGGCAGACGGCAGTTCAATGGCGGGCCTATCGCCACTCTATGAAATTCAAGCTCGTTGCATAACCCTCACATCTCTTATCTAACTCTGAATTATTAGATCGAAACCTTTCAATGGAATTTGACATCACCACTAAGTCGTCCAAATATGCATTATGGCTTTTCTTCGCCCATTGTAATATCACCCTGCCGATCTATTGTTTTCAACATATGATCGATAAATAATAGGAATAACGGTGGTGACAGGCCAAAGCCTTGACTCGGCCCTCAAAGTACCTGTGCCATCTGTGCTGCTCAATTCCATGACATTTGCCTGGAGATGATTTTGGTTATGTGTTTCTATATAAATGGGACAGTGTACTCCGTGGTTACGTTGAGTAATGAAACAGGCATCTTTACCCAAATATGTATACTATACTGTACACAAATGTTTTCATATACATTGTGTGTGTGTGTGTGTGTGTGTGTGTGTGTGTGTGTGTGTGTGTGTCTGTGCGTGTGCGTATGTGTGGAGACTGTTATCATAGACATAGATACAGAATTACCACAATATTTTGAAACTCGGTTGTTGGTTGGTGAAACGTGAAATAGTCTCACTGGTCATGTGTGACGTGAATGTTACTGATTAAACTTCCCAAAAAAATTATGTGAAGACCCTGTCTACGATATAGCCCTATTAATCTATGAAGCTTAGTGTCTTACCGATTCTCAAATTTGTCGCATCTAACATTAAGCCCTGTAAAATATTGACTGTGAGATTTTTTGGCAAGCAACGGACTACATCGTGAATGAAAGCAATACTGTTAATGACAAATCTGTAATCAACTCTTGATGTGGTTTAATACTAATCCTGTGCGTTTAATACATAAAATCTGATAAAATAATTTCAAAATTTACAGCGTGCACAATATAGTGGAGATCAGCCAATACTCAAACCATTCAACTGCAAGAGCCAAGGAAAATAACTGCTTATCTGTTACTGGTGTATTTCATTAGTTTACGTGAATTAATATTTCTCTTAAAGTACTTAAAATCAATGTCACTGAAACTAGTAATGTGCTTTGCACAACAGTCGCTACACTGTCTCATTTGTACTTATGTAATTTTTAAAGCCGATTAATTTATGATGCTCATTATTGACGCAAACTGATATCCTTAAAATTATACCTACATTCATTACTATTCTTTTCAATCTGGAAGTCAGTAACTTGCTTTGCCAGACGACATTTACTCATAAAACAATGACTTTGACCTAATTCAAAAATTATTTTTCAAAATAATGAAAGGAATGGGTAACTGGTAAATGTCTTTAGGTTAAATCGGAAAAAAAATGTTCAAATGTTTGTAAATCTATCGGACCAAACTTCGTGGTCATCAGTCCGTAGCTTACAAACTTCTTAAACCTTGGTAAACTAACCTAAGGACAACACACACACCCATGCCCCAGGGAGGAGTCGAACCTCCACGGCGAGCAACCGCGCGCTCCGCAGCGAGACGCTTTAGACCGCTCGGCTACTCCGCCGCGGCGGTTAAATCGAAACAATTGACAATTAACTTCATTAATGAAAAAAAAAACGCCAAGCAGCTACCACAGCAATGATCATACAATACTGTAATTGCAAATAATAAGTACACGTGGCTTTTCCTTATTCTCCACTGCAGTGTCTCTGTAGAACGAATATAAATTTCTCAGCAACTGATTCACTTGCCTCCACCACTGGGCAGACTTTCTCCCGTCCAAAAGTAATGACAGCGACATGCAACGTGCCGTCTGGCTGCCTACCCTACGTCTGCTTCTAACACGCTCCTCACACACACTCTTCGTAAAGATTGCTCGGTACTCCTGGGGGGGGGGGGGGGGCAGGAGGAGCAGCCGTTGCCTCGCTCACGTCAAACTTTGGAGGGGCAAGAGATGGTTCCTGCCCCCACCCCTTCCCCCATATTCACTTGCTTTTATTCGCTTTTTAGGCAGAGCCAGTGAATAAACTTTTCTGTCATCAGTAATTATAGGTCAGTATTTTTGATGGCAGCAGTTTTGCCTTTGACGGAAGCACCTACTACATTCTGTCCTCTCATTTTGTCCCATTTTTCAGTCTGTGACTACTAGCACAGAGTAACATATACAGAGAAGCAGCCCACCCTAAACCACTGTCCTACGCTCCCCTCGTAGTTCCGTAAGATGCATACACATGCAGTATTTTTTCCAGCAAGAAAATCGCTGCAGAGGTTAGAGTCCTCCCTAGGGCGTGTGTGTGTGTGTGTGTGTGTGTGTCTGTGTTTGCCCTTAGGTTAGTTTAAGTAGGTTGTAAGCTACGGACTGATGACCACGCAGTTTGGTCCGATAGATTTACAGACATTTAAACATTTTTTTTGTGACTACTAATAGGGCACAACATCTGTTCGTCTATGTAACAAATTCTGCCCAGAAGTTTGGAACAGCAGTTGTTAAGACTCACGGTCGGCCGTGGCGCTAGCTGCTGGGGCGCCACGCCAACACCGTGTGTAGAGAAGGCCTCCGCGCTGGCGCGCCACGTTGCTGCCTGGCTGACCGATGGGGCGCAGCCCACCGCCTCACACCGGCCAGCCAGTGAGCGACGGACCACAGCCTACTGCACGCCAGCGCGGAGGCCTTCTCTACACACGGTGTCGGCCACGCACGTCGGTAGGGTAACGCCGTGGTCCCCTACGTACAAAAATACCTCGGATAAATGAAAGCTCCATGACGTCGCCCTCTGTGAAAGATGGATGCCAGTAAAAAGATTTTTTTGTCGTCCCCCCCCCCCTAAAGAAATTGTTGTTGCATCACTGACTGCCAGCATAACAATGGATTCAGACCTAATACGCTTCGGTTTATGACAACAACTTAGCCATATTAACAAATTGAAGTCCCACCTTGTAAATTAAGAAACTGCGAGGGTGAAGGTCAGGGTGAGAGTTTAAAATAGGGAAAGTTTAATTTTTAAAACTCACAACCACCAACTGCGAACCAAATTCCTAAACATGCAAAAACACTGGAACTGTAATTGCTAATGTTTGACTCGTTTTCTAGGGGATGATATCACACGTTCACAGCTTTCCTTCCCTGCATATAATTAACAAAAAATTCATAATAAAGTCAAGTTCATGAGAGAAAAGGGTCCACTAACTACTATTTTTGAAAATACCTGAAAGTTCACTTTATGTTGTTTATTTCACAATATTAGAACCCTGTGGCTGATACGTCTGTACGTCGACACATTTAACAAATAAAGTTATAGCATGTGAGCCTCCAGACAAAATGAATATTTGTCGCAAATTGTTTTCACACCACGTGGCTGTCTCAAACACCGTTTATGTTCATGCCTATGCGACGACACGTGTTACATTAACAAATCACAGTCACTTTAATTCAATGCGATGCACAACTTGTTCCACCGGCTAAATATTCACAAACACACAGTAGCACTCGATTCAACTTGGTGCAGTCTACGACGAGCAACCACACGTGGCGATTCCCACACACAAATCTAAAGTCTCCACCTGGAGATACACATGCCGACTGCTGCCGAGCGACGCTGCCCGGCCAGCTACCCCTCGTGCTCCCGACTCGTCACTTCCTGCCCTCGTGTGTGCGCCAAAAGCTCAACTGCCGGGTTTTTTTCCCCTACGTCATCAACTTCCCCATGTGAGCTGTTCTAACCGATTTGCCAACGTACAGCGCTCAGCCAATACATTTCTAAAACTTTACTTAAAATCAAAATAATTACACTACACATTAAACAAATATCTTCTTACGTTTTTATATTGGTATAAACATCCTTTGTACTATTTATCATAATCGTGCAATTTCTTATATCACAGATAAGTGATTTAACTGAATACTTCAAGATAAAATACACAAGATTAATTGAAAATAAAATGAGAAATAGTTAATATATTATTTTTATAAACAAACATTGCCATGCTAGTTGTGTAACTGTCTTGTATTCATTGGTAATTTATTACTTTTCATTGTCAATTAAACATATTACGCCAGATGTGACTATATCAGCTAATGTATTGTTTATTTATCAACAGGCTATTTTGTAATGAGGGCCTTAAAGGTTCCTGACTGCATCATATTACTTCAAATGCCAGTAGTATTAGAATATTTTATTTCACGCTGTGCACTGCACTGCACCTGGCACTCGCCATTGTCTCTCTCCCCCCTCACCGGAAACGAACCGGAAAATCCTAAGCTGGAACAAGTCACCAACGTCGGCCTGCTCGCTGGCCTCCCGTCAGCTACAAGCACACAGCAAATCTCAACGTGGAGAATTTCTACCTATGGCCTAAGTATAAATGTTGTCACCCAACTGCGTACATACATTGCTACCATAATTAATAAGATTAAAATTGTGTAACATTTAGTGCATTGGCATGGTCAATGTTTGCAGTGAACTTCATACTGTTTAATTATCAAATGCTATTAATTACCAATATTTCTTTTGGGTGGTAATCTTACAAAACTGAAATCAGAATACTAAATAAAAATGGTGGATACGAAATTACAGCTAAAATTGCAATAAAAACGTTCCCTAGGTAAAATGGAAGTGTGTGGTAAATGTTGCAGAAGACGGTGCGCGGCAAGGTGATCGCGATCCGGCGGGAGGACCAGTCGGTGTGGGAGCGCCGCGCGCCGCTCGCGCCCACCAACGTGCGCAGGCTGGTGCGCGCCGGCGTCAAGGTCATCGTGCAGCCCTCCAACCGCCGCGCCTACCCCATGCAGGTAGGTAAAACACACCGTCCGGATGAAAACTCTTCGTTCCGGTCTACCGGTTTCAGGCTGTGCCGTACATCGTCTTCGCGTCTGGCACCACGAGTGCAGTTTTTTTGTACAAAATTGTCGATAAACCCAGCTCTGAGGCTCCAGACCTAAGTACGAGTACGGTTTGCGGCGCAGATTGAAACGGGTAGTGCGCAATGCCAGCAATTGTCAGCCAGTTGGTGTCGTTTATTTAATTTAACAAAGGGGCCGGGGCCAAAGACGCGACGTCAGTTATGACATACTGGATGGGCAAAATATCGAATATTTGAATTAATTCTCCTTGTATGTTGTACAAAAGATAGTGTTTATAGTAATAGAGTGGTCTAAGGTAATTTCTTAGACAGCTGCGGCCTTTCCCACTCTTCGGGTAACAAATTATTCTGTAGCAGAAAAAAATCAGTTTCTATGCGTGAAAATTTTTTTGAAAAGTCTCGGTCGCAATTAGCTTTATTTCACATGACGCGTTTCCAGAGCATCATCATCAGATCAGTGGTATAAAAGAAGAAAATTACATTTTAGATCTTTAAAGCACGTAATTACAATATTTATAAGGAGTACAAACCTTATTAATACATATATACTTACAAATTGTTTTTAAAAAACGATGGGAATTACAACCATCTTAGTATAGACGCTTGATTAAAACTTAAAATACCATCGTGGACGTCTAGTGGCGGTGTTGAATTAGACTCACATGCCCAACTGTGGGGAGAGGGGAAAACCACCGTAACGGGTAAACTAGGCCCACTCGCCACCAGATGGCGCAGGGTTAACATTAATTGTTACTTGAATAAAACTACATATACATCATCTTGGGCACTCTGTACTATGTGCAGTCATAGAAACTGTGAAAATATGGCTACAAAATGTGTTAAGTCGTATAAAAATACAGAAGACAACAATTTTGAATACATGTTTATACTCATATTGCCAGATTCTCTGTTGTCTCGTCATCATAGCCCATAAGTGTTAAATGACATATTGTCCTTTCATATAATTTATCTACCTAGGACTCTTGATAGATCTTTCTACAGTATTGACTTGTAACGTATGGTGAGCAGCTATATGACTGTAACGTCACAATGGTCTAGCTTGCGTACTTTTTAACATTTTTCATGTGGTTTTTGCTGTATTTAGCAACGCCCAATCCCATCCTTTGGCCCTCCCACGCCTCCCTTCTCGTACACCCTATCCCATTAGTATCTTTAATGTACTTAAAATTGTTGTCTTATGTATTTTCATAAGACTTAACACATTTTGTAGCCATATTTTCACAGTTTCTATGACTGCACATAGTACAGAGTGCCCAAGATGATGTATATGTAGTTTTATTCAAGTAACAATTAATGTTAACCCTGCGCCATCTTGTGGCGAGTGGGCCTAGTTTACCTGTTACGGTGTTTTTCCCCTCTCACCACAGTTGGGCATATGAGTCTAGTTCAACACCGCCACTAGACGTCCACGATGGTATTTTAAATTTTAATCAAGCATCTATGCTAAGATGGTTGTAATTCCCATCGTTTTTTTTAAAATTGTAAGTTTATTTTGTGTCCCGACTTCGTCGCCGCTTTTGTATCCCAGCCTCGTCGTAGGTGTCGGTGGCCGGGTGGATGAGACCGACACAGGAATATAGATAGCACGCTGGTGCAGGTACGGAGGGGAGCAGCCAGAAACTAAAAACACTCGAGTAAATTAGAAAGAGATATATATATTGCACAGAATGTAACAATACTTAACTTTTACATAGTACTGCAGAATGTTGATACATAGTTGTTAGAGGCCTGCCTAGTGCCTGTACGATAGCAAAGTCTTCACTGGTGCCTATCTGATTACGAAGGTCCTAACTGGTTGCTAACTCAGTCCGAAGTGACCGGTGTCTTTCCGTGGTGGCCACGAGCGGGGTTGCAGCAGAGGGCGCTCGTGGCTGTCGTCGTGAGAACGCCGCGCCGTGCGTGCATGGCGGCGCGCGGCGAAAGTAGGTGGCGCGCACTTTGTACTTGTGCGACACCACAGTTTATATGTATTAATATGGTTTGTACTCCTTATAGATATTGTAATTATGTGCTTTAAACATCTAAAATGTAACTTCTTCTTTTATACCACAGATTTAATGATGTTCTCGAAACGCGTCATGTGAAATAAAGCTAATTGCGACCTAGACTTTTCAAAAAATTTGTCATGCATGCCAACGTATGGTCGGTTGTCCACATAATGGAAGGTTTCATGAACCAAGTGATAAATCAGTTTCTTTTGGGATGATCCACTCACGGAGCAATATTTTCTAGATACTTAAAATATGTCAAGTAATGTTCAGGAAAGTGACGATATATGCACCGAAACAAATGGTAATCAGAAGGGTTGATCGCTGAAGATAATGTTGGGTCGGTCGAGACATCTCATCGGACTCGCTTCGACGTTTCCTTTACTCGGCTAACAACATGTGCTTTGCTATTGTTACAGAACAGTATGACATTGTATATTATTTATTCCGAAGGCGCTGCTTTTTAATAAACTGTTTAATTCGACAGGCCTGTTTCGGCGTGAATGCCATCGTCAGGTTAAATTGGTAGCTCTTCTTATCCTTGTAAGATCGTTGTTTACTTGTTCTATTTGATTATTTTAACATGTGTATTAGAACTGTTGTTCTTGTAGTTCTTTATGTATCTGTTTATATATTTTGTTAAATAATTCTTACCTTGTCGTTAGGTGAAAGCTATCCTTACAGATGTGTCAGCGATATAAAAATGTAAAATTGCTGACACATCTGTCAAAATAGCTGTCACCTATCGACAACGTAAAATTTATTTTTAAAATATATACAAACTGCTACATAAAGAACTACAAGAATAAGTGTTATAATACATCTGTTAAGTAAGAAACAAATTGAACAGATAAGCAGTGATCTTAAAAGGATAAGAAGAGTTATCAGTTGAACCTGACGATGGCATTCACGCCGATACAGGGCCGTCAAATTAAATAGTTTATTAAAAAACAGCGTCCTTGGAATACGCTAACTACTTTACAATATCTCCAAGTTACATGTACGACGCAGCGGCCCACATGGTTACAAAACAGAATGACTTCATAATGTCTTTAGAATATTGCGGGCGTTTATCACTAAGAGAACGAGCAAATGAACAATTGTGCTTTGTAGCATTGAATATTCGTCTCTTAACCCGGTTGTAGCAACTCAAGGAATACCACGCCGATAAGGACGCACTTGACAAATGTTGTCGTTGAATCATGTAAACCAGACTCTGCACGTTGTTTACGACAGAGCGCTCTCCACATGCGCTATTACCAGCAAAAGATGAAATTCCGCAACTGATTTTTTAATGAAATCTGATGCTTGTTTTAGATAACAAATTCAACCAATTCGAAGCACTAAACAGTTACGTTCTTTCCAATCCATTCGAAAGACACACACAGGGGTGAAACCGAAGACACGCACAGTTCCGAAACCATAATGTTCCGATGTCCAGTTTGCTGTGCTGCTACATCTATATCCATAATGTAACGATGTCCACTTATCTGCACTGCTGTATCTATAACCCTCTTTCTCCGTCTACAACGATATGTAATTGAAACTTCCTGTAAAACTAGCACATTTTTTTTTGCATGCACCTTATAAGATAAGAAGTAATCCACTACCAAATATAAAGAACCTGCTACCATCAAACTCAACTGAAACGTGGGATACCAGTAATTTGAAACACCAAATACTTAATTTTAGCTTGTGAGACACATTTTGACAGTAATTTCATAACCTTCATTGTTTTGGGGATTGTCACGAAGTTTTAAGACAATATATTCACATATAACACAAATATGTTAGTACATTACTTACGGTATTTTAACGCTTTGTAGATATGGAAATCTTCAGTTAATAGCTTGTAAAATGTAATATATCCATGTAAACTTGTCGTCATGCATACTTTGTGATCTGGTCTGTTATGTAAAAGATTTTGAAGCCTATTAGTTCACTAAGTCAGCTGATATGGATTAATACCGATTTCATCACTCATTTGAAACAAACTGATCATATTTAGAGTATTTGAACTTTATGTTATTTTTCAGGAAGCATCGCAGAATCCAGAAGAGATGTTATTATGAATTATTAAAACATGCCTTTTAAGTTGTCATTTTCACTTCTATGTTTGTTTATAAATATAACAGTCATTGTCATTATAACAGTCATTGTCATTATAACAGTCATTGTCATTATAACAGTCATTGTCATTCTGTTTAAATGGTTCTAAAGGTCATATCTGTTGATTTCATGTCAAAAATCAATATTTGTATATATATTTTAGTGTGTAAACGAAAGATAAAATTTACGATTTTTGTGTCTATAAAACCAGATTGCACTTAACCTCTTGGTCACTTGACATTTGAACGAGGTGCTAGGAGCCTGTATTGTTTGCGAACGTAGTGTCCAAAGAACTTGATGCCACAAACACTATGTACTTGAGAGTGCAAGAGCCAATATGGCGAATGTTAGTTTTTTTGTTTTGTGAGTTAAAAAGTGAACAACGTCATAATTTGTAGCTATTATTTAGTTTTATCTGTCTGCTTAAAATCTGTACCTCTACCTATGTGGGAATCATATTCCCAGACAACGAGACGACTAAACTTTGAATTTTGCATCGAAATAATACAGAGATATTGTGTATTCCGCTACCATAGGTATTCAGTGTGACACCTTTCTCGTATTTTGACACACAAGAGCACAGAATTCGACGAGCTTAAATATTATGGGTAGCAGGGATACTACAATGTGGGTGCTCGTACGGGGATCTTCAATATAGCTGAGTAATGCAGCCATGGAAAAGTATGACTTATGAGCGTCATCACGAGATATTCAAAGCAGCTGATTTTGGTGTCTACTGTCAAAATGTCTACTACTGGTATTTTTGTGGTGTTTTAGTAAAAAGTTTGAAAAAAGCAGAGCAGTGTATAGAGATGAGTATGTCAAAGTGAATTAATAAAGAAGGATATTAGCCACTGGGAAGATCGTCTGGGAAAACATTGTTATGACTTTTATTATATTTCTATTTAATATTTGTTATATTTTCTTTGTGTCAACATGGCAGGAAAAGGGGAAGGAGATGAAAAAATATTTTAGATGTGACAGGGGAGGAAGTAATCAAAATGAGTTAGATGAGACTAGTAAAACAGAAACAAAACCAGATTTACAAGTAATTCTAGAGTATATGAAACAAAACTTTGAACATATGTCGACCAATCAAACGCAAATGAAACATACTTTACAGCAGTAGAAGTAACAGCCAACCAGTTGCAAATTGAAGTTTAATAAACTTTATCGCGGTTTAGATTGATATAAATCAATCTTCTTCAAAAGATAAATGGACATTACATTATTACTGTGGAAAATTTGCACTCGTCAATCTGTGTTCGCATAATGTAGCCCTTTAAAGCAGGGTACGACAACGTGCAATCGAAACCGCGGTAAAGTTTATTAAACTCTAATCTGCAACTGGTTGTCTGTTACTTCTGCTGCTGTGAATTACTGTTGCTGCGTGCAGCCATGTTTAAAATTTTTAAACATACTTTAGTTGCAGTTTGAAATGAGATGATTAGAGTAAATGATAAATTTGAAAACATGAATATGTTATTTAACAAACAAACTGAAGAATTAAATGCTTTAGATGTAAAGTTAAGTGAACATGTAAAAAGTACAGATCATAGAAAGGGGACTATAGAACACTGAGTGGAGAAATTTGAGACAGAATATCAAAAGAATTCAAGTAAACAGAAAGGGAAATAGTAGAATTGAAAACTTCACATTGAAAATTATAACATAAAGTAAATGAATTAGAAACCAGTAATCTTGAGTCTGAATTAACTACACTTGAAACAAATGTTGTGCAAATACAAGAGTCTTTGGCTGCACAACCTTTTCTCATTTCAATGCCCATAACTATAGCTGGAGGCATGGGCTTACCTGTTAGCAGTTTTCCTAGTGACAGTTTGCATCCTGTTGATTTCATTCAACACTGCAAAGATAATTTTACTGCAGGCATGACTGATAAACTAAAATTTAAATAAGTTATAAAGTTTATACTTGGTGAAACTTTAAGTTGGGCAAATGAAAATGTTTCTTCTTGGTTGACTTTTGAGGATTTTGAGAAGGGTTTCATTGGAAAATTTTGGTCAGCGACAGAGCAGGCCAGGATAGTCAGATTTCTTAAATGGGCCATGTTATAGTGGAAATGTTGGGGGAATGGTGAAGTTCTGTGAAGACCAATTAAAAGCATTTGCACATATGATTTGAAATAATGACACAAGTTGATGCATTAAAGAGGAGGTTGCTAGAACATTAACAGAGGGAACTGGTTAATGCTTCAACTAAGTCTACAGAAGATTTTTTGAACTATTTAATTGTTTTTAGTAGAGAATTATTAGAAAAGGAAGAGAAAAGAAGTACAAATTATGGGAATAAACAACGTAGTGGTGATACATGGAATGACAATAGGGGTAGACAAAATGGCTATCAAGGTAGGAGAGATAGGAATTGGCACAGGAATGATGACAGAAATTGGAAGAGAAATTACTGGAATTGGCAATGAAGTGATAGGAATTGCCAGAGAAATGATGACAGAGAGGGATGTCATGATAATAATGGAAATTGGCAAAGAAATTATGACAGTAATAGGAGGATGGAGAGAGGAAATCTAAATAATAGTTATGGTAATCATAACGATAACAATGATAGAAGACAGCAAAACATAGCTGCAGGTTCAGAAAACTATCGGCCACGCCACTAGGTGTCCGTGAGGCAAAATAGAAAGAGGACAACAACTTTGAAGAAGGATATGAGAGGTGCAAATGAAAGACAGTATGAACAAATCTTTAAAGTCTTTAGAGTTTAATAGAGTTATTGCGATAATATTCAAGGGAATGTTTTGCCTATAAGGATAAAGCAAAGGGCAGTGAGGCCTTAGAGGTCAATACTGTTGCAGATTTTCATAGTTGGGCAGAATCAGGTAATATTCAAGATAACAGGGAAAGTAGTGAGGATTTTGAGATTGAAAAGTTGTTTCGTATAAGGCAGGATGAGGATATGCATTATGAAACTGATGAGGTATGGGATGATGGTCAGATACAAAACTGTGGTGTTAAAATAACCCTTTTACTTTCTGCGTAAAAAAATTGGAAACAATACGTGGCACACGCGCGACGTGTCTCTATTCTTCGTATGCTGCCGATAGAGACTGAAGCTGGAAATGAAGAACTTACTGACATAGAAAGAAACCGAGGTCATAAGTAGAAGATGCTGATTTTTTTTTATTTTTACGCTCTATATTACCTGGTTTCAGTAAACATTTTGGCAGGCATGACATCACTTGTAAGCTAAAATTCCCGTTACTACTGAATGATAAGTTCGGCGAAGCCAGAAGGGACATGCAACGATCTTTTTTAACATCAGGGACCTTCTTCCATTTCTTGAAACACAATGTCCACCCCTTTGTGGAGCTTCAGCCCAATGCTAAACCACAGAGGACACTAGGAACGTCTCTCGTCAGTATTCCTCAACCTGTATTGTATACTACTTTCAGAAATTCAACAAGTACTAGCATAGCTTCAGTAATTACTAACAAATATGATGGCTGCTGATGGTAATCATCTATAGAAATGATGAATGAGACAAAATAGGAATGCAATGTAATAAAACACTGGACGTACATGCACAGCTGCCATCAAAGAAGAAGGAAGAAGCAGACGACAGTATCTTAGTACTCATAGTACTCAGGAGCTACGAATAAAGACGAAGCAAGGAAACACTTTGTGTGCAAATGCAGTTAAACAAGGAAACTATGATTTGTAAAAATTTTTCATATAAATCTATCTTTCAATCTAAGACATATGAAAAGCATACCAGGTGTCACCGAGAAGAAAAGTGTTTCTGCCGGCCGCGGTGGCCGAGGGGACTGGGGCGCTCCAGTCACGGTCTGCACGGCCACTACGGTCGGGGGTTCGAATCCCCCCTCAGGCATGGATATTTGTGCCTTCCTTAGTGTTAGCTAGTTCGTAAGTAGTTTGTAAGTTTAGGGACTGATGACCCCGTAGTTAAGTCCCATAAGCTATACAAACATTTGAAACATTTGAAAAGTGTTTCTGATTGTATATACTGCACCAAAATCATGATTAAATGCCGCGGTGGAGTAGCCGAGCGCTCTAAAGCGCCTCGCTGTGGACCGTGCGGTTGCTCGCCGTGGAGGGTCGAGTCCTCCCTGGGGCATGGGTGTGTGTGTTTGTCCTTAGGTTAGTTTACCTAGGTTTAAGTAGTTTGTAAGCTACGGACTGATGACCACGCAGTTTGGTCCGATAGATTTACAGACATTTTGATGATTAAATAGGTCAGTTGTACAAAGGTTCTTACAATTATTGAATTTGCGGCGTCACTTGTTCCTCTGAACTATAAAAGAAATTTGAGAAAAATAAATATAATTTTAATTACATTCCTAAAACATATCCCTAATTTTTCTTTAGTGGGTGTGACGTGTCACACACTAGTTTTCTTTTCTTTTAAGTCTTCCTTACTCAGCATGAAACTTTCTTTGAACTGTCGTCTCAAGAGCTTATAATGTACTTCCATAGACCAGACAAGTTCGTCATATATTCGTCACTTTTGCCTGTTGCTCAAAAGGCTTTTCACTGCTCTTATACTCACTTTATCAGAATACACACAAACTCACACACACACAAATTAAAGTAATAGAGATTTGAAGGAGATTCAGGAATTAAATGTAATTGCATCGAGAGGTTTGTAGTGGACATGCAGCACGTGCTGTGTGAAGAGTGCGCTGACCTGCAGAGGCCTCTCTGCCTGTGCTTAGCCTCCAAATAATACAAAGCCTACTCACTAGGAGTAAACTCTTGTCGCCGCTCTCGTTGAAACAGCGGCCGCTAGAGGCGCCACACAACAACCACACAAGCGCGAAACTTGACTGAAGTGCGTTCTGCTACATTGCGTTGTAATGCACATTGTGCATCCCAAAAGAGTGTAACTTACTGTTTTTACGTGAAAATTCACAACTGTTTAAGTGTTTGTGGAAAATGGTATATTGTTGTGTGCCATTTTGCAATCAGGGCTCCCGAAATAAAGCTCCTGGAGTTAGTTCTCACGCATTCCCGAGTAACGAATCCACGAGACAACTATGGATGAAAACAATAAGTAGACAAGGTATGTGCATTTCTAAGTGATCACTGCTGGTATAATTTATTTTATTGTTGCCTAAATATTTCATTTTTATCTCTTACGTAGGTGATACAAAGGATAAGTTATGGCAGCCCTGTGAGCATTCTGTGGTATGCAGTAACCATTTTCTTACCTCAGACTATAAATCCGGCCTCAAGATAAAGAAATTGAATCCTGATGCAGTTCCCAGTGTTTTCGAAATGTATCCGCCAAGCAAACGAATTAAGATTCAGATAAAAGAACCGAGAAGAGAAATTGAATGATGTGGGACCATAGGCGCAACTAGCTCACCCCCGAAATGTCAAAATCTACACAGTTAATTGTATGTGTATGTATATGTATGTAATATGTGTGTGCCTCGGCACTCAATTTCAAAATATATCATTATATACGAGTGGGACCTCCCCGGAAAAAAAAAAAAAATCCTGGTTGCGCCACTGTGTGGGACAAAATCTTTGAAACACAAGATCGACAAAATCGCTACAGACAACTGAAATGTAAGCGAAGAAGTCTGCCAAGAAAGCCATATTTCACAACCTCATAATAAAGATGCCATAGTACAAACTAAGTTAAATTGGCGAAGTATATCATTTAGAAATAGAAGACTGAAAACTGTAAAGATTTCGTCAGCGTGCTAAACAACAGGTACGAGAATTAAGAAAAGAACAGAAAAAAACTGAAAAAATTAGGGAATTGAATTGTTGCTAATTACAATCTTAATAAAATTCAGCCGGCCGCGGTGGCCGAGGTGACTGAGGCGCTCCAGTCGCGGTCAGCACGGCCACTACGGTCGGGGGTTCGAATCCCCCCTCGGGCATGGATATTTGTGCCGTCCTAGTTCGTAAGTAGTTCATAAGTAGTTTGTAAGTTTAGGGACTGATGACCCCGTAGTTAAGTCCCATAAGCTTAACAAACATTTGAACATTTTGAATAAAATTCAAAGCGCAAGCGTAGATAGAAACATCAAAGCAGCGTTCTTATTGGAGCAATTACGGGTTTTCTCCCAGAAAAAACCTCGGTGGACTGATTCGACAATTAGATATTGTGTTCTGTGGTAAAGCAAGTCGCCGTCAGGTTATGAATTTGTGAGAAATGACCGTATATTAAGCTTGCCATCAAAATCTACTTTAAAGAGATATGTTGGCAGTGATAATAACAAGAAACAATCGATGTTATCATTGTTAACTAAAGACAGTAGCATGAACTTCAATATTTGTTCTCGCCATCAGTGACCAAAGTGAACCGTTGTGATATATGGACATATTTTTTAAGCCTTATTTCCTGTTCGGTTCCATAAGAATCTACACGGAATGAGGTTGGCTTGTGGCGCCAACAGCGGAATAAGTGTGAACTACAGAGGCGACACTGCTCATCAGAGGTAAGCTCCTGGTGAGTAGGCTTTGTATTATTTGGAGGGGAGGGCCTGTGCTGCGTCAAGTGTGCGCCGGGCCTTACAGCTCGGTCGGTAAAGCGCTTGCCTGCCAAAGGCTAAGGTCCCAGGTTCGAGTCCCGGTTCAGCACACAATTTTAATCTGCCAGGAAGTTTAATATCAGCGCACACTCCGCTGCAGAGTGAAAGTTTCATTCTAAGCCATGTCGCCACCATATCAATGGCCGTGATACCTCAGTCGGTAGAATGCTTGCCCGCGAAAGGCAAAGGTCCCAGGTTCGAAACCAGGTTCCGGCACACAAGCTTAATCTTCCAGGAAGTTTCATATCAGCGCACACTCCGCTGGAGAGTGAAAGTTTCGTTTTTGATAAAGCTTCTGTCCATACATCAGCACGGCTTTAGAAAGCACTGCTAGAGTGAAACTCAGTTCGCCCTTTGCTCACATGATAACTTGTAAGCCATGGTCGCACACTGTATATTCCTTAATTACATAAAATTGTTGGATATGGTGCTACACTGATGACTGATAAAGGTGTAAGAATATGTAATAGGTTTCAAGATATGTGAGGGGCAGAACCAAGTACATTATCTTCGACGACGAGTGTTCATCAGAGAACACGTTATCGTCAGGAGTGCCCTAGGGAAGTGTGATAGGATCGCTATTACGGTCTATCTATATAAATTATGTAACGGACAGAGTGCGTAGCAATCTGATGATGCTGCGGTTTATGGGACGATGTCGTCCTCGAGTGACTGTAGTAGAATACACGGTAAATTAAGTAAAATTTCTATCTACTTGGTGTGAGGAATGGCAGGTCGCTTTAAATGTATCGTGATGCTGACAAGTAGCACAAAAACTATCCAATAATGTTCGAATATAGAATTAATAGGGTACCGCTGGAAACGGGAGCATCGATTAAATATTTAAATGTGACGTTACAGAACTATATCAAATGGGAGGAGGATGTAGGAACTGTAGTGGGAAAGGCAGATTACGGTATATTGGGAAAAGTTTTGGAAGGTGTTAGGCTATATGAGATACTGCATGTAGAACACGAATACAACCTATTCTTGAGTAATGCTAGCCGGCCGCGGTGGCCGAGGGGACTGAGGCGCTCCAGTCACGTCTGCACAGCCACTACGGTCGGAGTTTCAAATCCCCCCTCGGGCATGGATAGTCGTGCCGTCCTTAGTATAAGGTAGATCATAAGTCGTTTTTAAGTTTAGGGACTGATGACCCCGTAGTTAAGTCCCATAAGCTATACAAACATTTGAACATTTTTAGCAATGCTCAAGTGTTTAGGATTCCCACCAGATCGGTTTAAAGGAAGACATAGAACCTATTTCAAGGGTGGGCTGCTAGATGTGTTACTGGTGGGTTCGATCAACGCTCGATGGCACGGAGATGCCGCGGGAACTTAAATGGAAACAGCCGGATGGAAGACGACGTTCTTTCCCAGGAATACTGCTGAGAAAAATTCGTGGACTGGCATCTTACGTTAACTGTACTGCGTGTAAGGAAAACAAAAATGAGGATCCATGCGGCGTCAGTCGTTTTTTCCTCGCTCTATCAGAAGTGGAACAGAAAGGAAATGGCTCGTAGTGGTACCAATTATCCTCCACCACGTGCCGTATAGTGTCTTGCAGATTATGTATGTAGATATCTGTAATTTATGAAACAACTGTGTACAAATGTTTGATCTTTCTCGAGTCCGTAAATGTAATCAAAGAGGCATTAATGACCGTTAGGCATAACTTCCACTTAGCGAACGGTAAGAGAAGGAAGAATTGTTACATCTAGTAGCAAGAAGAATAAATGCGTTTTTGGCATCATGGGGAAGGGGGTGTGCTTAAGGAAGGTATCGCCGCTAGCTGGATTTTCTTGAGCTATTTAATAATACACAGCAAACAGAACGTAGAAATTCTGCCGTGATTGTGCAGTAGTTAGCAGCGATAAACCAGTCGTCCTTATTCACGTTCACAGCTAAGTACTCCGCCAGATGGATTTTTTATTCATGGGCAGCTCAGCGTAGCAGAGAGCCCAACAACCAGCAAAATACCAGAGGGCGTCTCAGAATTCGAAGCGAACAAGAAGAAATGCTTTCCTCTCGCGCTCTTTTTAGTGTTACTGGCAAAAATGCTCGTACCATGATACATGTTCGGTTCGGCTTGACACAAATGAGGTACTCAGCAATTCGACGGCTCCAAGTATTAACATCATAACTCAACATTATCAATTTTACAGAAGAAGTAAAAGAAATTGGTGGATGTGTATTACCGTCTTTAGCAACTAAATGAAAGGCGTTTATTGTGTGCCATATGCGTTTCGCTTCATTATTTATGAAGCATCATCAGTGGCCTGTAATACACGTTCTTTTTGTATAATATTGTAGTACAGTCATAATATTATAGGTATTTTTCACAGTATGACAGTTAACAGTCTTTTTACAATTACTAAAGTTCGGATCTACTAGGTTAGAAACAACTTCTGTAGCACTAGCTTTTGCAAAGTTAATTTAATTATACAGTTTTTGACCCTACTTACAGTTTTCTGTTTTATTCCATGTGTGTCTTCATGGAGATGTTTGTGAGGTCTTCAGTTGAATGTGGTACCACATGAAGACACACATGAAATAAAACAGAAAACCGTAAGTAGGGTCAAAAACTGTATAATTAAATTAACTTTGCAAAAGCTAGTGTTACAGAAGTTGTTTCTAACCTAGCAGATCCGAACTTTAGTAATTGTAACAAGACTGTTAACTGTCATACTGTGAAAAATACCTATAATATTATGACTGTACTACAATATTATACAAAAATAACATGTATTACAGGCCACTGATGATGCTTCATAAATAAAGAAGCGAAACGCGTATGGTACACAATAAACGCCTTTCATTTAGTTGCTAAAGACGGTAATACACATCCACCAATTTCATATGCAACTAAGGACGACGGAAATCGAAAAAATGAAGTAAAAGAAAGTTTAATTAAACAATATAAATCATAATTTATTTAAATTGTAATGAAACTTCACAGGTAAAATGTAGAGATTTTAATGTCCTACACTAATGTGGTCTACGTCGCGGGGGAGTAGCCGAGCGGTCTGGAGCTCACAGATCGCGCGGCCTCCCGCGTCGGCTGTTCGAATCCTCCCTTGGGCACGGATGTGTGTGTTGTCCTTAGGTTAGTTTAACTTAGTTTAAGTAGTTTGTAAGACTAGGGGCTGATGACCAACGTAGTTTGGTCCCATGGATTACAAACATTTGAACATTTTCTAACGTGCTCTACCTTCTTCCAAAATTGTACTTTTCGAACTTACGATGTTTTTCTCTGGAAAAATGGACAGACTATTTCTATCTAACTTGCGTTACAATTGCCTTATGATAACAAAAACTGACTGAATAAGGTATTAAATTATTTGAGCACTTTTTACAACAACTCATCGTTCATCTGCACTTGACACGTCATTGTCAAGTTGATCTAGTGTACCAGTTTGTGTTGAAACCAGGCTTTGATGACAAAGATGATAAACACTTGGGATGCGCTTGCTGTTACATAAGGACCAGCGATCTCTAAACTTCAGTTCAATGAGCGGTGAGAATGTGTGATATGCCTGTTTCCTCTGGAAAGCTTCTAGACAAAGATATACTTTGCTTCTCCCTCTTAAGTGTACTGAACGTACACTTCAAATGGTCGCCCTTCAAAGACTGCAATTTCTCGTACTTTACTCCACATCTCCTTATTTTGTTTAGTGTCGTACATCCACTGTTGCTTCTGCACAACTTTCTTGAAGTCGTAAATTAAGTCCTGACTCATTTCATTAACTGTGTATGGGTTTTCGGTGACCTTACTCACTCTAATTACAGTGATCCACTGATCCGGAACGTACAGTGATTGATTCTTCTTGCGATCAGAGCGTACATTGAGTCACCTTCATTCTGAGAATGACCTCGTTCTAGAACGCGATGTGTGATTGGAATTTCAAATTTAATAGAAGCAATGACAAACATACAAAATAGGAATGTGTTCCTATTTTGGCCTCCAAGCTATCCGAGTACAGGTTGAATGGTTTTACACTTTTGCAAGCTTTCATCTGCAAAAAATAGTAAAGACAGCTGGCTATTTCATTTGGACCATGGCGGTCAATGGCCTCATGCAAGAGAATGGTCTCTTGGTCCTATTTATTACATAGTTCCTTGTCCCAAAGCGGACCTCATTCGGAACAAATCCTAGTTTCCTGGATTTTGCCCCTGGTTCTCTTTTCTACACTACTGGTTATTAAAATTGCTACACCAAGAAGAAATGCAGATGATAAATGGGTATTCATTGGACAAATATATTATACTAGAACTGACATGTGATTACATTTTCACGCAATTTGGGTGCAGAGATTCTGAGAAATCAGTACCCAGAACAACCAGCACTGGTCGTAATAACGGCCTTGATACGCCTGGGCATTGAGTCAAACAGAGCTTGGATGGCGTATACAGGTACAGATGCCCATGGAGCTTTAACACAAAACCACAGTTCATGAGGAGTAGTGACTGGCGTATTGTGACGAGGCAGTTGCTTGGCCACCATTGACCAGACGTTTTCAATTAGTGAGAGATCTGGAGACTGTGCTAGCCAGGGCAGCAGTAGAACATTTTCCGTATCCAGAAAGGCCCGTACAGGACCTGCAACATGCGGTCGTGCATTATCCTGCTGAAATGTAGGGTTTCGCAGGGGTCAAATGAAGGGTTTTCCCCTCGTCTCACAAGTCCTAATTGCAGAACCAAATTAGGTCCAACATAACTATGTATTAGATTGGTTCTTACATTTTATGCAAGAACATGATGTAACTGTTAACATTACAAAATCACAATTTGGAGCAAGACAAACGAAATATCTAGGACATATCATTTCGGATCACGGGGAAAAAACCCTATTAGCTTTCCTTCGCTTAATAAATTTTTATAAAAAATTCATATGGATAAGCACTCTTGCTACTCCACGACTGTGTGAGTCGACAGGAAAAAATACACCATGGATATGGAACAAGATGGCAGATGAAGATTTTCACTAATTAAAAGAAGCTTTGCCCAAGTCACAGATTTTAGCTCCTCCGGATTTTAGCCAAGATTTTTGTATGGTTACAGTCGATGCCAAAACAGGTTCAGGAGTCGTTTCGCCTTCTCTGTGTGGGAAAAGTGATAAAATTTGGAAAAGTATATTGGATCTGTCTTCCCTGTAACTGCCTTTCTCGGAATGATTATTGTATCTTAAAGTTGAATGTTTCAAGATCTCCGTCTGGTAATTTTAAGCTGAGGCAGCTAACATCTTATACCTCCATAGTTTTTCATTGATACGGTGCCTCGACAGGTAAGGTATCTCCCACTTCGTTTGTTCATAGTCAGAAAAGCTACTAGAAACGAAACGTGTTCCATTTTCTGACCGGTCTCGTCGTCGTTATTTCTCAACCAAAAACCGACTCAACACACCTCCATACCATCTTCACCGACCTTTCTAATCATCTTGGATGGGTATTCCAAACCGTTGTCTTCTTCTTAAGAACTACAACAGAAGATATGTGATGACTTTAACAAAAAAAAAAAAAAAAAAAAAAAAAAAAAAAAAAAAAAAACCACGTGTGTAAATAAAAATTTTATATTTCACTGAAGTAGTAAAGTCCCAGTGATTTTCCAGTCTTTTCATTTGTTAACTACATTGCGTTTTGATGTACAATTCGTGAAATGACTATATGACCCTTATAAATCGCGAAAAACTTGCAGAATTTCTTTTAATATCTCCGTGAAAGATGATAAGTTTTTACAAATACTTGTTGTCCTAATGTAAAATTTCTAATAGAAGCTGTTGTGTCCATGGTGGCCTTGTGCTTACTTGATGCTGTTTGGATATTTTGTAAAGCAATCGTGATAGCATTTCTATGTTCATTTCTATCTTGACGGCATCTAGTAGAAGGGAAATTAACAATTTTCTTTATCCTGTCAGGCGGATCAATGTTCTTTAATACTGTAATAGGAGGGAATAAATTAATACTGTGGAAAGTTTCATTGATGACATCTTGAAAATCTTCTAGATAGTAAACCCATATATTGTTTTTTGCTGTAGAATAAGCTGCACAATGTCCCGAAGTCCTTCATGGTTACTTCAGCAGGATTTGAACTAGGCTTATATTTGGATAAGAAAACTGGTTTAATTTTGTACTTTTTCATGGTGTTCTGCCAATGAACAGATCTATATTGTGGTCAGTTGTCGGAAATCATGTGTTGTACCTTTCCCACTTGTTGCATGAAGTCTCACTCAAATGCCTTGCTTACTGTACAACCTTTAGCTTTCTTTAATGGAGTAAGAGTGGATGTTATTTGGATGTTAATTCTATAATAACGAAACCTTTATTCGTTCTGGGTGATGGACTATACAAATCTGTCGCTGCAGTTTCTTTGAGTTTATTGGGAATAATCGGGAAGATCAGTGGTCGGGTTTGATAGGTTACATTTTTGCTAATTTTCATTTTTTTAATACATTTTAAGTATTTTTCGAACACGCCATTCCATATTTGAAACGTAAAAAAGTTTCTTTGAGTTTCAAAACACAGTTCTTTGTACCAAAATGACCACAGCTAAGATGCGTGTAGAATGTATATTTATTTATTAGCCCCCCCCCGTCCACTTGGAAATTCATGTATTACCATAAGTAAATAATTTTGACATTTGGAGGCCCCCCAGGACAAGAGGCACGGAGCAGTAAAAAAAATAGTAGCTTTCGAGTTTTGGAGGCCCTAAAACGGAGGTCAAAGGTGCTAAAAATAAATAAAGAAGTAAATAAAAAGCGCTTTTCAGATATTTCGAGGACCCTCCAAGACGAGAGGTCCAGGGCAGGCAACCCGCCACTGATTACAAGTACAGAAATTATTGACTCTGATATACCATGTGTGGTGGTATGAAATTAATAACAAAGTGCAGCTATTTGTACTCATTAAAATGGCATGTAAGAAGGCAACAAATTCTTGACTCCTTACAGTCTCAGTATAAGCCCTCATTTCTCGTATCCAATCATTGTGGTCCTTACGCGAAATTACCATCGATAGAATCATTCTGCAGCCAGTTTCAAATGCAGTCTTCTGAATTTCAACTATAATACTGTCCGAAAAACACCTTTTCATTCACTCTATGGATTCCCAGGTGAGTTCCAGAAGCAACTCCGTAATACTTGTGCGTTCACTGAACCTACCAGTAACCAGCACGCCTCGCAATTACTTCTATATCTTCTTTTAATTCGAGCTGTCCAGGATTCCAAACACTATAGCAGCGCTCTAGATTGAGTCACACGGTCTTCTTTACAGATGAACCACATCTTCTAAAAATTTTGCCATTCAACTGAAGTCAAGCATCCTCCTTCCCTAAAATTGTACTTACATTTCATATAGCTCTGTGATGTCATACATAAATATTGAACGGAATGACTGTGTCAAGCAGCACACTGCTGCTGTTGTATCCGAACATTAGAGATTTGTTTCTCCTACTATAACAATGTTAACTTACAATGTGTTTTGTCTTTTATCTTTTTTAAAGATTGCTGCTATTGAGCATGGCAAATAGAAATTTTGTCTAAGTCACATTATATCCTCCTATAGCCAATCAGAGAGAATATTCATTATGTTTGAATACACAGAGAAAGATATACCTTGTTATGTAATCACTGCTTAACATCACGTCTTATAGTGATTTCATTTGTGTCCTTATATGGAATTCTGACGGTTAGATTAGCTCTGTGTGACTAATTTTTTCATCTGCATACATACTCAGCAATCCACCGTAAGGTGCGTGGCGGAGGGTAGACTGAACCACTACTAGGCATTTCCTTTCCTATTCCACTCCCAAATAGAACGAGGAAAAAAAGAATGCCTACATGCCTTCGTACGAGCCCTAATTTCTCTTATCTTGACTTTGTGGCCGGCCGCTGTGGCCGAGGGGACTGAGGCGCTTCAGTCACGGTCTGCACGGCGACTACGGTCGGGGTTCGAATCCCCCCTCGGGCATGGATATTTGTGCCGTCCTAGTTCGTAAGTAGTTCATAAGTAGTTTGTAAGTTTAGGGACTGATGACCCCGTAGTTAAGTCCCATAAGATTTACAAACATTTGATTTTGATTTGACTTTGTGATCATTACGCGAAATGTAAGTAGGCGGCAGCAAGATCGTACTACACTCAGCTTCAAATTCCGGCCCTCTAAATTTCCTCAATAGAATTTCTAGAAAAGAACGTCGTCTTTCTTCCAATGATCCCAATTTGAGTTCCCGGAGCATTTCCGTGACACTCGCACATTGGTCGAACCTACCGGTAACAAACCTAGCTGCTCACCTCTGAACTGCTTCTATGTCTTCCTTTGAACTGATCTGCTGCGGGTCCCAATCACTTGAGCAATACTCAAGACGTGGTCGTACAAGTGTTTTATACGCGGTCTCCTTTACAGATGAAGTACACCTTCCCAAAATTCTCCCAATAAACCAAAGTCGGCTGTCCACCTTACTCCCAACTGTCCTTACATGTTCGTTCCATTTCATATGGCTCTGCAATATTACGCCTAAATATTTGAACTACGCTACTGCATCAAGAAGCTCACTGCTAAGGTGGTAATTCGAACATTATGCGATTGTTTTTCCTGCTCTTGCGCATCACCTTACATTTTCTACATTTAGAGTTAGCTGCCATTCTTCGCACCAACTAGAAATTCTAAGTCATCCTGTATGCTATTACAGTCAATTAAAGACGACACCCTCCCATACACCACAGCATCATTAGCAAACAGCCGCAAATTACAAGTTACTCTGCCCATCAGATCATTTATACAGGGTGTTACAAAATGGTACGGTCAAACTTTCAGGAAACATTCCTCACTCACAAAGAAATAAATTATGTTATGTGGACATGTGTTCGGAAACGCTAAATTTCCATGTTAGAGCTCATTTTACTATTTCTCTTTAAATATAAATTGAAATAATTCGTGCAGACAATTGTCAAAATACCCAACTGTTTCGTTAGTATGTACTGTACTTCCTCGATTCATCGCCAGTTGGTCCAATTGAAGGAAGGTAATGTTGACTTCAGTGCTTGTGTTGACATGCGACTCATTGCTCTACAGCACATCACTATATATCATCAACTGGTTAGTGTTCATCACGAACGTGGTTTTGCAGTCAGTACAATGTTTACAAATGCGGAGTTGGCAGATGTATGGATTAGCACGGGGCAATAGCCGTGGCGCAGTACGTTTGTATCGAGACAGATTTCCAGAACGAAGGTGTCCCGACAGGAAGATGTTCGAAGCAATTGATTGGCGTCTTAGGGAGCACGGAACATTCCAGCCTATGACTCGCGACTGGGGAAGACCTAGAACGACGAGGACACCTGCAGTGGACGAGGCAATTCTTCGTGCAGTTGACGATAACCCTAATGTCAGCGTCAGAGAAGTAGCTGCTGTACAAGGTAACGTTGACCACGTCACTGTATGGAGGGTGCTACGGGAGAACTAATTGTTTCCGTACCATGTACAGCGTGTGCAGGCACTATCAGCAGCTGATTGGCCTCCACGGGTACACTTCTGCGAATGGTTCATCCAACAATGTGTCACTCCTCATTTCAGTGCAAATGTTCTATTTACGGATGAGGCTTCATTCCAACGTGATCAATTTGTAAATTTTCACAATCAACATGTGTGGGCTGACGAGAATATGCACGCAATTGTGCAATCACGTCATCAACACAGATTTTCTGTGAACGTTTGGGCAGGAATTGTTGGTGATGTCTTGATTGGGCCTCATGTTCTTCCACCTACGCCCACTGGAGCACGTTATCATGATTTCATACGGGATACTCTACCTATGCTGCTAGAACATGTGCCTTTACAAGTACGACACATGTGGTTCATGCACGATGGAGCTCCTGCACATTTCAGTCGACGTGTTCGTACGCTTCTCAACAACAGATTCGGTGACCGATGGATTGGTAGAGGCGGACCAATTCCATGGCCTACACGCTCTCCTGACGTCAACCCTCTTGACTTTCATTTATGGGGACATTTGAAAGCTCTTGCCTACGTAACCTCGGTACCAAATGTAGAGACTCTTCGTGCTCGTATTGTGGACGGCTGTGATACAATACGCCATTCTCCAGGGCTGCATCAGCGCATCAGGGATTCCATGCGACGCAGGGTGGATGCATGTATCCTCGCTAACGGAGGACGTTTTGAACATTTCCTGTAACAAAGTGTTTGAAGTCACGCTGGTACGTTCTGTTGCTGTGTGTTTCCATTCCATGATTAATGTGATTTGAAGAGAAGTAATAAAATGAGCTCTAATATGGAAATCAAGCGTTTCCGGACACATGTCCACAAAAATATATTTTCTTTCTTTTTTTCCTGAAAGTTTATCCTTACCTTTTTGTAGCACCCTATATAGATAGAAAATAATAGCGGTCCTATCACACTCCCCTGGGGCACGCCTAACGATACACTCGTCTCTGATGAACACTCGCCTTCGAGAACAACATACTGCGTTCTATTACTTAGAAAGTCTTCTAGCCAATCACAAATATGTGAACCTATTTCATATGCTCGTATCTTCGTTAGTAGTCTGCAGTGTGGTACCGCGTTAAATGCCTTTTTGAAATCTATAAAAACACAGTCCGCCTGTTGCCCTTCATCCATGGATCGCAAGATGCCATGTGATATAAGGGCAAGCTGAGTTTCACATGAACGATGTTTCCTAAATCCGTGCTGATTCATAGAAAGAAGCTTTTCCGCCCCAAGGAAATTTACTATATTCGAACTCAGAATACGCTAAAAAATTATAGAGGAAACTGATGTCAAAGATGTTGACCTCTATTTATGTGGGTCAGTTCTCTTACCTTTCTTTTAAATGGGGTCACCTGCGCTTTTTTCCAAACACTAGGAACTTTGCGCTGAATTAAGGATTCGCGATAAATGAAAGCTAAGTAAGGGGCCAATGCCGCGGAATACTCTTTGTAAAAGCGAACTGGTATTCTATCTGGACCAGGAGACTTCTTTGTATTTAGGTCTCTCAGCTGCTTCTCTACACCAGAAATACCTATTAATACGTCATCCATTTCGGAGTTAGTACGTTGATCAAATGATGGTACATTTGTGCGGTCCTCCTGCGTGAAAGATTTCCTAAAGGTTAAATTTAGAACTTTAGCTTTCCGTTTGAGTTTCTTCTATTACTGCCCCAGAATGATCAACGAGTGACTGGATAGTGGGCTTTGACCCGCTTATCGATTTTACATAGGACCAGAATTTTTTCGGGTTCTGGGAAAGATCTTTTGCTAAGGTATGTCTGTGGTAATTATTGTATGCTTCGCGCATCGATCTTTTTATAGCAGCACGAATCTCTACTAACTTTTTCCTGTCATCATTTGCGTGTTCTTTTTTGAACCGAGAGTGCAACACTCTTTGCTTTCTCAGTAGCTTTCTAACATTATTATAATACAATGGTGGATCTTTCCCATCCTTAACCGACTTTACTGGCACATAATTCTCTAACCCTTCATTTACAATGCATTTAAATTTAGACCATAATTCCTCTACATCCATTGTACCGGAACTAAACAATGTCGATTCATTTTCTAAGTGCGATCCTAACAATTGCTTATCGGCTCTTCCTAACAAAAACACGCTCCTAGCCTTCTTGATTGGTTTATGAATTTTGGTCACCATTGACGCTATGACGATGTCATGATCACTAACTCCTGTCTCTACACAGACATCGTTAAATGTTCAGGTCTGCTTGTAGCTGTGTCTCAAATATTTCCATTGCGTGTGGGTTGCCGGTTTAACTGCTCAAGATAGTTTTCTGTAGGTAATATGTAAAGAATAGGAGAGATATAGAATAATAATTATTTTGCTCGTAAACATAACGCAGACATTCGAAAATATATTGTGATGTTATATTAATGAACGGAAGGAAGGATAAGATAGTCTATACGTGGTATTTGGAGATGTAGAAAAATTTACGTCATTGTTAAATTATATAAGTAGTTTAAAAAAAAGCTACGGATTGTAGAACCAAGCGACCTATAGCAAAGTATAGGTGTAATGTTGAGGGCACTAATCATATAATACAATTAAAGTATAGATACAGGTACTCGTCTGCTCTTTTTCACTGTTACTATACATGTAAATCCGAATGGCATTGTTATTTAGGATATCCAGGAGTGAGTTCAGTCGCCTGTCGGAAAGATTATATTTCCTCCACGAATGTTGTCAACTTTATTTGGAGATATGGAACTGTTGTGACATACGTGTGTTTGTGGAGCGCACGTGAGTGTATTGATTGTGTTTATAGTGTAGTGTTCATCTACATCTACATACATACTCCGCAATTCACCGTAAGGTGCGTGGCGGAGGGTACACTGTACCAGTACTAGGCATTTCCTTTCCTATTCCACTCCCAAATTGAACGAGGAAAAAAAAAAAAAAAGAATGCCTATATGCCTCCGTACGAGCCCTAATTTCTCTTATCTTGTCTTTATGATCACTACGCGAAATGTAAGTAGGCGGCAGCAAGATCGTACTACACTCAACTTCAAATTCCGGCCCTCTAAATTTACTTAACAGAAATTCACGAAAAGAACGTCGTCTTTCTTCCAGCGATCCCCAATTGAGTTGCCGGAGCATTTCCGTGACACTCGCGCACTGGTCGAACCTACCGGTAACAAATCTAGCTGCTCGTCTCTGAACCGCCTCTATGTCTTCCTTTAAACTGATCTGTTGCGGGTCCCAAACACTTTATCAATACTCAAGACGTGGTCGTACAAGCGTTTTATATGCGGTCTCCTTTACAGGTGAAGTACATCTTCCCAAAATTCTCCCAATAAACCGAAGTCGGCTGTCCGCCTTACTCACAACTGTCCTTACATGATCGTTCCATTTCATATCGCTCTGCAATGTTACGCCTAGATATTTGAACGACGCGACAGCATCAAGAAGCTCACTACTAATGCTGTAGTCGAACATTATGGGATTGTTTTTTCTACTCATGCGCATCACCTTACACTTTTCTACATTGAGAACTAGCTGCCATTCTTCGCACCAACTAGAAATTTTGTCTAAGTTATCCTGTATGTTTGTGTTTGAAAGCACGGAGAGGATTAAACCTGGCGCAGGCACAGAGTCTACTCCTTGTGAATGGCACCCAGGAGGCTACCCGCCAAGCTTAACATCTGTTCAAATGTTCAAATGTTTGTACAGTCTATGGGACTTAACTACGGGGTCATCAGTCCCTAAACTTACAAATTACTTATGAACTACCTAAGAATAAGGACTGCACAAATATCCATGCCCGAGGGGGGATTCGAACCCCCGACCGTAGTGGCCGTGCAGACCGTGACTGAAGCGCCTCAGTCCCCTCGGCCACCGCGGCCGGCTAACATCTGTTCACTATGGACAGTGTCATGTACTCTCACATCACGCTACCATCTCTTCTACCTTGCTAGAGCAACAGCGGCACTCAAAATTACATCCACTACCAGGATTCCAACTGATTGATTTCCAAGGCGAGCGCCACCCAACAGAACAAGAGCGACAGATTCAAGCTCTACGTTGTTATCACTGTGTTGATGGTTTCTTTCAACTCATAGTCACATTTAGATTTTACGTTCATATCTAATACATATTTTAAATTAAAAGTATTTATATACTAATAAACGTATACTTTTGCTACATGGGAACAGGCATATGCATCAGCGGGCGCTGTGATTCAAGAAGATATCTCAGAGGCATCCGTGATATTCGGAGTGAAGCAGGTCCCCATTGACCAGCTACTACCCAACAAGACGTACTGCCTGTTTTCTCACACAATCAAGGCGCAGGAGTCTAACATGCCTCTGCTCGACGCCATCTTGGAAAAGGTATGTACATTAAATAGTTTTGTTTCTTGCATCGGTTTCAACTCAAAGGAGAATTCTTGGCTTAGTACAGCAACGGCACATAAACTGCAGTCTTTCCAGAAATCGAACATTCCTTTAAGTGCATAACAATAATTTTAAATAAAGTTAGTCCTCTATGTCATCGTCACTATCAAAACCAGGCTCATACACTTGGGACTAAATCTACGAAATGTGTTCATACAAACTAAAGCAGTGTCTCATGTTCAAATTATTAAAATAGAGCCAAATAAAATACTGCCCCATTATGCTTTTAACTACTACAATGGACAGTTAACTATGGCGTCGCTTAGCTGTTTTCTGATTGTCCAGATCTCTTTGTCTGTTGTTACATTACAAGTTATACGATTCCGGTTTTGGACACTGTTCTCTCGTATATAAATTATTTAATTCCTTCGTAAGTGTGATGTCGATTTTTAATTTAAAATAGATAACTTTTTATTAAATAGTTCGTTATGAACCGGTTTTCGTCTTTTTAGGCCATCGGCATATAACTTACTTCTAAACAGATAATCTACGTAACAACAGTTCATAGTTACACAAAGATAGTTTCTCAGATACATATGAATTTAATGACTATATATCGACAACAAAAATACAAGATAAATAAAAAACGAATAGATACAGTACTTCTCTGCATTTAAAGATTAAAATTTTTGTATTACATAAGCCAAAATATTGTACAAGTGATTAATGGCACGAGAATAATGTAAACCCAGATGAGCTATGATAAATTAATATCATTTGTAACTTAGAGTATATAAAATAAAAATAAAAATAAAAATCAGGAATTTATAATTAAAAATGCTGTACAACTCAGTAGTGACAGATACTCCTCTGTTATATGGACAAAATGACGAATGTAGTGTAGAGTCCAAACAAGGGGTGGGCAAGCAGAGGGAAAGAAGGAGTCTATGAAATATATCATAACAAAACTGATAACTAATGTCGAGAAAAACGTTTAAGATCTAAGTGAGGGTTCTTTGATTGGTGTTTCTCGGCCTCTTCACCACATTCAACATTTTCCCATAAAACACAGTTATACCTACTACTACTCGCTTGAACAACATTTCGGCTTATAAATCCCCAGTCATTTATTTTAGTTAAAATTTACTTTCTGACAGTTTCTTTGGTTTACGTTATGCCTGTGTCATTATTCTCCTGCGCAATATTTTGCTTTAAACAATCCAACAATTTTAATCATTACAGTCCAAGTAATCTAAGATGATTTTACTACGTTTTACATTAAACTTGAGCGTTTGGTATCGACATATAATCGTGTTACGTCACGTATTTTCGAAAAGCCAATCTCGTGTAACAATGAACTGCCAGTACTATTGTGCCGACTATATCTTTAGTATCACGTTATCTGAACATATTCTAATATATATATATATATATATATATATATATATATATATATATATATATATATATGTTGTAGTGTATCCAATTCTCTTGTTTACTAGTTTACTGTTGTTACTGTCTTCGGTGCAAAGACTGGTTTGATGCAGCCTTCCACAGTACACTATCCTCCGTAAGACTCATTTTTTCATAAGAAGGCCGACCTACATCCTTTGAAACTGCGTACTTGTATTCCTCTCTCGGTATTCATCTGAGAATTTTACCCCCACACTTCCGTACCACGCTAAATGGATGATTCCTTGATGTCTCACAATATGTCCTACCAATAGATCCCTTCCTTTAGTCAATGTAAACCAGAAATTTCTTTTCTCTCAAATTCTGTTCAGTAGTTCCTCATTACTTACGCGATCTACCCATCTAATCTTCAGCATTCTCCTGTAACATCAACATACAAAATCTTCTATATTTTTTTTTTGTCTGAACTCATTATCGTCTATGTGTCACTCACTAACAAGGCAACACTCCACACAAGTGCCTTCAAAAAAGACTTTCTAACGCTTAAATCAATATTCTATGTTAACAAATTTGTCTACTTCAGAAATGCTTTTTTTCCAACAGTCATTCTACCTTTTATATCTTCTCTAATTCGCCTATCATAATATATTTTGTTACCCAAATGACAAAACTGTACTACATTTATTGTCTCGTTACCTAATCTAATTTCTTCAGCATGACCTGATTTTCTTCGACTACATTCCATTATCCATAATTTTCTGTAGTTAATGTTCGTCTTATACCCTCCTTTCTAAACACCGTCCATTCAGTTCAATTGCTCTTTCAGGTCCTTTGTTGTGTCATCGGCAAATCTCAAAGTTTTATTTCTTCTTGCTGGACTTTAATTCCATCTTCAAATTTATCCTTGGTTTCCTTCACAGCTTGCACAGCTTACCTTTCCTTTACCTATTTTTTAACGTAAGTCGTAAGCCGAGTATTGCCTCACGAGTTCCTACATTTCTCCTAAATCTGCATCATACTTTAGCTATCAGTTGCCTTTTAAAAACAGCTGCTGGGTATGTTACATCCTGATATCTCCTTGTCTTTAATACCGTAGGACTGACGATTATAATACTGGATTTCTTTTTCTAGTTTCAGTTGCTCTTTTCTCTACCACCATACACACTAATGCAACTGCTAGATGAAGCTATGAATGATTTGTTCTAATGTTTGCCCTGCAGAACATCCGACTGATCGACTACGAGCGCCTGATGGACGAGTCTGGGCAGCGTGTCGTGGCGTTTGGAAAGTATGCGGGGGTCGCCGGCATGGTGAACATCCTGCACGGCCTGGGGCTGCGCCTTCTCGCGCTCGGACACCACACGCCCTTCATGGTCAGTGCACATAACCACTAGCATTTGGAAAGTATGTTGGGGTGGCTGGCATGGTGAACATCCTGCACGGCCTGGGGCTGTGCCTGTTCATCCTCGACACCACACACACTTCATGGTCAGTGCACATAGCCATTCACATTTGGAAAGTATGTGGGGGTGTCCAGCATGGTGAACATCCTGCACAGTATGAATCTGCACTTGCTCGCGCTCGAACACCACACGCCCTTCATGGTCAGTGCGTATAGTGGTTAGCATTTGTAAAGTATGTGGGGGTGTCCAGCATGGTGTACATCCTGCACAGCATGAGGCTGCACTTGCTTGCGCTCGAACACCACACGCCCTTCATGGTCAGTGCACATAACCACTAGCATTTGGAAAGTATGTTGGGGTGGCTGGCATGGGGAAGATCCTGCACGGCCTGGGGCTTTCGCTCTGATTTTTCTTATTTTATTGGGATGGTCATGTCTCCCTATGTAGGTGGGTGCTCTAAAATATTTTCACATTCAGAAGTAAAAGTCGGTGACTGAAATTTCGCAAATAGATCTCGCCGCAACGAATGATGTCTTTCTTTTAATGATTTTCACCTCAAATCGTGCAACATTTCAGTGACGCTTTCCCCCCCTGCAACGTGATAAAACAAAACGAGCTGCCCTTCTCTGAACCTTCTCAATGTCTTCCGTCAGTCCCACCTGGTGAGGGTCCCACACTGGGCAACAGTAGTGCAGTAGAGGACGCACAAGTGTGATGTAGGTGGAACTGTTACATTTTCGAAGCGTTCTGCCAATGAAACGTAACCTTTGGTTCGCCTTCCGCACAAGATTTTCTATGTGCTCTCCCCCAGTCTAAGTTGTTCGTAATTGTAACTCCTAGGTATTTGGTAGAATTTACGACCTTAAGGTTTGACTGATTTATCGTGTAACTGAAGTTCAGCGGATTTCTTTTAGTGGTCATGTGTATTACTTCACACTTTTCATTATTTAGTAGTAGTGCAATGTGGTACTAGTGGCTAAGTGCTAAAAAACAAAAATGCCAAAGGAACGTAATTGAAAACAAAACAATCTGAAGTTACCAGCAGCACTACATGTAAGTCAGGATCCACCAAATATTGTAATTAATAACATCCAAATATCAGTAACTATACTTAGATAACGCACCACAACTGTTTATAACCTAAAATACTAAGAAACGTACAAAATAAATATTGTAAAACATAATGAAGTATAAATTACAGGCCACTGACATTGCCTTCCAAATAAAGGCGAAATTCATATGGCAATAAAAAAAACTGTTATTATTTTCTTGCAAAGAGTGATAACATAAATATCTACATTATAAGGCACATTATTATTGGAGATGAAGGTTTCTCTCAGAACCCAGTCCCAGACCAGCTACATTTCCTAAAACAGCAAATGATGGAAATGGTTGCGAAATATCAAACGTGGCAGATTTATTTTAACAGATAAGTTATTTAAACAAATGAGAATATTCGTACACTGATTTCTAGTTACAACAGCATACTTCTCAAATACAAACTGAAGAATTACTTCTATGTCTATTTTAGTGTTACTACTAGAACCTTAAATATCGCAGGAGACAGCGAGCAATTAACTACTAATATGACGTGTAACGGAAATATTTACTTCTAGGGAAATTACTTTACTTGAAACAATGTTCCTTTTCCCTAAGTTCGTCAAATGAACTCATTGATATCAACACCAAACTGAAAAATTTAACATTGTAATACGTTAAATCATAGTACAGTGTGGAAATAATCGGTATCTATCACAATCAGCGCCGGCCGCGTGGCCGAGGGGACTGAGGCGCTCCAGTCACGGTCTGCAAGGCCACTACGGTCGGAAGTTCGAATCCCCCCTCGGGCATGGATATTTGTGCCGTCCTTAGTATTAGGTAGTTCGTAAGTAGTTTGTAAGTTTAGGGACTGATGACCCCGTAGTTAAGTCCCACAAGCTTAACAAAAATTTGAACATTTGAACATCACGATCAGCAGTGAATGGATATGCACCAAGAACTTCATTTTGAGTACTTAGATTTTATTTACAAAAAGCGGACAAAGTTAGTAGCTTAAGGGTTTTCCTTCAGGCCCTCGGCATCAATTTGCTGAGTACGGGCTTGGGTGGTTCCCAAGATGGGAACTGTGTCGCGCCAACGTTCCTCCACAAGCTCTGTGCTTGCCTCAGCGACAACCGTACGGTGCGACGGTGGAACTTTGTACGTATTAGAGCTCGAGGATTTTTGCTTAATCGCCCGGGCCGCGGGACAGTAAAAAAAAAAAAAAAAAAAAAAAAAAAAAAAAAAAAAAAAAAAAAACTAGGAGATGGACAGTTGTTGAGGTTGAACAGTCGCTAGCAAGCAAACCCTGGGAAACCTGCCGCACCTCAGTTGTATAGGCTTACCCAGGCAAATGAAAAAAATTGTTCAAATGTTTGTAAATCTATCGGACCAAACTGCGTGGTCATCAGTCCGTAGCTTAAAAACTACTTAAACCTAGGTAAACTAACCTAAGGACAAACACATACACCCATGCCCCAGGGAGGACTCGAACCTCCACGGCGAGCAACCGCGCGCTCCGCAGCGAGACGTTTTAGACCGCTCGGCTACTCCACCGCGGCCCCAGGCAAGTGAGGCTCTGCCTGGGTGTACGTATATTTTCCAAGTTGCTCGTGGGAACACAATGAAACGAACTAAGAACTGCGTTGGGGGACGCCAAACAACCGTTTCGAGGAGAGGAAGAATACAATTCAATGCAGCAAAATATGTCCCCCAATCGTTTCCTTCCCTAGCCACGCCATGGGATAAACGTAGGGCTCATCATGTGCCCCCTGATACCTGGTATGCAGCCGAACAGATGGCGAATCGTTTATGACAACTAACCCTCTGTTTTTATAGAGAAACGTGAAGAAAAGTTTGGGGAGGTGGAAGGAATTGCAAAGATGAGATCTGGGTTTGTCCTGATAACGACGTCTTTCCCAGCCCAGTCACGGGCATTGCTTGATTGCTTGCCTGTGACAAGACGGGTTCGTTACCATTAGCATCACCCCCCCCCCACCTCCCAAGAGCCTTAACACGGTCCGGTGAATTATATTTCATAGGGATCTTTTATTACAGTCCGACGAAGAACTCGAGAAGAACTTAAAGAGGTGAGGAGTGCCATCGGTACCTTCATCTTGGCTTTTGAGGGTGATTCACTGCCTGAGATAGTAAAAGTTATGATTTATAGGTGTGACGTAAAACCCTACGTTCCTCCCCCTATGCGCTGCTTTAAGTGTTGGAGATTTGGTCATATGTCCTCCCACTGTGATGCCAACACCACGTATCAGGAGTGCAGGCTTGCATCACATCCAGATGTCCCATGTACCCCTTGTACGGTCTATGTTAACTGCGTCCAGCACCAATGTCCCTGATCAAAAACTGCATATTTATTCAAAAAGAAAGTAAAGTAATAGAGTACAAGACGCTGGATAGGTTGTCATATTCAGAGGCTAAGAAAAAGTACGAAAAGATCCACCCTGTCAGCATGAAATAAACACATGCCACATCTGCATCACCATCACCATCCATCCTAAAATCACCTCCTGTTCTGTCTACCCCTTGGTATCTGGGGCCACCTCCTCTACTGTTGCCCCCAAATTCCCTACTTTGAGAGTAATAACTCCACACCCACAGGGGACATAAGTTCCCACCTCTACGTCAGAGAACCAACAGTCACCTCTGGCTCCTTTCACAAGGAAGGGCTCCCTTGGAACCCTTCCTCCTACGGTTTCTCCCACTGGTACACTAGATACCAGTGATTGGTTGAATAAGCCACCAACTGCTGGTCATAGCGCCTCAAGGGCGTCCTCAATCCCTGAGACTGAGACAGCAAAGCCCTCCCAGCAGGAGAAACCAAAGGATCAGTAGGAATCTCTGGTCACAACGTGCCACCACAACAAACCTCTGCTTCGGAGGAAAAGGTGGAGATTCTCGCGATCCCTCCCTGAGGACTTGGCAACTGCCGAGACTTCAGAAGCTATGGATGTCATGGCTTTGCCTCCACCGTCATCAACAGCAGACGATTCTTGGGACCCCACTGCACCTTTAATATCAGCATATCTCAGTGATCAGAAGACACTATGTTCCTGGAGTGGAACTGTGGCGGTTTTTTTTACCATTCGTCCAAGTTGCAGCTATTGTTGTACCGCTTTACAGCCTTCTATGTAGTCCTGCAGGAAACTTGGTTTCCTGCCCCAAGGACCCTGGCCCTTCGTGGATATCAGGGCCACTACAAACATCATTTTATCTATGACAGATTATCTGGCGGTGTTTGTGTCTATGTCGTCGCCACCGTCCCTAGTGCTGCCGTGCATGTTCTCACGACCCTGGAGGCAGTGGCTGTTCGCATCTAGGCAATGCAGGAATTTACCATCTGTTCCCTTTACCTTCCCCCAGATGTTGTCTCTCCTGTTGACCTCGCTGCATTGGTCGCTAAATTACCCCAACCGTTTCTCCTTTTGAGCGACTTCAATGCCCATCACCCTTTGTGGCGTGGAACGGAGACCACGGGCTATGGTAGAGACGCTGAGAAACTTTTGGCACAGCTCGACATTTGTTTTCTGAACAGTGGAGCCCCAACGTTTGTTTAGCGTGATACATGGCGCTTACTCAGCCATAGTCCTGTCCCTTTGCAACCCGAGCCTACTCCCAAATCTTACTTGAAGGGTCCACGATGACCTTTGGGAGAGCGAGCATTTTCCCATCCTTTTGTCGCTCCCACAGTTTAAACCAGCGGACCGCCTGCACCGGTGGGCTCTCCTGAGCGCTGGCTAGCAGGGTTACACCTCAAATGCTGTGGTCACTACTCCACTGCCAGGTGACGTTGATATGTCGGTCCAACAGATAGCAGAGGACATTGTTTCCGCCGCTGAGGCAACTATCCCGACTACCACAGGCTCAAGTCTATGCCTTGGTGGACTCAGGAGATCGCTGAAGCAATCAGAGAGAGTCGGCTGGCGCTCCACCGCCAATGGCACCACCACAGCATGGGTGATTGCTTTTAAGCGTATCCAGCCCTGAATGTGGCAACTGATCCAACAGAGTACGCAGGACTGCTGGGAGCTATATGTAGCCACGAAAGGTTCCCGCACCTCCCCTTCTCGAGTATGGTCGAAGGTGTGGCGCCTTTTTGGGTACCGCTCACCAAGTGGAATCCCGTCACTCAAAATTCAAGGTGCTCTCTGTACTGACCGGACAGTTATTGCCTAGCACATGGCAGAGTACTATGCATGTTGTTCTGCAACTGCAACCTACAGTGCGCCTTTCCGCGCCGTCATAGAGCAGGTTGAGCAGACGCAGTTATCATTCTGCACACGTCTGCGGGAACTGTATAATGCCCCATTTAGTGAGTTGAAGTTCAAAACTGCTCTTGCTGCATCCCCCGATACCTCTCTAGGACCAGACCATATTCATAGCCAGTTCATCCATCACCTTTCAGCGGACTTTCAAAGCCAGATATTCGCCCTTATCCATCGACTCTGGACAGATGGTCTTTTCCCGTCACAATGGTGGGAAAGTATCATCATCCCAGTGATGCAAACAGGCGCAGATTCGCTGGAGGCTGACAGTTATCGCCCTATCAGCCTCACCAACGTTCTGTGCAAGATCCTCGAACGTATGGCGAATCGCCGGCTTATGTGGATGCTTGAGGATCGGGATCTCCTCACCCCAAAACAGGAAGTCTACCGTCAGGGCCATTCCACTATCGACAAGCTAGTGTCCCTGGAGTCATCTATCCATACAGCTTTTACCCGCCGAAAACATCTTGTTGCAGTCTTGTTTGATCTCCAGGAGGCATGTGATACAACCTAGCGCCATCATATTCTCTCAACACTACGAATGGGGCTTCTGTGGTCCCCTTCCGACGTTCAGAGAGAGCTTCCTCTCGCTCGGCTCTTTTCAGGTTAGGGTTGGCGCCTCTCTTGGCTTCCCTCATATTTTAGAGAACGGCGTCCCACAGGGCACCGTTCTTAGTGTACCATTATTTTTAATTGCTTTTAATGGCCTTGCTGCGGCAGTGAGGACGTCTGCCTCTTCAAGAAGGAAGAGGCAGACGACTTCTGCATATACTTTAGCTCAGGTAGCATTTTTGTCGTTGAGTGGCGGCTGCAAGGAGCCAGCCGAAAGTCCCAGTCTTGGACCTGTGCGCATGGCTTCTAATTTTCGACGAAGAAAACCCGCGTCATGCAGTTCTGTCGCCATCGGGTAGCTCACCCGGACCCCGAGTTATACGTGAATGACGAATGCCTTAGCTTCGAGGCCACACATCGCTTTTTAGGCATGTTCCTCGATGCCCAGCTGACTTGGGTGCCACACCTTCGCTAGTTGAGACAAAAATGCTGGCGACATCTGAATATTCTCCACTGCCTCAGCCACACTGGAGATCTGCGCGCCCACCTCTTCTGCAACTGTATAAGGCCCTTATTCAGTAACGCCTGGATTAAAGCAGCATAGTTTATGATTCTGATGCTCCATTTGCACTACAGGCCTAGGACCCAGTTTATCACAGTGACATGCGTTTAGCTACAGAGGCCTTCCACAAGAGTCCTGTTGCAAGCCTTCTTGCCGAAGCTGGGGTTCCACCCCTGCTATTCCGCCGGCAATAGCTGATGGCTTCGTATTTTGCCCATATCCATGTCTTACTCACCACCCAAATGGCAGGCTGCTCTTCACAGCTGTCGCACTCCCACGACCACAGCAGAGGTCGGGTTTCCAGATTGTGGTTCTTGTTCGTTCCCTTCTTTCGACCCTTGAGTCTCTTCCATCCCTCCCACTTTTCACTACCTTTCCCATACTCCTCCTTGGAGGATTTCTCGCCTGCAGCTTCGGATGAACATGTACCGTGACTCAAAAGCCTCTGTTGCGACTTTGAATATCGGTCTCCAATTTCAGGCAGTTCTTGATTCCTTCTGTGGCGCGGAATTTATGTACAACAGATGGTTCCCCAGTCAATGGCCGTGTTGGGTATGCCTATACCCGTGGGTAGCATGTTGAACAGCATTCATTACCCTGACGAAGTAGCATGTTTTTAATGCAAAATTGACTGCTATTTTTCGGGCACTTGAACATCTGAGAGCTTGCCCTGGGGAGTCTACAGTTTCCTGTACTGACTACCTGCCAGCTCTTGATTAGTGCTTCCCAAAATACCCTTTGGTGCGGTCAATTCAGGAGTCTGTTTCCGTCTTGTTCAGTCTGGCCGCTCTGTGGTCTTCAAAAAAATCAAATGTTTGTTAAGCTTATGGGACTTAACTACAGGGTCATCAGTCCCTAAACTTACAAACTACTTATCAACTACCTTATACTAAGGACGGCACAAATATCCATGCCCGAGAGGGGATTCGAACCCCGGACCGTAGTGGCCGTGCAGACCGTGACTGGAGCGCCTCAATCCCCTCGGCCACCGCGGCCGGCTCTGTGGTCTTCGTTTGGACCCTGGGCAACAATATCATTCCCGGGAACGAATGCGTGGATAAACTGGCTAAGCAGACTACTACCTCAAGCTCCTTGGAAATTGGTCTTTAGGACGGGGATCTCCGACTCGAGTTACATCGGAAGATACTTCAGATTTGGACTTCTGAGTGGGTGTGCTCGCCAGAACCAAACAAGCTCCGTGCAGTGAAACTCTCTAAGGTCGCATGGAAGTCCTCACAACTCGTAGGGGTCAATGTTCTTTGGCGCCTACGAATTGGTCACACATGGATGTCGCATGGCCACCTTCTACATCGGGAGGCCCCGCCACAGTGTCGCTTTCTTGATAGTGGTCTACATACTGTCGTGATGTCCACTTTTAGCTGCTTTGTGACACTCTTTTAACCTGCCAGCTGCGCTTTCTTTTATGCTAGGAGACGATGATGCTACAGCTGACCGTGTTTTACGTTTTATTCTCGCAACTGATTTTTATCATATGATTTAATGGTGGGTACCTAACCCTGATCTTTCAGGCACCCACTATTCAAACAATTTTAATCTGTTAATTAAGTGTTGTCTTTCCTGCTTTTAATAGGAGGTTTTATTATGTGCAGAGTGGCTGGCTCATCCTTTATTATCAGTCAGCCATGATATTCTGCTGTAAGATTTTAGTTTGTTTCAGCGCTTAGTTACCCATTTTTGTTCTCTTCTTTATGTTCTCAGTGAAATGTTGTGACTTTTCTTCTGTGTGTCCAGCTCCAGATTTTCTTTTACTTGCATTACACTTTAACATCTTTGGTGGGAACAGGGGAGAGCAGCCGGCCGCAGTGGCCGAGCGGTCTGTGGCGCGCCAGTCACAGTCTGCACGGTCGCTACGGTCGGGGGTTCCAATCCCCCCTCGGGCACGGATGTTTGTGTCGTCTTTAGTATAAGGTAGTTAATAAGTAGTTTGTAAGTGTAGGGACTGATGACCCCGCAGTTAAGGCCCTTAAGCTGAAATGTTCAAATGTTTGTAAAGCTTATGGGACGTAACTACGGGGTCATCAGTCCCTAAACTTACAAACTACTTATTAACTACTTACGAACTAGGACGGCACAAATATCCATGCCCGAGGGGGGATTTGAACCCCCGACCGTAGTGGCCGTGCAGACCGTGACTGAAGCGCCTCAGTCTCCTCGGCCACCGCGGCCGGCCCTTAAGCTGAACAAATATTTGAACATTTCTTTTGTTCCTTAATCGTCAGACAACTTGTTGTAGTATTGATTTACAAACGTTAAGAGACAACGCTAGCCAGTTAACTCATAAACCAATGCGATGTTAAAATGCACGAACGTCTGTGAGTCCACGTCATAGCTATGTTGTACTTCACTGGCAAGTGTCTCACTCCAAATTGGACCCTTCTTATTCCATTGAGCGTGGGAAAATGATTGTTTAACTGGCTCCGTGCGTGCTGTAATTAATCTTGTCCTCACGATCCCTATGGGAATATTATGTAGGTGTACGCATTGCCAAGGAGCAGAAGAAAATTTGCCGCTAGGTGGAGTTGAACCCACGCCCTTCTCAATACGAATCCAATCTTGTATCGCTGAGCCAAACACCACTTCCTAAACACGCGCTCACAGGGACAGCTGATAAGATGCATATGGTAATAGATCTTTATCAAACTTCCTTTTATTTCTTAAACGCTTGGCCATCTGCATTTCCTACTTAGGGCACTTTCTTGTCTCACCACATGTACCACGAATTTGGACTAATCCGGCGATGACGTGTAGGAGTCCTCTCAAATGTTCAAATGTTTGTATAGCTTATGGGACGTAACTACGGGGTCATCAGTCCCAAAACTTACAAACTACTTATGAACTAACTTACGCTAAGGACGGCACAAATATCCATGCCCGAGGGGGGATTCGAACCCCCGACCGTAGTGGCCGTGCAGACCGTGACTGGAGCGCCTTAGTCCCCTCGGCCACCGCGGCCGTCAGGAGTCCTCTCCTTTCCAGTTGTTTTAATGAGAGTACCAGAAACCAGTTAAGTCCCTTAACCTTAACATGTCGGCGGAACGTTAAGCCCTATGACGAACATACAACACCGTGATTCCAATACTTAACAACCACTGTTTATTTCAGAGAATAATACATCACAGAATACATAAGATAAATCATGGAACATCACTATATATAAAGAGATTTATAAATATATCAAAAGTTAACCCGCAACATCCTCCCCACCCTGGTCAATTACAAGAGGAATGACCAGCTGAATGGGCTGTGAGATTATGGTTCCATCTGAAGTTCGTAACGTGACAGTTGGTATCTTCCCATCTCTTCCCTAATGAAGATCTTCTATCCGCGCCTTCTTCCACATGTGACGTGGACGAACATCTTCGTGTAGAAGTACAACATCACCCAAATGTAGTCTCCCAGAACCTGTTCTAGGTTGATGAGTTTCATGGAAGTTTTTGAGCAGGATCAGGTATTCTTTCTTCCACCTGTTCCAGAAATGCTCTACCATGTGTTGCTGCCGTTGGAACTCCTTGGACAAATCCTTCCTGACTGTCGGTTCTGGACCTGTGGGGAACGTTGTCAGTCGCTCACCTACCTGGTTCGTTCCCGGCTTTCGGCACCAAATATGACGAACACACAACACCGTGATTTCAATACTTAACAACCACTGTTTATTTCAGAGAATAATACATCACAAAATACATAACATAAATCCTGGAACATCAATTTTTATCCGTTATTGTATTTTCACACCAGCGATTACACCAGTAGGCTGGCAGCAGCTCCAGAGGCTGCTCTTCAGCCGAGAGATGAAAAATTAAAATACATGACAGGCGAAAAAACAACGGAGGAACAATGACATATACATGGTGACAATTCGAGGTACAAACAGTTGACAGGTGAACAAAAACCGGATGTAGTCAGTTAAAGACGAGGAGCCACGGTGACCTAAAAAGCACATGTAAGACGACAAGAACACAGGACGGCGAGTACACTGAGACACTAATTAAAATACACGGTGCGACACTTGTCTGGTTGCGGTGGACGCAGTTAGAAAACACACACTTCACTGTAGCACAACACACAACACTTGACGTAGCACTTGTAAAACTGTCGGTCCAGGACCCCGAGAAAAGGGGGGGGGGGGGAGCAAAGCGTGGGGGAGAGGAAAAAATGGCGGGGAAAGGGGGGGCGGCAGGGAGGAGCCGTAGGGACTCCAGGGCAGGGAGGGGGTAGCCAAGCGGGGGAGTGGAAGGGGAGGGGGGAGAGGGGGCACATTATCTATGGGTGGGGGATCAGAGCTGGTAGGACGGGTATATGTCGGAACGTAGGACGTCATCAGGAAGGGGGAGGCGGCGGAAATTACCCTGGGAGAGGACGTGGAGGGTGTGGAGATGAAGGGAAGGGGGTATAACGCGGTAGAGGCGTGGCAGAGGCCCAGGGTCGGTAAGGATGGGGTGGACCAGGGGGTTGCGGGAGTCAATTTTACGGGTTGTATAGAGGATACGGATACGCTGCAGATATTCAAGGAGGTGGGGAAACGGGATCAGGTCATACAGGATCCGCGTGGGGGATGGGAGCCGGATGCGGTAGGCGAGGCGGAGGGCGTGGCGCTCGAGGACTTGGAGGGTTTTATAGTAGGACTGGAACATCAATATATATAAAGAGATTTATAAATATATCAAAAGTTAACCCGCAACAAGCCCTAATTTTCCTTCCTTTTCGTGTCCGTATGGTGTAAAGGACACCGCAGGTTCCAATAGCAGTCTGGCAAATGTTCAACTTTCTCCATTTAGTGGCTGTATGGCTGGGTGTAGCCGCAGACGGCACTGAGTCGCCCCGTGTGTCGACAGCACGTGGGGCCCGCGCACAACTACCGCAACTCGTCGATGGCGCGGCAGGCGATCCGCGACGCGGGCTACGAGATGGCGCTGGGGCTGATGCCGCAGTCGATCGGGCCGCTCACGTTCGTCTTCACCGGCAGCGGCAACGTGTCGCAGGGCGGCCAGGAGGTGTTCCAGGAGCTGCCGCACGAGTACGTGCCGCCCGAGATGCTGCCCAAGGTGGCGCGCCACGGAGGTAAGCACCCTACACCTGGACCATCTCTGCGGGTATATTTTTTGTTGTAGGGCCTCCACTCGCGCTGTCTCGATGATTTTTTTTTTTTTTTTTTTTTTTTTTTTACTGGAATAACGTGCCAAAAATAATACGGTCCCACTCTCGCAGTGCGTACCGAGGCTTTCGGGAGGTTTCCCTCGGATGTAAGGCGTATGCCGAAACTGGAAGCCCCTCCCACTTATTCCCAGGTGTGATCCACCTTTGCCCCACTATTAGCTGGTCTGATAATTGGCTGAACAAAACCGCGACTCTTTATGGGCCGAACCTCAAACAGTGGGCTTAGACCCGCTTATTGATTTTACATAGGACCAGATTTTTTTTCGGGTTCTGGGAAAGATCTTTTGCTAAGGTATGTCTGTGGTAATTATTGTATGCTTCGCGCATCGATCTTTTTATAGACGCACGAATCTCTACTAACTTTTATCTGTCATCATTTGCGTGTTCTTTTTTGAATCTAGAGTGCAACAGTCTTCGCTTTCTCAGTAGCTTTCTAACATTATTATTATACCACGGTGGATCGTTTCCATCCTTAATTGTCTTTACTGGCACATATTTCTCTAACCCTTTATTTACAATGCACTTAAAGTTAGTCCACAATTCCTCTACATCCATAGTCCCGGAATTAAACGATGCCCATTCATTTTCTAAGTGCGATCCCAACATTTGCTTATCGGCTCTTCCCAACAAAAACTCGTTCCTAGCCTTCTTGATTGGTTTATGAACTTTGGCCACCATCGACTCTATGACAATATCATGATCACTAATTCGTGTCTTTACAAAGACATCGTTAATAAGGTCAGGCCTGTTCGTGGCTATTAGGTTTAAATATTTCCATTGCGCGTGGGTTGCCGGTTTAACTGCTCAAGACAGTTTTCGGAGAATGTGTCCAAAAGTTGCTAGCAAGACTGCTTGTCTGTACCGACTGAAATGTAACTAGAGAGGTCCCAGTCTATACTCTTAAGGTTGAAGTCTCCCCCGACTAATATTACATGGCCCGGATACCTACGCACTACCTGGTGTAGACTTTTTTTGAATAACTCTAAAACTGCTACAGCAGCACTGGAGGGCCGGTAGAAACACCCAACTATTAACTTGATTTCTTTTAGACGTGTTTTAAGTAACCTGTTTGTGCTGGTGCGCAGCTACCACCAAGGTGTACGGCTGCGAGATCCGCAGGCGGCACCACCTGGAGAGGAAGGACGGCGGCGGCTACGACTCCGAGGAGTACAACAAGTACCCGCACAAGTACATCTCCACCTTCAGCAAGAAGGTCAGTCACCTGCATCTAATATCAGTTACGTTAATCCTAGTTATCGTTTACAAAAGAACTCATTCTCACAAAACACTTTTTCCTATAGTATATGGTTACTTACTTATTAATAGACTAGCTGAAAAGCCGGCGTTGTGCGGGTATTTATTTATTTATTCCTGCCATTTTTCGGGTATATATTCATCTGCATAAGGGCTGTAAGTCTGTAAAATCTCTTAGGAATACGATTTGTAGTAAAGAAGTAATAGATTAAAACTTGGTGCTGGAAGGGGCAGTTTACCTTAAACGTTACTGTACATGTGCTCATTTATCATGTTCAAATGTTCAAATGCTTGTAGAACTTATGAGACTTAACTACGGGGTCATTAGTCCTTAACCTTACAAACTACTTAAGAACTAGCTACGACTAAGGACGGCACAAATATCCATGCCCGAGGGGGGATTCGAACTCCCGACCGTAGTGGCCGTGCAGACCGTGACTGGAGCGCCTCAATCCCCTCGGCCACCGCGGCCGGCTATAAATTGTAACGTCATACTTAAAGCCGTAGTTTTACTCCATAAACGGCGGAAAAGTAGTAAGCGAGAAACTTTTTTCCTTTCATCATTTTACTATGGTTGTCAGCGAGAAAAGGTTTAATAAAGGTTTGAAATGATGTTTAAAGTTTGTTGCAAGCCGCCAAGTACTGTCATTCTCATACAGTGTATTTCGAAAGTCTCGCCGCATTATATGGCAGTTTTTGCGATTTATATTGGTTATGATGTAATACCTTCTGAACCATGTGCCATATGTGATTCTTAACCATGCAGAAATTGTTACCTCACGGTAAGGAATGTGTGTGTCAAATTTGGTTGAAATAGGTTATGTAGTTTAGGAGAAAATGAGCAACATTGTCGCTTAATGCAGCAGTTTTTCGCGCATCTCATTGTTTATGACGTCATATCTCGTAAACTATGTGTTGCGCGTAATTCGTACACTTACGGCGACCATATTCATGGATTGAAGCTTACGTATACAAAATTTCATAAAGATTGGAACAAAACTGTAGATTTGTATGCAACACGTACAAATATACGGACACTCTGCTTTATATATTAGAAGATTTATTGATAATTCAAGGATTTTTAAGGCTGAAAACGGTCACGAAGAAAAACTTAACTACTTAAAATTGCGATACTTTTTTAATAAATCGATGCTAAAACACTCATGTTGGGCAGCATTCCGAGAAAAAAGGCATGTAGAAATGAACACCACTTCGTTTTATTGGCAGAACCCTTAAAAGATGCAACAGAACTACTAAAGAAACTGCATACACTGTGCTTGTCCGTCCATTTTTGGAGTATTGCAGCCCAGTGTGGGATCCTTATCAGGTGGGTTTGACGGAGGACATCGAAAGAGTCCAAAGAAGGGCAGCTCGTTTCGTATTGTCACGATATAGGGGAGACAGCGTTACGGAAATGATACAGGATCTGGGATTGGAATCATTACAACAACGGCGCTTATCGCTACGGCGTGGGCTACTTGCGAAACTCCAATCACCAACATTCTCCTCCGAATGCGAAAATATATTGTTGACTCCCACTTACATAGGTAGAAATGATCATCCGAATAAAATACGAGAAATCAGAGCTCGAACAGAGAGATTCAGGTGTTCTTTCTTCCCGCGCTCTTCGAGAATGGAATGGGAGATAAATAGTATAATTGTGGTTCGATGAACCCTCTGCCAGGCACTTAAATGTGATTTGCAGAGTATCCCATGTAGATGTAGATGTAGATTGGAAGTTGCGACTTTACGCTTTATCCTGCACCGTTCCGGCCGCGGTGGCCGAGGGGACTGCGGCACGCCAGTCACAGTCTGCACAACCGCTACGGTCGGGGGTTGGAATCCCCCCTCGGGCACGGATGTTTGTGTCGTCTTTAGTATAAGGTAGTTCATAAGTAGTTTGTAAGTTTAGGGACCGATGACCCCGCAGCTAAGCCCCTTAAGCTTAACAAACATTTATTTTTTTATCCTGCATCGCATTCATCACGGCTAGGATTAAGATAAGTGTGACTATACGCTGTAGGAACCTACGTATTGGACTATGTACGGTTCTGATTTAGAAATTTGGCTCGGTGTTATGTTAGGGTCTAACCGTACATGTCTGCTTTCATGCCCCAGCAACTACCTTACTTGCAGACATTATCTTTTACCTGTGATCCTGTAGTTAAAACCACTCTATGCATAGGCTGTAGTTTACGAAACAATTAAGTAATATTACATAAATTAACTGGTTTATTAATAAAAAGGGTTTTATTTTAACGTTTGCAAATAATATACGCTAAGTCAAGGATATAGTTGTATCATGATTATTCATTGAAATTGGTTCGTTATTGGAAGTCGTCAGATGAATTATTAATCGTAAATAGAATAAAATGGTTAAACAGTTGCAATGTCTGCGATAAAAAATTGGTAGCACCTTACCCCAATTAAGTAACCATAATTTTGAGAAACATATAAACACCGTATATTTCACGAGAACTCAACATGACATTATCAACAGTTCAAAATAGTTTCCTGAACACCATTTCTACACTCGTACGTTCTTGAGTAAAAACATAAAGACATATCAGCTGCACTGGCGTACACTTGTTCTCGTCAAATTTAGGTCCCGAGAAGTAACCGGTCGTTGCGCAAGTCTTAACACTTTGCCCCATCGTATCACTTCTATCATCCAGAAGTGGCCAAGAGGAGACATGGAGTTCCATTTTGCGCGCACTCTTTCGCTCCCAAACACACACCCCCATCCCTTTCAAAAAGTATACATCTTAATGTGACATGTTTATTTAAGTAAAAACTGACCACCTAAACCACTTCCTTATTAAAATAACATAATTTAAATACGTAAAAAGACTCTTAATTAGTATTACATAAACTCTGACAGAAGGAAAGAGGAAACCAGATTTAATGAGCGTGACCGCTCATGTCTCACAATATTTATGTGTATTACTGGCAAATTATACAATCGACAAACCAAATTAAATATACGATAGGTAAATCATACTGTTTTCAGTGTTACTGTGGAGATTAAGATGATCTGTTTATATTTCTGGCTTTCTTTCAGCACTTCCAGAGTATGCAAGATTAGAATGTACAGTCGTGCTCAAAAGTATCCGAACGATCTGAATGGAAATTCGCCTGATTCGCATGCAACCTTCAAACTGTAGCTGTCTAGCGGGTCCCCTAATCGCTCCTCGGTACAGTCGTTTGACTATTGAAAATGGTTCCAACAAGTCAACACTAGAAAACTCTGCTCTGTCTCGCAATAATTCAAGATGTAAAGTAATACCACGATAGAACAAAAATCACAGATAATACTGTCCTTAAGGCTTGTACAAGAAAGGAATACCTGAAATGTTACACACTCATTATTACGTCAGTTCGTCGTATTCATGATATCTTGTCCAAAGTAAAATACTGTACTTATTATTTAACTCATAAGTTGAGATTATATATGAACTTCAAATGACACGACTCGTTTTGAATATGGATTCAAACCCAGGTCATGCAGACTAAGTAAAGATTACGTGACTGACCGAAATTAACAGTCATTCCTGACTAAGCATACAAAGAGTGATATACCTCGATTTTAGACAGTTTCAGTTAGCAAATATCAACTTTAAATTACATAAAGCAAACATTTTTAATGGACTGGAATTCCTACCCAGCATCTATTGACCCTGTGCTACATCTACATAACTACTCTGCAAGCCACATTAAAGTGCAGAGCAGAGGGTTCATAGAACCGCTTTTATGATGTTTCTCTACGGTTCCATTCTCTAATGGTTCGCTGAAAAAAGGAACATCTAAATCTTTCCGTTCTAGGTCTGATTTCTCTTATTTTATTTTCATGATCAGGTGTTTCTATGTAGGTCGGTGCTAACAAAATATGTTCTCATTCGGAAGAGAAAGTTGGTGAAACACATTTTGCAAATGCATCTCGTCGCAACAAATAACGCCCTTCTTTTAATGATTTCCACAACTCGTGCGTCATTTCTGCCCACTATATCACTATAGCATAAAACGAGCTGCCCTTCTCTCAACTTTCTCTAAATCTTCTGTCAGTCCCACTTGGTGGGGATCCCACAATGCGCAGCAAGACTCCAGAATAGGACACACAAGTGTAGTGTAGGCAGTTTCTTTAGTAGAACTGTTGCATCTACTAAGAGTTCTAAGTGTTACCGAACTACAAGAGATGTTAAATATTGCTTCTTCACAAGTAGCTTACTTGGAACGCAATGAGGTAAATCCTTGTGTTGGACAGGGATTCGAACCCAGAACCTAATGGAACTGTTATAGAAGCACAATCAACGGTGACATATCGGATTTTCTCGGCAGTAGCTAGATGTTTTTAGCTAGATATTTTAACTGAAATGAAGTGACGAAATAAATTTTTTCGTTTCCAAGACTCCAACCCGGCACCTATCGCTGTTATATTATACAGAAGACGAACGTTAAATATGGGTTTGTTACACCAGCAGCGACATGTGAGCATGTTTGAACTAGAAATAACGACGAAGAGTTCAGTGCTGACTGGGAATCGAACCCCACACATATCGTTGTTGACTACACACAAACAGACGTCAACTACAGAATTTTTCTCCACCAGCAGCTCGGAATGACATCCTTGAACTTACAGTGACCTGGCAAATAGTTCTGTGTCTCACTGGGAATTCAAATGTTCAAATGTTTGTAAATCTATCGGACCAAACAGCGTGGTCATCAGCCCGTAGCTTACAAACTACTTAAACCTAGGTAAACTAACCTAAGGACAACACACACACCCATGCCCAGGGAGGACTCGAACCTCCACGGCGAGCAACCGGGCGCTCACTGGGAGTCAAAATCGTCAGATATCGTTAGTGTTGACAAGAAATTAAAATAAAAATTATTATCCACCAGCCGATAGGTGTCATCATGCTAGACTTTGATAATACATAATGAAAACTATCAGAAATCATCGCCAGAAGATGGAATCGAACCCAGACCATAAGTATATTAACCCATCATCAGTCCAACAGACCACCAAATCCTCTTCTTTGTAACTCATTTTTCTATTGTAATGCCGTTGCGCCACACTGCTTGAGAATTCTGACACACAGACTCTTTGTAGTGGTTTGCAGAATGTTCGCTACATTCATTTGCTTGGTTGCTTGAATCGCCATGAACTAGCTGCCTCGGCTACCCAGTGCATTCATTCGAATCTGTTTTGTAATCACCAAAATAAAATCACGCAACTGCCATCTACACCGAACTGCCAACAGTGTCGGATGCAGAAATTCAAATAGAAAGTGTTCCTTTCCACTTGATCTACTGTATTGTGCTATCTGATTGTTCAAAACGTCGTGCAGTGCAAAAGAAAATCTGTAACTGTCTGTCTCTCAGAAGTCTAGATCCGGCCATATACATTATCTGACAGCACTGTGGAATGTGGAACTTCTGGAGGAGTTGTTATCGACGTGCTGGAGGTGCTGTAGCCACGTGTTAGCTAGTAACGTAATGGTAAGCGTCGCGCACCGTAGATAAGAGGTCCCGAGTTCGAGTACATTCACTGCTATATTTCTTAAAACGCATTTCTGCTGTCTGCTGAAGTTATCAATCTAATGAAACTTTGAACATAGTTCCCTACACTTCTCAACGCAAAATTGTCGCATGAGGAAATAAGTTTAACTTCTGCGACATTTTGTTCTTTCCAGCTTTAATAGAGGGGTGGAGGCAGCATATGCATCACCAAACTTTTGTATTATGTATGGGGAGAGCGCATCGTGCAAAAATACGTCATAAAAGTATTTTCTGCATTATCTGCCGTGCGGTAGTGGCATTTGATTCATCAAACCTTGATTGACAACTTTATCTCAGAAAAAGTTGTCTACATGCATATAATCAATAAACAGCATGTGCATTGCCATACTGTTCTAGATAACATCATAGAATACGCATATATACTAAAATTGTGCACTGTATTATAAGAAATGAAATAAAACTACCCACGATAATCTTACTACGAAGATCTGTTTTAATAAAACTGAATATATGTACACAAGCCTCCCTCTATCGGCACAGATTAGAAAAATACTACTTACTTACATTTCGATTAGGTCTCTGTTTAATTGGTATGCTGTCATACCCAACAGTATTGCATATGTGGAATCTCATAAATAAAGTTATGTATTCCTAGAAACCAAAAATTTGCTTGTCAGCAGCGGAAAGAGGCGTTACCTGTTTTGCAGCATTGTAAGTTTTTCACGATTGCACTATGAACCGAAAGTATTTTCTCGGGATTTCCTTATCGATTTCTGATCTCCTTGCTTGTAGCTCTTTCACAGAAGGAATAAAAGTGTTTTAGTCAGCGAGACTGGAACCGCGAACCATAACAGACGCTTCTTCACAGGTCAGCACGTATTTTTTTTTTTTTTTTTTTGTTCTATGCATAGTTCTGTGCGTTGCGGACGCTTATCCTGTTTGTTGGATGAGTTGTTGGCTCAGCTTTTTTATTACAGCGGGCATTGATCCCTCTTACTGGTCGCTCTGCGCCCGGCATCAGAGAGCTAGCGAAAAGGTATGTGTCCTAGCTTCCTATTACGAGGCCACTAGTGGCTAGAACTCATAAACCGCTATTTAAAGAACGAGATTAGTTGACATTTGCACGTGCAACGACTTTCCTGGGCAGAAACCGTAAATTTACAATCCTTTGTTTACATCTCAAGCGATAATAACTCTGATTTTTAAATCCTAATGATAGGATAAATCAAGTAAATTTTGAGGCTTAATTCCGTGCACATCTGGAAGTAACTCGTCGATCACAGAGTTGCCAAACATACCTTGCCTTGTTGCCAAATCTCAGTTACAGTACCAACAGAAGAAGATGAACTGATGTGTTCCTACAGGGGGCTGGGAAGTGACCATTGCTGACGTCTCTAAGGCGCGGATGCAACAAACTGGAATACGTAATGCGTCTGATTCGCTTTTCTGTATCTAAGTTTAGGGACTGGAGCGTAGTTACCAATAATACTCAGAACTGACTGCAAACTAAGCATCATAAAACAGTAACACTCACAGTTTCAATTACAATAAACAGCTCCGACAGGAAGAAGTTAGAGGCTTTTGAAAACTGGTGGTACAGAAGAATGCTGAAGATTAGGTGGGTAGATAGCATAACTAATGAGGAGGTATAGAACAGATTGGGGAGAAAGGAATTTCTGGCATGCCTTACCAATTTTTTTTTAATTTTTTTTTTTAATTTTTTTTTTTTTTTTTTTTTTTTTTACGGGACTTAACTACGGGGTCATCAGTCGCTAAACTTACAAACTACTTATGAACTACTTACGAACTAGGACGGCACAAATATCCATGCCCGAGGAGGGATTCGAACCCCCGACCGTAGTGGCCGTGCAGACCGTGACTGGAGCGCCTCAGTCTCCTCGGCTACCGCGGCCGGCTCTCACGGTTGTTTTTATATTTCTTTCGGAGGTGTACTCAAACCTTAGAAACTCATTCACGGACGTTCTCGTGCCCGGTCGATATTCAATAGTCCAGCACAACAAACAAATAAAATAAGGAATGTGTGTGTGTGTTTGAGAGAGAGAGAGAGAGAGAGAGAGAGAGAGAGAGAGAGAGAGAGAGAGAGAGAGAGAGAGATAAAAATAAAAAAAGAATGAGAGAGAGAATAAAAAATTGTTGTAAAAAACTAAATCATGATATGTAAAGAAATCTTTTATTAAAATGACACGTACCAAATCATTACGATATGTCGTTTTCATGATCTATGGAACAAGTATTAATCATGAAACTTTCACTCTACAGTGGAGCGTGCACTGATATGAAACTTCCAGAAGTTTCAAGTATTAATCAAACCAAATCTAATTTAATCATATCTTTTTGTTGACTAGCCATGAAGAGTCATGAATTACCGAAATTTTTGCCAATATCAGTAACAAAATCTAAGTTTGAAGAAGAAAGACAATAAGTTTTGTAATAAACTGGGACTCCAATCAAGACCCTTTCGTCCCTCTTAACTAACCACGAAAGATGTCTGATACCCCTCCATTGAGAAGTAACAAAGTGTGCACACATTTCAAGATGAAGTGCATGAAGCGAAGTTCTGTGACGGAGATACGAACCCAGCACGTAATTGGATTGTTAACTAAGTAAAATCAAATGTTATGTATCGGTTATTCTTACCAGCTGCTAGGTGTTTAAAATAAGGATACAAATTTTTATGCCTTAGCGACACACCTACTTTTTTATTTTTTAAATTTATTTATTTATTCATTGTTTTGGCCTCCTTACCACCTTGCGCTTGCCACTATTATATCTTCAGATCAGGAGGTACGCGTAAAGTATCGTGCGAAACTGTACTCAACGCATTCTCTGTGAATTACTACCGTCAATTAGTTCATGAGCCAACTAGACTTGTAAATGAATGTTAAAACACACTTGATCTCTTAGCAACAAATAATCCTGAGCTCATAACGAGCAAAACGGATACAGGTATTGAAAGACGACCGTCTGTCGTCTTCCATATATTTTTTATAAAATTGTAATTTATTTGATGTTGCTAGATTAGCATTTTGTTAAAACTAGAACCCCTATTTTCATGGCATGAGGAATAGCATTTTCATTTCATGTTTTAAAATATTAGTTTCTGAAATGTTAGTTAATATTGCTAGGATTTTGTTATTTTAATAATCTATTATTGTGGTTATGAATGTGGCAATAAGTCCGGCTTCTCCGCCATGCCATTTTCCCTGTGAGAATGAGTACTTGTTTTACTTGTAAGTGGATGTGCGAGGATATAATGGCTGTCTCAATGTGGGTGGTAATAGCTCGCTTTGCATCGTTCCCTCTGGCTCAGAGTCGATAGTTAGTCGTTACCAAAGATGTTTCTATACCCTTTGGTTACAAGCTAGTCGACGAGCCTTCTCCAGGGCGAGCCTCTGATCTTCTCTCCCCACCACCTCTGTTTTCTTAGATTTTCCAGCTTCCGGTAGCTTTCCCGCGTCTCCTGGCCGCTCGATCGTCTCTGTGTTCTGGGATCGTGGTGAGGTAAGGTTGATTCTTCTCTTGTGCTTGTGGAGATGGTAGGGATTCGTTGTCTAGCATATTTAACTTAGACTCTTGAACTTAATTCTTATCTCGGAATATTTATTTTTGATCGTGTGCGGAAATGTGTTCTAGTTTTTCCATCCAGTGATTTCCAACAGATAAACGCACTGTATGTGTTACTAGTTGCAGTTTGATAACGGCCTGGTATATTCAAACCTTTTGTGATTATGTGTCAGTGTACGAACTCTGTGTAAATTCTCTCTAGGTTTGTGGGGCCCGATTTCTAACAGACGCTATGTGCATTTTTGTACAGTGCATGTAAAATTTTTCTTACCGTTTTCCTTCCGTGAGTGATATGTGTTCCACGTGGTTGGTTCTTACAACAAAGCCTTCATCTTACACTATTGTTTGTCCCATGCCCATCAGGCAAGTTACTATCCGTGTATCCTTCTGATTTCCACTAACATTTCGCGATTTTCTCGCCCCACCTATTTTAATTTTGCTGTTTCTTCTCTGAACTTGTAGTATGCACTTAGTCTTTGTCAGTAATTCTCTACGAGCCTTGTACAACCCCCCTCAATAGCTTGCTTATGAAATTCTATGTATTTCTATGGGTTGCACGCCGTAGTTTTTATTCTGACTTTTCCGTCAGTTCTTTTTTCTTTTTTTTTTTTTTTTCTGGACTTTTTCCGTCTCCGTGGATGCTCCCAATCGCATGTTGCTGCATTTTAGTAGCTTCCTTATGAAATTCTACACAGTTCTAGGGGTTGCATGTCGTAGTTAATTTTCTTTCTTTCTCGGTAATTGAATGTATACATTTTCATCGGTTTTAGGAACCACGTTGGTCCGAACTCAGGTGACTGAGGCGCTCCAGTCACGGTCAGCACGGCCACTACGGTCGGGGGTTCGAATCCCCGCTCGGGCATGGATATTTGTGCCGTCCTAGTTCGTAAGTAGTTCATAAGTAGTTTGTAAGTTTAGGGACTGATGACCCCGTAGTTAAGTCCCATAAGCTTTACAAACATTTGAACTTTTTTTTTTTTTTTGGTCCGAACTCCGACTTCAGGGGTTTGCAGCTAGTCACCTAAATTCACGCCACTTCTCATAAAACCAGTGCCTAGATAGTTCTCTCACATTGCAACTTCCGAGTCCGCTGTGATTTTATGTAATGAATCCGATTTTTAACCACTTCACCTTCAGTGGAATGCGATCATGTAACGTAGCCGTGTGTGGCCGTTAGCGTGTTTGCTCGCGGTCTGATCTAAATGCAACTTAACTTTGCACAATCGCAAATCAGGCACGAGACACCAGAGCCATCTTCGCAGTTTCATTGAATATTGTGTTGTGTGGTACCTCCGGCTTTTCTGAATTTCGCCTACGATGGCGGCGCTTACTTCTGCCTCGTTTCAGCACGCTGATTTTGGTGAGTTTCGCTGTTGCATTGCGTGTGTGTGAGCGAGTGAGTGTTGTTTGTAAATCCTCCCCCAGTACCGTTAAGTTTCGTGTAATTTATGATAAATTCAATGCTGGGCATCGTCTGTGTATGATAGGTTAACTTAAGTACATTATTTCAGTGGGATGCATTTTTATTGTATTAACAAATTTGGATCCCCATTTTGCTCGCGTTTGACCTCAATAAACAAGTTAGGTTCAGTATAATTTTGACTTGCCTATAAATAGTAGCTTTCATGCACCTTCCCCCTTTTTATTTAATATTGTTTTTTACCAGTGCTGAGAACAAGCTCAGATGCAATTTTTTATGTTTAAGTTCCGTTGCGCCATAAATGTTTTCTCAGCCACCTTTATCAAATACCTTTAATTGTGGTGATTTGTTTATTAATGCCTGTGTGTAATTTCGTGTGAGCTGCTACGTATACTGGCCACTGTATCATTAACTTCCTGTTATTAGAGTAATTTGAACCAAATTAGTTAACAGTAAATTCTTAACTGGACACCTCCTCCCAGAATTAAGCTTTTATTTCGCACAGTGGTCAACTTTTAGTATTAATGAACACAGAGCTGTCGTAGCGAGATTGAGTATCGAAAGTCCCAAAGTTACTAAAAACAGAAAGACAGTTTCCACTCGTTCCTAACACTAAATGTAAGTGTAGACCAGATGTGGCCCAAATTCAAAGAAGTGGTATCGACAGCAATTGACAGTTTTATACCAAATGAATTAATAAAAGAAGGTGGTGATCCCCCTTGGTACACAAAACAGGTCAGGACACTGTTGCAAAAGCAACGGAAAAGGCATGCAAATTTAAACGAACACAAAATCCCCAGGATTGGCGATCCTACACGGAAGCTCGAAATTTATCAAAAATATCAATGCGAGATGCGTACAATACTTTTCACAACGAAACTCTTTCTCGAAATTTGACTGAATACCCTAAGAGATTTTGGTCATATGTTAAATATACTAGGGGCAAAACAGAAACAATGCCCTCACTACGTGATAGTAATGGCGATCCTGCCGATGACAGCGCTACTAAAGCAGGGTTACTAAACGTAGCTTTTAGAAACTAATTCACCAAAGAAGACGAAACCAATATTCCAGATTTCGAATTACAAACAGAGGTCAGAATGAGTAACGTTGAAGTAGATCAACAAGAACAAATCTTCTGCTCAGGACTGTATACCCATTAGATTTCTGTTCGATTATGCTGAAGCGATAGCTCGTTACTTAACAGTCATATACAACCGCTCTCTCAAAGAAGGATCCGTACCAAAAGATTGGAAAGTTGCACAGATCACACCTACATTCAAGAAAGGCAGTAGGAGTAACCCATTAAACTACAGGCCTATTTCATTGACGTCTATTTGCTGTAGGGTTTTGGAACATATCCTGTATTCAAATATGATGAATTATCTCGAACAGAATGATCTATTGACCCAAGGTCAACACTGATGTAGAAAATATCGTTCACGCCAAACACAACTAGCTCTTTCCTCACACGAAGTGATGAGTGCTATCGACAAGGGTTCTCAAATTGATTCCGTATTTCTTGATTTCCAGAAGGCTTTTGACACCGTACCTTACAAACGGATTTTAATCAATCAAATTGCGTGGTTATGGTATATCGCCCCAAATTTGCGACTGGATAGGGGATTTGCTGTCAGAGAGAACACAGTTTGTAGTAGTAGATGGTAAGGCATCGAATAAAACAGAGATGATATCATGCGTTCCACAGGGTAGTTTTATTGGTCCTCTGCTGTTCCTTATTTACATAAACGATTTGGGAGAAAATATAAGCAGCTCTCTTAGGTTGTTTGCAGATGACGCCGACATTTACCGTCTAGTAAAATCATTTGAACATCAAAATCAACTGCAGAACGATCTAAATAAGATATCAGTTTGGTGTAAAAATTGGCAATTGACTCTAAATAGTGAGAAGTGTGAAGTCGTCCACGTGAGTACGAAAAGAAATCCGTTAAAGTTTGTTCACAAGATAAATCAATCAAACGTGAAGGCCGTAATCTCCACAAAATATCTAGGAATTACTATTACTTCAGACTTAAACTTGAAAGAACACGTGGATAATGTAGTGGGAAAGGCGAACCAGAGACTGCGTTTTATTGGCAGAAACCTTAAAAGATGCAACAGAAATACGAAAGAAAGTGCATACACTACGCTTGTCCGTCCTTGTTTGGGGTATTGTTGCCCAGTGTGGGATCCTTATCAGGTGGGTTTGACGGAGGACATCGAAAGAGTCCAGAGAAGGGCAGCTAGTTTCGTATTGTCACGATACAGGGGAGACAGCGTTGCGGAAATGATACAGGATTTGGGATGGGAATCATTACAACGGCGCTTATCGCTGCGGCGTGGGCTACTTACGAAACTACAATCGCCAACATTCTTCTCCGAATGCGAAAATTCATTGTTGACTCCCGCTTACATAGGTAGAAATGATCATCATAATAAAATACGAGAAATCAGAGCTCGAACGGAGAGATTCAGGTGTTCTTTCTTCCCGCGAGCTATTAGAGAATGGAATGGGAGATAAATAGTTTAACGGTGGTTCGATGAACCCTCTGATAGAAATTTAAATGTGATTTGCAGAGTATCCCATGTAGATGTAGACGAACTACACACAATACACAAGAACATGAAGTTCACCGTAGAGAAGGAACAAGCAGGCCAAATAAATTTCCTGAATATATCCATCAGAAAGAAAGCTAATATACACTGATTCAGTATCTACAGAAAAAGCGCTGCTTCGGACATAATATTACCCCAGTCTTCTAACCACCCACAGGCCGAAAACGAATTACCTCTGTGATACATGTTCCACAGATTAAATACAGTTCATTTTGACAAACAAATTTACAACCAGGAAGTAGACATAATCATTCAAACAGGAAAGAGTAATGGATTCCAAGAAACCATCATTACAAAACTGAATAAAAATTCCGAAACATCATAAAAATAAAGAAATAAAACACCACACAAAACCAAGGACTCATAACAAACACAACTAGCTCACAAAACAGCAACAACACTAACGAAGGATATAACACAGTACTCAACAAACCAACTGGTACCAACTCACTTATGGAAATAAACTGACACACAGATTTGGAAATATCCTCAAGAAATGGGGCATAAAAACAGCATATCAAAGCCAATACTCATTACGGAAATGCCTAATAAAAATTAAGAGCACTGACATTTACCAAATATCTTGTACTTACCAGCTCAGATGTAATAATTGTTATGCTCTATACTTAGGACAGACCAGCAGGACATTTGAAATACGATATAAAGAACAAAATCAGTTATGGAAATACGGTAACAGCCATTCGACATTTGCAGAACACCTTAGGCAAGAAAACCACTATCCTACCATAATAGAAACGGATATGAAAATAGATTACCAATAAGAAACATCTCCTAACCCTCCAAAAGAATTTACAAATTCAAAAATCATTCATAGAAAAGAAACACCCATTAAATGACCAAGTAAACATAGGCAACCACACACTATTTAAACTAATAAAATACATAGTAGATAAACTTCCCCAACCCTCAAATTCAACACATATTAAGACCACATAAAAAAACAACAACCCCCTACACACAAATTGACACACACAGTCCTTTGCACAAAACAGTCAGAACCACACACACGAATTGCCAGCAGACGCCTATTTTCACAGAAACAAAACAACAACACATCTCATAATGCGAGCCAAAGAATTTGTTAGCAAATAACCAAGAAACAGACGATAAACAAATACAATACAAAATACAAACGCAGCCCGCTAGGCTACGGAAATGGCGAGTTTTTGATAACTTTTAATAAAAAGTGTTATTGAAAATAGAGACAGCAAATGGCAATGTGCGTGCTACAAAATACACATGAAGAGGAGAATATAAAAACTTAAGTAAACTTAATAGTTCATTTTATTCAGAATAAAATAAACCCAAAATATGAGAACTGTTTATGATAAGGATTTAGTAAAAACCACACAAAAATGTAAAGCAAATAAAACTTCCTGTATAGTAGACCACTGAAGATGCTTAGAAAAATAGCGAAATGTATCTGGTCCGAATTAGATGAATTTACAGTTCAAAAAGACCATAACCTAACCTATATAAACAGCACATTAATACATAAATTAATTGAAACTCTATGATGAACGTATACTCCTACCACGAGGTTTTAAGGTGAAACTACGATTTCTCTATGACACAGCATATGAAGGATGAAAGAACAGAATCTGCCATTATCGTTTGAGACATTCAGAAAAGACACTAATGTATCTGCATTGAGACATCTGAAGTGGAGTATTTATCCAGCTTAGAGTTTTCCCGAACAACAGGCTATATGATTGTTCTGTTATTTAATCATACTTAAAATAGTCATAAAGTTAAAGGCATACCTCAAAAGAGAGAACATATTTATCCCAGATAGCTTGACAAGCACTGACAATTACATGTAACGGACTTTTCCTCATTATCTCTCTCACGCTAGTAACCAACTACTGAGGATGGACACTCTTCTAAATGTAATCCGCTACAGATTAATTTTGATTTGAATACAGTTGAGACACAATAGTTTGCCAATATCGATTACTTATGGGGTTGAATAAGAACTATGTAGTTTCATCATCTACCCAGAAACAAAGAATTCACAAAGTTCATTGCCAAGCTGAAGTTTCTAGGGTTATTTCTCACCTCACGTGCATTTCCTATTAGTAATATGAGTAGGTTCAGTTTACTGAGGATTTTCTGTTCGATGATAGCATTCTCATGTTAGTTTACAGTTTAGTATTAGTCCGAGATATTATAGTGTATTAATTAATTACATAGCACGTTCAAATAAATGTTTGTAAAGCTTATGGGACTTAACTACGGGGTCATCAGTCCCTAAACTTACAAACTACTTATGAACTAACTAATACTAAGGACGGCAGAAATATCCATGCCCGAGGGGGGATTTGAACCCCCGACCATAGTGGCCGTGCAGACCGTGACTGCAGCGCCGCAGTATGCTTGGCCACCACGACCGGCATAGCATATTATAAATAGTTAGATGTCATGGGAAACAAAAGCTGAGCATGGTTCGTACAGCCTGGGTTTTGAAAGGTATTATCAAGAGGAAACAGTTGTTGCAATTGTGACAGGAACACTGGTGGTGTGTGGGCATGTGGCGATATGTGGAATAAAAACAGAAAGATGTGACTTAACTTTACATTTCAATGACTTTAAATGTACATTTCCGAAAAGGCAGCGGAGGAGGGAAGGTGGAATAGCTGCGCCTGTGGAGCATGGCCGCGGACAGCAGGAAGGAACAGTTAAGGCATGTTGCTAGGGTGGAGGCTCAGAGCAGAAGGAGGGCTGTGGCGGAACCGACCGGACAGCTAGGCGATCACAGGATTGCATGGAACTCACCGATTGCTGGGCCGATACTGGTGACTGTTAGGGGGTAGCGTCAACCACCACGCAGGTCTGAGCCTGCAGGCACAGAGTAATATATACAGAGAAGCAGCCCCCCCCCCCCCTAAACCACTGTTCTACGCTCCCCTCGTAGTTCCGTAAGATGCTAGCTGGTGTCAGGCGGTTCCCTGGCTTAGTACCGGTAGACCACACTCGAGGCACTACTGAGGGTGCCTCTCGCACGTCAGAGGGTAGCGTGGAGGGGAGGCTGAGGGGAGAGCTCGTGCCACCTGCCACGAGGCCACGGCTGTGTCCGCCTTGCTGGTGTTTGAGGGGAGGTGGTGGTGGGGACAGCCGCTACCTGCCGCCTGCTCTGGCCAGATTAAAGGGCTGCTTCTGACCGCAGCGCCATCATGGGACATCTTACGGAACTGCTTCAGCACCCCCCGCCCCGCACCCATGAGCGTGGGACCGGGCCATTACGGAGGTTTCCCGTCTGTATATATTTGTCTGTGCGGCAGGAACGTGGACGGACTTGTGATGGACAAAGTCCAACACACGGCCGGTCACTGCCTGCGCGGCAGAAAAATAAGAAAAATTTCCCGCTCCTGTACGTAGTTGACAATGTTCTACAATTTTGAGTTTCATGCTGTGGGCAGGGGGAGCTATTCCGTTACACAATAGAAGGTAAAGTGGCTAAAAGAAAGTGGGAGAGGTTGTTGTGATTTTTGACTATTTGGACTAGGAAATGCAGAAGATGAATGGAAGAAGTAGATCAAAGCTAATCGTCAATGTAGAGAATATTCTGGAGAGGAGAGATAAACATACAGTCTAGCGTTTGCGATTATTATTGCGAAGTATTAGAAACGAAAGGAAGTGTTAGGCAGTCTAACTTCCGAGGCTCTCTTATGAAACGAAACTGCAAACAGAGTATAATTTTTGAGAAATTCTAAAACGTAAACTTTCACAGCAGGATATGTGATAATTATTAAAATATTCCGGGCTGTTGTGCAGTGGTTCAAAAATGTTCAAATGTTTGTAGAGCTAATGGGACTTATCTACGGGGTCATCAGTCCCTAAACTTACAAACTACTTATGAACTTCCTTATACTAAAGACGGCACAAATATCCATGCCCGAGGGGGATTCGAACCCCCGACCGTAGTGGCCGTGCAGACCGTGACTGAAGCGCCTCAGTCCCCTCGGCCACAGCGGCCGGCTGTGCAGTGGTACAGTGGATTTATTATCAAAACGCGCCTTATTGTACCCATCTGCAAAAGACGTTTTCAAGGGGAATACGATGTCTAGTTTCCGATGCCGAAGAAGAGGTGTACCAGCCTTCCGCGATAGCAACAGCGGACGACGGCGAATCGTGGTCCAATATTCTAAACGAGACGTCACACCTCTGCGCGATGGAGCGTGCAAACAGAATTTGGCTGCAGTCAGTAGCGAGCCGAGGTTTTATTTCGGAATCCAAAGAGGCTACTATCATCCTTAAAAATGCCCTCCACAGACGGGGACGAAACGTCGGGTTTCAATAATAAATCCATCGAACCGTGCAGAATAGCCCGGAATATTGAAATTATTTGATACTGGTGTTACAGATAGCGCCGTACGCGTCGGTCATCATCAACGGCATCTACTGGGCGGTGGGGTCGCCCAAGCTGCTGACCATCCCGGACGCCAAGTACCTGCTGCGGCCGGCGGACACGCCGTGGATTCAGAGCTCCGTGGGCTCCCCCGCGCTGCCGCACAGGATGCTCGCCATCTGCGACATCAGCGCCGACCCCGGCGGCTCCATAGAGTTCATGAACGAGTGCACCACCATCGACACGCCCTTCTGCCTCTACGACGCAGATCGTAACAAGGACACCAAGAGGTAAGCGCTCCTCTACTACCAACAAATGACATTATCGAAGTGACACTCGCCCACGAGAAACGTTTGCTTTTATACGTGCACATATGGCCGATCTACTACGAACAAATGACATTATCGAAGTGACACTCGCCCACGAGAAACGTTTGTTTTTATACGTGCACATATGGCCGATCGAGTAGTGAAAAGTCTGTAGAAGACAATTAGGTTGTCATCTTTCTGACCACATATTTTCGAAACAGTAGGAGATACAATAATCTACATCTATAAATGTGAATGTCTGTTCGGTGTACGTTTATCAGGTCTGAACTACAAGATATAAAGAGCTAAAAATTTGTACAGTTACTAATGCCTACGCGGGGAAGGCTTTAGGCACGGTTTTATGGCGATCGGATAGCTATTTATCCATATACATTAATGTGAATGTCTGTTCGATGTACGCTTATCACGTCCGAACGACAAGACGCAGAGACTTAAATATTTGTACAATTACTAATTTATGCCTGAAGAATGTTTTAGGCACGGTTTTATAGCGATCTGATAGATATTTAGTAATTTGAAGAATATAACGCGAAATGCAGAACAATAATGACATTATCGAAGTGACACTCGCCCACGAGAAACGTTTGTTTTTATACGTGCACATATAGCCGATCAAGCAGTGAAAAGTCTGTAGACGACAATTAGGTTGTCATCTTTCTGACCACATATCTTCGAAACAGTAGGAGATACAATAATCTATATCTATAAATGTGAATGTCTGTTCGGTGTACGTTTATCCCGTCTGAGCCACAAGATATAAAGAGCTAAAAATTTGTACAGTTACTAATGTCTACCCGGGGAAGGCTTTAGGCACGATTTTATGGCGATCGAATAGCTATTTATCCATATATATTAATGTGAATGTCTGTTCGATGTACGCCTATCACGTCCGAACGACAAGACGCAGAGACTTAAATATTTGTACAATTACTAATTTATGCCTGAAGAATGTTTTAGGCACGGTTTTATAGCGATCTGATAGATATTTAGTAATTTGAAGAATATAACGCGAAATGCAGAACAATAATGACATTATCGAAGTGACACTCGCCCACGAGAAACGTTTGTTTTTATACGTGCACATATAGCCGATCAAGCAGTGAAAAGTCTGTAGACGACAATTAGGTTGTCATCTTTCTGACCACATATCTTCGAAACAGTAGGAGATACAATAATCTATATCTATAAATGTGAATGTCTGTTCGGTGTACGTTTATCCCGTCTGAACCACAAGATATAAAGAGCTAAAAATTTGTACAGTTACTAATGTCTACCCGGGGAAGGCTTTAGGCACGATTTTATGGCGATCGAATAGCTATTTATCCATATATATTAATGTGAATGTCTGTTCGATGTACGCTTATCACGTCCGAACGACAAGACGCAGAGACTTAAATATTTGTACAATTACTAATTTATACCCGAAGAATGTTTTAGGCACGGTTTTATAGCGATCTGATAGATATTTAGTAATTTGAAGAATATAACGCGAAATGCGGAACAATAATTACTCTTTGAAAATTATATTTACTCTTTGAAAATGGTTTTATTGGTTGCATTGGGTCTTGAGGGTTGATAATGATAAAAGGGTGAAGTATATTGGGATTGAAAGTTATCGGTGTATATAAAATTCTACGTGTGTGTGTGTGTGTGTGTGTGTGTGTTAATATTTCGCTCTGCAGCGAAAACTACAGAACGCAAACGAATGGTGTGTGTGTAATTGTTGTCCGAAGTCTCCCGTTGTACGCCATAGCAGTTCCATGCCGATAGCTATAAGGGGGTGGAAGTTATGGTGGTTGAAAGTCGTCAAATTATAAAAAATTTGGTCTGAAGACCAGCGATGACGTTTGCGACTCTATAGCAAGGAGGTTACATACAGGGAAACGTGATGCCACAGACCATATCTATGCGTGCTACAATGTCTTCAGCTCTTTCTCTGTAAGGATAAGCATACGAATAAGGAAATATAATAATAAATAAATAAAGCAGTAAAAAAGAAATTTCTGTTAATACATACAGCACTTCTATCAATGAATAATTGCCTGCAAAATTATACAGTTGTATAACAACGACGGATTTTCAGCTAGTGTAGAAATACAATTTGCATTGGAGCTACTAACCCTAAATATCGTTATATACACTCTCTGTTCGCGATATGACGTTGGTCATACATGGCGATAATGTTGTTCGCCATTTTCCCTCCACGTTGGTGATGGTATGTAACTATGGGGCTTTTGGGTCAGCCGAGGGCGGTCAAAAGATAATGTGAACCTCTTGACCGTCTGGTTGCCTACCTAGCAGGGGCGAGATGGCGGACAAAAATAAACATGATGGCAGACATAAACAAGATGGCGGACATAAACAAGATGGCGGACAAAAACTACAATATGGCAGACATAAACAATATGGATGACACAAAGAACAATATGGCGGACATAGACAACAAGATGGCGATTTCATGCTTTCCCGGCGAAATGCTGACATTCTGGAGTAGTCGGGTGTTCTGCCGGATGTTTGTGTCAAACTTGCACAATATTTCGACAGTGTGCCTCACTGTCTTCCTCAGGTGCTTCCTGGGACTTGTGCCTGTTTGGAACGCGTCCAGTATTTATGCCTAGGCGTTAGGCGTTCCATATGCGGTCCGCGCCGAGTCAGGTGCTCTGTGATTGGTCCATTCCCGAGACGGTGTGTCTGGTTGCTGCCTGGTGCTACCTCCGCCGTCCGCGCCGCTGCAGGCGCTCCCTGCACCGCCTGCGCCGCGCTGGGCGTTCCCTCTGCCGTCTGCGACGTGCAAGGTACTCTCCTAGTCGTTTTTCGTTGCGATTTTAGAAGCTCCAGTGCTGGGTTCCATGCTGCACTGAGTTGATATCCAGTGTCACGGTTGATAAGGTTTTCACTGATTTTAATCTCAATGGATTCTCTTATGACACTGTCCCAGAATCTTGGCGCCTGTGTTACTATTCTGGTGTTGTTGTAGTCCATGGAGTGGCCAAGTTCTAGGCAGTGTTCAGCCACTGCTGATTTCGTAGCTTGTCCCAGTCTGGTGTGCCTTTGGTGTTCCTTGCACCTGATTTGAACCGTCCTGGTGGTCTGGCCTATGTATGCCAACCCACACTGGCACGGTATGCTGTAAATTCCTGGCCTTTGTAGTCCCAGGTCGTCCTTGGTGTTGCCCAATAGTGCACCAATCTTCGTGGGTGGGCAGAATATGCTCTTAATGTTGTGTTTAGACAAAATTCTGCTGATTTTGGCAGGCTGATTTTGTGCTGGATGGTGACAACTGTTGGTTTGTAGATACAAATCTGTATGTATGGGCTTGCGATACACACTGTGCCCAAAGGTGCCATCTGCCTTCCTCTTAACCAGCACATCTAGGAAAGGGAGTAGTCCATCGTTCTCCAGTTCCATGGTGAACTTTATATTAGGATGGCGCGAGTTCAGGTGCTACAGGAAGTTGTCCAGCTCCTCCTTACCATGGGGCCAGATGACAAAGGTGTCTTCGACATATCTGACTCGGCGCGGACCGCATATGGAACGCCTAATGCCTAGGCATAAATACTGGATGCGTTCCAAACAGGGACAAGTCCCAGGAAGCACCTGAGGAAGACAGTGAGGCACACTTTCGAAATATTGTGCAAGTCTGACACAAACATCCGGCAGAACACTACTCCAGTATGTCTTCCTGTTGGCGGTCACAAACAACAAGATGGCGGAAATAACAACAAGATGGCGGCGGTGGCAGCGGACATATGCGGTATGATATATATATAGTGCCGTCTTAAGCCATGCAGGGGCCCCTGGGCACTTAGTGTTTTGGGGCTGTTAAAAAAAACTAAATGATTGCATCAGAAGGGTGTTCATTTATTTAGTGACGTAATTGATTAAAACAGTACAAACTAAATACTAATGATTAGTTCTACAAAATAGTCTTTCATTACAATTAATGATTTCTTTGAAAATTTCCAGAATACAAAATATACAATTTTTTGAGTATGTCTCTTTCTATGCGGATGACTGCCACACAGATTAGGGGACACCACAACAAAACAAGTTTCCTTTGAATGAAATCATCAGAATGAAGAACATTTATTTAGCGACTTAATTGTTTAAAATAATACCAACTAAATACTAGTGATTAGTTCCACAAATTAGTGTTTTATTCAAATAAATGATTTTCAGAATACAAAATTTACTATTTTTAAGTATGTCCCTCTGCAGATAACTGGCACATAGATTAGACTACCTTATACAAAAGACGAGAGGGGGGGGGGCGGGATTCAAACCCCAGACGAGGAACGGCTTCGCGCATCGGAGCATAGCTCCTCAATGCACTCGACCGCTCCGCCACGGTACACAATTTTCCTTTGAATGAACTCATCAGAATGATGTACATTTGTTTAGTGAATGTATTGGTTATTATGGTTAGAAATACACAAATAAAATACTAGTGATTACTGTTTTGCAAATTGGGCTTACGTTGCTGCTAAAGTTTTCTTTCGTGATTTCAGAAATGCAAAATCTTCTATTATCTTCAAAGTCCAACTGTTGAAGGAGGTCACTTTCTATGCACATGACCTGCAGCATAGTCGTTCGTATTCAGTTTTGATTCTCTTTAACTGGCAAAATGAACGCTCTCCACAGCAACTGGTTACCATTAGACAAAGAAATATCCGGGTAGCATTCGGAAAGATTTCTTCTATTTTGCCTACTTTTATTAAACAATGTAAGGATGATATGCTTAGCTCTGGAGATTCATTTGGAATGTTTTTCAAATATTGTTTTAAATGACAACATTCTAATATGAGCTCATCAACATTAATGTCTACATGATAAAATTCTGCAACTTCTTTGCACCTGTTTCTCAACTGATCAGAATCGATTTGTTTTAACCGATAAAGGTAACTAAAATGTTGCCGGCCGCGGTGGCCGAGGGGACTGAGGCGCTCCAGTCAAGGTCTGCACGTCCAGTACGGTCGGGGGTTCGAATCCCCCCTCGGGCATGGATATTTGTGCCGTCCTTAGTGTAAGCTAGTTCATAGGTAGTTTGTACGTTTAGGGACTGTTGACCCCGCAGTTAAGTCCCATAAGCTATACAAACATTTGAACATTTGAACTAAGATGTTTGCTAACTTTCTCGTATGCTTCTGAACGTCGTTTCAAACTAGAATCCAATGTGTCTATTACAGGCAGAAAAACTTCACACGAATTTTTTCTTTCGCACTCAGCTGGACAGTGTCTGACGAATCTTCGGAAAAAAGTGATGTGCTTGCTGCAAATTCTCGTCCTTTGGGAATTACCCTTCTAGTCAGCACCTGGGTATTTTTCTTTGGCTGAAGAGTCCTACTGATCCAATGTACTGCGTACAGAACTGATGAAACCGGAAATAGATACAAAACGCTTTGTTGCAACGTATATTGTGACGTTACTACTTTGTAAAGTTACATTTGTGTTGTTGACAGTTCTCAAAAGGTCATCCAATATCTCCGTCAGGAGAATGGTCTCGAGGTTGTTTTTTTTTTTTTTTTTTTTTTTTTTTTTTTTTTTTTTTTTTTTTTTTTCCCTTGCAAAGGATTTGAGCTTCATTTCTTGTTTCCATTGGCTGATCAGTGTTGCTAGTAATTGACTTTAAAGCTTCAAAACTATCAGTGTAGCCCTTATGCAAAGAGTTAAGAGCGTCAGCAAGAGCAGACCATCCGGTTTCAGAGAGTGACTTCTGAACTTTATTTGCACCTAAACATTCTTTCAAACCTTCAATTGACTGTACGAAGCAGAAAAAAGGTGGACAGTTTTTTGCACAAACAGGAAGTATGATACTGCTTCAGAAACACATGTAGCTGCCTGAACACCTACTAAATTTAGTGAATGTGTGGCACATGGTAAAAAAATAGCAGATTCACATTTTTCTTTTATTCATGCCTGAAGACCTGAATACTTTCCAGCCATATTTGATGCATTATCATAGCTCTGTCCGCGACAATCTTCTATTGAAATGTCAAAGATATCCAAAACCTTCATAATAGTATGTTCTATACTTTGAGCCCTTGCTCCTCCACTGTAAAAATCTCTTCATCACGCTGGCTTTCTTTTACGTACAGAACGATGAAAGTTAGCTGGTCAACATGGGAGAGATCTGGCGAGGAATCCACGCTTACTGAATAGTACTTAGCTACTTTTTATTCTTTGACAATCGTAGTTAACAATTTACGTCCCATTGTATTAATAAATTTATTGCAAATATTTTCAGGCAAATATGGTGTATTTCCTTTGCCACGGTTGCCATACTTTCGTATATGACCAGCAAGAAAAGGATCAAATTCGCTTATTAATTCTAAGCATCCCGAATAATTTCATTGTTTTCAGACTCCAAAATATCATTTTCTCCGCGAAACCCTAGTCCCCTAGCCGGCAAAAATTTCACAACTGCAACTATTCTTTTCCATATGCTCCTCCAATAGTTGACCTTAGCATTAAAAAAGGAAAGCAATCCAGTATCAACTCGTCCAACAATTTTGCCTCTTGCAACATACTCATCATTGTTTCCTTGGGCTGTAAACTGTTCTCATGCTCCTTTAATAAGTTGTTTAAATACTTCCAATACTTGTATCCCCTGGAAGAACTCAAATTGTTGCCGACAGTGTTATTGAATAGAAGGCAACAATAACAGTGCACAGATTTCATGGATGGTGAATGCAGAAGCCACTTTCTTTCCACACACTCACCATTCGTCAATTTGCGAGTGAAAACAATTCTACTAATTTTCTGGTTTTTGTTTTACCACTTACAGCAAAAAATATGTGTAGTGGTTTCTGAGAAGTCGTTATTTTTGTTTTGGAAAAACTCTGGGCCCTTTTGAATCCAAATATCACGGACTTCTTCCCTTAAATTTTTAACACAGTACTTACCAAGGTCGTGAGATATGTATTCTACCATACTTCTGTCTGGTGAATCCAAGTGGCTTGAGATGAAAGACGCATGTTGTGATGTGTCTGGAACTGATGAACTCGAAACACAAATATTATCCTCTATGTTAAACATGGGCACCGTTTCCAAGCTTAGAGATTTAGAAATATCTTGAGATGATGAGGTAGATGAATCACTCTGCCTGTAAGTTTCTTCAACAGTGAAAAATGAAGTAAGTTTAGGTAGTCTGCTGATGGTTTCTTCTGTAATTGCAAGTTGTTTTTCTTGTTACTGAACCACTTGAGTATGTTCTGACATTGCTGAAAGACGCAAAAAATATCAAGTAGACTGTCAAGTAAACATTTTGAATCGCGTAGAATCAAATGGCGCTTCAAAGCCCCCCGGTAATGAACTATCGCTTCGTAAGGTAGAAACTCCGACAATTCCGAATCTGTGTACTGTTATTGTTGCCGTCTATTCAATAACACTGTCGGAATAATTTGATTTCTTCCAGGGGATACAAAGATTGGAAGCATATAAACAACTTATTAAAGGAGCATTAAAGAGCATTGGCATTGGCCGATGCGCAGTACCGTCCTAAGCATCGGGTGAGTCCGTTGGTTTCTTCCTAGGGGAGGCCGTTGCGCATTGTCGTCCGAAGAGCCGGGCGAGTCCATTACTTTGTTCTAAGGGGTGGCCGCATCAGTCTGCTTCAGACCCTTCTAGGTATCGAAGTTCATGTATTGCTGCTTCCATATGTCTCTGATTGAATGGGCTCTGCCTGAAGCCAAATAATAATAAAAAAAGAACGAAAAAGAAAAAAATAGAAACTGTCATACATGGCACGCCATTGCAGTCTCCACCAGCTGGTGCAGGAAGGGTTCTGCATAACGAGACACGAGATATTCTGTATAACGTAATTAAGTTTATGTCGGAAGACGTGAATGATAAGATAAAATCGCATAAAAGAGCTCCCTTGATAAAGTTCAAGCTACTACTGGGGTTTCATTTGCTACCAGCTACCAGCTGGCGTGCCCGTACCTACGATGCCTTCACAAAACTCACCACTTACATCCGCCGCCTCAAAATCACAAATTTTAGTACATTTGTCGCTACTGGCAAATAACTTCTCGGAGTATTCTGCAAATTTCATCTCCATCAAATTCAAATTTTCCTCATACTCTTTCTTACACTTAGAATTATTTAGCATACATTCATTCACTTCATCACTCATTCTCTCTTCACAAAATAATTTTTGTAAACCCATAACTTCATCTGATCCAAATGAGTGTCCAAAATAAATTTGGTTTTTCTGACGGCCATGCTGTTTTAAATTACCAACTTTTACGGATTTATCTATCGCACATATTTCCACAACTTCCTTCTGCCCCCTATCACATCTATTTCCCTCAAAATTATCACAGTACGGTGTCCTATCTATCGCCAGTTTGTTTCGCCATCCCCCTACATGAGACGCAGCGTTTCTCAGTTTCCCGACCGCATATCACTATGTTCCCTTCCATATTTTCTCTCCTGATAATTCCCACTGCCTTGACCTTTATAAAATTTATTCCCCTGATTACCACTGTCATTGTGTTGACTCCGGAAGTTATCGTTATTACTATGGTTCACATAATTACCATTATTACTATTATGGTTCCAATTCTGACTACCATTTCCTCTTCCGTTGCCGTGATTTGGTTTAAATTTTAATGCTCGTTCCAACTTTTCAACAAATTCTAAAAACTCATCAATCAATTGCGTCAGACTATGCACCAAATTCCATTGCAAATAATCTGGTAATCGCCTCTTTAACGTCGTGATTTCCGTCAGAGCTCCCAGCGGCCGATTTGTGTGCATTAACTTATTCAGTTCGCGCACACAAAATTCGTGCATTTAACCATTGCCATACTTGAATTTTGGAACGTTAAGAAATTCGTTTTGGAGCCACTTTTTCTTTGCTTCACTCCAGTACTTATTTAAGAAACAAATCTCAAACTTGTCATAGGTCTCGAACAAATGATTATTTAAATTAACTCACGACTGCGCACTACCCTCAAGCTGTCTTTTTACCAATTTCATTTTATCTTGGTCACTCATCCCCCTAACAAATACATCCTTACACGTGGCAAGAAAATCTACTGGGTGGTAATTGCCACCATTAGAAAAATACTTATTATTTCCAGGTGAAAACCACGGATTATTTACAAGTGGACTATCATTTGCATTACCTATTTCAGCTTGCACTTCCTAATTTTTTGCTGTAGCTGCATATTTTCCCGATAAATTCTCCCACTACATTCTTTTATCTCCACTTCACAACCCACCATCCTATCCGTTAAATTATTTATTTCAGTTTTAGTTGCCTATTCAAAATTATCTTGTCGTTGCATTGCTGTCCAATTCGTGCTGTACCTTTTCCATTTTATGATCTACATTTATCTCTAATGCACTAACTTTATTATTATCAGAATCAACTTTCTCCCCTATTTTGCCCACTTCTCTCTTGACATCATTTAGTTTTAATTCTACCATTCCATCCAAATCTGATTTAAATTTTTCTATCTCAAATTTTGCATTTTCAATATTGCTACTCAATTCTTGCCCTCATACTTTCCATGTTCACTTGAACTTTGTTCAAATCCAAGCCCAATACCTTCTTTACATTACCCACTTCTGCTTTTACATTACCCACCTCTGCTTTTACATTACCCCCCTCTGCTTTTACATTCCACAAATCTGCTTTTAATTATGATTTTAAATTACACGCTTCTGATTTTACATTACACAAATCTGCTTTTAATTCTGATTTTATACCACCCAAATCTGTCTTAACCCTATTATCCGAATGTAAAATTTGCTTTCAAATGAAGTTCCTTCCGTATCATCTTTCTTTTCAGCAACTGGACTACTAGCCCCACGGAAGCCTTCCCCATTTACATTATCTCTCTCAGAACTCAGCCTAGCACTTCTGTTAATATTTTTGGAGCCACACAAGCTTGGTCACTGCTTAATTACCGGCATTGCATTAACGTAATGGTGCCTCTGCCACTGCCGACGATGTATGTTTTCTGCCTCCTGGAACTTTTTTTTTTTTTTTTTTTTTTTTTTAATGTTTGTATAGCTTATGGGAGTTAACTACGGGGTCATCAGTCCCTAAACTTACAAACTACTTATGAACTAACTAAGACTAAGGACGGCACAAATATCCATGCCCGAGGGGGGATTCGAACCCCCGACCGTAGTGGTCGTGCAGACCGTGACTGGAGCGCCTCAGTCCCCTGGGCCATCGCGGCCGGCCCTGGAACTCTCATAGCCGTTGGCCACTATGATGCCCGCGCTGTGTACTACTCGAAGCCGCTGTCCGCGATGTAAAGTTCTGCACTGTCGTGTTTGTAACTCGCGCACCACGTTCATCATTGGTCCGAATACAAAGTCCTATTCCTCTCATAACTTCGAGCCCCCACACATCACTCAATATGCGTTAGACTTGGCTTCTAAATGAGTATAGTATACTGCAAAACATACAGTAACTATTCAAACAGAATTTTACTAAAACCGGGAGAAAAAACTGTTGCTTTATTTCTCATTCCGGACAACAAAACCCAATTTGCGACCGTCCCATCGGTATACACCACTAATAATTGGGAAATACATAACTCAGGGTAGTAAAAGGATTATGTCTCTGTTCATAGGGGTGAGTTATGTATGTCAGCTTCTATGCCGTAAACGGCTACAAAAACTGTTTAAATAAGATCAATAAGTAATCTGTACTTCAGCCAGTCTATCAATCTCCATATGATGACGCAAATTCCACACATGTCTATCCCTTCAAATCACAAGTTCGTAACGCGGCTTCAGACCGCCCAGCGTCACAACCTTTCACTACTAAAGCTGGCTGTGTATAGGGAAAAATATGGTCAGCCTGCCCAGCGGCAGCCATGCTGGGCCTATTCCGCTGCTGCTTACGCACCGACCATTACAAAGTTCGAAGCGCTTAACAATACTTCTCAACCGATTTTCAGAAAACTATTCAATGAAAAAATTTAATTTTTTCACGTGTTATAGTGTGATATATTCTCTCGATAATTGTCTGATTTTCTATTCACTATTACTTATATTTTCCGTGCTACATAAAATTAACTACTGAGCAAAATTTTGAAGAGTTTGCAGAGGAGAAGTAGCATTGCGTAGATTTTGCGTACGGTTGATTTTAGGACATACAATGCTGCAGACGAAATGTAGGTAAGATATCGAAATTTTAGTTTTTGTTGTGAGGAGGACGATAATTGTTTTTATTCTCGAGATACAGAGTGTTATATCCGACGGACAGATGCGGGAACTTCGCGTAGTTCTGTCCATGCGGAACTGGCTGCTCTACGAAATACTTATCGTCAGATTTTAAGAAGCATAGTGTAAATTAAGAAAACAATTGAGATCATGGAAAAGTCTTTAAGGAGTATTTTCTTCCGTATTATGTACTTATATCTTTAAAAAAATGTTTGTTAAGCTTATGGGACTTAACTACGGTGTCATCAGTCCCTAAACTTACAAACTACTTATGAACTAGGACGGCACAAATATCCATGCCCGAGGGGGAATTCGAACCCCTGACCGTAGTGGCTCTGCAGACCGTGACTGAAGCTCCTCAGTCCTCTCGGCCACCGCGGCCGGCACTTATATCTTAAATGAACTACGAAATATGTAAGGGGATACCCACTACATGACTTTTACCAAAAACAGAAATTAAATGTGCCTTTACAACGCCAAATACATATGAATGTCGAATACTTGTCATCTTTCAATTCTTTGTTTCCTGTAATGATACACATGAAAAAGAACTAGAAAAGCTTGCTTCAGCAAGTGTATATTAATTTCATATCTAAACGAGAATCTAGTTCACTCACTAATATGTCAAAAATTTCTGTGTTTTCGGCAACTACCTGCAGATAAAACCAACGACGAGTGAATAATTTAACCTCACGACATTATGCAGGAATTTTCTTCACAAATTTATTCAAGTTAAAAATATATAGGTATCTGCTACGTGATCCATTCGTAGTGAATCTTTAATCTGTTTGTGTTGTTGTGGTCTTCAGTCCAGAGACTGGTTTGATGCAGCTCTCCACCCTACTCTATCCTGAGCAAGCCTTTTCATCTCCTCATAAGAACGACAACCCACATCCACTTGAATCTGCTTATTATACGCGTCTCTTGGTCTCCCTCTGCGATTTTTACCCCACACACTTCCCTCCAATGCTAAATTCACAATTCCTTGATGTCTAAGAATGTGTCCTACCAATCTATCCCTTCTTTTAGTCAAGGTATGCCAGAAATTTCTTTTCTCCCCAATTCGGTTCAGTACCTCCTCATTAGTTACGCGATCCACCCACCTAATCTTCAGCATTCTTCTGTAGCACCACATTTCAAAAGCCTCTATCCTCTTTCTGTCCACACTGCTTATCGTCCATGTTTCACTCCCATACAAGGCAACAATCCATACATATGCCTTCAGAAAGGACTTCCTTAGGCTTAAATCAATATTAGATGTTAACAAATTTCTCTTTTTCAAAAACGCCTTTCTACCCATTGCCATTCTGCATTTTATATCCTCTGTACTGCGACCATCATTTGTTATTTTACTGCCCAAGTAACAAAACTCATCTACCTCCTTTATTGTTTCGTTACCTAATCTAATTCCTTCAGCATCACCTGATTTTCTTACACTGCACTCCATTACCCTAGTTTTACTCTTGTTAATGTTCATCTTATATGCACCTTTCAGCACACTGTCCATTCCGTTCAATTGCTCTTGCAGGTCATTTGCTGTATCTGACAGAATTACTATGTCGTCGGCAAAACGCAATGTTTTCAATTCTTCACCATGAACTTTAATTCCTTCTCCAAATTTCTCCTTGCTTTCCTTTATAGCTTGCTCAATGTACAAATTGAACAACATTGGGGAAAGGCTACAACCCTGTCTTACTCCCTTTCCAACCACTGCATCCCTTTCATGCCCTTCAACTCTGACAACCGCTGTCTGGTTTTTGTACAAGTTGTAAATAACCTTACGCTCCCTATATTTTACTCCTGCTTGCTTCAGAACTTGAAATAGTTTGTTCCAATCAACATTGTCAAAAGCCTTCTCCAAATCTACAAAAGCTAGAAATGTTGGTTTGCCTTTTCTTAATCTATCTTCTAGGATAAGCCGTAAAGTGAGTATTGCCTCCCGTGTTCCTACATTTCTCCTGAACCCAAACTGATCTTCCCCGAGGTCGTCTTCTACCAGCTTTTCCATCCTTCTGTATATAATTCGTGTTAATATTTTGCAACCATGACTTATTAAACTGATGGTTCTGTAGTTTTCACACCTGTCTGCACCCGCTTTCTTTGGAATGGGGATTATTACATTTTTCTTAAAGTCTGAGGGTACTTCACCTGTCTCATACATCTTACACACAATGTGAAACAATTTTGTCATGGCTGGTTCTCCCAGAGACTTCAGTAGCTCTGACGGGATATCATCTACTCCAGGGGCCTTGTTTCGACTTAGATCTTTCAGTGCTCTGTCAAATTCATCTCTCAGTATAATATCTCCTATTTCATCATCATCTACATCCTCTTCCCTTCCTACAATAGTGTCTCGAATTTCATTTCCTTTGTAGAGCCCCTCTATATACTCTTTCCACCTTTCAGCTTTCCCTTCTTTGCTGAGAACCGGCTTTCCATCAGTGTCCCTGACATTCATAGAGCTGCCCTTCCTATCGCCAAATGTTTCTTTTATTTTCCGGTATGCTGTATCTATTTTTCCCCTATTTATACATTCTTCTACATCCTTGCATTTGCCTTCTAGCCATTCCTGCTTAGCCATCTTTTAATCTATTAATTTAAATTATGAATTAAAATCATCACAGTGCAAGTACCGAAGTTCGCTTCTGGACTCCTAGTATTCTCTGATGTCTTTCATCAGACATACTGTACACCTTCCTGCATTTCTGATATTTAATGAAAGTACTATAATGTTTGCCTCTCTTCGCTTCTTAAGATCACCCAAAAGTACAACACTGTGGCATTATTCAAACCCAAACATACGAATATTCACAAGGCTTCCCAAGGCAGCCAAGCAACGTATAGGACCAAGATGGCGGAAAGAACCACGTGACTGGATTTCAGCCAATCACGAGCCGCAGACGGCGGCAAGCGACGCGGAAAAGGATGGCCATACTTTCCCTATACAGAGCTTTATTCACCACCACATCCAAGTTACGAGTCCCTTTCCAAGCGTTCGAAAGCTTGCTCTCCCTGCTCCCAAAATTATATTCTTCCGCACATCCTAACGCCTCATCTTTAAAATACAATTTCCCTTCCAAAACATTATACATTTGAATATCACAGAATTAAATGCTTTGACCACCTCCTTACAAATGTTGTTTAAAGAGTGGAAATGCTAAAGGATATACGTGTCATTTTTTGACTTTCGGGGTTTTCCACTGCTAACTGATCTATGTCTTCGCGCCAATACTCTGCTAAGAGATTTATGTGCTCCAGTCATTCCTTGTAGTTGCTACTGACCCCAAGAGATTGCACTAGTCCTATGTCCAGTTGGGCCTGGCCTACTAATGGATCTATGTGCCACAGGCATCTGGCGCTAGCCGAACAGCAGTCTGTAGTCAAGGTTATGCCACAACACTATTGTTTTGCTTACTGTAGCTGTTGCTTGCTATCTAAAACGATGTATCTGTTAATAATGATAATATGAACGCCAGTGATTTTGGTGGTGATGGAAGTGTTGAGAACGTTACGTTCAGGAAGAAACAGAAGAAGCAGAACGAGGAGGGAAATTGCTGAAAAACAACTGTCATCATTACAGGTTAGTTCTGTTATATATATGAAGTAAACTTATAATATGAAACAAGCCTACATTATCCAGTTGTAGCAGGTTAATGTACATATTTTTGGTTTGTTTTGTGTTTATGTGTTCTGCAAGTGTAAGTACAGTTGATTTGAAAACTCAGCTCTCAGCTCTTTGAAGAATTCCACCAACTTGATCTGATCCAACAAGGCAATTACCTGACGGGGCTTATAGAGGTTTTTCTTTCTGAAAGACGACGCCATGGGATCTATAATGAAAACGCAAAGAGGTAAAAGACAGTCACCTCTCTGCTACACACTTCCTGATGGGACAGGAGACCTCAGATTAGTATGCAAAACTACATTTCTAAATACCTTTAATATTTCTGCTAAAAAAATCAAACAATTGTTACGAAGAAAAAATCAGGTTCTGAAGTTTTCAAAGACACAGCTTTCTTCGATCAAAATAAGCAAACAACAGCCTAGTATTGTGTCCTGCAAAAGAAGCTTTTCCGATCAGTGTGCTTGGGATAATTTTCATGTCCTGAAGAAAGGCAAGAGAATGAAATACACTGCAGCTGTGGAATTGATAAAACGTCCAGCTACTGTTCCACTCGCACCAAATAAGAAAACGATTTTCCTCTATTATTGATTATGTGGGCGAAAACAACAAGGACTTTTTCCGACAGCTGTTACCTCCATAAAGACAATGTTATCTCGTGGCACTTAGATCTATTAGCTATGACAAAACCTATTGCTCTTATACCTTTCTGCATAAAACGCTACGTAACTTTTTGATTTTTCAACATAAGTAGAAAAACCTTTGTATAACCATGTAAAGAGTTAATTTGTGTTTTGTTAGAAATAAATATCCATTTGTCACAGAGATGTGCAGTTTTTTTCGTTTCCTCAACTATCTCATTTTCGGCACTTAGCACCTTTAGCAGTTCCACTCTTCATTTAACAAACAAATACATATTTAACAGTACTAAAATCGGTTGATACTGAAGCTCTTTGCTCAGGTAGCTATTAAGTGTGCCGTCTCACTGTTCAAATACACTGCCGCTGTCAAAATATAGTTACACAATTAACATTTAATTTATCATGGCTTTTTATGCAAATATATTCAGTTCTTGTCCACAAATACATATAATTTTATGTATAAATTATGTGCTGCATATCTACTATTTTTAGTCAGTCATGAAATATTTAAGTGACACTCTAGAACATAAAAAGAACATTACTAAGAATAATATTAAATATAAGAAAATACATATATAAATGTTATGCGCTTAGCTGGGTTAATGTTTTGTGTTTCTGTCGTGGGATCTATCTTCTGACACAATACTATTACTACCTCAACGAAAAGCAGAACAAGAAAGTAAAACAAAGTTTATTGGAAGAATACGGAATTATCGTGGTGCGTCTTTTAAGATAGGTAGCATGGTAGAATGCTGCCCAGTTGCTTCTTAAACTGTTACTGATAAACACTACGTATCAATAAATGTAAATATGTCTTATAATAATATTATTATAGTACTGAAATTTATCGGCTTTTTGTCTGTAAGGGATACAGAAATTGTAATTACAGCATTTGATTCTCACAAGTCTACTGAATCCATTCATATAATTATATTTGCCATATGATCATTCTCTTATTTTATATGTATTTTTAGAATAATGTGTGTGGCTATATTGTATTTCAGTTGCAATCTGGAAAAGCCGCCCTCGCTCAGCCAAGACCGCCGTTTTCTGTTTCAGAGCAGATTAGGAAAACCGTAACTACCTGTATTCCACTCACTAGGTCCAAACTGTTAGCCGGCCGGCTGGGAAACCCAACAGCCTGACAAAACCCACCTTTCACATGGAAACAATCCGCTTCCCCCTGTATCTGTAATATCACAAATGGAAGACGAAAAAAAAAAAAAAAATAAATAAATAAAAAATAAAAAATAAAAAAATAAAAAATAAAAAACACATACAAATTTTCTGGAAATATATATTACACGACTCAATAACAAAGGTAGAATTAAAAGTTACAGATAAAGTACAATGTCGAACTCCTTAAACCCCTAGAACCTTATGTCACCCAAAGATACATAAACAGGCAGCACACAAGCCAACACTCCGTAGGGTACCCAAAATACCTCTGAACGAAGAAAACATTAAACAGGAAATAAAAATAGTGAAACAAATAGCAGTAGCCGATGATTGCACTTGATCCATCGTTGACACAATACTAAAAAAAAATAAAGAAAAACCCAGGCACAGAGCACCCCACTAAAGAAAATGTCAAAAAGAAATATGTGTCTAGCAACATTAGCAATATATTTCAGAAAATTTCAAACATTTTTAAAATCCACAAAGTAAAAATATGCTCTTCTGCAACCAACAGACTACAAGAGAAACTAATACACAACATTAAATTTAATCATGACCCATACTGCGATTCTAGAATATAGAAAACAACATGCCAAGAATGCCCCATATTCTATCTAGGAGGAATAGTCCGAGATACACATCAAAGGCTACACACAACATTAGCAGTAGCAGTACACATACACAATAGAGACCAACCATCTAGTAAAGTCGCAGTACTACACCGACTAAATAAAAGACATAACATTGATTTGTTTCAAGTAAACTCACAATATGAAGATGAAATGTTAAGCGAAGAACTAGAAAGTGGATCAGTTAATTTCTTCCGATGTTTCGACAATATACCTAAATAAAAATATAACAAATACAGAAAAGCTCCATTGTAAATAGACATATGAAAATTACGGCGAAGATGGCGAAGAACACAACCTCTTGTTCCAATAATTTATCTTATTTTATGAAAAATGTGTTGCTTTATCTATATCTAAGAAAGTCTTTGTAAATGTTTATATATGTACGTTTGTTTTGTTAACATTGTTGTATACTGTGCACAGAAAGCAGTTGTGATGTTTAATGTGTGTGGAATTCTACATAAATGGACCATAAGAAAACTATAAGATGTCGCTATTAACAATACAGGACCTCACATATCAAACCCACCGCAACTAAATGGGATAGAACAAAAAACACACTTGAAAATGGGAATAATTTCCCGAAAACGCTAAATAAAATGTAAAACATAATGACTGGTAGCAGAATTGTTATTTACAGTGAAAGCCATTATGAAAGTTGATTAGTTAGTGCAGATTTCATTGACTTTCCAGCTTCAAGGGGCCAGGAGTGCTGGTGTGCTCTATCGACAACATGCCGACCCAGCTGCCTCGCGAGTCCACAGACTTCTTTGGGGACCTGCTGTTCCCTTTTACGTTCGACATTATGCAGTCCAACGCCCGAGCACCTCTTGAAGAGCACGATTTCTCGCCCGCTGTCTATGGGGTGAGAAACAATCATTTTTCGACATGCCTTATAGTGATTCAAAGTACGTTACCTTAAATATGCAATATCTACCAGAAAATAAGTCTCAGTATTTTTTAAAACAAAAGCAACATAATTACATAAAAACTTTATTGGCAATAGACACAGCAAAGTGTGAGCTATTTTTGACATAGTCACCAAAAGATTGTGTCACATCAAATTAACTGCGACATTCTATGTTTATGCATCAACAATTTTCCAGAAAGAACATTCCATTTTCTCTCGCAAATCGTCAGTGAGCAACAGTAGATATCTTGTTGTTCGTAAGTAATGTTTAGCCGGGGTGCAGCCAAGACTGGAGGGCGTCATCTCTCTAGGGAAACTGGCCTCAGTATTCTAGGCCGAAATCACTGCCATCAGGGCATGTGTGGAGGAGAATTTGCGTAGGTGCTACAAAGATCGTAGCATCTATATCTATTCAGACAGCCAGGCAGCCCTGAGATCACTGGCAGCTCCTGCAACAAGGTCTAAAATTGTTGCAGAATGTCACAGGGTTCTGGTGGAGCTAGGGGAAAGCAATAGAGTAAACCTATTGTGGGTCCCTGGCCACTCGGGGATCAGTGGCAACGAACATGCCGACAGATTAGCCAGGATGGGGGCAGAGACTCCATTTATTGGACCGGAACCTGTCTTGACAATCACCAAGGCAATGATCAAATTGGAGCTACCTAACTGGCTCAGAAGACAGCACGTAGAATATTGTACCAAAGTCTACCAACAAAAACATGGCAAGGTAATGACGGCAAAGCCATGTTTTAAAAGAAGCTCTGCAATCCTGGGTCTCAACAGGAGAGAGATTAGACTCATGGTTGGATTGCTGACAGGCCATGGGAATTTCAAAAAACAGCTACATACAATGGGAATAACAGAAGAGGACCCTAAATGTAGGATCTGTGATGACGGTGATGAAACTGCATCACATCTAATCTTTGAATGCATTGCATTGGAGAGTAAAAGGCACAGAACATTTGGGACAACCAGACCCTAAGCAATTGTGTCTAATGAAGAACTGGTAAAGGGACTCTTTGCACTGTTCCAGGGCATTGGTTGACTTTACTAGATATACAGGGAGCGATACCACACAATAAACTTAGTTTCGGTGCGGGCAGTGGCGGGTTGGACCAAGACTGTTTTGGCTTCCCTGAAAAAATCAAATCAAATCAAGTAATGTTTAACAAACAATTGTTTATACTGTAAACTCAACGTGTTCGGCAGTATATCGATAGGAGGGACGGAAACGCTATGAAGGGGTCATTTAGGGACATTGAATAAAGAGTCCTGGGTAAGAAACCTGGTCAGATCCACCCATCACCTAATTTTCTTTGGCGGGATTAAAACTTAATAATTTTCACCACTAATTATCATCACATTGAAACGCAATTGAAGAGGTCAATAAAAACATACGTACATTTATCAACAATTATTTAAAAACAATTCCAACCAGAGTCAAACATTTGGAACTGCATAAAAACTCGTTCGCCACATTAGGTCTCGGGACAAAATAATTGTATACTACATTTTACTTCACTCTGTTATGTTACCTAATTTGCATATAAACTGCGGTGACCTATGTTTTCGCATTAACAATTTCCGAAAGAACATTTCGTTTTCTCGGAATAGGTACATACAGTTTAGTGACGTAATACATCGAACCTTAATTACAGGTCGTATGGACCGCAATTTTGCAGGTAATTATACACACGGGATAAAGAAATTCTTGGTAATGCACACTCTTAAGTGTTGTATAACCTACGTACATCCATCGATAATTATTTAAAAAACAATTCCAACCGAAGTTAAACATTTGGTACCATCCAAAAAAATGTTCCGTCCTTAGGAAAGCGTTCGCCACCAAGGTGTCTGGGCAAAATAAATGTATACCTTCGTATAGATGATATTTGCAACAGCTGATGAACGTGTTTAAAAAATAGCGCGCGTTAGATAATAAACGGGATATAACGGTAACGACAGCAACAACTCAAAAACGAACTTGTGTGCCCATCTTAACAATCACTCTTTCGATGCTCAGATGTGTACACAACAACTACAACAACAGCAGAAGACAACATTTAACTGACACAGGTCAAACTTCAAAATACCGATAATCGAGCACTCCACAAGACGGTTAAAACTGTTGTTTTTCTACATTTAAACAAAAATAACCATATTGTAACCAATTAAGTTGCGATGTATTATGTTACTTAAACTGTATATAACGTTCCGAGAAAACGAAATGTTCTTCCGGTAATTGCTAATGCAAAAACATAGGTTGCTACAGATTATAGAGTGAAGCAAGATGTAGTATACAATTATTTTGCCCCGAGATCTAAGGGGGCGATCGAGTTCCGAAAAACGGAACTTTTTTAAGCAAGCCTAAGTGTTTGATTCTGCTTAGAACAGATTTTATATAATTGTTGATAAATGTACCTAGGATTTTTAACGACCCCTTCAACTGCATTTCAATGTAATGATAATTAGTGGTGAAAATTATAAAGTTGTCTTCACACGAAAGAAAATTAGGTGATGCACGGTTCTGACCAGGTTTCGAATCCAGGACTCTTGATTCAATGACTCTACCTGATCCCTTCATCACGTTTCCGCCTCATTATCTGTTTATCGCCGAACACCTTTAAATTTAATGCGCATAGAATTCCCTTGACTTTACAGGTATTTGTTTATAAACAATTATTGTTAAACATTACTTACGAACAGCAAGACACTGTTGCTCACTGGCGATTTCCGAGAGAAAATCGAATGTTCTTTCTGGAAAATTGTTAATACATAAACATAGGATGTTGCAATTAATTTGATGTGCAATAGGAATAAAATTACTTGGGAGCGGTGGTGGATGGCAGACGGGGACGGTGATAGCTCAAGTGACCAGTTGTGGATGCGGTCAAGTTGTTTACAAAGCTCTTGTGTTAAGTGCAAGTACATGTTTGTTGTTATCAGTCAGTATTCCAGATAACTGCATTGTCTGAAGTGCAGTTACTCGTTATTTGTCATTATTGCTTACGAGCGTCATTGTCTTACTGAGTGTGAGTACTCGTTCGATGTCAACCATCCTTTCCTTCCGGAAAGTGTGCTATTGTTGAAACATTCTTTTTTGTTTGGAAAATTGTTGATCTATATACATAGGAAGTCACAATTAATTGGATATGCAACTTAGAATTTTAAAAAAATTGGGGGCGGTGGTTGATGGACTGGGGGCAGGCGGGGGCAGTGGTAGCCCAAGTGACCCCTTGTGGATGTGGACGAGTTGTTTACGAAACTCTTGTGTTAAGTGCAAGTACAAGTTCGATGTTATCAGTCATTATTCCTGATAATTTTATGGTCATTCGTCCTTAAGAGCATCATTGTCTGATTAAGTGCACGTACACGATTGATGTCAATCGTCCTGTCCTGGGAAGTGTGCTTTCCTTCTGGGAAGTGCGCTTTTGTTTGAAGGTGGCTGTATACTTTGATCGTCGGTTTGGAAAGTGGCCGAGGGTGGAGGGGTGGGAGTAAGGGTACGTGGCGTCGATGACACCAACGTAGACGGTTGATTCTCTGTGGCACAGAACCCCCTTTGCTATACTACTGCTAGTTCCATTCACAGGCGGTAGTCTTTTGCTGACTATGGCGAGAAACAGCTCAAACATTGTTGTATCTGTTACCAATAAAGTTTTTCGTGTAACTTTTTTTTTTAATTTATGGATGCGCTTATTGTCGGCACTGCCTACAGCATGTAGTAAGATAATATTGATTAACATTTCTTCCAGGCTATAATCGCAAGCAACGGAAAGCTTACGAAAAATTTCGAGTACATCATCGACTTACGCGAGAAAAACAGGTAAACAAGTATTTGTTAATTTTCCTTATTTTGCATTAAGTATTTATATCAAACATAAACCTTTGTTTCCCATTATACGTAAGTTGGTGAGTAGGTAGGTTTAGAAATATATTGATGGAAAGAGAAATTTTTATCAATAAGGAGCAAATTGAAGGTATAAATAAAACTCAACTGTAATTAGTTACTTCCTATGTCAGCAAAAACTTTTCACTGGCAAAACTCTCATAATTAAATGTTGTGTTATGTGATTCTTCAGTTTCTCCCAGCGTATTTGATGATCAAAATATCCACGGGTGTACTGCCGGTCTATAGTGTCCAACGGGCACAATATTTCGGCGATCACACATGTCGCCATCATCAGTTCACCTGATGATGGCGACATGTGTGATCGCCGAAATATTGTGCCCGTTGGACACTATAGACCGGCAATACACCCGTGGATATTTTGATCAAATGTTGTGTTGTCGGAACCTATAAAAAGTAAGTGTTCAGATTCAAGGGACTGCCTCTTTCACTGCGCTCTTGTGCAAAGTGAGTACGTTGAGAAAAAGATTCATTTACAGTAATGCACTGTAAGGAACACCTATGTCTAAGCGAATCTTAGTGTTCCTTCGGTGGAGGATACTTTTGATTGTGCGGTGTTCGCTGTGATACTTAATATCCGTGACAATATCCGGTGGGCTGGTTTTGACCGATGTACCACGACAACAGATAGAAAGTCTAGAGCGAGAGAACGTTCTCTACTTCATCAAGACGTATGGAAAGTGAGATCGACAGTAGTCGATCGAGTCAGAGAAAAAACAATAGTTTTGTTTCCAGCAGAGACGACGCAGTCAGCGGTCAGGCGTCTCAGTGAATGGTATAGTGTGCGAACGCTTTAGGCGAATTCCACACATCCCCTCCAGTCAGTAATTACAGGCCGTATTTTTTGACACTTCACAACATTTCGTACGAAGAGACAGCCTCGACCGAATCTTAAGGAATGGAATTAGTTTAAGGTCAAGTAGACGCGGCCATTCTGCCGATTTTTATTTCTTTTAAATTGTTCATAATCTTCCTAATGACAGTGATTTCCACCCTGCAACTTGTAATTACTAATTATATTACGTCTTAACTTCATAATTTTACACAAAAGTCGTCCTTAATAAACATCTAGATTTCACTTTATTTGGTGTATTCTTTCAGTAACTAGCGACATCACTTTAGTATCCGAACTGATCCTCACTAGTTACAGCTTTTGTATTTATTGTTTCTTTCTTGCAGGAAATGTCATCTAAGTGTATCTCTACATAATTGACAAGGATTCGCCGATTGTTGATAGACGAGGAACATCTTTCTTAATTGTGCCGAACGTGCTGTCGATGTCTTCCTTGTGCCGAGGATACACCGTTTGATCATTTCGTTGGGCAAAAAAAAAAAAAAAAAAAAAAAAAAAAAAAAAAAAAAAAAAAAAAAAAAAAAAATAGTTGGCATAGTTCACGTCAGAGCATTTCAGAATATGCGGATTTGTTATTGGGGGAAATAAATTTTAAATTTTTCTTTTCAAAGCAACTTGCTGACAGATAATTAATCTGCATGTAATTTCTACGTCCCCACTCGTACTTTGTATCGGATTGTACATAGATAACCAATTTGCATACTATAATTGTATTAAGAAAATATTTAAAATTCGTACAATTTGCATCAAATATCAACCTAATCCTGAACTCGGCATTTATTACAGCAAAACATAAAGAATTTTCTACTTGAGCTGCCACTGGGCTTTGAATTAAATAAATGGGAACGCTTAACATTTGCGCTGGGGGGCGTGTCCTAGGCAGCTGTACCCACATCTACCCTGCCAGACGCAGGTTTCAAACAGCGCCTCTGCCATTATCACTCAACATTTCACAGATTTCCGTAAGAATTCCAGCCTGGTATGCAGTCTTGCTGGAGAAAGGATCAGTGGACAGTAAGATTCTAAAGCTAGTTATCAGATTCCGATTCGAAATAGCTATAGAATTTCCCCAATGTCATACTCAATGTTACTTGTTTAAAAATAAAATCGAACAAAATATAACTTTGCATTGTTATGTTGTTCAGTTACAATCATTGCATGCCACCAATATTGTATTGTCATGTAATATAAACTTACCTCTTTCAAAGAACGCCAACAAGTCTGTAAACACGATTACGGGTAGAAAGCAACATATAGTTAGGCAAGAGATAGCAAAGCATTAACCTCAGTGTAAACATAGGTAATGGGGCGGAGAAAGGCGTTTTCAACAGAAAACGTTGAAACAAGCGTGCAGTTCTCTAAACAAAATTCTCGATCTGCTTGCCAAGTGGAAGAAGCGTGTCTTTACTATTTTTCTTAAGGGAACTGCACTAAATTAATTGACGATCCCCATCAATGGATCTTAAATATCATATTAAAGTGTGCTAACGGAAATGCAGGTTAGTTTTCTCTCCTCCAGAAGGGAGCAAGAGACAAGATATTTCACCTGACTACATAAAATATATACTGTGGTAGAATTTTCAATTAGGACAAAGCGTTAACGCTTAACAAAATGATTTATTGTCCAAGACATTAACAATAACTAAGGGGGAAGAGACCGATTTAAATATAATAAACACACACCTTACAGAAGAATCCACCTTCATAAGATTATATGGCCCTAATACCGCCCACCTGCAAAAGTAGTACCTTCCATTCACAATTCATAATCCCATCAAGAGCTATTGGATAATCCTCATCACCAGAAATAAAGGCTTAAATTCTTTCCTCTGTAGCGTCTATCTCAGTAGCTTCAAATTTACCACATGTCTCACTTATTTCATTTACATTCAACAATAAATCACTTATCATAGCCGGCCGCGATGGCCGAGGGAGACTAAGGCGCTACAGTCACGGTCTGCACAGCCACTACGGTCGGGTGTTCGAATCTCCCCTCGGGCATGGATATTTGTGCCGTCCTTAGTTGTAAGTAGTTCATAAGTAGTTTGTAAGTTTAGGGACTGATGATCCCGTAGTTAAGTCCCATAGACTTTACAAACATTTGAACATTTTCACTTATCATAATTTAATTCATCACCAACCGACGAAACCAATGCTACGCCGTTTTCCCTATCAACTTTACTCACATCCGCCGATTTACTACTTACATTGCTACCAGCTGGCGTGCCCGAAGCTACGATGCCTTCACAAAATTCACCACTTACATCCGCCGCCTCAAATTCACAAATTTTAGTACACACATAGTAGCATTTATCGCTACTGGTCAATAACTTCTCGGAATTTTCTGCAAATTTCATCTCCATCAAATTCAAATTTTCCTCATACTCTTTTTTACACTTAGAATTATTTAGCATACATCCATTCACTCCATCACTCATTCTCTCTTCACAAAATAATTCTTGTAAACCCATAACTTTTACCCCCAACTTTTACGGATTTATCTATCGCACATATTTCCACAACTTCCTTCTGCCACCTATCACATCTATTTCCCACAAAATTATCACAGTACGGTGTCCTATCTATCGCCGGTTTATTTCGCCATCCCCGCACATGAGACGCGGCGTTTCTGTTTCCCGACCGCATATCACTATATTCACTTCCGTCATTTCTCTCCTGATAATTCCCACTGCCTTGACCTTCATAATATTTATTCCCCTGATTACCACTGTCATTGTGTTGATTCCGGAAGTTACCATTATTACTGTGGTTCCCATAATAACCATTATGACTATTATGGTTCCAATTATGACTACCCTTTCCTCTTCCATGACCGTGATTTGGTTGAAACTGTAATGCTCGTTCCAACTTTTCAACAAAATCTACAAACCCATCAATCGATTGCGTCGGACTATGCACCAAATTCAATTGCAAATCATCTGGTAATCGCCTCTTAACGTGTGATTTCCGTCAGAACTCCCCGCGGCCGATTTGTGTGCATTAACTTATTTTGTTAGCACACACAAAATTCGTGCATTGGACCATTGCCATACTTGAAATTTGGACCGTTAAGAAAATCGTTTTGAAGCCGCGTTTGCTTTGCTTCACTCCAGTACTTATGCAATAAATAAATCTCAAACTTGTCATAGGTCTCGAACAAATGTTTATTTAAATTAGCCCACGACTGCGCACTACCCTGAAGCTGTCTTTTTACCAATTTAATTTTACCTTGGTCACTCATTCCCCTAACAAATCCAGCTTTACACGTGGCAAGAAAATCTACTGGGTGGTAATTGCCATCATTAGGAAAACACTTATTATTTCCAGCTGAAATCCACGAATTATGTATATGTGGACTAACATTTTGGTTACCTATTTCAGCTCACACCTCCTCAATTTTTTGCTGTAGCTGCACCTTTTCCTGATCAGTTCTCCCACTACAGACTTTTATCTCCATTTCACAAGCTGTCATCCTATCTGTTAAATTATTTACTTCAGCTATTGTTGCGTTTTCAATATTATCTTGTCGTTGAGCAGTCTTCATTACATTGCTGTTCAATGCCTTTTCCATCTTATTATCTAAATTTATCTCTAATGCACTGACTTTATTATTAACAGAATCTAATTCCTCCCCTATTTTGCCCACTTCTGTCTTTACATCGTTTAATTTTAATTCTACCATTCCATCCAAATCTGATTCAAATTTTCCAATTCAAATTTTGATTATCAATATTACTATTTAATTCTGCCCTCATACTTTCCATGTTTGCTTGAACATTGTTCAAACCCAAGCCCGATTCCTTCTTTACATTACCCACTGCTGCTTTTACATTACACAAATCTGCTTTTAATTCTGATTTTATAGCACCCAAATCTGTTTTAAACCCATTATCCACATGTAAAGTTTCCTTTCTAATGAACGTCCTGCTGTATCATCTTTCTTTGCAGCCGGCCGCGGTGGCCGAGGGGACTGAGGCGCTTCAGTCACGGTCTACACGGCCACTACGGTCGGGTGTTCGAATCCCCCCTCGGGCATGGATATTTGTGCCGTCCTAGTTCGTAAGTAGTTCATAAGTAGTTTGTAAGTTTAGGGACTGATGACCCCGTAGTTAAGTCCCATAAGCTTTACAAACATTTGAACATTTTTTTTTTCTTTGCAGCAACTGGACTACTAGCCCCACTATAGCCCTCCCCATTTACATTATCTGTTTCAGAACTCGGGATAGCACTTCCGCTAATATTTTTGGAGCCACACACGCTTAGTGACTGCTTAATTACCGACATTTCGTTAACGTAAGCTCCAGCCCCAGACTCACACGCATTTACATCATCGACGTTGGTACTTAGCTTATCTGCCACGGTGCCTCTGCCGCTGCCGCTGCCGCCGATGTATGTTGCCTGCCTCCTGAAACTGCCGCCGTGCAGTACTCGAAGCCGCTGGCTGCTGTTGGCTGCGTCTGTGTCCGCGATGTGAAGTTCTGCGGCGCCGTGTCTGTAGCCGAGTCCTATTCTTCTCCTAACTTCGTATTATAACAGGCACAGAACTGTTGCTGTACTATAAAGCTCTGAGCCCCCACGCATCACTCAATATGCATCATACTTGGCTTCTAAATGAGTGTACTGCAAAATTTACAGTAACTATGTGAATAGAATTTTATTAAAACCGGACGAAAATACTTTTGCTTTGTTTCTCATCCCAGACGAACCCCCATTTGTGACCTTCCTATCAGTACTAAGCCATAAGAATTGGGCAGTAAAAGGTTCATGGCGCGTTGTCTCTGTTCATAGGGGTGAGTTATGTATGACAGCTTCTATGCCCTAAACAGCTACCCAATCTGTTTAAACAAGATCAATAATTAATCTGTAGTTTAGCCAGTCTATCAATCTGTATATGATGATTAGAAAATATATGTAAACAAACATAAATTAAACCTCTGAATAACCAACAAAATTGATTCTACGATAAAGAAGTAATTCACTCACGAAGTAATTCTTGATAAATTTTTATGGAATCAGAATGCGGAGGTGGTCCTACTTTATACATCGGCAAATAACTGAATATTTCCCCAACTATTGTTCATGAGAGGGACAATAAGTATCACACACAGTCGAGAGTAAAAGCTCCAGATTATCACAAGTAAATTAATGAAGTCCATCTAACATTGCAGTTCCAAATTAATCCGCGATTAATTACATTATTTGTTATAAAACACAGTTCGTCCATACACGAGTACACGATTGCTGAATTATCACATTTCCACGGTCCTACTACCGTTCATAGTTTATCACTTTTAACCAGAGACTAAGTCCACACATGCCTATCTCTTGAAATCACAAGTTCGTAACATTCCTTCAGACTGCCCAGCGTCACAACCTTTCACCATACGTCCAAGTTACGAGTCCCTTCCCAAGCGTTCGAAAGCGTGCTCTCACTGCTCCCTAAATTGTATCCTTCCGCCCATACTAACGCCTCATCTTTAAAATACAATTTCCATTCCAAAATATTATACATCTGAATATCACAGAATTAAATGCTTTGACCACCTCCCTACATATGTTATTTACACTTAACAAACAAATACATATTTAACAATACTAAAATACTGAAGCTCTATGCTCAGGTACCTATTAAACGTGCCGTCTCACTGTTCAAATATACTGCCGCCGTCAAAATATAGTTACAAAATTAATATTTAATTTGTGAGTTTTGAGTTTCTCCCGGCGTATTTGATAATCAAAATATCCACGGGTGTACTGTCGGTCTATAGTGTCCAATGGGCACAATATTTCGGCGATCATACATGTCGCCATCATCAGGCGAACTGACGGACTGAGCTCCTGGAAACACGCCGGCACGGAGATCCGCACACTACGGCGGCTCCAACTGGCTAGTCATTTCCCTTCTTTTTCCTGGGTTTGGATTGATGGTGTTACCTGGGTTGCAGCCGATTCCGCCCATTAGAAGGCAACGGGACGTCAAACAGCTAAGTTCTCACGCCTCCTTGACAAACCATCTCTGCAGGTTCCGTGCAAGACCGTCATCAATCTGAGAGGTATGGAGTTGAGTGATGATGCGGTCTCAGTTTTGGAGAAAGGACTCAACTTTGCTCCTACCCCCAAGTTCACACCAGTCGCAGAAATTATTAGTGCTGTTGAACAGGTTGCAGCTCGACTTCCGCCAGAAATCAGCTGAGTAAATACGTCGTGAAACGTGTCGTGCGTTGATGAAATCCAAGCCCATGAAGTCGAACATCACTAGTAAAGAGAGGGCGGCCATTCGTGACCTGAGGGAGCGCCCTGAAATTGTTGTGTTACCGGCTGCAAAGGCAATGCTATGGTTGTTGTCTCCCATAAGGACTTCACTGAAAAGATGCAGAGCCTACTAAATGACGATTCCTACCGGAAGATCAGCGTTGACCCCACAAAGAAGATGGAGAATAAGACGAGGGTGTCCAAAGTAAGCTCGCTTCGCTATCTCAAACTCTTCCAGCAAATTTAGCTTACGCCCCTTCTGCGCTATATGTAAGCAGGGGCGTAAGCTAAATTTGCTGGAAGAGTTTGAGATAGCGAAGTGAGCTTACTTTGGGCACCCACACCTCCTAAACGATCAGTTGGCATGCAAAGATCATTTATGTCTCTGTTCAAATAAAATACCTCTCATTTACAAATACCAACATAAATTATAAACTTCTGTTCCGCTTAATAATCTCCCTTTCGTTAAATTTGTATTCAGATAGCTAGATTTCACCCGTCCCGTCTTATACATCGGCTTCCTATGTCACTCCCTACCCACATTCCCTTAGTCTGTACTAGTCGGCGGAGCAGCACACCACGCCCGCCCACCGCCCGTGAGCGCAATTGTAAACGTGGGCTTATCTTGTATCACCAGAGACCACCGCTTCTATTAAGGTAATCTTAAAAATCGGTTTTGTTTCTCACATCTTTACTGAGTATGTTACAACTGTAATTCTTTGTTATCTGAACATTTGTAGGGCCACAAGGAAATCCAAAAAACATTCCAGAAAAATAGAAACACCGCAATAACAACTTACGGAGAGCGCATTGTAAGCTGTGTTTACCATTTATACTGTCTTCTTAACACAAAATAAGCCCATGTACCATTATAACCGTTTGTAAATTCTGTCACGCAGATAATCTGAAGATGCCCTGCTAAAGGGCGAAACGCGTCATTAACTAATAAAAAATTTGCAATCAAGACGGTTTTAAGGAATACTTATTCTAACTGATTGCTGCTGTACACCATGGATTGGAAATCATTATATATATATATATATATATATATATATATATATATATATATATATATATATTCACTCATGAAATTTGTGATTTACAGTCCGCTCCAATTAAAAAGTAATAGCAATGTGCATTGCTACAACACTAGGTGAAAGGATGATATTCACTATTCAAGGTTAAATCTAACTTTGGCTCAAAAAGGGGTGAATTATGCTGCCACAAAAGTCTTTGGTCACTTACCAAGTAGCATCAAAAATCTGACAGATAGCCAACTAGTATTTAAAAAGAAATTAAAGGAATTTCTGAATGGGAACTCCTTCTACAATGTAGATGTAATTTTAGATAAAACTTTTAAAAAAAATTAAGAAAAAATAAAATAAAAAACAACCAAAATGTAACAAACAATACTTAAAATATTGATTGTCAAGTGTAGACAACATTTACTAAACTGACACGTTCCACATCATTACGAAATGTGGTATATATGATCCATGGAACAAGTATTAATCTAATCTAATTTACAGAGTAAATATGTAGCTGTGGCATCTTCATATTTTTCCAGTTACTGAAACCCCCCTGCTGCGCGGAAGTAGCCGAGCGGTCTGGAGCGCCACGTTACGGATTGCACGGTCTCCCTCGTCGGAGGTTCGAATCCTCCCTCGGGCGTGGATGTTTCTATTGTCTTTAGTATAAGGTAGTTCATAAGTAGTTTGTAAGTTTAGGGACTGAAGACCCCGCAGTTAAGTCCCATAAGCTTAACAAACATTTGAATATTTTACTGAAACCCACATCTACTTCAATCTGTTACTATCGTCCACGGTTGGCCGTCGTCTACTATCTTTAAACCCATTCTTGCTTCCATTACCAAATTTGGCTATTGCAAGATGTCTTACAATATGTCCTATTAAAACAATCTGGTCTATTGATCAGGTAGTGCAATAATTTACCTTCTCTCTTGAGTCTGATCCAGTATGTCTTGATTAGTTTTTACGTTCTACCCATTAAATTATCAATATCAGGACCATATTTTGAAAGATTCCAACGTCTCCTTCACTGATATGCTTGTTGTTCACGGTTCACTTACGTTCAAAGTTATACTTCAGAGAAGTACCTTCCTGTCATCTAATTTCTCTTATAACAAGAATAAAATAATAGTAATGAAATATGTGAAAGAATGCATGTGTTCACCTAACTTCGTCTTTCTTTCGTATACGAGGCGCGTCCAGAAAGTAAGTTCCGTTTGGTAATAAAATGAAATTGTACACAGATACAGAAGAATTTTTTATTGCACAAAATTCTACAACTCTTAAACTAATTTTCCACATAACTGCCGAAATTTTGTAGGCACTTGTCATAGCGTGCCATAGGTTTTTGCATGCATCCTTCACTGGTTGTCGCCTGTATATTGAACCATGTGGTGACAGCTCTTTATCATCGTTGAAGTGTTGACCACCTAGGACAGATTTTAGGTGTAAGACGAGATGAAAGTCGCTAGGAGAGAGGTCCGAGCTGTATGGAGGATGATCAAACAGGTCCCATTGAAATTTCCGTTAGAATTGTTTGGTCACATTCGGTGTGTGAGGTCAGGCATTATCGCGAAAAGAAATCTTTTGACAGTAATCCTCTTCTTACACCTAAAATCTGTCATTGGTGGACAACACTTCAACGATGATGACGAGCTGAAAGAACATGTTACCACATGGTTGAATACACAGGCGGCAACATTCTATGAAAAAGGCACAGAAAACCTTGTGCCATGCTATGACAATTGCCTACAAAATTTCGGAAGCTATGTAGAAAAGTAGTTTAACAGTTGTAGATTTTTGTACAATCAATATTTTTTCTGTATCTGTACCCGTTTGTTTTATATAACCAAACGGAACTTACTTCCTGGACGCGCCTCGTAACTTCAGGGTATCGTTGATCACATTTACTCCCGGACTTCCGATACTAACATAAATGTAGGAGATTATCCACTGTCATTATATCTGTGACCGAGATGGGAGTTGTAGCCTCGTGGTTACCAGCAGGCTTGCCTTTGCCGCTGCCGCGCTCTGGTGAGAAACGCTCCTTGGACAGCTCGGCTACTCCGCTGCTTGTAGATGCAGTATTGCAAACGTGTATGACCCTCGCTGTCGCTATCTTTGGTGGCTCATGTAGGCAGTGGCGGCGCTAGACGAAAACTGGGCGTCGGCGAACTCTTCTTTGCGAGGCCCCTTTCATTTTTTCATTTATGAAGACAATGTTAAATGAGCTGAATTATACATCAATAATCATTATACTAAAATTCTATTAGTATAATATACGAGTATTATTGCAATGACAGAAAATACAATAAACAAACACAAATTAGAGAAACTTTTCAGCTTTTCGTCTCACTGAAGTTTTTAAGATCACATCTTAATACTAGCCGCTATTTCGGCTTTATATGATAGTACTGACAACGTAGATAGTCTTTCTTGGCTCACTGCGCTTTTCAAGTTAGTCTTAATCCATTTTAACTTTTTGAAGCGTCTCTCGGCCGAAGCTGTACTGACTGAAACTGAGCATGGTTCTGATTGTTATGTAAACATTTGGTTATACATCTTCCAAATCGTTTTCTAAAATGTACTGAAGAAACTGTTTTGCAAGTATTTAATTAAAATTGCATCACTGCTGCACTCATACGGAAATAAATACGGATAACTAAATAGCTGCCGGCCGGGAATGGGCGAGCGCGCTAAGGCGTCATACAACGGTGAGCAAGATCGCTCTCGCCGAGGTTCGAATCCCACCCTTGGGTACGGATGTTGTGTTCGTCCATTGGTTAAGCTAGCGTAAATTAGATGTAGGTCTTCGCTACATAACCTAGCAATTGGGAAGCGCCGTTAAACATCAAATATACATTAAAAAGAGGAAACAAAAAAACTAAAATTTTAATAATGTTTTGAGAGGCCCCCACAGGCGCGAGGCCGTCGGCGGTGGCCGACGTCGCCGACGCCTAGCGCAGCCACTGCACGTAGGGCACGGCCTAAGCGGCTGAAAGCGACTATCAACAAGCTCCATTCTGAGAAACCAATAACAGGGTCGTGGTTTACTTCACTCCAACAGAAACAGATATTACGAAGCAGCTTTTCTCGTACACCCAAAAGTGCTTCACTATCAGGGAACATAGTTATTATTATTTACAAATATATTTGTAATTTATTTCCTTATGACTCCCTAAAATATTTAGCTGTCATACCAACTAACAATGCACTCTCACTTAATTGTGTTACATACAATACAACTATTACAAGTTATTATCTAATATATAAAGCAGAGTATCCGTATGTTTTGTACGTGTTGCATACAAATCTACAGTTTTGTTCCAATCTGTATGAAATTTTGTACACATAAGCTTCAATCCATGAGGACGGTCGCCGTAAGTGTAAGAATCACATACGATATATAGTTCACGAGATATGACGTCAAACAATGAGATGCGCGGAAAACTGCTGCATTTTATGACAATGCTGCTCATTTTCTCCTAAACCACTGGACCCATTTCAACGACATTTGGTACACATATTCACTACGTGAGATAACAACTGATGTAGGAGTAAGAACCACATACGACACATGGTTCAGGAGATATAACTTCATAAACAACATAGTTCCAAGAAACTGCCACATAATGCGAAGAGATTTTATAAATACACTATATGACAGTACTTAGTGACTTGCAACCAACTTTAAACATAATTTCAAACCTTTAATAAACTTTTTCTTGCTGACAACCACATCAAAATAATGAAAGGAAAAAAGTTTCTCGCTTACTACTTTTCTCATGTTTATGGAATAAAACTACGGTATTCGGTATGGCGTTACAATTTATAATTTGTACACTACAAATTGTAGCAGCAGGAAATTTTACAGACAGAATACACACATGTAGTTGGATGTACCTTGTAAATTGTATCACAGCACGAAACGTAGTTCATGAGCTATGAGCACATAAACAGTAACGTTCCACTGTTCATGGGCTAAAACTACGACTTTCGGTATGACGTTACAATTTATAATTTCCACACTACAAATTGTAGCCACAGGAAATTTTACAGACAGTATACACACATATAGTGGAATGTACGTTCTAAATTGTATCATAGTACGACACGTAGTTCATAAGATATGAGCCCATGAACAGTAACGTTCATGGAAAACCGCACCATCACGCAGCAAGTTTCAATCTATTACTTCTTTACTATTAATTGTATTCCCCAGAGATTTTACAGACATATAACTCTTATACAAATGAATATATGCCTGAAAAATGGCAAGAATAAATAAATAAATACCCGGGCAGCGCCGGATTTTCAGCTAGTTAATAACAATACTTATTATTGTTTTTACTTACAATCACAAATATTAAAATTTTCTTAATCAATTTTTCATCTTCTATTTAAAACCATGTGATAAATATTACTTTGGTTGTGTTTCGAGGGATTCGTTTCCAGCTATTACAAATCAAGACGAGATCAAGTTGAAGAGTAACTTACTTGGTGACGTTTTAATTAAGATCAATGAGCTTTTATAGCGGAATTGCTTTTATTTTCTGTTATCTTTATTTTCAATTCATTTCGTGCTATTGGCATCTCTTTACTATGTAAGGATATCACTATTAAATAACAGTCCGTGTGCAGGTTAAAGGTTTATGTATACATCCGTCCCCTGCATACACGCTATGCTATCTGTAACTACCTAAATACTCTGCATTTCCATCGTCTCAGTGAAAATTTGTCTCGTAGCCGCAGCAGGCAGAAAGCGACTGCGGATTCGTCAACCCCGCCCAAGAAGATCGTCGTCTTCGGAGCTGGTTTCGTCAGCGCGCCTGTCGTCGAGTATTTGGACAGGGAGGAGAACGTGGACATCGTCCTCGGTGAGTGACATTTTTCCTGTTCGACAATTTTCTTTCCATTTCACGTGTTGTAGTCTTTCACAGATCGTACTCAAAACGTGCGCAAATGAAATAAGTCCAAATACTGTATACGCTGAAACATTTTGGCACGGCTATAGACTTTTTAAAAGCATTTTACAACATTTTTTTCAAATCGCGCAGAAACTTTGATTAAGTAAAACGCTAGTCTGATATTACGTTGTACATTATCAATAATTAGTAACAGGACCCATCCATTCAAAGACGCTAGTCCCAATAGATTATCACTTATCGACTATTAGTATGTAGCTTCTGGTTGGAATTCAGGTATTTAAGGCTGCGGCACATAGGACCATGGAAACTCATAGGGGGCTCTGAAGTAGCTGTCCATCGTAGCTTCATTTGCCGGCCGCAGTGGCCGAGTGGTCTGTGGCGCGCCATTCACAGTCTGCACGGCTACTACGGTCGGGGGTTCGAATCCCCCCTTGTGTCGTCTTTAGTATAAGGTAGTTCATAAGTAGTTTGTAAGTTTAGGGACTGATGACCCCGCAGTTCAGTCCCTTAAACTTAAACATTTGAACATTTCATAGCTTCATCTACATGTCTGAATGCTAGTAATAATCATGTTAGGAAAATTTCAGGAACAATTATTCTCATCCACTCAATAATATTCTTCGCCCTCCTATACAACTAATAATCATGTGGTCACAGGTTATTGTTATGTGATGCATGCAGGAGTTCCTTGTGCGTAGGAAGTTCATCAACCTAATGTATTGTTGGAAGCCAAGCAAGATTAGACCTAGAAACTGTACTCAAAACATTAAAGCAGAATGATCAGTAGAAATGTTGGTACAATATTTTGGAGTGTGATTTGATGAAAGTATCAACAGGCGGTTCGTTTTAGTTGAAACACAATATTAATAAAATAGAGCTTCCTCACGTACAAAAATCCAGTGAGGGATACACTATTTTAGAATGTTTCAGGCATTTATTACGTATTGAGGCCTGCTAAAGGGTGTTCTATTAAGGAATGTGATATCTACATAGCACTAAATGAACACTTATAGTTTGATTGATATTTTGTTATCTGCCTTAAAAAATCGCACTGACGTGTTTTACGGCCCACTTTAGATTTGTAGTTTTATAAGTTTTTGCAAACATTTTGGACCAAAATAATAATCTAAATAATAATTAATTAATTAATAAGAGTGTCTGAAACCCTTTTAGGAAAAACATATGAGAATTGAATTGAAAATAAGTGTTTTGTGGATATTATCATGCACAAAAATTTTTATTTGAAGGTTCATGAGTTTAATATAAGAAAGCTGTGGCTATTTTAATGATTTTACTGGCTTTTAAAATGTATAATTAGTATAATTTTAACCCAGAATAAATTTTTTAATAGATTACATTATGAAAACTGATACAAACACCGCCAATATTATTCTTCACAGTGTTCAAATAGGTGATTTCGCCACTGACGAAACATAAAATCACTTCACAGAAAACATCACATCAGTTTGCTGGTCCTGGTATAAATTTCACCACATTCTGAGCAGGCGTTTTATTGTGCACTGGGGGCTTTCCACTCCATAACATACCATTTGGAGCAATATAAATGTTAGCACTTTCACTGCTTATTTGTCCTGAGATATTATTATCTAGATCATCATATTCACCACCACCACTACTTGCTTCTTCATACAAAGAGTCGTATGACACTGCCTGAGGAACAGCTACATGGTTTTCATCCGAAGCAGAACTTATATCTGAAAGAAAATCGTCATCTTCAGCTACCCATTAAGTAACAACTGATTCAAAATTTGGGCTTGAAAAACGTATGCTATCCTCTTTCCTGCTTTTTTCTTAGATGCAGTTCCTGACATTGTCTGAAAAATAACAACACTAATAAATAACCTCAGTACTCTCTTCTCCTATGGAGTGCAGAAATATAGCTTATCTTCATGTTATTTTTTAGTGTCACCAATAACCCTTACCTTTCTTCCGAATGAGTATCGAATGTCAAACAATACTGCTGTGTAGCAAACTCCTACAGTCTTTCTGTACAGCATCACACACTAATAATAACCCACTGCGAAATTTTGCTTCTTACTCAACACAGAGACGATACACTCGTCTCTGATGAACACTCGCCGTCGAGAACAACGTACTGCGTTCTATTACTTAGGAAGTCTTCCAGCCAGTCAAAAATCTGTGAACCTATTCCATAAGCTCGTATCTTCGTTAGCAGTCTGCAGTGTGGCACCGCATCGAATGCCTTTTTGAAGTCGAGATTAACACAATCCGCCTGTTGCCCTTCATCCATGGCTCGCAAGATGTCATGTGAGAAAAGGGCAAGCTGAGTTTCACATGAGCGATGTTTCCTAAACCCGTGCTGATTCATGGAAAGAAGCTTTTCCGTTTCAAGGAAATTTATTATATTCGAACTGAGAATATGCTCTAAAATTCTACAAGAAACTGATGTCAACGATATTGGCCTGTAATTGTGTGGGTCAGTTCTCTTTCCTTTCTTATAAACGGGAGTCACCTGCGCTTTTTTCCAATTACTAGGAACTTTGCGCTGAATTAAAGATTCGCGATAAATGCAAGCTAAGTAGGGGGCCAATGCCTCAGAATTTCAAGTCTTTAATACACAAATTGAAAATTAAAATTGTTCCCGGGTCCATTGGACCCAGGATATACATACTAGAGTTAATGTAAACTAACCTAAAGACAACGCATATACCCATGCCCCGGGAAGGACTCGAACCTCCGCCGGCGAGCAACCGCGCGCACCGTAGGAAAGCGCCTTGAGCGCTCGCGCTTTGCTCCGTAGCTACATTTTGCGCTGCATGCTGCAATGATACGAGCTCTCGTACTTACCGCCGCTTCACTGTAGAGCTTTGCACGATTGGGCGCACTTGACATGTTCCTCAATGTGTGTGCGCAGGCGCCTCATCCTCGCCAGCGCTGTTTGTAAAATAAGGGACCATTTACCCAACTTTCCAGATGCACCTTGTATAAGAACAAATAAAAAAAAGTGCGCGACAACGTTTTCAGGAATCTGTCTTGAGCAGTTAAACCGACAGCTCACACGCAATAAAAATATTTTAGACCTTATAGCTACAAACAAGCCCGACCTATTAACGATATAAGTGTAGAGACAGGAATTAGTGATCATGACATCGTCAGAGCGTCAATGGTGACCGAAGTTAATAAACCAATCAAGAAGGCTAGGAACGTGTTTTTGTTAGAAACAGCCGATTAACAATTTTTAGCATCACACTTAGAAAATGAATGGACATCGTTTAGTTCTGGTGCAATGGATGTAGAGGAATTTTTGACAAAATTTAAATGCATTATAAGTAAAAGGTTAGAGAAATGTGTGCCTATAAAGTCGATTAAGTACGGAAAAGATCCACCGTGGTATAATAATAATGTTAGAAAGCTACTGAGAAAACAAAGACTGTTGCACTCTCGGTTCAAAAAAGAATACTCAAATGATGACAGGCAAAAGTTAGTAACGATTCGTGTGTCTATAAAAAGATCAATGCGCGAAGCACACAATAATTACCACAGCCATACCAAACGTACCATCATTTGATCAGCGCACTAAGTCCCAAATCAAGGACATAGTAATAAGTATTTCCGGTGTAGAAAAGCAGCTGAGAGAGCTGAATAAAAAAAAAGTTTGCTGCCCCTTACTTAGCTTGCATCTATCGCGAATCTTTAATTCAGCTCAAAGTCCTAGTGAATGGAAGAAAGCGCAGGTGACTCCCCTTTATAAGAAAGGTAAAAGAACTGACGTACATAATTACAGGCCAATATCGTTGACATCAGTTTCCTGTAGAATTTTGGAGCATATTCTCAGTTCGAATATAGAACATTTTCTTGGGACGGATAAGATTCTTTCTACGAATCAGCACAGGTTTACGAAAGATCGTTCGTGTGAAACTCAGATTGCCCTTTTCTCACATGACATCTTGCGAGCCATGGATGACTTAGACAAAATTTCTAGTTGGTGTGAAGAATGGCAGCTAGCTCTAAATGTAGAAAAATGTAAGGTGATACACATGAGTAGGAAAAACAATCCCATAATGTTCGAATAAAGCATTAGTAGTGAGCTTGTCGATGCAGTCGCGTCGTTCAAATATCTAGGCGTAACATATTAGAGCAGTATGAAATGGAACGAATATGTAAGGACAGTTGTGAGTAGAGCGAACAGCCAACTACGGCTTATTGGGAGAATTTTGGGAAGACGTACTTCATCTGTAAAGGAGATCGCGTATAAAACGCTTGTACGACCACGTCTTGAGTATTGTAAAGTTCACTACTGGCCATTAAAATTGCTACACCAAAAAGAAATGCAGATGATAAACTGGTATTCATTGGACAAATATACTACAATCGACGTGTGATTTCATTTTCACGAAATTTGGATGCATAAATCCTGAGAAATCACTACCCAGAACAACCACCTCTGGCCGTAATAACGGCTTTGATACGCCTGGGCATTGAGTCAAACAGAGGTTGGATGGCGTGTACGGGTATAGATGCCCATGCAGCTTCAACGCGATAGCACAGTTCATCAAGAGTAGTGACTGGCGTATTGTGACGAGCCAGTTGCTCGGCCACCATTGACCAGACGTTTTCAATTGGCGAGAGATCTGGAGAATGTGCTGGCCAGGGCAGCAGTCGAACATTTTCTGTATCCAGCAAGGCTCGTACAGGACCTGGAACATGCGGACGTGCATTATCCTGCTGAAATGTAGGGTTTCGCAGGGATCGAATGGAGGGTAGAGCCACGGGTCGTAACACATCTCGAATGTAGCGGCTACTGTTCAAAGTGCCGTCGATGCGAACAAGAGGTGACCGAGACGTGTACCCAATGGCACCCCATACCATCACATCGGGTGATACGCCATTATGGCGATGACGAATACACGCTTCCAATGTGCGTTCACCGCGATGTCGCCAAACACGGATGCGATCATCATGATGCTGTAAACAGAACCTGGATTCGTCCGAAAAAAAAAATGACGTTTTGACATTCGTGCACCCAGGTTCGTCGTTGCGTACACCATCGCAGGCGCTCCTGTCTGTGTTGCAGCGTCATGGGTAACCGCAGTCATGGTCCTGAGCTGATATTCCATGCTGCTGTAAACGTTGTCGAACTGTTCGTGCATATTGTTGTTGTCTTGCAAACGTCCTCATTTGTTGACTCAGGGATCGAGACGTGGCTTCACAATCCGTTACAGCCGTACGGATAAGATGCCTATCGTCTCGACTGCTAGTGATACGAGGCCGTTGGGATCCAGCACGGCGTTCCGTATTGCCCTTCTGAACCCACCGATTCCATATTCTGCTAAAAGTTATTAGATCGCGACCAACGCGAGCAGCAATGTCGCGATACGATAAGCCGCAATTGCGATAGACTACAATCCGACCTTTATCAAAGTCGGAAACGTGATGATACGCATTTCTCCTCCTTACACGAGGCATCACAACAACGTTTCACCAGGCAACGCCGATCAACTGCTGTTTGTGTATGAGAAATCGGTTGGAAAGTTTCCTCATGTCAGCACGTTATAGGTGTCGCCACCGGCGCCAACTTTGTGTGACTGCTCTGAAGAGCTAATCATTTGCGTATCACAGCATCTTCTTCCTGTTGGTTAAATTTCGCGTCTGTAGCACGTCATATTCGTGGTGTAGCAATTTTAATGGCCAGTAGTGTATTTGGGACCTGCAGCAGATCAGTTTAAAGGATGTACGGAGGCGAGCAGCTAGGTTTGTTACTGGTAGGTTCGACCAATGCGCGAGTGTAACAGAAATGCTCCGGGAACTCAAATGGGAATTTCTGGAGGAAAGACGACGTTCTCTTGGAGAAATTCTGTTGAGGAAATTTAGTGGGCCGGAAGTTTAAGCTGACTATAGTACGATTTTCCTACCGCCTACTTACATTTCGCATAAAGATCACAAAGACAAGACAAGAGAAATTAGAGCTCGAACAGAGGCATATAGACATTCTTTTTTCCATCGTTCTATGTGGGAGCGGAATAGGAAAGGAAATGCCCAGTAGTGGTACAGTGTACCCTCTGCCACGCACATTACGGTGGCTTGCGGAGTATATAAGTAGATGTAGATGAAATTCGTTCCAAAGTATTGCGGAAATATGGTAGTATTGATGGAGTTTTTGATTTACAATCTCTAAAAAGTAGGAAAAAAGTGTTATTGTAATTAACAAAGTACGATAATAAACTAGACATCTGCTGCAATGAATAATCGGAATCAAAATGTTCAAATGTTTGTAGAGTCTATGGGACTTAACTGCGGGGTCATCAGTCCCTAAACTTACAAACTACTTATGGACTAGCTAATCCTAAGGACGGCACAAATATCCATGCCCGAGGGGGGGATTCGAACCCCCGAACGTAGTGGCCGTTTAGACCGTGACTGGAGCGCCTAAGTCCCCTCGGCCACCGCGGCCGGCTAATCGGAATCTCTTAACGTGTTACCCTGTAGGTGGGCCTAGCGATTGTACCGATTCGTTTTGTTTGTATTTAATAACTAGCTTAAACCCGCTGCTCCGCTCGCGTGTTGGTTGATTATGATAGATAAGCTATCTTTCAGTAGTGTGCTATGAGACTGGTTTTGAAGGATGAAATCAAATACAATACCTTCTTTAGAAACAAACATTTTTAATCAACATTATCAGGAAAGTAAGTAGTGCAGATCAAATCACACGTAAAAATGCACTCGTTTCGAAAAATCCAATCACGAAATACAACAATAATGATTGTAATAATATCACAGATCGACCACTTGATGTAATTGGCGAAACGTCAAATCGATTTTTTAAAGAGATGTATTAAAAGAAATTTCTTTTTTACTGCTTTATTTATTTATTCTTATATTTCCTTATTCGTATGCTTATCCTTATAGAGAAAGAGCTGAAGACATTGTAGCACGCATAGACCAAAGATATGGTCTGTGGCATCACGTTTCGCTATATGTAACCTCCTTGCTATAGAGTCGCAAACGTCATCGCAGGCCTTCAGTCCGATTTAAAAAAATAATTTGACGACTTTCAACCACCATATCTTCCACCCCCTTATAGCTATCGACATGGAACTGCTAGGGTGTACAAAGGGAGACTTCGGACAACAATTACACATAGACCTTTGTTTGCGTTCTGTAATTTTCGCTGCAGAGCGAGATATTAACACACACACGTGTAGAATTTTATATACACCGATAATTTTCCATCACAATACACTCGACCCTTTTATTATTATCAATCCTCAAGCAACAATGCGACCAATAAAACCATTTTCAAAGACTAAATATATTTTTTAAAGATCGCTACCGTGCCAAAACCTTCGTCAGGTATAAATTAGTAACTGTACAAATATTTAAGTCTTTGCGTCTTGTCGTTCGAACGTGATAACCGTACACCGAACAGATATTCACATTAATATATATATAGATAAATACCGTGTCTAAAGCCTTCCTCGGGTAGACATTAGTAACTGTACAAATTTATAGCTCTTTATGTTATGTGGTTCAGACGTGATAAACGTACACCGAACAGACTTTCACATTTATAGATATAGATAAACAGTTTATGAGTTTCATTAATGCCTATATAGTTACGAAAAGTCCAAAGCCTAACAAGGCTGTCACCTGTCCTCCTGAAGGACAAATCCTGGTGCACAGGTACAACCTCCTAGTTCATTGCTAAATTGTTATAACGGGCGAGCTGTGACGTCAGGGAAGCAATGCGATGTGCCGAAAGACAGGAGCCCCGACGTACCTGCTGGAGTGAACATGATATTGGATATGCAGCCAAACATCGTCAGAGTAATACCTAGTTACATTGCGTTGCAAGTCCCCGCTGGATGCTGAACATCTATTCAAATTCGGATTTTCTTCCTTGATTAAGCGATTAGTGCACCCATATATGTTTTATTGTAACATAAATCGTTTTATTATAGTGGGGTCCACTTTGTTCCTTATTTTATTATGTACTTTTTTAAATTTAATGTTTAACGATGGTTTTATTCTTTAAATATATTTTACAGTTTGACCCTTTTTTTAAGAAGGAAAACAAACTTTGAATGACCTTTGGCAGCAGGTTGCGTCTGTTACTTTCAGTTGTTGAGATATACACTTGGGAAGCGAGCGTGATGGCTTCCTGCAAGGGATACCATACGACTGCCACTGAGGAGAGCAAATTTTTTGTAGATTTTTTCACATTATTATTTTAACTATATATTGTGATTTATTTATCATTTGGCATGGAGATCGAAACCGGTAACCAACAGACAAAATAAATTATTTGTAACTGTAGATATAAAACAATACTTCACATTTATAGATTGGAATAGTGTTCTGTTTATTCAGAAGTATTATGCGAATATAAGCGATTAGGCTCCTCGGTTGCACAGTGGTAGAGTGCCAGACTACAACTCCGAAGGTCGCGGGTTCACTCCCCGCCAGGTCCTAGGATTTTTATCTGTCACTTTCCACTTCTTTCGCCTCTGGCAGTATTGCTCATGTGAAAAATACCGAGTAGCACCGCGGTTCGGAACCCACGTTAAATTGTAGGTCCCCCTGTAACTGGCTGGGTAAGTCAGGTCGGAGGAAGGCAACGGCATACCACCTCCAAACAGGACCGTGCCTAGTAAAACACTGTGGTGTTCAAACCCAGATTTCGAATTACGAACAGATGCCGTAATGAGTAACGTAGAAGTAGATATCATCGGAGTAGTGCAGCAACTAAAATCACTTAACAAGAACAAGTCTTCTGGTCCGGATTGTATACCCATTAGATTTCTATCTGATTATGCTGAAGCGATAGCTCCTTACTTAACAGTTATATACAACCGCTCTCTCATAGAAGGATCTGTACCAAAAGATTGGAAAGTTGCCCAGGTCACACCTATATTCAAGAAAGGCAGTAGGAGTAACCCACTAAACTACAGGCCTATTTCATTGACGTCAATTTTCAGCAGGGTTTAGGATCATATCCTGTATTCAAATATTATAAATTATCTCGAACAGAACGATCTATTGACCCAAGGTCAACACGGATTGAGAAAATATCGTTCATGCGAAACACAACTAGCTCTTTATTCACACGAAGTGATGGGTGCTATCGATAAAGGTTCGCAAATCGATTCCGTATTTCTTGATTTCCAGAAAGCTTTTGACACCGTACCTCACAAACGGCTTTTAATCAAATTGCGTGGTTATGGTATATCGCCCCAAATTTGCGATTGGATAGGGGATTTCTTGTCAGAGAGGACACAGTTCGTAGTAATCGATGGTAAGGCATCGACTAAAACAGAGGTGATATCGGGCGTTCCACGGGGTAGTGTTATTGATCCTCTGCTATTCCTTATTTACATAAACGATTTACGGGAAAATCTAAGTAGCTCTCTTAGGTTGTTTGCAGATGACGCCGTCATTTACCGTCTAGTAAAATCATCTGAAGATCAAAACCAACTGCAGAACGATCTGAATAAGATATCAGTATGGTGTAAAAATTGGCAATTGACTCTAAATAATGAGAAGTGTGAAGTCGTCCACATAAGTACGAAAAGAAATCCGTTAAACTTTGTTTACTACATAAATCAATCAATTGTGAAGGCCGTAAACTCCACAAAATACTTAGGAATTACTATTACTTCAGACGTAAACTGGAAAGAACACGTAGATAATGTCGTGGGAAAGGCGAACCAGAGACTGCGTTTTATTGGCAGAACCCTTAAAAGATGCAACAGAAGTACTAAAGAAACTGCATACACTACGCTTGTCCGTCCATTTTTGGAGTATTGCAGCCCAGTGTGGGATCCTTATCAGGTGGGTTTGACGGAGGACATCGAAAGAGTCCAAAGAAGGGAAGCTCGTTTCGTATTGTCACGATACAGGGGAGACAGCGTTACGGAAATGATACAGGACCTGGGATGGGAATCATTACAACAACGGCGCTTATCGCTGCGGCGTGGGCTACTTGCGAAACTCCAATCGCCAACATTTTCCTCCGAATGCGAAAATATATTGTTGACTCCTACTTACATAGGTAGAAATGATCATCAGAATAAAATACGAGAAATTAGAGCTCGAACAGAGAGATTCAGGTGTTCTTTCTTCCCGCGACCTATTCGAGAATGGAATGGGAGATAGATAGTATAATTGTGGTTCGATGAACCCTCTGCCAGGCACTTAAATGTGATTTGCAGAGTATCCCATGTAGATGTAGAAACCAATCTTCGGATTGATGACTGCTTTACCTTTTAAGCGATTAGACTGAGCACAAGGTCGGATTACTTTCGGTTAAGGATGGGGAAAGGAATTCGGCCGTGCCCTTCAGCGATGTGAGGGAAAAGCTGAATGTGTGTGTGCAGCGTCGGCGCTGAAGGAGGAGGCGGACGCGGTGGCGGCGCGCTGCGCGTCGGTGCGGCCGGTGCTGGTGGACGTGCTCGACCGGCCGGAGACGCTGCGCGAGCTGGTGGCCGCCGCCGACTGCGTGGTCTCGCTGCTGCCCTACCACCTGCACCACGTCGTCGCCGACGCCTGCATCCACTGCCGCGTCAACATGATCACCGCCTCCTACTGCACGCCCGAGATGGCCAGTCTGCACCAGCAGTGAGTCTCATACGTTTCGCTCAAACTTATACACATCTTGCTCAACAGAACAACTGGGGCCGACGATTGGTGAGTACTAGTGTCTCTTTATAAAGGGTAGGAACTTTGCAGATCCGATATTTGGAGCAAAATAAATGAGACCGACACAGGAATAAAGGATGCACGCTTGTGCAGGTAGGAGGTGACCAGCCAGTGGGACAGCAGAAACTAGAAACACTGAGTAAATTAGAACTAGATATGTATTTCTTAGAGACTTAGTAATACTTAACTTTTATATAGCTCAGTACTGCAGAATGCTGATACATAGTTGAGCTAGAGGCCTGCCTACTGCCTATCCGATAGCCAAGTCTTCACTGGTGCCTATCTGATTCCGAAGTGTTAACTGGTTCCTATCTCAGTCCCAAGTGAACGATGTCGTTCAGTGGTGGCCACGAGCGGAGTTGTAGCAGAGGGCGCTCGTGGCTGACGTCGAAAGAACGCCGCGCCGTGCGTGCATGGCGGCGCGCGGCGAAAGTAGGTGGCGCGCACTTTAGACTTGTGCGACACTACAAATAGCGCACAGACACCGGAAAGGAAAAAAATCGCACTGACGTGTTTTACGACCCACTTTGGATTTGTAGTTTTTATAAGTTTGTGCAAACATTTTGGACCAAAATAATAATCTAAATAATAAAAAATTAATTAATAAGAGTGTCTGAAACCGTTTTAGGAAAAAATATTTAGGTAGTGGCGGCTTTCGAACCACCGAACTTTAGCGTCATCGCCCAACGCTTCACCCACTACGCTACAGCTATCGTGCAGAATATGAGTCCTTTAATCTCATACTATTGATGGCCGTTGTTAACTGATGCTAATATGGCATTTGTAGGCACTAGATTATCGTACGAAGAACTTTGTGTTTTTGTTAATTCTCCAGTGCGCCATTGCTTTGAAATGACAACGTGTAAGTTACAATAAGAAAATCATCAAATACGAGGGCGAGGAATGTCACGTGACATCTCCGATCGCCTGGTTTTCGTTAATTCAATGGAGGGTGTCAAATCTCCGTTATTTTTGCAAATATGTCTGAAACGATACGAGATATGAAAAAACGTAAGGGAACTAAGTTGTAGAGAATTTTCTCCTCTACCAATTTTTGTGTCAGATGAACGGTTCGTTTGCAATTACAATTACATTACAAACGGCTTTTTTTGGTATTACTACCGTATTTTTGTCCGAAAAATTTGAAATAGGGAGGTTCTGGTCTCTGGAGGCCTACAATCATGTGTGTAAAATTTGATGCTGATCGGTTTAACGGTTCATCTTAAAAACAGGGAACACGTTACGGACAGACAGACATACATCCCAAAATCGCCGTTATTTTTGCAAATATCTTTGAAACGCTACGAGATATGAAAAAACACAAAAGAGCAAAGTTGTAGAGAATTTTCTCTTCTACAAATTAGGTTATTCAATTTTTATGTCAGATGAATAGTTAAGCCGTTATATTCATCTAAATTTCGAGCTGTCAGAAGACGATCGCAAAGGCCCACTTTTAATGTTACTACCGTAACCTAAAGTGGGCCAAAAAGAGACAATAGTGACGTTTGTGGACTTCCAAAAGGCCCACGATTCGAGTTGTCAGAAGTACTCTTCTTGATGTGTTAGAAGATAGAGGACTGTATGCTACAACACGTGCAATAATAAAGGAAACGTAAGAGACAATATGGCCGAGATCAGGCATCAAAATGTTTGTAAATCTATCGCACTCAGCTGCTACGTTATTAGTCTGTATCTTACATACTACTTAAACTAAGGTAAATTAACCTAAGGACAACGCAAACACCCATTCCCGATGGGGGACTTGAATCCCAGACGGTGAACGGTCGCGCGCACCGCAGCACAACGCCACAGTGCGCACGGCTAATCCGCCGCAGCGATCCGGCATCGCGATACGCTGTCAGACCAGGGGATGGACTATCACCAATTCCATTTAACTTGGTTTTGGACGAAGTAGTGAGACATTGGAGACAACCAAAGAGTAATATGAAGATCAAAAGTGTACAAATAGGGTACGAGGTCAAACATTATGCTACAGACGATTGCTTCGCAATTGGAACTGTTAAATGAGACAGACTAATGGGCAAAGACAGCACTAAAAAACTAACCGAAATAGTGGGAATGTCGGACTGGAGATTGCGTATAATAAGACCAAGACATTAAACACGGGGTCTGACTGGAAGATAGATGACCAAGTGGTTCAGAAAGTCAGCAGTTTTCGTTATTTGAGATGAGAAGATTACTGTGCAATACAGAGCAACAGTAGTGCAGTAGACAGAGCACAGCTTTTCCCGAAGCTTCGGTATGTGGTGTAAACAACATACTGCAAGAAAAATCTGTCATGGAATGCCAGATTGGGACATTACACAGCAACCGTAAGAAATACTGCACTGTTTGCATAAGAAAAGATAACAGCTGGGAAGAGAGCTTGTATACAGTTGGAGAAGGAAACGTTTGAGGTACACCAAAAAACATGGGGATTTCTGGATACACAGAAACGGGCACGAACTGTATTAAAATATTCAACCTATACGGAAGAGGAGGTTACGATTTGTTGAGAACATCATGAGGATGAACGATAAGAGGTTATCTAAGTGGATATGGAATGCATCATGTCATAGGGGAAACAGCTGGGTGAAGTAAGAGATGATTGGAAGGCTGTAGGAATAAAGGAAAGGACTCTGCAGGCAGTAGTACAAGATAGGGAGTAGTACAAACATTCGTGGATGGTCAGGTGGCTGGACTTCACAATCAGAGTTGTCTTAACAGAAGAAGAAAGAAACAGAAGAAGCGAGAGAGTGAAGAGTTATTGGGAATAAAGAAGACGTGCAAAACAAGCCACATGTGATCTAAAGGACTCTAACGAAGCAAAAGAAGAAGATGAAGTGGTGTAATAACGAATAGTACAGGAAACACAGGTACCAGTATAATGTAATGTTTTTGTTGTGGGGCCGTGGCGGAGCGGCCGAGAGCATTGAGGCGCTATGCTGCGATATTTGTGCTGTCTTTAGTATAAGGTAGTTCTTAAGTATTTTGTAAGTTTAGGGACTGATGACCCCCCCCCCCTCAGTTAAGTCCCATAAGCTTTACAACCATTAGAACTTTTTTTTGTGGTCTTCAGTCCGGAGACTGGTTTGATGCAGCTCTCCCCCCTACTCTATCCTGAGCAAGCTTCTTCATCTCCTTATAAGAGCGGCAACCCACATTAGTCCAGTCAATGAATGCATTGTAGAGTACTTGGAATATTCGAGAATCTTTGACTTCAGGAATTTGTTAGGGATTGTTAGGAGGTGAACATACTAAAAGTCCCCGCCCCTGGGGGGTGAGCTAAAGCGGGGAGGGGGGGTGGAAATGTACCATTTTTTGCTTTCCCGCTTATATCTTGGAAACGGTCGGCTTTAGGAAAAAATTGTTCCAAATAAAAATGAAAGATAATTGAATTTTCTATAAAATTGTTTCCATACATATACGTCGAATTCCCAACGGTTTTAGAGATATACGGTACTAAAAATCGACAATTTCGGAAAAAATCATCTTTACCTCACTAATTTTGTCAAACATTTACTTCTAGTGACTCACTCGATCGTTTCACAGAAGATTTGTCTCAAAGAAAGTTGTAGAGCATATAATTTCCTTGAATTTGATATGCACAGTTGCTATCTTATCTTCAGCCTATCAGAAGCTACATCATTTATAAGATGTGCGCTCAATTTCGATGTCCCTCCATAAATGAGTGTTTTGGGGGGCTGTGACTTTTTGCCTTATAAAACGTCCTAGCATGGTAAATAACAGTTTAACAATGACAAGAAGGTACTTGCAATTGAAACAGAACACATTTTTATAAATGTAGCTTTTCTGATAATATTATGAATCATACAATTACAGTATTACAAGCACTGAAAGTGATTCAGGATGAAAAAAAAAATGGCATTCAACGCAATATCTTAGTTTTTCTGAGGCGGAGGAGTTGAGGCTCATTTATTGTCGCCTGCAGTGCACATGTCGTCAAAGTCATCAGTTCCTAACGCCTGGGAGAGGGTTAAATGATGGGGAAGCCGCACGACGAGCATAGACGGCCTGTCACTGACTGGAGGGTGGAATGGAGTATTCTCACTCACTTCTTATTTCCGTTCACTTCAAAAGTTCGCCAACCGCAGAGAAAGTTTGTGTGTCGGTATTGTGTGTCAGCTTTTCGAGATATTTTTTTTATTTATTTATGAAAATGTTTACTGTAGTGCGCGCAATGGCTACTCGGTGTTTTGTTCAAATGTTAATATAGCTTATGGGACTTAACTACGGGTTCATCAGTCCCTAAACTTACAAACTACTTATGAACTAGCAAACACTAAGGACGGCACAAATATCCATGCCCGAAGGGGGATTAGAACCCCCGACCGTAGTGGCCGTGCAGACCGTGACTTGCGCGCCTCAGTCACCTCGGCCACCGCGGCCGGCTCGGTGTTTTGTATGTGATGAAACAACAGATGGACCAGGTGCTTCCACAGTGACAAAAGAAGGAATAATATCATTCATCAAAGCTAGTATAGAAAGGGTAGATAGTAATGGCTCATCTATAGAAGGTTTGGACATCCTTCTCATTCATACTGAATGTCGAAAAAATTAAATCAGGTTGCAATGGTTATGTTAGAGTTTTGAAGACCAATTGTCTTGGGAGAGGTTGTACAGTGGTTTTTAATGGGTACTCTGACATATCAGAGAGGATAAAAGCAGCTGGACCGTCGACGATATCGGCTCAGGAGGTGTGAGGAAATGAATGTCAGTCTAGAAACTAAAATTACAGTGAAGCAAGAGGATTTCCTCTCCAAATTTAACAATAAGAATCAGCTGATAAACCTGTTGATGATGCAACTACAGAAAAATGGAATAAATGGCCTTCAAGCTTCAGGTTATGCTGACGTTGATATTGTGGAGACAGCAATCAACAGATAACATAATTCCTCGATTGCCATTATTGGAGAGGATGTTGACTTAGCTGCTCTCTTAAAAGCAAAATCTCTAACTGATCGCAACATTCTGCTTGCAGAACCAGGAAGAAGAAAGGTTAAGATGTGTTTATATTCTTCACAATAGCTGCATCAGGAGTTGAAAATGAAGGACAATGCCCATTTGTTATTCTTATATGCATAACATCCATAGCGTATTGCAGGAGTAAAGTGGGGTTTGTCAAAATGCACCAGAAGTCCAAAATCATACAACATGCTGCTGAGATATTGCCAATATTTCTTCTTCCGCCGACTCCGTTGAGACAGTGGGAATCACGAGTACTCTATAATGGTATGGAGCTCCAACCATCACAGAATCCCTCATTGAGTTCCACTATAAATCATTTATAAAAGCAGCTGGGAACATGAACCCTAATCTGTCAACTCTCCCTCCAGCTGAAGGAGCTGTTAAGCAGCATGCATTCCGAACGTGCCACCAAGTACGCCTTTGGTTAGGAGAGGAACAGAAAGGTGGAGCGCCGAATTGGGTTTGGAATGGCCAACTAGTTCCCAAACTCTGAGTTAGATGCTGCCCCTGACGAAATCTTGAAGATGATTTTTTGTCGATGCACGAAAGGATGTGACAGTGGCAGATGTGGTTGCAGAAAAGCGTTGTTACACTGCTCTGTTACATGCCTGAACTGCAAGGGCAGCTGTAACAACGGAGTCGGAATATTAATTCAGGATGAAGATGACGACAGTGACATCGAGACTCTACCAATCTCGTTGGACGACGTCTCCACTACTGACGAAGATGAATGAACCTTGACCATTCCTCCTCAGAAAAACGAAGATGTTGCTTTGAATGCACTTATTTTTATTCTGAATCACTATCAGTGTTTCTAAAAACTTTCGTTATATGATTCATAATATTGTAATAAAAACTACAATTATGAAAAGATTTCAATTGCAAGTACCTTCTTGTCATTGTTAAACTGTTGTTATTTACCATCCTAGCACGTTTCATGAGGTAAAAACGTTACAGCCTCTCAAAACACTCATTTATGGAGGGACATCTTATAAATGTGTAACTTCTGATTGGCTGAAGACAAGTAGAAAATGTGCATATCAAATTGAAGGAAATTTAATGCTCTACAACTTTCTTTCAGACAAATCGTCTGTGAAACGATCGAGTGAGTCACTAGAAGTAAATGTTTGACAAAATTAGTGAGGTAAAGATGATTTTTTCCGAAATTGCCGATTTTCAATAACGCATATCTCGAAAACCGTTGGGAATTCGACGTATATGTATGGGAACAATTTTATAGAAAATTCAATTATCTTTCATTTTTATTTGGAACAATTTTTTCCTAAAGCCGACCGTTTCCAAGATATAAGCGGGAAAGCAAAAAATGGTACCTTTCCACCCCCTCCCCGCTTTAGCTCACCCCCGGGGGCGGGGACTTTTAGTATGTTCACTTGCTAACTATCCCTAACAAAGTCCTGAAGTCAAAAATTCTCGCATATTCCATGCACTCTACACCCCTGTTTTGAGCACTCATTGACTGGACTACATCCTTTTGAATCTGCTCACTGTATTCATCTCTTGGTCTCCCTCTGTGATTTTTATCCCACACACTTCCCTCCAAAGCTAAATTCACAATTCCTATCAATTGGTTCCTTCTTTTAGTCAAGGTATGCCAGAAATATCTGTTTTTCCCCAATTCTGTTCAGTATCTCCTTATTAGTTACGTGATCCACCCACCTAATCTTCAGCATTCTTCTGTAGCACATTTCAAAACCCTCTATCCTTTTCCTGTCCGCATTGTTTACTGTCCATATTTCTCTCCTATACAAAGCAACACTCCACACAAATGCCTTCAAAAAGGACTTCCTTACGCTCAAATTAATATTCGATTATAACAAATGTCTCTTTTTCAAAACCGCTTTCGTTCCCATTGCCATTCCAAATCTGATTCCTTCAGCATCTCATAATTCTCTTAGACTGCACTCCATTACCCTTGCTTTCCTCATGTTAATGTTCATCTTATACGCACCTTTCAACGCACTGTCCATTCCGTTCAACTGCTCTTCCAGGTCCTTTGCTTCTCCGACTAATTACAATATCATCCGCAAAACGCAATGTTTTTATTTCTTCACCATGAACTTTAATTCATTCACCAGATTTCTCCTTACTTTCCTTTATACCTTGTTCAATGTACAAATTGAATAACATTGGAGAAAGGCCACATCGCTGTCTTACTTCCTTCCCAACCTCCGTAAATAACGTTCCGTTTCCTATATTTTACTACTTCTGATTTCATAATATGAAAGAGTGTATTCCAATCAACATTGTCAAAAGTGTGGTGTCGCACAAGTCTGAAAGGCACGCCACGTACTTTCGCCGCGCGCCGCCATGCAAGCACGGCGCGGCGTTCTTACGACGTCGGCCACGAACGCCCTCTGCTGCAACCCCGCTCGTGGCCACCACTGAACTGCATCGGCCACTTGGGATTAAGACAGGCATTAGAAAAGACCCATCAGTAGGCAGGCCTCTATCCAGTTAAAGTATGTATCTGCATTCCACTAGTCTGCTGCTCTCCAAGTTAAGTATTGTACTACCTCTACGAAATATATATCTTGTACTAATCTAGCTTAGTGTTTCTAGTTTCTGCTGTCCCACTGGCTGGTCACCTCAGACTCTGTACCCGCACACGCGTGCATCCTATTTCCCTATGTCGGGTCTCTACTCGGCCACCGACACCGGCGGCAACCAGACACAGAAGTGGCGACGAGGATGGGATACAATAAAGCTTTTCCCAAATCTACAAAAGCTAGAAATGTAGGCTTGCTTTTGCTTAATCTATCTTCTAAAATAAGCAGTAAAGTGAGGTTTGCCTCCCTTGTTCCTACATATGTCCTGAATCCAAACTGAATTTCCACAAATTCAGCTTCTACCTGTTTTCCATCCATCTGTAAATAATTCATGTTAAATTTTTGCAAACCGTGACTTATTAAACTGATGTTTCTGTCATTTTCACACCTGTTTGCACCTGTTTTCTTTGGAATGTGGATTATTACGTTTTTCTTAAAGTCTGAGGATATTTTGTCTTTCTCATACATCTTACATACCAAGTGAAACAGTTTTGTCATGGCTGGCTCTCCCAGAGGCTTCAGTAGCTCTGAGGAAATGTCATCTACTCCCGGGGCCTTGTTCCGACCTAGGTCTTTCAGCGCACTGTCAAATTCGTCTGTCACTGTCCTATTTCATTTTTATTTACTTCGTCTCCGCTTCCTACAATATTGTCTCGAAGTTCATTTCCTATGTAGAGACCCTCTAGACACTCTTTCCACCCTTCTGCTTTCCCTTCTTTGCTGAGAACTGGTTTTCCACCTGAGTTCTTTATATTCATACCGGTATTTTTCTTGTCTCCAAATGTCTCTTTTATTTTCCCCCTATTTATACATTCTTCTACAGACTTGCATTTGCCTTGTAGCTACTCCTGCTTAGCTATTTTGCACTTCTTGTCAATCTCAGTTCTTAGTAGTCTGTACTCCATTTTGCCTGTTTCACTTACTGCATTTTTATATTTTCTCCTTTCATCCGTCAAATTCAATATTTCCTGCGATATCCAAGGATTTTTTGTAGGTCTTGCCTTTCTATCTATTTTGTCCTCTTCGAAGTCTGCGAGTTTTCTGCCGGATAATAAAATCAAACTGATTCAATATTTCGACGGTTCAGCTGTCCGCCATTTTTAGGAAACTGCTGCTGCTGAATACTGGTGCAAGATCGAAGCACCAGTATTCAGCGGGACTCAGCAGCAGCAGTTTCCTGAAAATGGCGGACAGCTGTACCGTCGAAATATTGAATCCGTTTGATTTTATTATCCGGCAGAAAACCCGCAGAGACTTCGAATATTTGTCACGCCGGGAAAGCCTACGAAGTTACATTATTTTGTCCTCTGCTGCCTTCACTATTTCGTCTCTCAATGTTACCCATTCCTCTTCTGCTGTTCTGTTTACCCACGTTTCTGTCAATTGTTGCGTTAATCTTCCTCTGAATTTCTGAACTTCAGATTCCTTGAATTTATCGAAGTTCCATCTCCTTATTTTCCTACCTGTCTGCAGCTTTTTTTTGCAATTTCAGCCTGCAGTTCATGACCAATAATATATGGTCAGAGTCCATATATGCCCCGGGGTATGTCTTACATTTTAAAACGTGGTTCCAAAATCAATGTCTCACCATTATAAAATCTATCTGGTACCTTCCCGTGTCTCCTGGTCTCTTCTACGTATACGACCATCTTTCGTGATACGTAAACCGAGTGTTTGTTATCGTAAAATTATGTTCCGTGCAAAGTTCTACCAGGCGTCTTCCTCTTTCATTCCTTTTGCCCAGTCCATATTCATCTACTATTTCTCATTCCATTCCTATTCCTATTACCGAATTCCAGTGTCCCATAACAATTCAGTTTTCCTCTCCCTTAATTGTCTGAATAATTTCCTTTATCTTCTCATACACTTCTTCGATATCATCATCGACAGAGCTAGTTATCACTGTGGTCGGTGTTGGCCTCGTATCCATCAACGATAATGCGATCACTGTGCTGCTCATGGTATTTTACCCACATTCCTATTTTCTTATTCAGTATCAGTCCTACTCCTGTAATACCCCCAACTGATTTTGTATTTATATTCCTGTACTCACCTCACGAGAAATCCTGTTCCTCTTTCCGCCGAACTTCACGAATCCCCACTATATCCAACTTCAAATGTTTGGAATTCTATCGGACCAAACTGCGTGGTCATCAGTCCGTAGCTTACAAACTACTTAAACCTAGGTAAACTAACCTAAGGACACACACACACTCCCATGCCCCAGGGAGGACTCGAACCTCCACGGCGAGCAACCGCGCGCTCCGCAGCGAGTTATCCAACTTCAATCTATCCATTTCTCTTTTTAAATTTTCTAACCTCCCAACCCTATTAAGGGATCTAGCATTACACGCTCCTATTCGTAGAATGCCAGTGTTGTCTTTCCTGATGACCACATCATCTCGAGTAATCCCCGCCCGCAGATCCGAATGGGGGACTATTTTACCACGGAATATTTTGCCCGAGAGGATGTCATCATCATATATTCACACAGTAGAGTTGTATGTCCTCGGGAAAAGTAATGGCTGTAGTTTCCCCTTGCTTTCAGCCGTTGGCAGTAACTACGTGGCAAAGCCACATTAGCTCACGTTACACGTTTGTCTGGATACCCCTCTGCTGCGGTTGCACATGTGATACAGCTATTTGTTTCGTTGAGGTGCGCAAGCCACCCAACCTCGGCAATGTCTGTGGTTCATGGGGGTGGTATAACATAACATAGGGTAAGGTGGTACAAATTCGATATAGGTACAATGCCGATCAACATAAGGTTTCGCGCCATTTGTCAGTCTCGTAGTGTTGGTAGCACTTGCCTTTGTGCGGCGTCGTAGTGTAGCAGGTTTCTACAGCTCCTCCTGTGTTTTGCAAGAATACACCACTTTGTGCTACGGAGATATAAATTTTTTCTTGTTAAGAGGTAAGTGAAGCTACTTAGTCCAACCCGAACTTATAAATTCTCTAGTTTCCACGCGCTTGCAAATTCTATATTAGTGAGCTAAGAAACTTGTTTTCCATTCTGGCGTGGTCTGAGGCACCTACAGAGAAAACCTCTGTGACCTGTGCTGCCATTTCTTGGCAGAATTCACTACTAATTACTCGTGAATTCACTCACGCAATTAGTACATTTTCGATCAGAAAAATGGTACAATTTCGATACCCTAGTACAATTTCGATCAATGCAGTTTCTCAGTTTAGTCCGTCACGATTGGTTACCATAGACATATTATACACAATTATTGCAAATAAATTCTGTATATTTAAAGATTTTCCTACGCGATTTTTAAAGCTACCTCCCTTTTTCTATATGCCACGAAAACGAGCAGAAAAGAAAATCTACAATAAATGGAGTCAAGCTACATTAGATGAAGCAATAAAGAGTGTAATGAATGGACATTTGAGCCTTCGAACTGATTCATAATTATGACATTCCTTTCAGCACTTTACATGGTAAAGTGCAAATTAAAAAGAAAATGCAAGCTGGATTAACTCCAACTAGTCCTATAGACAACAATCGGTCATCCAACGGTACTCAGTTCTGAAATGGAAGATGCTTTGGTCCAGAGAGCTTTATTTCTAAACCAGCGCGGATTGGGTCTGTCGCCACTCCAGTTAAGGAAAGCTGCATTTCGGTTAGCTGAGAAAAATAATTTGAAACATCCATGCAACTTAGAAAGCAAGGTTCCTGGAATCGACTGGTTTAGGGCATTTGTTAAGAGACACACTCACCTTAGCATGAGAAAACCCGAGGGGCTTTCGCGAGCCAGAGCTGAAGGCTTAAATAAAGCACAAGTAAGTAAATATTTTCAGAATTTAGAAAAATTTTTAAAGAGTTATGATTTGTTTGATAAACCAGAGTGTATTTATAATATGGATGAATCCGGCTTTCCTCTTAACAACAGACCCACAAAAGTAGTAAGTCGTAAAGGAAGCGAGGAGTTGTTTCACTAACTAAAGTGGAAAGAGGACAAAATGTGACTATTGCTGCATGCATGAATGCAAGTGGATAACCTCCGAAGCAAGAGGAAACTTTTTCAACAGGGCTCAAGAAAAACAATGAACAAATGCAACAAAACAATAAACGGAAATGTACGTTTGTGAGTAATGATGAAAGAAGTTTACCAAGCTTCAATTCGCCAGCTAACAACGAAAATAATTGTGCATTTGTTTATTGAATTATTATAGTGCAGAATCAGTAGCTAAGTGTGACTGGATTCGCTGCCAAAATGCAATGTTTGGTAACACGAAGTATGCGTTGGTGCCCGAGGGAAAAGGTGTTTTATATGTGGAAGATGCAAGTGATCAAAATTGTACCAGGAAGTGATCACAATTGTACCTAGTGTGGTACATTTTCGATCGATTCTTCTCAATTCTGTAGCCTGTTTTTGTGTTTATACCAACTTTTGTAAGTGTATAATATTTGTGTTACATATTCATTAAAACTCCAAGAACAAATGCCATAGTTAAAATTATTTCTTTTCTCAATATATTTCCAGTTACAATAACAAGTGTCCGAAATGATCGCAATTGTACCACCTTACCCTAATGTTTATGTAACAATCTTTATTATTATTTATTTACTTCTTCTATTTAGCGTTGTGTACCTATTATGAAGCATGTTTGTGGGTATTGCCATAGAACTCTGTTAAACACAAATAAACCCGACGATACACGCGTCGCGACGTAGCGGTCGAGCGCATTGAGGCGCTATGCTACGATGCGCGAGGTCGTTCCCCGACGGGGGTTCGAATCCCCCCTTGGGCATGGATTTTTGTGCTGTCTTTAGTATAAGTTAGTTCATATGTAGTTTGTAAGTTTAGGGACTGATGACCCCGCAGTTAAGTCTCATAAGCTTAAAAAACATTTGACAATATGTGCACTGGATAGATGATGCAGTTGAATGTTGAAACTTCCAAATAACACTGTTAGGAGCTTCAAAAGCAACTGAAAACGTAGCTTTCTTCCTGGCATTGGTGCACTCAACTGATTATGGATGAGTGCATCAAAGTTGTTGCTCCTCACAGTGTCATATTCGTAACATGCACATAATGTCTATTGCATTTGTGTTTAATAGATTTGAATACCAAGACCCACGAAAATGCTTCGTAATAGGTACATAAAACTAAATGGAATAATTAATAGTAATCATTATTTTGTACTGTTATTGTTACCTATTCTGTCCTGCATATAAGGTTGTCCAATGTGTTTAACTACCGCTGTGGACAGCTGAAGTTGCCGGCCGCGGTGGCCGAGGGGACTGAGGCACTTCAGTCACGGTCTGCACGGCCATTACAGTCGGGGGTTCGAATCCCCCCTCGGGCATGGATATTTGTGCCGTCCTAGTTCGTAAGTAGTTCATAAGTAGTTTGTAAGTTTAGGGACTGATGACCCCGTAGTTAAGTTCCATAAGCTTTACAAACATTTCAACATTTCATTTCAACAGCTGAAGTTGGTGTAGTAATTATTGATTACACCTTAAGTTTCCATTGTAATTAATGTTGTCTCAATATCGGTGAGACATTTTGCGAATGTACCTTGTCAGAGAGTTCCATGTGGTATCCCGTCAGTAACGAGAAGGAGAACAGGAGACGGCTGAGGTAGCGACAAGGACCCACACGGCTTCCCAAGACATGCCGGGTACTCAAGCACTGCAATAATCAGTGACACTTGAAAACGGGAACAAACATAGTATTACTTACAGCAAACAGCGTATACACATATTAGTGATGATACCGCGGCGGCAGGCTGGGTTCATTCACAGAGTGGCGCAGTAGAAAGCACGACATTCTCCTCACTCGTCTTCATGTAGCCCACTGTTCCATGGCTCCTTGCTCTGGCAAAAGGATCCTCCATAATTCACCTTCAGGTGTGTGGCTAAGGGTACACCGTACCACTACTGATCATAATCTCTTCCATTCCAAAATACTGATTTTTGTCGTTTTCTTCAGTCCCAGAACTACTTTGTTGTAGCTCACCACGCTACCCTATCTTGTGCAAGCCACTTCATCTCTGAATAAGAAAAGCAACCTAAATCTCGCTGAACGTGCTTACTATTTTCATCTCTCTGACTACCTCTGATTTTTTTACCCCACACACTTCCCTCCTTGACGATTCTTTCATTTTTCAGAATGTTTCTAACCAATCGATTCTTTTGGCTAATCGAGATATGCTAAAATTTATTATATCCCCAATTCAGTTCAGTACCTTAGATTAGTAACTCAATCTACCCATCTAATCTTCAGCATTCTCCTGTAGCACCAAATTTCAAAGGCTTCTTCCATTTTTTCCTGCCTGAACTACTTATAGTCCATTTTTCACTCACGTACAATTACCTTTCTTTTGCTCTAATTAATGTTCATCTTATATGTTCCTTTCAAATCAGTGTCCATTCCGTTCAAATGATCTTCTAGGTCCTTTGCTGTCTATGACAGAATTCCAATGTTATCGACAAACCGTGATGTTTTTATTCATTCTTCCTGAACATTAATTGTGTTTCCAAATTTCTCCTTCCTTTTCTTCCACAGCTTGCTCAGTGTACAGACTGAATAACACAGGAGAAAGGCTACACAACACTTTCTCACTCCCTTTCCAACCACTGCGCCCCTTTCATGCCCTTAGACTCTTGTAACTGTTGTCTAGTTTTGTAGAAGTTGAATGGAACTTTTCGTTTGTTATATTTTGTCCATGCTGACTTCAGAATTTGAAAGAGTGCATTCCAGTCAATACTGTCAAAAACTTTCTCCAAAACTGCGAAAGCTATAATTGTTTGAACATTTGAACATTTTGTAATTTTCACAATTGTCTGCTCTTGAACAAGGGAAAAGCGAATGCCTGTTATGCCTCTGTACAAGTCATAGTTTCCCTTATCTATGTTGTCATTACATGAAATGAAAGTGGGCGGTAGTAGAATCGTTCTGCAGTCAGCCGCAGTCAGCTTCAAATTCCGGCTCTTCAACAGTTCTTGTCGCAGAGAACGTTGCCTTTCCTCCAGCGATTCCCATGTGAGTTCCCGAAGCATGTCTTTAACACTCCTGATAAAATCTACCAGTACAAAATCTAGCAACCCGCCTCGAAATAGCTTCTATGTCTTCCTTTAAAGCAGTTTGGTGGGGATCCCAAACACTTGATCAGTTCTCAAAATTGGGCCATTCTAGCGTTCTATAATATGCAGTATCCTTTACAGATCAACGACAACTTCCCAAAATTCCGCTATTAAACCGACGTCGACGACCCACATCCCCTAGAACGGTCGTTACACGCTCGTTCCACTTCACATTCTGTGCAGCGGTACGCCCAATATTTAATCGAGAGACTGTGACCAGCAGCGCTCTACTAATGCCGTACTCCAACGTTATGGGATTGTCTTTCCTGCTCCTCTGCATGTTCAGGTACCAGTGCGGCACATTTTAGTAGAATGCGTTTCTGTTATTGATAGATCAAAGCAGAGTCGCGATCACGATTTAAATTTCCACTGAATACACTATCTGCTCAGATGTTCTAGCCACCTATTTGTTGACATTATCATGCGGTGTGACCAGCCTTTGCCCTTAAGACGACTTCAGCAGTGCCGGGGACTCCTGTTTGGTGTTTCCGTGTCTATGCAGAAACCACGGGAAGATAAGGCGATTCCCGCCAGGGGGCCCATAGCTCTTTGGTGGGCACGTGTGTGGCGCACATGGGTCCCCAAGCCATTGCAGTCTTCCTTCTTACTCTCCCAGTTCCTCTCCTCCCCGCCCTAATCTCTTGAACGCTGAGGTTCGTCGTAAATACGAGCGTCTGCATCCGGTACAAATGATGTCAACCTTTGTCCCTATTACATGCTCTACCCATCGCCCCCCTCCTCATCCCACCCCCACCCAACTCTTCCCTCTCCTGCAGATCCCTTGCCTCTTCCTCTGCATCCCCCAACTCCCTCCCAGCCGCAGAAGTGCTCCACTTCTTTGGTGCTTCCTGGTGAAAGTGCCCTCTCTCAGGGGCCCTCTTCCTGGCGTTCACCAAACCGGAAGTCTTCTAGCTCAAGCCAGCCTCTGAACTCTCACTCTGTCAGTACCATCTTCCTCACTGCCAAACCTAACTGATTCTAGTTCACTCTCTGGGACAAATCACCCCCATCCTAGGAGAAATAAAAGAAGAAGAAGAAGAAGAAGAAGAAGAAGGTCCCAGGACAAGGCCCCTCCGGTGCTGCCTGAAGTGCCATCTTTGTCCTCCCAACCTGCTCAACATTCTGAGCTTGAGTCTTATCCACTCTTTATGGATGTTGTCCCTGCCTCATTGGTGACGGACTCTGATACAGAGGCGTAATGGGCTACAATCCATTCGCCTCTCATCTGGATCCTCGATCTGTTCTCATCCAGTCGAACTGTAATGGCTATTACCGTCACCTCCTGGACTTAAAACAACTTATTTTCTTTTAGTCCGCAGCTTGGATTGTTCCGCAGAAATCTGACTTCATTGATAGACATTCACCAACCCTCGGTCGGTTCTGTGCTTTTTGTTGCAACCGGGTTGGCCCCCTATAGGTATCGGGTGGCGTTTGAACGTAGTCTCTCCATACTAACTTGGAAGCAGTTACTGTCCAGGTTCACTTAGACATCCCGTTTACAAATTGCAATGTATACCTTCTTCCTGCCAGATCACCTTCGTCTGCTGCCCTAACTCCCCTCCTTCAGCAACTTGCCCCACCCTCTGCCAGGAACTTAAATGTGATTTGCAGAGTATCCCATGTAGTTGTAGATGTAGATGTCATCCTTGGAGACTTAAACGGCCATCATCCATTGTGGGGCAGTGCTTATACATCTAGCTGGGGCCACCTTGTAGAACAGTTCTTTGCAGGCCACGACCTGTGTCTTCTCAATGATGGTTCTCCAACTCATTTTAGTACCGCTCACGGAACTTTCTCTGCTATAGATCTTTCATTTACTTCTCCTCCTCTTTCTCCTCACTTCACTTGTCTGTGCAAGATGACCTCTGTGATAGTGACAACTTCCGACTGATCATTTCACTCCCCTCCCACCTGACGGGGGACATGCTATCCCGCTGGTTTTCCCTCATACTAATTGGCCCTTGTATACATCCCAGGTTGTTTTCACACCATCCCCACCTGACTGTATTGTTGATGTCATCCGTGACGTGTCTAGAGCTGCTAGCATTGCTGTCCCCTGTCGACAGGAACTCCTAGCTGACGCCCAGTTCCGTGATGGAACGCAACCATTGCCGCGACAATTCGTGAGCGCTGGCGAGCCTTGCGCCACCCGTCCCACGCTGCCCTTATCAACTTTAAATGCCTTCGTCCGAGGTTAGTTATATAATCAGACAGAGCATACGGGTTTGCTGGGAGTTTTTGTCTCTTTATTGGGCTCTTCTGTACCCTTGTCAAGAATGTGGAATATGCTCCGCTCCATCCAAGGTTGCCAGCGGCCGTCCTCAATCCCTCGGCTCGCCCCACCAGATGGGGTCTGTACTGACCCATCTGTTCTTCCAGAGCACCTAGCGCCTAAATTTGCGAAGGCGTCGTCGACGGCTTCCTACACAGCGGCCCCTCTTCTCGAGAAACAACGTTCCAAAACTTCCAACTTATGTTTTATCACTCACCAGGAAGAACCTTATAACAAACCCTTTACTGAATGGGAACTACTTCTGGCCATTTCCTGTTCGCATGATTCTGCACCTGACCCTGATTCCATCCATAATCAACTTCTTCAACACCTCAATCCTCCAAAACGGCAATATCTCCTCCTGCAGTGGTGCCTGTTCTTAAGCCTTGCAAGGATTCATCATCCCTGGACAATTACTGGCCGATAAGCCTGACAAATGTGCCATGTAAACTGCTTGAACGGATGGTTGCCCACAGATTATGCTGGGTACTCGAATCATGTGACTTCTGTCATCTAATCAGTGTGGGTTCTGCGAGGGACAGTCTACTATATACCATCTACTTCGACTGGAAACAGCAATCGGAGAGGTCTTCACAAAACGTCAACGTCTTTTTGAAGTTTTCTTTGTAAACAGTTTCCTCTGTGTGCGAGTTTTGTCGACTGCGACAGTAGTCAGCCGGCCGTGGTGGCCGAGGGGACTGAGGCGCTTCAGTCACGGTCTGCACGGCCACTACGGTCGGGGGTTCGAATCCCCCCTCGGGCATGGATATTTGTGCCGTCCTTAGTCTTAGTTCGTTCATAAGTAGTTTATAAGTTTAGGGACTGATGACCCCGTAGTTAAGTCCCATAGACTTTACAAACATTTGAACATTTGAACAGTAGTCAGCCTGCAGATTCCCACTTGTTAAAACATTTTTAATTAATTCCGTAATTTTTAGATATCAACGTGATATCATAATATTTTTTGACAGTTAAATTAGTGCCGCCACCATGTTTATGAAAACATGGAAAATTATTATTATTATTCTTTTTATTGACCTCACTTGCTCGGTGGCGTATGATATGGTCAAACACATTTACTTTATAAATTCCTAACCAGTATTGCAATGAGAGGTACCACCAATTTAAACCTAATTTTCTCTGTACACTCCCACGTTAACTAATATCTGTTTGCCCTTCCAAAAGTATGAATGATAGGGAAGTTTTCAATTGAAAGATTATAAATAGTTCAGGTGCAATTTATCTACGATAAACCATTCATCCTATCACATGACAAAGCTAATGAAACATTACACAACTTTGAAATAAAATGAGAACCTATACGCAACAGTTAAACAAAATTGACAATTAGCAACATGAAGTAAAGTTCGCTATATGTATATATATTTACATCAACAAAAGACTGGCTGAGTCAAGGAAGAAGGAAACCTACTATGGAAGAATAATTATTCAAACTACTACCACAGATACACAAACTCAAAGGGCAGATGAAGTTTTCCAATTTGAACATATAACCCCGGTTATAAAAATAAAGAGAAAATCCTTCAAAAACAGCAATATACTGGCCCTAGCAATGATGCAGGCGACACATTACGAAATATTTGGAGAAAAAGATGGGTATGTACAGCAGTCGGCAGCGGCAGGTGATGACTGCAGACCACAGCTGAAATAAAACGCGACCGTTTTCTCACTTCGTTCTGTGAAGTAGAAACGATATTTAAACTAGCAGCCACTCTAGCGTCGGCACTGCTAGACAGACAATGGCTGCACAATTTTATATCGCGAGTAGACAAGTCGATCGTAGTTTACTTGTGAAGCAGTGTTCACAAGTGCAAATCACCAAGTCAAACTTTGTGATTCAATACTCAATTCGCCATAGAAATTCGGAATGTGTTTTTAGGTATTGCTTTTGAATTACTTTCACAGCAGCTGTAATTGAAATACCATCACCTTACAGGCAGGCATTTCCTTTTCCTTATGTCTCAATTAGCGTTTTCGCCTAATTTGCCATTACTTCCAAATTACCATCATCATCACTGATAAGTATATTTGTTTCTATTTCTTCTCTTGAAGTATTCAGAGAATGAAAGAAATCTGAAGATGATTGCGGAGTTTTCTTCATTTTTTAATTATCGTGCCGTCACCAACTTATCTGATGTGGCGTAGTATATACCAATAATTGTTGCTCTCGCCGCGGCGGATTAGTCGCGCGTACTGGAGCGCCGTGTTGCGGTGCGTGCGGCCGCCCGCCGTCGGGGGTTCGAATCCCCACTCGTCGTCTTTAGTGTAAGGTAGTTCATAAGTAGTTTGTAAGTCTAGGGACTGATGACCCCGTAGTTAAGTGCCTTAAGCTTTACAAACATTTTTTGTTGTTGTTTTCATACTCGTAATGTTTCAAATTATTTACACAACCAAATTTTTAAAGCATCTTCTAAATTTCACATTCTACGTTTCTAATTTCGTACCTGAGGATTCAGTTTCCTCCTACTTACGTTTCTGTTTTTACTCTGCATTTTGGGGTACTAAAGTGTTTTTCAGCTGCGATATTGTTACAATTTGATGCGTTACCAACATGGTTTTGCTTTTGCTCGTGTTAAGTCTCTTCTGCATCCCTCTTCAGTCGACTATATGTTTATCTGATATTTTAAACAGTTATTAAATAGATGTAAATGACACTGTACGGTTTACTTTTCACTCTCATCATGTTTAGTGACACTATCTCAGTTTCGATGATCAGCTGTCTTGTAATATATTAACATGAATATATATATATACGATGCACTCACCACTCATTCGATTCCCCAATCAATTCTAATTTCTTAGGTCTTACATGCCACCGAAAACTTCTATACCTACCGTGATTCTGAAAAAAATGGTCAATTCCGCACTAATAGCCGAAATAGGTGTCGATATTTTATTTCAGTGAACGAAACTTGCACTGTTTTCCATCCGGCGCCCCGTAGTACACACAATGCTTAAAGCTATGTTTGTTTCCTTGCTATAACTGTAAGTTTTATCTTAAGGGTTATATAGATATCATTTTACATTGTTTTCCAGATTAAAATTCTGTCAATGTTTTTACAGAGCCGTCGATGCTGGAATAACTGTTGTGAACGAAGTTGGTTTAGACCCAGGAATAGACCATCTTCTTGCCATGGAGTGCTTTGAAGAAATTCATCAAGCCGGAGGCAAAGTGGAATCGTTCATTTCTTACTGCGGAGGTACGCTGCCATTGTAAAGTAACGTGAACATCGCTTTGGACTATTCATCACTTTCGTTTGTAACTTTTATGTCTTTCTTTCCAGCTATTTTTCAACATTTTCTCACTTGCTTTGAAGTTGTAGGCTGTCAAAATCCGGTCGTTCATAAAACAGGTCAACATTTCAATAGCAGCAATCGAGATCGAGCTCAATTGAGATAGGATAGTAGTCCTATATCCCGCAGCACCTTAAGGAACATATCCCCCATTGCTTCACATCATAAATCTTTCGTGTTGATGACTGATAGTTTGGTGCGCAGGAAACTATCTAGTCAAGAATGTGAGGTACAGCACAAAAAATGACTTAGAATCTTAGATGCAACTGAAGCAGAAACTGAGTCACAAGTCTTGTTATACTTTCGTGACGATGATTTAATTGGGAATTGAGATGGTTGCCTCTGGATTCAGAGGAAGGAAGTGTGCCCAATTGTGCAATTGAGTTCACAAAGTAGAAACTGACTGAGACCTCAACAGGAAGGACATAGACTTAATACAAGACATGTACCTAAGATAATAACAGAGCCACACTCATACATGACAAAATCCCAGTAGTTACTTATTCATTGGGTCAACCTCTTCATTTGGAAAGGAAATATTTGTCGAGATAAAAATATTTAAGCTTCTGAATACAGTAATAAAATACAAATCGTAGAGTACATTAGTTGTCTAAAATAACAGAAGCCTAAAAACAAGGACGATAAGCTCAGAATTTGTCTAAAGAAATCAGGAATCTGAGAAACCACTCAATATACTGTGCATATCTAAACACCATTTAGATTCAGAACAGACATTTTAAATGTTAAGTATTAAGAATTAGCTACTTCGTACTGAAGAAATAATACGAAGAGAATAGGAGTTCTCGTGTACATGTTCATAATCATAATTTCAAACTATTGGCACTTGTATATTTTGCATAGAGTAACAGATGGAACCATGTTCATTTGAAGTTGTACCGCCTAATAATAAAAGTACAGATAAATTAAATTGTAGCCATTTAATTTAAACTTAGTAGCTACTGTCTACTATACCTATATTCATAAATAATCACTTGAAAAACAGTTCTTCGGTTGCGGAAGTTTTGGTAAAATTTTTACTTTACCATGGTTTCGGTTTCTCTAGGGGAGCCTTCATCAGAAGTAAAACAGTTGTTTACCTATGAATAAAAAATTTAAAAGTAATACAAATTATAGAGATAGTATGTAACATCATATCATACGATACGATCTCACAAATTACTTACAAATGAATATATAGTCAGCAGATAGTCTTGAGCGATAAAAATTAAAAAAAAATTTAAAAAAATTGCACATTGCAATTTTTTTAAAAACAAGTAAGACAACGCGTTGCTAATGGTCGCGTGTGCGGGCAGTACTGCCGGTGGCATCAGACTGACAGGCGAACATGCCGATATATCGCGCCAATAGCAGCACTTTACATGCATAGTCAACTGATATGGTTACTTACTAGAATTGACAAAAGCACATGGCATGTAGGAGAAGTATGTTACTAGATGACAAAATAGTTTGAAAATTACACAAAGTGAGTATATAATAAGAGAGCGGAGGAAAACAATATTTGAGGCTACAGACTGAAAACTGGGTACAATATTTCACATTACGTGATTCTGAGTAAGGGCTTTACGTCATCAAAAAAGTTTTTATTACGCAACAGCAATTGTTCATTGAGAATAAATTGGTCATTACGAGAAAAATGTTCCTAATTTCTAGTTGTTCAAGCATGTCAAGTCTGAAACCTTTCTTTTCTGTGTGCAAAATACCAACATCGTGAACTTCTTTAGGTTTGTGGCCTGTGGTCAGAATGTGCTCAGCAAATGACGAATTATACATGTTTGTACCTTTTTTCCTAAGAGATGCTCTTTATATCTGACAGAGAAGGGTCGTCCACGATGTCCTATGTAATAGGCTCGGCAGGTGTCACAGGAAATTTTATTTTAATCGCCTGAGTTTTGCAACGGCGAACGTCTAGGTTTTAAGTTATGGATAAGCTTATCTTTCAGACGGTTATTTGTAGAAAATTCTATGTTGCAGTCGTATTTATTTCTAAGGAGACGTTGTAACCTATATCCGGCTAATATTTTCACGTTCCTGTTGTGACGTCATAAAATGTTTTTCCTTCTGTTTTTCTAGGTTAAACCAGATTTTAAATTCTGGGTCAGCTAAAATAGCTAATTGGCCATAATGAGCTGGTAACCCATTGAATACTGGATGAACATAAACGCTGACTATGTTCTCAATAACATACCAGGTTTCTATTTCATTGGGGAAATCCACAGATATACAGGGTGTTACAAAAAGGTACGGCTAAACTTTCAGGAAACATTCCTCACGCACAAAGAAAGAAAATATGTTATGCGGACATGTGTCCAGAAACGCTTAATTTCCATGTTAGAGCTCACTTTATTACTTCTCTTCAAATCACATTAATCATGGAATGGAAACACAGAGCAACAGAACGTGCCAGCGTGACTTCAAACACTTTGTTACAGGAAATGTTCAAAATGCCCTCCGTTAGCGAGGATACATGCATCCACCCTGCGTCGCATGGAATCCCTGATTCACTGATGCAGCCCTAGAGAATGGCGTATTGTATCACAGCCTCCACAATACGAGCACGAAGAGTCTCTACATTTGGTACCGGGGTTGAGCAGACAAGAGCTTTCAAATGCCCCCATAAATGAAAGTCAAGAGGGTTTAGGTCAGCAGAGCGTGGAGGCCATGGAATTGGTTCCGCCTCTACCAATCCATTGTTCACCGAATCTGTTGTTGAGAAGCGTACGAACACGTCGACTGAAATGTGCAGGAGCTCCATCGTGCATGAACCACATGTTGTGGCGTACTAGTAAAGGCACATGTTCTAGCAGCACAGGTAGAGTATCCCGTATGAAATCATGATAACGTGCTCCAGTGAGCTAAATACTAAAATTTGCTGCAACATGGAAATTAAGCGATTCCGGACACATGTCCACATAACATATTTTCTTTCTTTGTGTGGGAGGAATGTTTCCTGAAAGTTTGGCCGTACCTTTTTGTAATACCCTGTATATACTCTTGTGCTGCCTCTCAAAAGAAGAAGAAAAATAATAAGCTTGGATATTTTCAATAATAGTGTTTGAAGTAGTCTGAAAAAATAGATAAATTTTTATATCTTTTTCTGCTCAATCTAATTATAAGTCTAAACCTTCCCGCTAGAATAGTAACATAAAGCATAGCCAGCCAAGTTTCTGTTCATCCAGTATTAAATGGATTACTAACCCATAAAAGCCAATTAGCCATAGATGTGTTGTTGTTGAGGCCTTCAGTCTGCAGACTGGTTTGATGCAGCTCTCCACGCTACCCTTTCCTGTGCAAGACTCTTCATCTGAGAATACGTACGGCAACCAACATGCTTTTGAATCTGCTTACTGTATTCGTCACTCGGTCTCCCTCTCCTTATAATACTAAGTAGACGATTCCTTGATGTCACAGAATGTGTCCCTCCAACATATTCCTTCTCCTAGTCAGGATATTCCAGAAACTAATTTTGTCTCCAATTCTATTGAGCACATCCTTATTATTTACATGATCTACCTATCTAATCTTCATCAGTCGTCAGTAGCACCACATTTCGAAAGCTTTTATCTTTATGTCTGAACTCCTTACTGTCCACGTTTTACTCCTATACAATTCTACACTCCAGACAAATGCTTTCAGAAAGGACTTCCTAACATTGAAGCTAATATTGGATGTCAACAAATTTCGCTTCTTCAGAAACGCTTTTCTTCCCATACCCATTTTGCATTTTATATCTTTACTTCGGCCATCAGAAGTTAACCTGCTACCTGAATAATAAAACTCATCTACTACTTTTATTTTCTCATTACCTAATCCAATTCCTTCAATATCACATGATTTTCTGACATTAAATTCTAGTACCATAGTTTTACTCTTGTTAATGTTCATCTTATACCTTCCTCTCAAGACACTGACCATTCCCAGAACGAAACTTTCACTGTGCAGCGGAGTGTGCGCCGATATGAAACTTCCTGGCAGATTAAAATTGTGTGCCGGAACCGGGACTCGAACCTGGGACCTTTGCCTATCGCGGGCAAGCGCACTACCGACTGTACTATCCCGACACGACTCACGTTGCCGCCTCACAACTTCACTTCCGCCAGTACCTCGCCTCCTACTTTCCAAACTTCACAGAAGCTCTCCTGCGAACCATGCAAGACTAGCACTCCTGGAAGAAAGAATATGGTGGAGACATGGCTTAGCGCCGGCCGCGGTGGCCGCGGGGACTGAGGCGCTTCAGTCACGGTCTGCACGGCCACTGCGGTCGGAGGTTCGAATCCCCCCTCGGGCATGGCTATTTGTGCCGTCCTAGTTCGTAAGTAGTTCATAAGTAGTTTGTAAGTTTAGGGACTGATGACCCCGTAGTTAAGTCCCATAGACTATACAAACATTTGAACATTTTGAACATGGCTTAGCCACGGCCTAAGGGATGTTTCCAGAGTGAAACTTTCACTCTGCAAGGGAGTGTGCGCTGAAATGAAACTTCCTGGCAGATTAAAATTCTGTGTGTACAGATTGAACAACATTTTGGAAAGGCTATAACCTGTCTCACTCCCTTCGCAACCACTACGAATCTTTCACGACTTTCGACTCCATGACCTTCGACTCTAATAACCTCTGTCTGGTTTCTGTACAAGTTAATTATATCTCTTCGCTCTCTATATATTACGCCTGCTACCTTCAGAATTTGAAAGAGTGTATTCCAGTCAACATCGTCAAAAGCTTTCTCCAGATCCACAAATGCTAATGCTACTGATGACTGCTTAACTCAGCTTTCGGAAATTCTTTCACGAAAGAAAACAATGCAAATACTCCAGAATTTGTATCACAATGAGCCACAATGGGTGATAAGGTACTGCCTATTGCGACACCGTCAGTCTATTCAAAATATCGGTCACAGAATAAAAAATACATTGAGGTGAGAATGTGCATAAACAAATCAAAACGTTACCCTTCTAGCTACTCGCTAATCAGCAACAGTGATTCCTGAAATCGCACTCGAGTGAAAAGTGTGACCACGTCGAATCTAACAAGATTACGTCTTTGAGTCGACGGTCTAAATCTTCTGAGTTTCGGATGTGGTGCTCATATTTTCCTACCATGGGTAGATATTTAGCCAAATGGTTTGTGGGCGCCCCAGTGTTGCTATCAATCGGACGAAGAACCACAGTATCTTTTTGAACCTTAGGCAAACCGTATAACCTGGGAGGAACAGGTGCCTGTGTACCACTATCTTGTCCACGACATCAGAGATCGTGCTATTATTGTCTAGTTTCCAACGTTCTTCATTTAATTTTGTTCGTGGGATCCTTATGTGCCGGCCGCGGTGGCCGAGGGGACTGAGGCGCTCCAGTCACGGACTGCACGGCCACTACGGTCGGGGGTTCGAATCCCCCCTCGGGCATGGATATTTGTGCCGTCCTTAGGATTAGCTAGTTCATAAGTTGTTTGTAAGTTTAGGGACTGATGACCCTGTAGTTAAGTCCCATAAGCTATACAAACATTTGAACATTTTTGGTCCTTATATAGTAGTCAATATGCCAGGTCGTCCAATAACTGCTTTATTTTGTTTAAATACATTGATCTGGAGAGGACGTCGGTTGAGCTTCCTTTATCCGCCATTAAAATAACTATCTTGGAATCCAATCATAACGATCGAAATGCTTAGGACGTCAGTGCACAGGGCATAATCCATATCAGACACGAACATTTTAACTTATGAGTTACGTCACTTTCGCACCGTTATCTCACAGAACGAATTTTTAAATGTGGGATTAACTGGGCCTTACAGCCGCCACGTGCTAGAGAAAGTGGGGAACTCGAGGACAGTGAAGAACTAAGCAGAATGTTCATCAAAAATATGTTCAAATGTTTGTTAAGCTTATGGGACTTAACTACGGGGTTATCAGTCCCTAAACTTACAAACTACTTATCAACTAGCTTATCCTAAGGACGGCACAAATATCCATGCCCGAGGGGGGAACTCGAACCCCCGACCGTAGTGGTCGTGCAGACCGTGACTGAAGCGCCTTAGTCCCCTCGGCCACCGCGGCCGGCAGAATGTTCATCTTGCCAAATGTCGGTGGTGCTTCATCAAAGTTGGAAGATTATTGTAAAAGCATAAAGTTAAATGTTTCTTCTAACCGCCAAGGGAAATAAGTGCTCTTATAGGCTCAGCGAAGGACGACCTTGGCTTAAGGAGACCTGGTGTCTATCAGGTACCCGGTAACTGCAGATCACCATACATCAGACAAACTTGTCACACCGCGGAGGACAGGTGTGTGGAACATCGGCGATACACGCATCTGGACCAGCCATAAAAATCAGCAGTGGCTGAGCATTGTCTCAGTACAGGGCACCGTATGGGTTATCAGAACTCCAAAATTCTCGTCATGTCTTTCTCCCCTCCCTGACCGTTACCCTCACCACCATCTTCGTCCACAGCTCTGCCCCCCTCCCCTAAGATTTCCTCTCTTACATTGACAGTTCCTTCACGAACTATGTGGTTGTCGCTAACTTTATCCTTTCTTCACGCCCAGCCACTGAACTTCGACGGTGCAATTTTTGTCCCCCTGCTTTGGCGCGATTCAATTCCCCACCCAAAACCCACTCGCCCCGAGAGCAACACCACCCCGACGCTATCCTCACCTCTCCTAACCTCCTGGGCCGCCTAAAAGCGGATGTACCTGACCTCATTGGGTGTGACCATGCCTCCGTTGTCCTCACCATAGATCCCATGGCCACCTGGCCTGTACTCCCCTTCCTGAACCCCTCTCCCAAGATTATCCATGACTACACCCACACTGACTGGGATGCCTACCATCATACCATTGACTCCTCGCCTCAGTCACCAACCACCCTCTACCTCTCCATACCTCTGCTGATATTGACCACGCCACATACTTCCTTCACCAGACTGTTGCTGATGCCCACATTCCTACCAAAGCCATCCACCCTCACCCTCCGTACACAGGCTGTGCTCCTCCTCCGTGAACCTCGTACACTCCTCTGCCACTAGCAAATCTAGTGCCTCATCAGAAACCTTTTGAACACAAAAAGACGCCGGGAATGCCGCCAGGCATGAACCCGGCATAGCCGGCCGCGGTGGCTGAGGAGACTGAGGCGCTCCAGTCACGGTCTGCACGGCCACTACGGTCGGGGGTTCGAATCCCCTCTCTGGCATGGATATTTGTGCCGTCCTAGTTCGTAAGTAGTACATAAGTAGTTTGTAAGTTTAGGGACTGATGACCCCGTAGTTAAGTCCCATAGACTATACAAACATTTGAACATTTTGAACATTTGAATCCGGCATAATGCCTCACTCCCTGTGAATTGTCCAAGTACTGGCACGCCTTCCATCGCCTTACTGTCAGTAGCTCCGTTCCACAATATCCACTCCTTCACAACAACCTTCCTTTCCCTCACAATGCTAGTAAGGCAGAACACTCTGCCACCTACCTTTCCGATGTCTTTTCCATCCCTTATAATCTTTGTTTGATTATTACCTCTTTCCTGATGTCCACGATCGTACCAACACCTGAGTCCCCATGCTGGACCCTGGCTTCCAGTACTTGGACCACATCCCCCTCTCAGAACTTACCACACCCATCATTGCCCTTGACACTGAATCATCACTATGCACTAAACACAACACCGTCCCTGGTCATGACTGCCTAATGTACAGGCACCTTTGTGCCTATTCCCGACTCATTCCACACCGCCCTCGCTTCCCTCTACACTGTCATCCATTACACTGGCTTCTTCCCCTAACTGTGGAAGACATCCTGGATCCTCATGTCCCACAAACCTGGTAAGCCACCCTCCAATGCCTCATCCTACCATCCCATCAGCCTCACCTCGGTGCGCAGTAAGGTTCTGGAAACCATCCTTTCCTGTCGTGTCCACCAACATCTCTGTCAACACCAGCTCCTTCCCCACTCTCAATGTGGCTTCCAATCATTCTTCTCTGTCAATGACCATCTCCTCCTCCTCACTCACCTACACTCCGTCCAGATGAATTCCGATCGTTCCGCCATTTTTCTCTCCCATGACATCGAGAAGGTCTGTGGCAGAGTGTGCCATTCTAGTCTCCTTTTCAAGCTCCAAACCTACACCCTTCCTATTAATTATAACCGTTTCTTCGTTTCCTTCCTCGCCCATCGCCCAACCTGTGTCACTGCCAACAATTCCAACTCCCGTTTGTTCTACCCCTCCACCAGGGTGCCCCAGGGCTCTGTCCTTTCCCCCCTCCTCTACCTCATATACTCGGCAGACATGCCACAACCCCAGCCTCCCATCATATCTCCTACAGTATGCTGATGACACCGCCGTCCTAGCCATTGCTCCTTCCCTTGATCACTCCCAAAACCTACTCCAGTCTCAACTCTACTAATTCTCCACATGGTGTAACTAGTGGCTCCTTACTGTCAACCCCACGAAATCCCAGGCAATCATCATAGGTCACGCTCTCCGCTCCTTCCACCACCGAGACCTCCACATCCCCTCACATCTCCACATCCCGTCACATCCCTCAAACCAAAACCCTCAAATACTTAGGCCTCACCCTTGACCACTCCCTGTCTTGGAAACCTCACCTTCAAACAACCCATCAGAAAGCCCTCTCTCACATTAAACTGCTCAAGCTCCTCTCCGGTCTGACATCAAGACTTAACTCCTCCACCATCGTATATACCTACCATTCCTTAATGCATCCCGTCTTATGTAGTTTCCAACCAGCTTGGGTTGGGATTCAGTTTCATTTTAAAAGTGCTCCGTTCAGTGTTGTGTCAGTGTGCAGTTACCTTCATTTGGTTTTAAGACTTTAGCAACTGCCGAACAGGCAGAACAGAGTGTTGCCATGTATTTTTACCAGTGTTTTGATACTCGTCACCGATATGTCAATCTTCAACTTGGTTTTAGACACTGTGGCAGTTTCTAATACTTAATACGTGTTTCTTTAACGTCTCCTCTTTTATTGTATTCATACACCATTTTATCACTATTGTAATTTACGTTCTACATCTATTCTCTCCTTTTTTTAAGAATTTAACTTCTTGTCCATTCAGTATGTCTTTCTGGCCGAAAGACATACTGCCCATCCGGGCATGAAATACAAATAAAGAGAAAAAAGAAAAACGCACCCAAATGTGCGTTCGCCGCACCTGCAGATGTCGGGCAGTTGTGCCGATGAAATGTTGTGTGAGTTTAGCTACAGAATCCGACGTCTTACCTGATAGCCTTATTTACAATTGATTCGACCAGAAAGACTGAAGCAACACAACATTGAAGGGAACTGAAAAATGTTAGGTGGAGTGAGGTGTATAAGACAATGGATATTAAGTTCAGAGTCCATGCACTTCCATTTAATTTATCTCAATTTTAGCTGTTTTACCAGGAAAGGCGTGGAATATGGCACTTATGGCGTATCGAATAAACTCTACAGAAAAGGATGGGGACAAGAGAAGATATGTAATTACTTCGTTACTACACTACGTATTGTTCTTTAGTATGATGAGTTATAGAAAATCAGAATTATTACATGTTATCTCTAAGTTAATAACTTGTGAAAGAAAATATAAAATTTGGAGCACAGCTGCAAGAGAAACAAGGATATGACTGAGAACTTAATGAGGAACACCGTCAGCAATGCAACGACAATGATGGAAGTCATTTCTTTCGATATATTTTTTAAAAGCAAACTTCTGTTCGGCTTTTCAGAAATAGCAGTGTGTGTAGAACAGTCACGTATCTTATGTTGGGTTGAATATTCGCAGAACAATCGAATATACCAAATAAAAATGTGCTGCTTTCTGTGGGCTCCTTGTATTACTGAATGTACCCAGTTGTCGATATGCGTATTTGTCAAAATTCGCATTGCAAACCTTAGATTAGATTAGATTAATACTTGTTCCTTAGATCATGTATACGACATTTCGTAATGATGTAGAACGTGTCAGTTTAGTAAATTTTGTCTATACTTGACAATCTATATTTTAAGAATTTTTTATTTTTATTTTTTTAAGTTTTATCTAAAAATTCATCTACATTGTAAAAGGAGTTGCCATTCAGAAATTCCTTTAATTTCTTTTTAAATACTAGTTGGCTATCTGTCAGACTTTTGATGCTACTTGGTAAGTGACCAAAGACTTTTGTGGCAGCATAATTCACCCCTTTTTGAGCCAAAGTTAGATTTAACCTTGAATAGTGAATATCATCCTTTCTCCTAGTGTTGTAGCTATGCACACTGCTATTACTTTTGAATTGGGTCGGATTGTTAATAACAAATTTCATGAGTGAATATATATATATATATTGTGAAGCTACAGTGAGTATCCCTAGATCCCTAAATAAATGTCTGCAGGATGCTCTTGGGTGGGCTCCAGCAATTATTCTGATTACACGCTTTTGTGCAATGAATACTTTTTTACTCAATGTTGAATTGCCCCAGAATATGATCCCATATGAAAGCAGTGAATGAAAATAGGCGTAGTAAGCTAATTTACTGAGATTTATATCACCAAATTTTGCAATGACTCTGATAGCATAAGTAGCTGAACTCAGACGTTTCAGGAGATCTTCAATATGTTTCTTCCAATTCAGTCCCTCGTCAATGCAAACACCTGAAAATTTTGAATATTCTACCTTAGCTACAGATTTATGTTCAAAGTCTAAATTTATTAATGGTGTCATGCCATTTACTGTATATACTGGGTTTTATCAAAGTTTAATGAGAGTCCATTTGTAGAGAACCACTTAATATTGCAGATCTCCTGAAAGTCTGCAGTATCATTTTCTCCAAGTTAATCACTGTATTTAATCAGTATATAATACACGATAAAACAACATTAACATATAGAGGCACGGCCTTTCCTGTCTGTCCTTGTTTAAAACATCAGTTGGAAGTTACTGAACGTACTAAATGGTAGTCGCAAGATAAAGTCATCTGAACAATAATGTCACATCTTACTTTAAAATTCGTTCACCAGAAAGCTTTCTGTCAGACAGTGTTATCTCCGACGTTGGTAGCTATTTTGACTCACCTGAAACAAAGTAACACACTCTTTGCCATTTAGTATGTACGTGTGTGCATTTCAAGTGATCGGATACTAAGGCGGGTTCGTCTGCACAGGCTTGCCGGCGCCCGAGTGCTCCGACAACCCGCTGAGGTACAAGTTCAGCTGGAGCCCTCTGTCCGTCCTGAGGAACGTCATGGGCACAGCGCGCTACACTATGAATGGAAAGGTAAGCCATCCCATTACTAGGGGACCCACAAGTACTTTGTTGCTTTTCTGATACTTGGACAGAGAGAATCGCTGTCACTCTCCACCGCGGTGGAGTGGCCGAGCGCTCTTGGGTGCCTTGCCGCGGAGCGCAGGGTTGTTCCCTGTCGGATGTTCGAGTCCTCCCTCGGTTTTATGTGTGTGTTTGTGTGTGTGTGTGTGTGTGTTGGCCTTAGGTTAGTTTAAGTAGTTTGTAAGCCTAAGGACTGATAACGACAGAAGTAAATGCAAATGTTTGTAATGTCTATGGGACTTAACTACGGGGTCATCAGTCCCTAAACTTACAAACTACTTATGAACTACTTACGAACTAGGACGGCACAAATATCCATGCCCGAGGGGGGATTCGAACCCCCGACCGTCCGACCGTAGTGGCCGTGCAGACCGTGACTGGAGCGCCTCAGTCTCCACGGCCACCGCGGCCGGCAAACGACAGAAGTCCCATAGATTTATAAATATTTGAAAATTTTGCTGTCACTCTCTGAAAACAGATCTACTACTAGTGGTAGATGGATACTCGGAAATGCCAATAGCTCACGTTGGATAAGTCGCCGGGTGCTAGCAAAAGCTCCTAAGGTTAATACACAGTGCTTTTTTTTTTTTTTTTTTTTTTTTTTTTACAGGCAAAGATTAAATATTTTGGCTGTGGATTTAATAGAAATGCAAATGTCCTGTAATAAATAAACATGTCAAAATAAAGTTATATTTAAATATACATAAATCAAACACAATCTGTAAAAATTTAAAGTTTTTAAGATAATGGAGGTACTGAAGAATAAAATGAAGAAATAATAAGACATACCAGTACGAGTTTCTGGTAATCCCAGTCACCACTTAAAGACTTAAAGTAAATTAAAAAATGAGCCACTCACTCGTTTATAGTGTATTCGTATGACTTGGTCAGATCCTAAGTATTGACCTTCACCTACTCAGGAGGATGTCATCTGGAATGACAACACTGGTATTCTACGGATCGGAGGTTGGAATATTAGATCCCTCAAACGGGTAGGGACGTTAGAAAATTTAAAAAGGTAAATGGGTTAGATATAGCGGAGATAAGTGAAACTGGAATTCGGTAGTAGGAAAAGGAAGGGAAGGAAAAATAGTAGGTGAATGTGTACTGGGTAAAAGGAATGAAATAGGGAAGCCGCCTGGTAGAATTTTGCACGGAACATAATTTTAGCATAACAAACACCCAGTTTAAGAATCACGAAAGATGGTTGTATACGTGGAAGAGACCAGGAGACACTGGAAGGTACCAGATAAATTTTATAATGGTAAGACATTGATTTCGGAACCAGGTTTTAAACTGTAAGACATACCCAGGGGCATAAGTGGACTCTGACCATATATTATTGATCATTACCTGTAGGCTAAAACTGAAGAAATTGCAGACACGTAGGAAAATAAGATGGGTCCTAGATAAAATGAAGGGTCTAGAAGTTATTGAGAGTTTCAGACGGAGCTTTAGGCAATAATTGACGGAAATTGTGGGAAATAACACTAATGGCTCTCAGAGATGAAATAATGAAGGCAGCAGACGACTAAATGGGTAAACGTTACTTGTGAGTTTGGTAGAATTGTCGCTAAATATGCACACAGAAAACATGAAAGAACATTAATTCATTAAAACCTTATGGCTGCTAAAGCAGGAATTGAATAATTTTATACATTAACCTCTAAATTTCGTACATTCAACTAGGGAAATGAGTCATTCACCAAGTTCATTAAATTTATTTTCTTACAACTATATCTATAAATGTGAATGTCTGTTCAGTGTACGCTTATCACGTCCGAACGACAAGACGCAAAGACTTAAATATTTGTACAGTTACTAATTTATACCTGAGGAAGGTTTTAGGCACGGTTTTATAGCGATCTGATAGATATTTAGCAATTTGAAGAATATAACGCGAAATGCGGGACAATAATTACTCTTTGAAAATTATATTTACTCTTTGAAAATGGTTTTATTTGTTGCATTGTTGGTTGTGGGTTGATAATGATAAAAGGGTGGAGTATATTGGAATGGAAAGTTATCGGTGTATATAAAATTCTACGTGTGTTTGTGTGTGTGTGTGTGTGTGTGTGTGTGTGTGGGGGTGTGTGTGTGTGTTAATATTTCGCTCTGCAGTGAAAACTACAGAACGCAAACAATGGTCTGTGTGTAATTGTTGTCCCAAGTAGTTCTATGCTGATAGCTTTAAGGGGGTGGAAGATATGGTGGTTGAAAGTCGTCAAATTATAAAAAAAATTGGGACTGAAGTCCAGCGATGACGTAACTCTATAGCAAGAAGGTTACATACAGCGAAACGTGATGCCACAGACCATATCTTTGGTCTATGCGTGCTACAATGTCTTCAGCTCTTTTTCTGTAAGCATAAGCGTAGGAATAAGGGAATATAAGAATAAATAAATAAAGCAGTAAAAATTTCTTTTAATACCTCTTTAAAGAAATCGATTTTACGTTTCGCGCATTATACCAAGTGATCGATCTGTAATATTATTACAATCATTATTGTTGAATTTCGTGATTGGATTCTTCGAAACGAGTGCATTTTTATGTGTGATTTGATCTACACTACTTACTATTCAGTCTCATAGCACACTACTAAAAGATAGCTTACCTATCACGAGAGCCACGTTTTTAAGCAGTGGCGGCGCTAGGCGTCGGCGATGTCGGCAAACGCCGACGGCCTCGCGCCTGTGAGGGCCTCGCAAAACATTGTTAAAATTTCAGATTTGTTTTTCCTTTTTTATATTTGATGTTTAACGGCGCTTTTCAACTGCTAGGTTATGTAGCGACGACTTGCATCTAACTTACACTAGCTTAATGAAAGGACGAACACAACATCTGTAACCAAGGATAGGATTCGACCCCCGACGAAAGCGATTTCGCTCACCGTGGTATGACGCCTTAGTGCGCTAAGCCCGGCCGGCAGTATTTATTTTCGTATGAGTGCAGCAATGAAGTAATTTTTAGTTAAAGACTTGCAAAATTAGAAAACAATTTGGAAGAAGTATCCCGAAATGTTTATATAACAATCAGAATCACGCTCACAGTTCCAGTCAGTACAGGTTCGGCCGAGAGGAGCTTCACAAAGTTAAAATTGATCAAGATTTACTTGACAAGCACCGTGAGGCAAGAAACACGATCTTCGTTGTCAGTAGTATCAACTGAAGCCAAAATAGCGGTTAGTATTAATTAAGATGTGATCTTAAAAAAATTCAGTGAGACGAAAAGCCGAAAAGTTTCTTTGTTTTAATTTGTATATGATTATTGTAATTTTTGCCATTGGAATAATACTTGCATATTATACTAATAAAATTTTAGTATAATGAGTATTGATGTACAATTAAGCTCATTTTATTTTTTTTTCCTTACTGGAAAAATGAAAGGGACCTCGCAAAGACGAGTTCGCCGACGCCCAGTTTTCGTCTAGCGCCGCCACTTTGTTTAAGCTAGTAAATTATATGTCAATCTGTAATGTGTGATGACTAGTGACGGTTTATGTGATGTTTATTCTGAAAAATGAAGGTAACTTACTTTGTGAATGTGGATGGTGTTTAAATACGTTGGCGCAGGTGGTAGAGATCCCGGAGGGCGGCGCGCTGCTGTCGGAGGTGCGCGACCTGGACTTCCTGCCCGGCTTCGCGCTGGAAGGCTTCCCCAACCGCGACTCCACCAAGTACGCCGCGCTCTACGACGTGCGCGAGGCGCACACCCTGCTGCGCGGCACGCTGCGCTACAGAGGTAGGCCTACGCCCGCCTAACATATACGAGGTGCATTCAACTTCTAAGGCCTCCCATTTTTTTTCTAATTAACTACTCACCCGAAATCGATGAAACTGGCGTTACTTCTCGACGTAATCGCCCTGCAGACGTACACATTTTTCACAACGCTGACGCCACGATTCCATGGCAGCGGCGAAGGCTTCTTTAGGAGTCTGTTTCGACCACTGGAAAATCGCTGAGGCAATAGCAGCACGGCTGGTGAATGTGCGGCCACGGAGAGTATCTTTCATTGATGGAAAAAGCCAAAAGTCACTAGGAGCCAGGTGAGGTGAGTAGGGAGCACGAGGAATCACTTCAAAGTTGTTATCACGAATAAAACGTTGCGTAATGTTAGCTCATGTGCGGGTGCGTTGTCTCGGTGAAACAGCACACGCGCAGCCCTTCCCAGACGTTTTTCAAAAAATGTTTGTAAAGTCTATGGGACTCAACTACGGGGCTATCAGTCCCTAAACTTACAAACTACTTATGAACTAACTAAGATTAAGGACGGTACAAATATCCATGCCCGAGGGGGGATTCGAACCCCCGACCGTAGTGGCCGTGCAGACCGTGACTGAAGCGCCTCAGTCTCCTCGGCCACCGCGGCCGGCCAGACGTTTTTGTTACAGTGCAGGAAGGAATTTGTTCTTCAAAACATTTTCGTAGGATGCACCTGCTACCGTAGTGCCCTTTGGAACGCAATGGGTAAGGATTACGCCCTCGCTGTCCCAGAACGTAGACACCATTTTTTCAGCACTGGTGGTTACCCGAAAGTTTTTGGTGGCGGTGAATCTGTGTGCTTCCATTGAGCTGACTGGCGCTTTGTTTCTGGATTGAAAAATGGCATCCACGTCTCATCCATTGTCACAACCGACGAAAAGAAAGTCCCATTCCTGCTGTCGTTGCGCGTCAACATTGCTCGGCAACATGCCACACGGGCAGCCTTGTGGTCGTCCGTCAGCATTCGTGGCACCCACCTGGATGGCACTTTTCGCATTTTCAGCTCGTCATGCAGGATTGTGTGCACAGAACCCACAGAAATGCCCACTCTGGGGGCGATCTGTTCAACTGTCATTCGGCGATCCCCCAAAACCATTTTCTCCACCTTCTCGATCATGTCGTCAGACGGGCTTGTGGGAGCCCGAGGTTGTTTCGGTTTGTTGTCACACGATGTTCTGCCTTCATTAAACTGTCGCATCCACGAACGCACTTTCCACACATCCATAACTCCATCATCACATGTCTCTGTGGTGTCGCCCAAGTCTAAAGTGCGCGCCACCTACTTTCGCCGCGCGCCGCCATGCACGCACGGCGCGGCGTTCTTATGACGTCAGCCACGAGCGCCCTCTGCTACAACTCCGCTCGTGGCCACCACTGAACGACATCGTTTACTTGGAACTGAGATAGGAACCAGTTAACACTTCGGAATCAGATAGGCACCAGTGAAGACTTGACTATCGGATAGGCACTAGGCAGGCCTCTAGCTCAACTATGTATCAGCATTCTGCAGTACTGAGCTATGTAAATGTTAAGTATTACTAAGGCTCTAAGAAATATAGATCTCGCTCTAATTTACTCTAGTGTTTCTAGTTTCTGCTGTTCCACTGGCTGGTCACCTCCTACCTGCACAAGCGTGCATCCTTTATTCCTGTGTCGGTCTTTCTACTTGGCCACCGACACCTACGACGGAAACGAGACACAAAAGCGGCGACGAGGCTGGGACACAAAAGTCTCCTTCAACTGTCGATGAATTTCAATTGGTGTCACATCACGCAAATTCAGAAAACGAATGATTGCACGCTGTTCAAGTAAGGAAAACGTCGCCATTTTAAGTATCTAAAACAGTTCTCATTCTCGCCGCTGGCGATAAAATTCCATCTGCCGTACGGTGCTGCCATCTCTGGGACTTATTGACTATGAACGCGGCCTCATTTTAAAACAATGCGTATGTTTCTATCTCTTTCCAGTCCGGAGAAAAAAATGGGAGGCCTTAGAACTTGAATGCACCTCGTATTTGTCTGTGGCAGCGCTGCCTGTCCCCGGCGCGCCTCGTCACGCTACTCTGTCTTTCAGGCTTCTCTGACACCATGCAAGGCATCCTACTGCTCGGCCTGCTCGACCCCAGTCCACACCCCGTGCTGCACCCTAAAGGGCCGGAGATCACTTGGGTATGTACCGTTCATTAACCCTTTCGTGGTTTTTACTCATTTTTTAGAATATCTTAAGTTATCTCAGCTGTTACAGAGTCTGATTTGGGTCAGGATTACAAATATGACACTCAAAAATTTTTAGCACATTCCATTTTTCCTAAAAAAAAAAAAAAAAAAAAAAAAAAAAAAAAAAAAAAAAGTGGGACACATACGTCCCACTAATTGTAAATTCACTGAAAAAAATATTGAAGTAAAATGAGTTTTAGAAAGCCTAATTGTTGTTTGTAAACTTCTAAGAAACATAAAATAGCAAATATACCTACTTCGGGCATTTTCGGTAGCGAGAAAACGACGAAAACCGATTCAAGGCACAATAAACAATGGTACGGCGCGAAAATTCACGCGGCAGCCCATAGAAACAGTCACAGCCTTCTACACAGTAAGAATTTCAGTGCCTCGATTTTTTTCCGCGTTCTGAAGAGCCACCAACAGACGGCACACTATGCAGAATTACGCAACTCGCCACCTTGTGGTACAAATGAGGTCCGAAGTTAGTGGGACGTATTTGTCCCAACAACCACGAAAGGGTTAAAAGCACTAAATGAGCTGTCCAGTTTTCACTATAAACGGTCGCTTCTTCTAATATATGAAGCAGAGTGTCCGTATGTATGTACGTGTTGCATACAAATCTACAGTTTTGATCCAATCTTTTTCAGATTTTTTATACGTAAGCTTCAGTCCATGAGGACGGTCGCCGTAAGTGTAAGAATCACGTACGATACATAGTTCACGAGATATGACGTCATAAACAATGAGATGCGCGGAAAACACTGCATTTAGCGACAATACTGCTCATTTTCTCCTAAACCCCTGGACCGATTTCAACTAAATTTGGTACACACATTCCTTACCGTGTGGTAACAATTGCTGCAGGTTTAAGAATCACAAACGACACACGGTTCAGAAGATATGACATCATAAACAATAGGAATCGCAAAAAACTGCCTTATAATGCAGCGAGGCTTTATAAATACGCTATATAAGAATGAGAGTACTTAGCGACTTGCAACAAACTTTAAAAGTAATTTCAAACATTTATTAAACTTTTCCTCGCTGACAACCATAACAAAACGATGAAAGGAAAAAAAGTTTCTCGCATACTACTTTTCCGCTGTTTATGTAGTAAAGCTACGGCATTCGGTATGACTTTACAATTCTAATTTCTACACTATAAATTGTAGCCGCAGGAAATTTGACAGACAGTATACACCCATCTAATTGATTGTATTTTCTAAATTGTATCATAGTACGACATGTAGTTCTTGAGATATGAGTACATAAACAGTAACGTTCATGGAAAACCGCCACATCACGCACAAAGTTTTAATCTATTACTTCTTTACTACTAACTGTATTCCCAAGAGATTTTAGACATCCATCCATTATACAAATGAATATATACCCGACAAATGGCAGGAAGAAAGAAATAAATACCCGGGCAACGACGGGCTTTCAGCTAGTGCTGTATAATAACAAATACTACCTCCTTTCCAACCGAGCTGTTTGTTCAGCGTGCTGTGTAGCTGAAAATTTGAAACAGGTAAGGTGTCTCATAAAAACTGTTCTCAAATTTTATGTCCGATATTTAGATAGAATTTGCAGTGAGAGTCCAAGAATGTTTAGAGATAGAAAATCACCTCTTCAAGTTTCAGTTGTTCTGGATTTTAAAGCATTTACTCCAAATGGAGATAATAGACTTGTGGGAAGAATTTTTCTTGCAAACGTATAAAATTGCTTGTTATAGTAAACACGATTCAGAAAAAATGAAAATTGCAAAACATTGCCTACATACGTGGCTTCTACGTTTGCCTCCACAAATATCTGTGTAATTTTATTTTCAAAAAATGTTCAGATGTTTGTAAATCTATGGCACTCAACAGCTTAGTTATTAGTCCCTAGCTTACAAACTACTTAACTTAAGGTACACTAAACTAAGGACAACACAAACACCAATGCCCGAAGGGGGAATCGAACCCCCGACTGCGGACGGCCGCGCGCACCACAGCACGGCTCTCCAGTACGCGCGGCTAATCCGCCGCGGCAATTTTATTTTCAAATATGAATTTCTTGAAGAACAACTATCGCTCAAGATTAATTGCCGCCTCCTTGAAGGCACTATTCGTATAAGTTGCTCTCCACGTGAACTTAACTTTGGCAAACTGGCTTAATAAAACAAATATACTTCCTGCAGTTGATGTTTAATACAATTATGCCTATCTACTGTATTTCATATTTTGTGAGTGAAAATAAATGTAAAATATAGAACTATATACAAATTTCTTCTGGATTTTTCAATACAAATATGCCAATCTATTGCGTTCCATGTTATTTTGTGAGTGAAAATTAAAATAAAAAAATACTAAGGAATATGAGGTGTTGCTTCTGGATCTAGATAAAAATTATCGGGGGTTTGCGAGCACCATCTAGGATTACTTGCCAACCTTTCTGCTAAAGCATGAGGACCGCTGTCCGTCGAATCCCGCCTGGTGCTGTTACCAAAACATTTCACAGATAGGGGAGTAGATGAACACAGAAACAGCGGGAATCATTTAACGTACGATAAGGGCCACTAATTGGGAAATCCATCGACCTGTGTGAATTGGATGGATGGATGGATGGATGCTTAGGGTTTAACGTCCCGTCGACAGCTTGGCCATTAGAGACGGAGCTAATGCTCGGAGTTTTTGGGTAAGGATGAGGAAGGAAATCGGCCGTGCCCTTTGAAAGGAACCATCCCGGCATATGCCTGGAGTGATTTAGGGAAATCACGGAAAACCTAAATCTGGATGGCCGGAGGTGGATTTGAACCACCATCCTCCCGAATGCGAGTCCAGTGCGTTACCACTGCGCCACCTCGCTCGGTTGTGTGAATTGGATAAATGGCACATCGTTATAATGGCCCAACAACTGGGAATAGGCATTATACAAACAGTGAAGTGGTAGGATGTTTCGGTTCTGCTGTCGTACTACTGTCTCTGAAAACTGGCTTACGGACGGTGAGATCACAAGGAAGCGATTAGGTGCTCGATATCTACGATTCAAAAAATTTTCAAATGTTTGTGAAGCTTATGGGACTTAACTGCGGGGTCATCAGTCCCTAAACTTACGAACTACTTATGAACTAACTTATACTAAAGACAGCACAAACATCCATGCCTGAGGGAGGATTCGAACCCCTGACGGGGAGCGGCCTCGCGCATCGCAGCATAGCGCTGGGCAGCTCCGCCGCGGCCGGATATCTACGCCTTACCACAGAAAAGACAGTTTGGAGGCTTCTCTACGCTGTGAAAGCAGGTTACGAGACAATCTGTAACAGAACCGACAGCAGAGTAAACTGCTGGTGTGGGCACATGTGTTCCGAACAACACTCTCACCCACGCTGCCGAACACAATACTCCGCAATGTGTTACCATTTTGAATCAGCGCAGTTGACGAATGAATTGATTGCCGGTTCGTTAGGACTCTACAGTGGGTCAAAGAAAACATGTTGTCTGATTGAATTAATCACTGTTTCTGTTACACTAACTTGATGGTCGTGTCGGGGAATGGTGAATCGCTCTCAAAACATGCACCGCGCTACGAACACAAGCACGTGAGCACAATGTTACGCTGTGGGGGATATTCCTCAAGGCTTCCATGTAGCCAATGACAGTAATCAAAGGCACCATGACAGTCGTGGACTGCATGAAGACGACTGCGAGCAAGCTGCATCCCGTCACGCTTCGTGGCACTAGGTCACAATCGTCACAGTCAAACCTTAAGGTCGTAAATTCTACCAAATACCTAGGAGTTACAATTACGAAGAACTTTGACTGGAGAGAACACACAGAAAATATTGTGGGGAAGGCGAACCAAAGGTTACGTTTCATCGGCAGAACGCTTCGATGATGCACCAGCTCCACCAAAGAGACTGCCTACATCACACTTGTGCGTCCTCTCCTAGAGTACTGTTGCCCCTTGTGGGACCCTCACCAGGTGGGACTGACGGAAGATATTGAGAAGATTCAGAGAAGGGCAGCTCGTTTTGTTTTATCACGTTACGGGGGGGAAAGCGTCACGGAAATGTAGCACGAATTGGGGTGGAAATCATTAAAAGAAAGACGTTATTCATTGCGGCGTGATCTGTTTGCGAAGTTTCAATCACCGACTTTTAGTTCTGAATGTGAAAATATTTTGCTAGCACCCACCTACTTAGGGAGACATGACCATCCCAATAAAATAAGAGAAATCAGATTGAAAACGGAACGATTTAGGTGTTCTTCCTTCCCGCGCGCTATTAGAGAATGGAACGGTAGAGAAAAGTTATGAAAGTGGTGAATGAACCCTCTGCCAGGCACTTAAATGTGATTTGCAGAGTATCTATGTAGATGTAGATTACGTTGGCTCAAGAGCATTATAATCAACCCACTTTGCCATAGCTACAAAATTCGCTTTCTCTGAATCCGATAGAGCACATTTGAAACGCTATAGGGCGTCAACTCCCCGCTCAGTAATCACCGTCCAAAAATTTTTGGGAACTACGTACCTGTGCGTCGAAATCTGGCGCCTCATACAGTATCATAGAAAACCTATTGGCGACGTTGCGAAGCCGTAACACGTAGCATCACTGCAGCGAAAATTCTTTTTCGAAAGTTCCGTGTCTTCACAACGATTAACTGAAGCAGATCAAACTTGCTAATACCGGTAATCGAGCACTCCACAAGACTAATAACATCGTCCTTTCTCTATGTTTAAACAAAACGAAACCATATTGTAAAACGATATATCCTTAAATCAACGTATCGGTGTCTTCTATTTCCTCCTCCAACCAGTAATTCGACAAGTACAGGGAAGGTAAGTTTTCGAGATTCAATATGCATCGTACTGTCTTCCTCTAATCCACCTCTTTCATGGCTACAATAACCAGTTCTGTGCCTTCCGGCAAATCTTCTAGACGAATGCATTTGGGTAGTTTAATTTTATCTCTTATTTCCTTGATAACACAATTGGTAAAGCAGTACACATCTTATTACGTGTACACTATATGCTCATCTTGACAAGCACTTTAATGGCATTTCTGTATGCAACTTAAGGTTTACAATTTATGCAAATCAGCGATCATTACAGGTAGTTATACCCTCCATCTCTAATTCTACAAACGGCTTCTCTGATGCTAAATTTGCAATATCCAGGTTAAAGTATATTGACAAAATGTAACCATCCTTTTTAAGATGATCGAGGTAGGAAAGGAGCTTTCCACGAAATACCTTAAAGATCCTCATACTTCGAGGTCTTGTGTAAAAGAAACACACACTATGATAGTCGCACCACCCAACTAAATCATAGCAAGCTGTGCTTAAATACTAAGGAAGTTGCGGGGTCACAGAAAGTAAAATAAGAGCAAACTCTCATATTTCGATGTCCTATGTCAAAGTACAATATCGAACAAGTTGTGTCTACACTGTTTGCTTAAAATACAAATGCATACGTACTATGTAATGACCGCAAACGCATCTATAACACCCTAACGAGAGACTCTTTCGACTAGTCATCAGAATGCAGGAAAACGCGCCAGATTTCTGGCAGATAGGCATACATCGAACATCATATTTCTGCATGTAAGATAAACTTCCTCCACAACCATTTCTTAGATTTATCAGAATAATTCTAAATATTTCTACATCCAAATGACTATACTTCTAAGCAGAGTTCCTTAGAGCCCCAAACGTAACACTGCAACATCCACAACTAGACACAAGATTTTTGTTTCAAATTTCGAATATGTCTGCTCTTTATTAGAGAATACTACCATCCAAGTGAAAACTTCTGTAACTTATGCAGTGACAAGTACAACATCCACAAACCCCCAGTACAATACTTCCGTTGTTTCTTTAGAGTCCCGAAGTAAAAGATCAACATCCGTCAAACAAACAAGCAATGCGTCGACTTTTTAAAATCTACATCTACATCGGATAGTCTCCAAATCCCATTTAAGTAGCTGGCAGAGGGTTCATCGAACCACCTTTATACTATTTATCTCCCATTCCATTCTGGAATAGCGCGCGGGAAGAAAGATCGCCTGAATGTCTCCGTTCGAGTTCTGATTTCTCGTATTTCATTCTGATGATCATTTCTACCTATGAAAGAGGGAGTCAACAATATATTTGCGCATTCGGAGGAGAATGTTGGTGATTGGAGTTTCGTAAGTAGACCACGCCGCAGCGATAACCGCCGTTGTTGTGATGATTCCTGTATCATTTCCGTGACGCTGTCTCCCCTGTATCGTGACAATACAAACCGAGCTGCCCTTCTTTGGACTCTTTCGTTGTTCTCCGTCAAACCCACCCGATAAGGATCCCACACTGGGCAGCAATACTCCAAAAACGGGCGACAAGCGTAGTGCATGGAGTTTCTTTAGTAGTTCTATTGCGTCCGTTAAAGGTTCTGCCAATGAAACGCAGTCGCTGATTCGCCTTTCCCACGACATTCTCTATGTTTTCTTTCCAGTTAGTCTGAAGTAATAGTAATTCCTAGGTATTTTGTGGAGTTTACGGCCTTCACTTTCGACTGATTAATCTTGTAAACAAACATTAACGGATCTTTTTTTTTTTTTTTTTTTTTTTTTTTTTTTTTTTTTTTTTTTCGTACCGGTACTCATGTGAACGACTTCACTCTTCTCATTATTCAGTTTCAGTTGCCAATTTTTACACCATAGTGATATCTTATTTAGATCGTTCTGAATTTGGTTTTGATCTTCAAATGATTTTACTAGACGGTAAATAACGACGTCATCTGCAAACAACCTAAGAGAGCTGCTTAGATTTTCTCCCATATCGTTTATGTAAGTAAGGAACAGCAGAGGACCAATAACACTACCCTGTGGAATATCCGATATCACCTCGGTTTTAGTCGATGCCTTACCATCGATTACTACAAACTGTGTCCTCTCTGACAGGAAGTCCCCTATCCAGTGTAAATTTGGGGCGAGATACCATAACCACGCAATCTGATTACAAACCGTTTGTGAGGTACGGTGTCAAAAGCCTTCTGGAAATCAAGTAATACGGAATCAATTTGAGATCCCTTGTCGATAGCACTCATCACTACGTGTGAGTAAAGAGCTAGTTGCTGCGGCGGAGTGGCCGAGCGTATTGAGGCGCTATGCTCCGATGCGCGAGGCCGTGTGCCATCGGGGATTCGAATCCCTCCTCGGGCATGGATATTTGTGCTGGATTTAGTATAAGTTAGTTTACTGGTAGTTTGTAAGTATAGGGACTGATGACCTCGCAGTTACGTCCTATAAGCTTCACAAACATTTGAATATTTGAAAGAGATAGTTGTGTTTCGCATGAACGATATTTTCTAAATCCGTGTTGACCTTGGGTCAATACGTCGTTCTGTTCGAGATAATTCATAATATTTGAATACAGGATATGATCCTAAACCCTGCTGCAAATTGACGTCAATGAAATAGGCCTGCAGTTTAGTGCGTTACTCCATCTTGAATATAGGTGTGACTTGTGCAACTTTCCAGTCGTTTGGTACAGATCCTTCTTTGAGCGAGCGGTTATATATGGCTGTTACGTAAAGAGCTATCGCTTCAGCATAATCGAATAGAAATCTAATGGGCATATAGTCCGCACCAGAAAACTTGTTCTTGTTAAGTGATTTAAGTTGCTTCACTACTCTTGCACGTTACTCATTCTGGCCTCTGTTTTAATTCGAATTCTGGAATATGGCTTTCTTCTTTTTTGGTGAATGAGTTTCTAAAAACTGTGTTTAGTAACTCTGCTTTAGTAGTGCTATCATCGACAGGATCGCCATTACTGTCACATAGTGAGGGTATTGTTTGTGTTTTTCCTCTGGTACATTTAACATGTGACCGAAATCTCTTTGAGTTTTCTGTCAAATTTTCAGGAAGTGTTTCGTGTGAAAAGTATTGTAAGCATCTCGCACTGAAGGCCTCCTTAAATTTCGAGTTTCTGTGTAGGATCGCCAACCCTGGGGATTTTGTGTTTAAATTTAGCATTCCTTTTCCGTTGTTTTTGCAACAGTGTCTTGACCGTTTTGTGTACCAAGGGGGGATCACCTCCTTCTTTTATTAATTTATTTGGTATAAAACTGTCAACTGCTGTCGATACCAGTCCTTCGAATTGGAGCCACATCGGGTCTACACTTACGTTTAGTGTTAGGAGAGTGGAAACTGTCTTTCAAGAAGCAATGTATTGTATTTTTGTCTGCTTTCCTGTACAAATATGCTTTTCGTCTATTTTCGGTAACTTTGGGACTTTCGATATTCAATCTCGCTATGTCAGCTCTGTGTTCACTAATACCTGTATCCGTTTTGATGCTCGTTATGAAAATGTTCAAATGTTTGTATAGCTTATGGGACTTAACTACGGGGTCATCAGTCCCTAAACTCACAAACTACTTATGAACTAACTAATACTAAGGACGGCACAAATATCCATGACCAAGGGGGATTCGAACCCCCGACCGTAGTGGCCGTGCAGACCGTGACTGGAGCGGCCGGCGCTCCTTATGACTCAGGATTATTTGTTGCTAAGAGATCAAATGTGTTTTTATATCCATTTACAATTCTAGTGGGCTAATGAACTAATTGTTCGAAGTAATTCTCAGAGAATGCGTTGAGTACAATTTCGCACGATGTTTTACGCGTACCTCCTGATTTGAGGATATAATTTCGTCAACAGATTGAGGGTAAATTAAAATCACCGCCTACTATTATTGTGTGAGGCGGGTACGTGTTTGCAATTAGACACAGATGTTCTCTGAACCTTTCTGCTATTGTATCGTCGGAGTCGGTGGGCCGATAAAAGGAAACAATTATTAACTTTTTACGATTTTCGAGTACAACCTCTACCCATAATAACTCACAGGAAGTATCAATGTCAGCTTCACTACACGATGGACTACTTTTGATAGCGACAAACACGCCTCCGCCTATTTTGTTTAATCTATCCTTTCTGAACACAGTTAGATCTTTTGCAAAAACGTCTGCTGAACTTATTTCTGGCTTAAGCCAATTTTCGCTACCTATAATGATAAGTGTTTCGGTGGTTTCTATTAACGCTTGGAGTTCTGGTAGTTTCCTGACACAGCTACGCCAATTTACAACTACAACTGTTACAACTGTTATACCGATAGTTCATAGATCTATATTTCTCCTATGATCAACGTGCACCCTTTGAGACAGCCTATTTATTGTTTCCCCAAAGCCCTCTCCCGTAAACCGCCCAGTCCACGCCACGCCCCACAGCCTCTGCTACCCGTGTAGTAGCTTCCTGCGTGTAGTGGACTCCTGACCTATTCAGCGGAACCATGAACCCCACCACCCGATGTCGCAAGTCAAGGTATCTGCAGCCTATACAGTCACAGAACCGTCTGAGCCTCTGATGCAGACCCTCCACTCGGCTCTGTACCAGAGGTCCACAATCGGTCCTGTCAACTATGCTGCAGATGGTGAGCTCTGCTTTCATTTTGCAAACAAGACTGGCAGTCTTTACCACATCAAATAGCCGCTCAAAATCTGGGAGGATCTCTTCAGATCCAAAGCGACGCTCATCATTGGTACCGACGTGAACCACTGCCTGCAGTTGGCTGCACCCCGTACCTTTCATGGCATCCGGAAGGACCGTTCCACATCTGTAATGACTCCACCCGGTATACACACGGAGTGAACGATGGGCTTCTTCCCCTCCTCGGCAGCCATTTCTCTAATGGGCTCCATTCTTCGCCTAATGCTGGAGCTCCTAACTACAAGCAAACCCACCCTCTGTGAGAGCCCGGATATTACAGACTGTGTGGTGGCTTCAGGATGAGAGACACCACCCGTCTCCGGAACATTGCCCTGAACAGACAAAGCCTCAAACCTGTTCGCAAGACGATCTGAGGAGGCCTCACGATCGGTCCTCCGGAATGTCTTGCGCTGCCTGTCACACTCCCACGCAACCACGGGTGGGGTGTATGCTTCATTGCTGGCAGTATCGAGGCATGTTACTGTCACAGGCCGATCGGTGGAGACGATGGGAGTCCGTTCGGTCCCCAAAAGCGGCCAACAACAACGACGCCCCTCGATCGCGGCCTCCAGCTGTGCAACCGAGGTTAACACAGCTTGGAGCTGGGAGCGAAGCGTCACCAATTCAGTCTGCATCCGCACACAGCAGTCACAGTCCCTATTCATGGTTACAGTGCCGAGAAAGCTAAAACCACTGTCGCGATGCATTCAAAGGAAAACTACACTGTTTCTTAAAACGCGAATTTGAATATAATATGCACGATAGCACAGTATAAATTTAGAAACTGAAACGAAAACGAGCAGAAAAAAATCAAAATACTATATGTCGCTTCTAATCAGAAGCCGGTTTCATTTACGAAATATGAAGGTGGAGTCTGTTGTGAATCAGCCGGCGGCTAAATAGTCACCAAAGCCATCTTTACAAAAATCAACGACAAAAGGAACAGTTCACCAGGAAAGACGTATCTATACATCAACATTAAATTGTTTCTTTTATCAAATCATTCAGAGCTCCAAATCGACCTAATACAATACAGAAACACTACATAAATGACACTATTCGCCGGCCGCGGTGGCCCAGGAGACTGAGGCGCTTCAGTCACGGTCTGCACGGCCACTACGGTCGGGGATTCGAATCCCCCCTCGGGCATGGATATTTGTGCCGTCTTTAGTATAAGGTAGTTCATAAGTAGTTTGTAAGTTTAGGGACTGATGACCCCGTAGTTAAGTCCCATAAGCTTAACAAACGTTTGAACGTTTGACACTATTCTTACTGTAAACACTGCTAACAAACAAGCTGTAGTCTTCGAAGGTAATTATTCAAATCAATACTTGGAAAATGCTAGTCTCTAGCCAACAAAGTTACAAAAACGAACAGACCTAATGACGATTCACATCATAATTTCATCACACTAGCTGATAAACAATTGTTACATCTATAAGATGTAACAACAACGAAACACATGTTTTGATACTACACGTGTAATGGATTAAAGTACCCAACGTAATAGACCATAGTACATCAACACATCAATCAGTCAATGCTTCGATTTATTAGAATAATTTTAACCATTTTTACAACCAAATGACCATAATTCTTATTTAATTTCTGTAGAGACCTACGTAACAGACCAAAATCAGCCATAGCAAACGGGGCTTGCATCGATTATTTTAGAGTAATTCTAGCCATTTTTACTAAAGTTCGGGCCCAACTAGCCTACGAAATCCCTCGTAAGAGGTCGTAACAGCAAGCAAGCTGAACTCAGTGATTGGATTATCCTTGCAGTCATCCTTACCCTATAATAAATGGATATACCCATTACACATGACATAAACAAGTTGACACAGAAACGGCAGGGCCACCAGTTGTTGGTTGGATCCGACGTCAATGCCCACAATATACTGTGGGGCACTAAGGATACCAACAGTAGAAGTGAACACCGTCTTGAATTTCTCCCATCTGACAACTTGGAGGCCCTGAATAGTAAACAGGAATAAGTAATTGACGTAACCTTTGGTTCCATGATGATGGGCAGTTATATTAAACAATGGCATGTGGTGTTAGAGCCCTCCTCATCAGACCACATGAATATTCATGGTTGGAATGGCGACCAGACAGATCATGGCCTATAGGAATCCCAGGAAAACAGACTGGGAGACATATAGGAGAGACCTTGATTTTAGCCTATGGGAAATTAAAGCCTCCATAAGGAATCCTGCAGAGTTCGAGGAAGTTGCAGAGGCTCTAACCTCTGCCATAGTGACCTCATACCAGGACAACTGCTTAATCACCAAGAAGTGCACAAATAGGAGTGTGGCTTGGTGGAATAACAACTTGGAAACACACAGAAGACAGGTACGAAGTGTGAAGACTTTTTAACCTTGCGAGACGCAAAGGACAATGGGAAAAATATCGTGAGGTCCTTGTCAATTACAACTTTGGCAATACGTACAAATATTGCTTCAGTATTTATGACAATAAAACAGGGACGTTGCAAATTATTTTCCTTCAATATGTTTTTTAGTTTATTTTATTTTTTATTTTATTTCGTTGTGCTGATCAAATCTTATTTGAAGATTGTTTATATAACTTATTTGTCTGAGGTGTCTGTAACAGCAAACAAAAACGTAATACGAAATAGTTTCAACTAAAAAAAGACTTGCACTGAGAGGTAAACACTTTGTAACATAAAGTTTATGAGCCTGCAGCGTTTTATAGTAATAAGTAATGGAATTCTGATTAAAGTCGGGTGACTACTTTAACATGTACTAGACACATAATAATTTCTTGTCAGTAAGACTTTAGTGCCCATTACATGAGGTGCGTCAAGTCTGCGTCTGGACAGACACACTCCATTTTTAGGCTTACCAGTTCCAGCTTTTTAGCCCATTTTCAAATCAATTAAATTGAGTTCTGCAACACACCCGTTGTTCACATGCTTATTTTTTTCTGGGTTGACAGTAGATCTGTCGTGGGCGTCTATGTGTTAGCTTGTAGAGCTAATAGCGTTGAAGGCTTTTCACCGAGAGAAGCGATTTGTCTGTAACTAGGGCAAAGTAGGTGGACGAAATATCCATGTCTACCGAATTAGGGTGAACAATACAAATGGACTTAATGGTTCCTTAACCGATAGTGACGTAGCGAAGATTACTTCGGCTAACGAAGTAGAGTGCGTCCCACTTCAACTGGAGCACAGGGACGAGGACAACGGGCGGTTCACGGATGCGCCGAAAATACGCGGAAGGGCGTCAAAACTTCACTGCTTCCTATTCCATGATGTTGACGAATTACAGTGGTCAAAATAAATTAAATCGAAAAATTTACTCGCAATATCGAATTTCCAGTTCCTCTATTATATATAGATATACTATCCAGTAGAGACACGAAAATTGGTGTCTAGCTGCGATTCGGACCAGGATTTCGTGCTTTTTGTGATCGGTCTCCTTGTAACTTCATCCGACCACGTTTCCAGGACCGATCGAAATTTCTGTGTACCAACGTGACCATATACAGGGTGAGTCACCTAACATTACCGCTGGATATATTTCGTAAACCACATCAAATACTGACGAACCGATTCCACAGACCGAACGTGAGGAGAGGGGCTAGTGTAATTGGTTATATAAACCATAAAAAAATGCAGGGAAGTATGTTTTTTAACACAAACCTACGTTTTTTTTTAAATGGAACCCCGTTAGTTTTGTTACCACATCTGAACATATAAACAAATACGTAATCAGTGCCGTTTGTTGCATTATAAGATGTTAATTACATCCGGAGATATTGTAACCTAAAGTTGACGCTTGAGTACCACTCCTCCGCTGTTCGATTGTTTGTATCGGAGAGCACCGAATTAAGTAGGGATCCAAAGGGAACGGTGATGTACCTTAGGTACAGAAGAGACTAGAACAGCACATTACGTCCACATGTTAACACCTTTATTGGTCTTTTTCACTGACGCACATGTACATTACCATGAGGGGTGAGGTACACGTACACACGTGGTTTCCGTTTTCAATTACGGAGTGGAATAGAGTGTGTCCCGACATGTCAGGCCAATAAATGTTCAAAGTGGTGGCCATCATTTGCTGCACACAATTGCAATATATGGCGTAATGAATGTCGTACACGCCGCAGTACATCTGGTGTAATGTCGCCGCAGGCAGCCACAATACGTTGTCTCATATCCTCTGGGGTTGTAGGCACAACACGGTACACATTCTCCGTAACGTACGAAAGAAGTCCAGAGATGTAAGATCAGGAGAACGGGCTGGCCAATTTATACGTCATCCACGTCCTATGAAACGCCCGTCAAACATCCCATCCTATAAAGGGTCAGCCTAGTGTTAATTGCGGAATGTGCAGGTGTACCATCATGCTGATACCACATACGTCGACGCGTTTCCAGTGGGACATTTTCGAGCAATGTTGGCAGATCATTCTGTAGAAACTCGATGTATGTTGCAGCTGTTTGGGCCCCTGCAATGCCGCGGTGGAGTAGCCGAGCGGTCTAAAGCGCTTCGCTGCGGAACGCGCGGTTGCTCGCCGTGGAGGTTCGAGTCCTCCCTGGGGCATGGGTGTGTGTGTTTGTCCTTAGGTTAGTTTACCTAGGTTTAAGTAGTTTGTAAGCTACGGACTGATGACCACGCAGTTTGGTCCGATAGATTTACAGACATTTGAACATTTGGCCCCTGCAATGAAGTGAGGACCAATGAAGTGGTCGCCAATGATTCCGCACCATACATTTACAGTCCACGGTCGCTGTCGCTCTACCTGTCGGAGCCAGCGAGGATTGTCCACGGACCAGTAATGCATGTTCCGTAGATTCACTGCCCCGTGGTTTGTGAAACCCGCTTCATCGGTAAACAGGTAGAACTGTAACGCATTCTCTGTTAATGCCCATTGACATAATTGCACTCGATGATTAAAGTCATCACCATGTAATTGCTGATGTAGCGACACATGAAACGGGTGAAAGCGGTGACGATGCAGTACGCGCATGAAACTATTTGACTCAGTCCACCGGCTCTCGCAGTTTCCCGTATACTCCTGTGTGGGTTCACGGCAACAGCAGCTAACACACCAACTGCACCCGCTTCTCCTGTGACGGGCCTGTTACGGACCCGTTTGCGTGCTATGACCATACCTGTTGCATACAGTTGGCGGTAGATGTTTTGAAATGTGCGGCACGTTGGATGCTCTCTGTTCGGGTACCGTTATGCATACACCATGCAGGCTTCAGCTGCATTTTGTCGACATTCGCCATAGATGAGTATCATCTCCGCCTTTTCAGAGTTCGAATACACCATGGTCACAGTTCCTACATCACTATACTATCACAGACGTCTGGTAACACAGTGTACTACAGTTAGTCTGCGCGCAAAGACGAATGCAGAATATCAATAGCAGCAAACGCTACATACGGACACTGCAACAGCTAGACCAAACTACAACAGTGCACTACAGCCACACTCGTAAACACGGTCGTCATCGTAAACATCTCCCTGCAGATGTTGCTTGCCGACCGTGGCCCGTGTTTGTTACAACACGTAACTGAACGTCGGAGGTTTCAAGTGCAACTTTAGGTTACAATATCTCCGGATGTAATTAACATTTTACAATGCAACAGACGGCACTTATTACGTATTTGTTTATATGTTCAAATGTGCTAACAAAACTAACGGGGTTCCATTAAAAAAAAGTAGGTCTGTGTTAAAAAAAAACATACTTCCGTGCATTTTTTTATGGTTTGTATTAACCAATTACACTAGCCCTCTCCTCACGTTCGGTCCGTGGAATTGGTTCGTCAGTATTTGATGTGGTTTACGATATATATCCAGCGGTTATGTTAGGTGACTCACCCTGTATACGACAGTCACTACGTCCTGGATTCGTTCGTCTCTAATGTCTTAAATATAATGTCACTTTCCTTTGACCATACATAACACGAGCGATTTTGAAAGCAGTTGCAATTATTATTCCGAACATCTCTGTGTTACGAAATTCTGGCATGAATAGCTATGATTAGGAGCGGTTACGTTGATTTCCGTATGTTGTTGACTAATATATGCTGAACATGGAAAGAAATTCATTTAACTTCTTCTGGGGTGGTTTTATTCCTAACTATGCTATCTTACATAATATATTGCATTTTAAATTGACATCAAGTGTGTCGTGTACATTTTTCCAATCCGTATTTTTGAAATAAAATTCTTGAAACCTCTTACTTGCATTTTAAGCAAACTGAGTGAACAGCTGATATGACCTCAGCGAAGACTCCTGATAATATATTCCTTTTTACAGATTGTTTTCTCCCAGGAATGAGTATTAAAGCGATCTTATTTCAACAGCATTCACTTAGTTAGAAGTAGGAAATATTTGTCGTAGCGCAACTATAAATATTAGCGGAGGTAAAAATATATATGAACGCAACATAATAAACACAGCTTTTAATTTACTGACAAATGTGTGTGCTCTCGTTCATAGCGAGTATACTTGATATCCCAGCTTGGACGCTTCCTGACGCCCATCCCGGAAGGTATTTTGTGAGGGCACGGCTGCTCAACTAGACTTCATAAAATCCTCACTAGAGTACCAGCTAATCCAGGAAGAGAATACAAAGACAGCAAATGAGACGCTTCAACTGCCACTCAAGACTCATTTCCCCCAATACAATCTGGCAGATCACATAGACCAGAATGCGACCTCTGCGAGGCAACGATTGATCAGATGTCAAAGTACGGCTTCATACATATGACTGTTGGTTATTTATATTGAACAGTACGGTGTTGCACTTTGTCATCTAATCAATCTCCCTCTATACCACACGTTCTGGAAGAATACATCAAGAATCGAAGAATGCGTTGTACATCTGTCGTCCATATGTGGGTTATTTAGTTCTTCACGTAGAAATATCACTCATAAGTGTAATTTGGAGGACATCCTGGAGTCTTCCTAGGACAGGATCCGCTGGTTTTGCTGTGAAATTTGCGATCAGTGGCTTGATTTGCCCTAAAAAGAGATAGAGGTTTCTCTGTAGCATTCTAAGCTTTTCGTACCTCTGCACAATTTTCGTGTTGCTGGATGCGATTATAAGCATTCTAGGAATCTTCTGTTGACAGACACTTCAGCCTTTCTGTAGTACGCGCAGATGACACTTAACAGATATCTACTGGCTTCGTACGATTCCTCATACTTCTTCTGCAGTGTTGTCTGTATGCTCTTATGTAACTGTAGTCGTTGATATAAGCACCTAAACTGTGCAATAGTTTGTATTCTACCATGTTAAGCTAACTTGGTCTGGATGACTGGTAATACTGTAGACTGTTGCTACTGTGGACAAATTCTATAAAGTGATAGTGGTATACACTATATATGTAATAAGAAGTGAATAACGATGACAGTGTTCTGAATCTCTGTTGAGTCTTTTCATCGGTTTCTAGAGGGTATGTTGTGTGATCGTTAGTGTTTTCACCGCCTTCTATCTGGAAAACATAGTCGATGACTGGTTCGATTCTATAGATAGTACAGTATCTGGCTCTAACTACAAGCTTTTATATTTTTATCAGCTCTGTTTCTTCCTCAATGCACTAAGCTAAGTTACGGCGAAGCTATTGCGCATTGTATTTATCTTTGGGTCGACATGTAATGTTGTGTGGGGCGAAACTGCTTGTTTGTGTTTGTAAATCTATCGGACCAAACTGCGTGGTCATCAGTCCGTAGCTTACAAACTACTTAAACCTAGGTAAACTAACCTACGGACAAACACACACACCTATGCCCCAGGGAGGACTCGAACCTCCACGGCGAGCAACCGCGCGCTCCGCAGCGAGGTGCTTTAGACCGCTCGGCTACTCCACCGCGGCGGCGAAACTACTTTATCTATCGATGTGATTTCCTCTTAAACCGAAAGCTGAGACTTCTAGAAAAAGTCGTAGAACATCGCGATGGACTTAGAATTAAAGGTTCTTCACCTACAAATATTGCACAAAAGCATAATTCTAAGAACATTCTTCAAAAGGGATCGAAGGATGTGATGTGTATTTCTTTGGTCTGTAGGTCTATTTACCTTAAAAAGGGATAGAAGTGGGACTGTTGTGTTGTAACTTGCTGTAGCTTTGTACATTTACTGCGATGCAGGAGGTGATATATAAAAAATTGAGGCGAAACGTTTATATAAACGTTACCTTCGCGCGTATAAATTATACAGACAATCCTTACTGTTGTTGACTGGAGAACAAAAAAAATGTTCACATGTTTGTAAATCTATCGGACCAAACTGCGTGGTCATCAGTCCGTAGCTTACAAACTACTTAAACGTAGGTAAACTAACCTACGGACAAACACACACACCCATGCCCCAGGAAGGACTCGAACCTCCACGGCGAGCTACCGCGCGCTCCGCAGCGAGACGCTTTAGACCGCTCGGCTACTCCACCGCGGCTACTGGAGAACATAAGACGTATGGTAGTGGCTCTGTTGTGTGACGAGACTGTCATTTAATTGCTAAAACTTGTGTAGAATGTATCGGGATTTTTCAGGGCTTCAATGTGTACAAAAAGATGTGGTTAGGGATAGAAGAGTCATACAATAACGTGTTGGTTTTGGTTTTAAATGGTTCTTCGCATAGATTGATCACGCAAAAAGCATTTGTCAATTAACATGTAGGTATATTATTAGGAAAACATCCTGTGGTTTTGATGTGAATTTCTCCGATCTGTGGGTCGCTTCGTCCTAAAAAGGGTATACTATCCCTTATCCTCAGCTAGTATTTTTGTTGTATTTTCTGAGTCACTTCCTCCTGCGGACTGATCGGAAAAATTGAAGGTTCGAAATACGAATGCAGGGTAGGAAGCGGAAAGTCGGTGATAGAAGGGAGTATAAAAGGTTTCGGACTTCGTCTTCGAAGATGGAAAGGTAATAGGTTTGATTTTAAACATGAAGAATATATTACGAAAGATATACGTTCAGTATACAGGTCAGTAAGTACCAAGTTCACTGCCTATGCAGTGAGAGGAAGAAGAAGAGATGTTGACAGGTCTGAGGGAAGCCGCCGAATAAGACTGAGTATCACGCCGTCGATTTGCAAGTGCGTTAAAGTGCCGCCAGGGCGCGATCCAGCGATCGTCGCGTACCCGATACGGAAACAGATACTCAGAGATGTTACAAGGGTTAGAGTTAGACCTAATGTGTTGTAAGCTGCCGTAGCACAGTATCTTTTTCTCGATGTGGGAAATGAAGTATAAGCATTCTAGGAGTTTTTCGTCTGTGTAACGAGCCTCATACTCTTTTGCGCTGTATACAGACCGTCATTGCGAAGTGTCTACTGTAGATGATACGATATCTGGTACTGCTTCTGTAGGGAGATGAGGAGCACTCAAACGTAGATGTCATTACCTAAAATACGTAATAGTTTGCATCTCATCAGCTATTTGCTATAAAGACGTATAGCTTTTCGTGTAGAACGCTTCGGTTTTTCGGGTCTATGGAGCTAGGAGAAAATAAAGGAAGAGAAATTATTTGTCAGAAGAGCGGTACCTCAAGTGGTAGAGTATACGTTACTTGTTCATCTAGCAGAGATGTAATTCTGTACTGTTCTAGTCTACAGCTAGGCGAGCGTTCATTTAAATATATGTTGTGCGATACAATGGTGTAGAAATTCATTTCTTCTCCTTATCGATTTTCTAAAAACTATGTGCTGCGGTGCACGCGGCCGTTCGCCGTCGGGGGTTCCAGTCCCTCCTTGGGCATGGGTGTCTGTGTTGCCCTCAGGTTAGTCTACCTTACTGTAAGTAGTTTGTAAGCTACAGACTAATAACCCCACAATTGAGTTCGATAGATTTACAAACATTTTAACATTTTCTAAAAACTATGTTTAGTTTCAGTAATAGGTAAATAGCAAATTAGAACTATTTTTTTGTTTGTTTAAATGTATCGGACCAAACTGCGTGGTCATTAGTCCGTAGCTTACAAACTACTTACACCTAGGTAATCTAACCTAAGGACAAACACACACACCCATGCCCCAGGGAGGACTCGAACCTCCACGGCGAGCAACCGCGCGCTGCACAGCGAGGCGCTTTAGACCGCTCGGCTACTCCACCGCGGCAAATTAGAACTCATATGACGGTTTGTGTCTGTATAAATAGTTTGTCGTTAGCTATATTTTCAGCATTTAAGTTATAACGACTTTTAAGGTCATATCCTACGGCAAAAAACCTCGTTTGTGTCAACTGCAAGCAAATGATTCATGGAAATATTGCAGTTGTGCGCGGCTGTCTCGCTAATATTGTGAGTGTCTTAAAATATGTAGAGACTAGTTATAGATGGCCTTTATTCGGTTGATGATGCATTAAAAGCGATGGTATAGCTGTGAAAATTCGATTGTCTTTTGTTCTTCTGTCTATTGATAGAACCAATGTAATTCTATGTTAGTTCCCTTCTGCTGCTCTGTCGAAGGTGTTGGTGATCTTTTATCTTCGTAAAATTGGTTCTAGTTTATTACTAATCTTGGGCGGGCAGTGTATCCTGGATGTGTTTTATTACTGACTAGCTACGTTAACATTAGCGGCTTACTGTAGCCACTTCGGTATCGTGTGCTGCTGTGTAGTTGTTTAGAAAATGTTCAAATGTTTGTACAGTCTATGGGACTTAACTACAGGGTCATCAGTCCCTAAACTTACAAACTACTTATGAACTAGGACGGCACAAATATCCATGCCCGAGGGGGGATTCGAACCCCCGCCCGTAGTGGCCGTGCAGACCGTGACTGGAGCGCCTCAGTCCTCTCGGCCACCACGCCGGCGGTAATCAATCCTGCTAATGTATTGCAATTGGTTGAGATGGAATTCCGAAGAGCCCTTCTTCGTGAATACGGTCTTGGTGTAGAAGAAGAATCATTCACATGTTTTCTGGTATCCATTATAGTGCAGAAATATGAGTATAGATTAGAAACACTCTAATAGATAATAGGTAACATTCGAATGATTCATCTTCTACACAAATACCATCTACACGAAGAAGGTTTCTTCATAACTTCACCTCAACAAGTCACACTATATTAGCAGGATTGATTACCAATCGCCGACCCATCCGACACTTCACCACACAAATGACGTCACAAAACGCAACTTCAGAGGCACACTGCACCGTCACTGCTGGCGTACAGGTAGGTCAAAGTGCAATGCGGCATGGCACACGTAGAGGCCTCTAATGGGCGACTGCGGAGTTTTGCAGATGCGGGAGCATCACCAGTGCAATAAGAGACCTTTACGTTATCTATTCAAATGTTCAAATGTAGTAGTCATCAGTCCGTAGCTTACAAACTACTTAAACCTAGGTAAACTAACCTAAGGACGAACACACACACCCATGCCCCAGGGAGGACTCGAACCTCCACGGCGAGCAACCGCGTTCCGCAGCGACACGCTTTAGACAGCTCGGCTACTCCACCGCGGCTACATTATCATACGATTTTGGTGTATTTCTGTTTTTCGAGCCTAAGTACTTTCCTTGTTAGTAGCATGGTTGTGTGTTAGGATGGTGTTGCATGCATCTCATCTGTTAGTGGTGTTTACGATGCGTGTGGAAACAACTCGGACACGTCCCAGTGAAGATTGCCGTGTAAATTATTGTTCTTATGTCGAGAAACATCGAGTTCAATAAACCCCTATAGTTACGTGACTTAAAGTATACTAGTTGCATCCAATGGACTGTGTATGTGACCAGTGTGTATGTATGTTTAATCTTGACAGATACCTCGTGGCATTCAGATGTTGTATTAGATTGATTTTAGTGGGATTGACCGTTGTTGCTTGTAGATGGGATTTCTGTGGTAACTTGTTTATGTCATGTGTAATGGATTTATACATTTATTGTTGGGTAACGATGGCTGCAAGGATAATGCAATCACTTACTTCAGCTTGGTTGCTGTTACGACCTCTTACTAGGGATTTCGTAGGCTAGTTGAGTCCGAACTTCACTAAAATTGGCTAAAATTACTGTAGACTAATCGAGGCAAGTCCCGTTCGCTATTTCTGATTTTGATCTGTTACGTTGAGCTGTAATCAAGCTAGAAGCACGGTCATTTGGTTGTAAAAAGGGTTAAAAATATGCTAATAAATCGAAGCCTTGTGTTGATGGAATATGATCTTTTACGTTGGGTACTTAATTGCCCGTTACAGTCTAATATCGAAAGAAAATATTGTCACGTTGAAAACTGGAGGTGGTCCGGAATTCGAAGGCTGGTCGTTAATAGAGCACAAAACTTTACACTTAGAACATGTTTATGGCTAACACAAGCGTGCCGGCCGCGGTGGCCGCGGGGACTGAGGCGCTCCAGTCACGGTCTGCACGGCCACTACGGTCGGGAGTATTTGTGCCGTCCTTAGTATAAGGTAGTTCGTAAGTAGTTTGTAAGTTTAGGGACTGATAACCCCGTAGTTAACTCCCATAAGCTTAACAAACATTTGAACATTTAACACAAGCGTACACTCAGTACACGTTGACTCCAGCTTGGAGTGCTCCACTATTTATACATTGAAAGAATTGATACTTCCTGGCAGATTAAAATTGTGTGCCGGAACCGGGACTCGAACCTGGGACCTTTGCCTTTCGCGGGCAAGCGCACTACCGACTGTGCTATCCCGACACGACTCACGATGCCGCCTCACAACTTCACTTCCGCCAGTAAAGAATTGTCTGGAACTTATTAGTACATCAAACATAATAAACATGTAGAACATTCTAGAAATAGTAAATATAAAGATATAACTTTTCTTGCTTGTGGTGGGATTTGAACTCAGGACCGCAAGCACAGCGATCTGTGATGCTAACCACTGCGCCACGCGTTCTGACGGTAGAATCGTGGCATTGCTCTCCTTTCTGAAAGAACAAAGACCCGCTTTTAGGTTCCCTTTGGAACCAACTGCAGTGTCCTGGATCTTGTCATGGGTCCTCTGTATGGCGGTTTTGGAGAATCCTTCCATTCTGCCTGCACGCCTTCCTGACGGTGACGACGACCGGCGACAGACCCTTCTGTCGTGGCTTATTCACTGTCGTAACGGTCTGCAGAGTCCTTGAACAAGAGGCCGTTTCTTTCTATCTATTCTTTGGCATCGTGGTAAGGCTTCATACGGAGGAAGTGCACAATGTCTCTTCGTTTTTTGTGGTTTCGAGGACGGCACATAATCCTCGACTTCGTATCTTACGTCCGACAGGCGGCGTATGCCACGATACGGACCAAAATATCGTTTCAGTAACGTTTCGGATAGCCCAACTTTTCGTACAGGGGTAAAAATCCATACCAGATCTCCTGGACTGCACACAACAGTTCGCTGCTTGTCGTTGTACCGTTGACGGTCCTACTCCTGGGCGTCCAGTGTCCGTATGCGAGCCAGCTGTCTTGCTTCTCCCTGGTGATGAGCTGTTTCACGTAATCGTTCTTTTAGGGAGGTTTCCGAAATCGACAACTGGTAACCGATGGATAATAGTCTGCAATGACTACCTCACACGCTACACTGTCACCAAACCTGTGCCGACGACAGAAGCACGAGAGATCGCAAAATTCCTTGTAGAAGTCATTATTTTGAAGCATGGAGCACCACGTGTGATGATATCTGATCTTAGAAAAGTATTCCAGTCAAAACTAGTATCAGAGGTAATGTCACGTTGCGACATTGTCCACAGAATGACAACTTGCATACCATCCTCAGACAAATGGTCTTACAGAACGTTTTAATAAGACGTTAGCAGATATGCTGTCGATGTATGTCGATGTTGAGCAGAAGTATTGGGATACAATACTGCCAGTCGTGTCATTTGCTTATAATACCACAAGACAAGACACCACAGGCTTCACGCCGTTTTTCAATGGACACGCTGTTTCCGTTCCAGCCGGACGACACTCAGTAGCACTGGTGAAACAGCTCATCTTCAGGGTCGAAGAAGCAAGACAGCTGGCTCGCATACAGACACTGGACGCCCAGAAGAAGCACCGGCAGCGGTTTAACGTCAAGCACCGAACTGTTGTGTACAGCCCAGGAGATCTGGTATGGATTTTTACCCCTGTACGAAAAGTTGGGCTATCAGAAAAGTTATTGAAGCGATACGTTGGTCATTATCGTATCATACGCCACCTGTCAGACGTCACATAGGAAGTTGAGGATTATGAGCCGTCGTCGAAACGACAAAAACGAAGAGACATTGTCCACGTCCTCCGCATGAAGCCTTACTACGATCCTGAAAAGCAGATAGGCGAAAACGGCTTCTTGTTTAAGGATTCAAAGGACGGTAATGATACTGAAGAAGCCACGACAGGAACGTTCGTCGTCGGTAATCGTACAGAAGGGAAGGATTCTCCACTCTTGCCATACAGAGGACCCATGAGAAGATCAAGATCCAGGACATTGCTACTGGCTCCAAATGGAAGCTAATAGCGAGTAGCTGTTTTTCAGGAGAGGGAGCAATGCCGCAAGACGCAAGTTACAACTGCCGAGCGTTGCGCAATGGAAAGCGTCACCAATTGCGGTGCTGAAGGTCACCCGTTCAAACCCGTCCACTGGCAAAAATTTATTCCTTTGTATTTATCATTGCCAGAATGTTCTACATTTCTTATGTTCACTTGTAATTTCTACATGTTTCTTATGTTCACTTGTAATTTTTACATGTTTCTTATATTAACTATTCATCTAACTTCTGATACATTCTGTCAGTCTATAAATAGCAGAGCACTCTGCCCGAGAGGCAGTCAGTGCTGCGTGTATGTTTCAGTTCGTAATAAACCTGCTTTCAGTATAAGTGCCGCGTTGGAGTAGCCGAGTGGTCTAAAGCGTCTCGCAGCGGAGCGCGCGGTTGCTCGCCGTGGAGGTTCGAGTCCTCCATAGGGTATGCGTGTGTGTGTGTTGTCCTTAGGTTAGTTTACCTAGGTTTAAGTAGTTTGTAAGCTACGGAGTAGTGGGGTGGTGGGGGTTTCGCCCCAGGGTACCGCTTCGCTACCTGGGCACACCCGCCCGCTGCGCGCTCGGCCAATTGCCGGACCGCAGATCAAAGGATGCCGCCACAGGATGATTGATAGGTCTTCTCGGAAGAACGAAAAATGATTTACAGTTTACATTTAGGTCCTTTTGATGTTTATCAAGAGTAATAATTTGTTAGAAGGAGTGGAATACGATGGTGATTTGTGCGCGAATGCTCGAGGTATAGTCTATTGGCTGATAGAAAGCGTTCCAGAAATATTGTCTGCCGGGCTATGCATTGGAAATAAAGTTGTGGTTGGATGTTAGGGACGGGTCAAGCAACCAACGTAGTTATTGGGTGGAGAGAGCGAGAGATCGAAACTTTATTAAAACGCTGTGTATCTGGGAGATCTTGTCTGTTACTGATCGCGGTTATAACACCGTCTGTGGTAACTAGTTTAGAGTTGATGCTGGGCATGTGACGGATGTAAGGATAGCTCTGTCTGGGTTGTTACGAACGTATACATAGCTTGCAGCATGCTAGTTGCGACCAAAAAAAAAAAAAAAAAAAAAAGACGAGTTGGAATGGCTAGATTCGTTTGTTGTTGTAGGTTCGTGTTGACTGCAGGCGTACTTCTGTTACTGTGTTGGAAATGTTTGGCACTTACAGAGAGTGTTGTAGGCTAGATGGGACGGAATGTAAGTAAAAAGTGTTGATATACCATAAATATACGTCACGGTAAAGCTCTAAAGAATACCGACTTTGGTGGTGCTGTGATCTTTTGTCGAAGCATCGCCTGTTTAATCGTATGCTAGTGTTGTCTACTTTACGGCTGGTGTGCATTACGTTACGTAGTGGATGTGTCTGCTGCGGTAAATCATAATTCTTTCGTCGAAAATCAAAGTATTTTATAAAACTCCTATAGTTTCGTAACTTAAAGTGCGCTAGTTGTAGTCAATGGAGTGCGCGTGTGTGTAATAAATTCAGCAAGTTCGATACTGCAAACGCTGGATATAAGACGAAGTTACTATTTCTGGAATACATGGGGGAAATATGCACGTCCTGTGGGTATATATATATTATAAATTGCAGCTAATCGATGTTTTTTAATGGAGGCGCTCCCATCTATACTACAGCAACAGCTTCGTGTAGATGGCTTCTATCTCCTGGATTGTTTGGACAACACTTTAACCGAGTGGCGTTCGTATCCGAGCATGGCGTTCGGATGGAAGGAGCAATATCAAAGTGGTTGCGGGCGAGGAAACGACTGCTTAACGTGGTTGGCGTCGAATTGTAGAACCAAAATAAATTTGTCGAAAAATCACGAGCCCTGGTGTAAGCAAAGATATCGATTTTATAAAGAGTCCAGGCAGTTGATTGTTAGGACTTTTATTTTTTCGCTGGGTCGAGAAGATGGTATTACCAGGATGGAGGATTGTGCAAGAAGATTGTTTAAGTGTTCTAAAAGAGAAGATACGGTATTTACAAAGTGCGCCGTTGTATTGTGCAAACGCTTTTAGATTTGATTACTTTGGTATTAAGAGTACCCGAAAATTGACCACTCTCTCGGACATTATGTTTTTTAGTTTCAACTGTAAATTACTTGTAGAGTCGAGCAAGGAGCTATATATATATATATTTGCATTCGAGGACTTTATTATCCACAGACGTAGATATCGTCTACGTTATTCCACAAGTCCTAAGAAGAAGAAGGGTAAACGAAAACTGGGTTATATGGCGAAGACACAGGCTTTTAAAAGGAGGCTATTGCATATGTGCAAGCCCGGTTTAAACAGATAGTGTGGGGAAAAATATTTGCTTTTACAGTAAACAAGCGGGGGAATTGGTCTCGCATCGTTGTATTGACCGAAATTAGCGGAACACACGACAAACGTGTTTGTACTGTGTGCGACTCCCATCCATTCCTTAGAGAGCAGGTTATGATCGATGTGTGCGGGAGCTGGTTGCGATGAAAGTGTTTGCGAACATTACTTTGCATGTACTCAGTTGCGCTGTAATAAAAAAAATGTAAACACTCCATGTCCTATAGAGAATCATGTGTTGTGCCGTGTAGGTTAGCGTCTTCGTTTGCGGTAGACATCTACTTATAATTAAAATAATAAATCTTAGTTCGGATTAGTGGATTGCACAAGAAAGGAACTTGGAGTAGGAATTTTGTGGGTAAAGGGCGGGTCGAGCTGGAAATCGGTGTTGCATTGGGCAGGTAATCTCGGTTCTGTGGTTGTTGTATTGCCGAATAAGGGTATAGTTAGGCCAATAATTTCGAAAAGTTTTAGTGTAGACGGTCGGAAATCGGTAAATTATTTCACGTATTTTTCTTTTATTTCGACTCTCCGTTGCACAATAGGGTTTAAATGTCTTCTGGGGCGCTGGAATATCGGTGTCAGATAAATGTAGTTTGCATCATAACAGGACATGGAGATTCCTTAGATGGGATGTGTACTGCTGTAGCAAGGAAATAAGAGGTAAAATTAAAGTACCCGAATTCTCGGAAGGCGCATCTATACGTCGATCTAAGAAGGAAACGTAACAGGGCAAGGTCGCTAGAGTGTTACAGTGTTAAATTTCGGAACTTTCGGCATGGCTCAGCTCCATTAAATAAATGCATTGCGAGCTATCCTTGTTAGAGTGGTGCGTCTGCGTAGAAGGTTTTGATCATTTGGAGATGTAACTTAGGTGTTTTTGTTTAAACACTTAGCATATGTTTCTTTTATGTAGCCTGCCGAGAGAGCGCTCTGCGTTCTGGACGATTGTTATCGGTGCTTGCAGATGTATATTTAGAGACGTTGTGTTAGATGTCATTGCCGATTTTCGTTATTTGGAATTTTTGTATAAACAATATATCGTCTTCTTCTGCTTCCGCTGTTGTTGCTGTTTTATCGAAAGAGTGGTTGGCATACAAGTTACATTCCGTTCGATGGTTGTTGCTTGCATCGTGTAAACCAAGAGATACATTTATAGATCTAAGGTTGTGGTCGAGTTCCGAAACGGACCCTTTCTTTTCTTTCGGTTAGAATTGTTTTTGTATATCGAAAGAGTATATGTTAAGATGGATACGTAAGTTTGTGGCTTTCGTTACCGTAAGCTGCGCTATTATTAATATTATTAAACACGTCTGTCGGCTGTAGACTATGCGAAGAGCGTGGAGAGAGATGGGAGTGTAAATTCTTACTTGCAAATTTTGCATACGAGTTTTAATATTTTACTATTACATGCTGTAGTATACGAGACCAACTATGCATTTCTGTTCTAAATTGTTTTTAGCATTACACCGAAATTCTTGTTAATAATAATAAACGGCGGAAAATGTTGTTGTTACATAAATCGAGATCTGGCGCACGGATCGTTGCGGTGCGCTTAATAATAAATATGCAATTTAATTGGCTGCTGACCTGGCGGGACGCGGTCGCCGTAAAAAGAGTGCAGTACGCAGGGGTCGGCCGGCGGGGGCGGTGTCGATGCGGTCAAGACAATCGTCGCGGTATTGTTTGTTCTCGCTGGTAGGGCGGGTGGCGGCGTCCTTTGAGAAGCGGCCGCGAGCGTGGAGGAGAAGGAGGAGGGGGGGGGGGGGTAGCATCTGTCGGCGGCGGCGGAGGCGGCGTCTTTTGAGAAGCTTTCCGGCAATCGGCCGAGCTAGTAGAGGTCGCGGGTGCGAGTACAGACATGTCGAGGGTCTACAGTTCTGGACTTGTCGGAGGTGTTGCCTGTCTGGCGGCGGCACGGAGGGGTGGAGGGGGCGGGCGTCGTGTGTGGCCGAGGGAGGTGTTGCAACCAGTGCGTTATGGCGGCGTAATTTGATTAGCGGTCGGACAAGTAGCGAATCAAAAGGACCTAAATGTAAACTGTCAATCATCTTTCGTTCTTCCGAGAAGACCTATCAATCATCCTGTGGCGGCATCCTTTGATCTGCGGTCCGGCAATTGGCCGAGCGCGCAGCGGGCGGGTGTGCCCAGGTAGCGAAGCGGTACCCTGGGGCGAAACCCCCACCACCCCACTGCTCTACGGACTGATGACCAAGTAGTTTGGTCCGATAGATTTACAAACATTTGAACATTTTTCAGTGTAAGTGCTGTGTTCAGCTGACAAAGCTGCCTTCGAATTCAAGCCTGCCTCGATTTCAACGCGACAATATGACCTACGGAACAAGTATTAATCTAATCTAATGTAATGTATGTATGTGACAGCGTCAGCTGATCTGCCACATGCTGGGCTTGACGGACCCCTCCATCTTCTACGACAACCTCAAGACGAAGCTGGTGGACCGGCTCGGCGGCGAGGGCAGCGCGCGGGCGGACGCGCTGGAGGCCCTGGGCCTGCTGGACGACGCGCCCGTCAAGCGCCTCGGCACGCCACTCGACACGCTCTCCTACTTCCTCTCCAAGAAGCTCTCCTTCGGTACGTACCTCACGTGATCGTTACCACATGTCTTCTGCTATCCGATTGCTAGGCCAATATTATATGCACTAGGGCACGCCACTCAACACGGTCTCCTACTTCCGCTCCAAGAAGCTCTCCTTCGGTCCGTATCTCACGTGATCGTTACCAAATGTCTTCTGCTATCCGATTGCTAGGCCAATATTATATGCACTAGGGCACGCCACTCAACACGGTCTCCTACTTCCGCTCCAAGAAGCTCTCCTTCGGTCCGTATCTCACGTGATCGTTACCAAATGTCTTCTGCTATCCGATTGCTAGGCCAGTATTATATGCACTAGGACACGCCCCTCAACACGGTCTCCTACTTCCGCTCCAAGAAGCTCTCCTTCGGTACGTACCTCACGTGATCGTTACCACATGTCTTCTGCTATCCGATTGCTAGGCCAGTATTATATGCACTAGGACACGCCCCTCAACACGGTCTCCTACTTCCGCTCCAAGAAGCTCTCCTTCGGTACGTACCTCACGTGATCGTTACCAAATGTCTTCTGCTATCCGATTGCTAGGCCAATATTATATGCACTAGGGCACGCCCCTCAACACGGTCTCCTACTTCCGCTCCAAGAAGCTCTCCTTCGGTCCGTATCTCACGTGATCGTTACCAAATGTCTTCTGCTATCCGATTGCTAGGCCAGTATTATATGCACTAGGACACGCCCCTCAACACGGTCTCCTACTTCCGCTCCAAGAAGCTCTCCTTCGGTACGTACCTCACGTGATCGTTACCACATGTCTTCTGCTATCCGATTGCTAGGCCAGTATTATATGCACTAGGGCACGCCACTCAACACGGTCTCCTACTTCCGCTCCAAGAAGCTCTCCTTCGGTACGTACCTCACGTGATCGTTACCACATGTCTTCTGCTATCCGATTGCTAGGCCAATATTATATGCACTAGGGCACGCCACTCAACACGGTCTCCTACTTCCGCTCCAAGAAGCTCTCCTTCGGTCCGTATCTCACGTGATCGTTACCAAATGTCTTCTGCTATCCGATTGCTAGGCCAGTATTATATGCACTAGGACACGCCCCTCAACACGGTCTCCTACTTCCGCTCCAAGAAGCTCTCCTTCGGTACGTACCTCACGTGATCGTTACCACATGTCTTCTGCTATCCGATTGCTAGGCCAGTATTATATGCACTAGGGCACGCCACTCAACACGGTCTCCTACTTCCGCTCCAAGAAGCTCTCCTTCGGTCCGTATCTCACGTGATCGTTACCAAATGTCTTCTGCTATCCGATTGCTAGGCCAGTATTATATGCACTAGGACACGCCCCTCAACACGGTCTCCTACTTCCGCTCCAAGAAGCTCTCCTTCGGTACGTACCTCACGTGATCGTTACCACATGTCTTCTGCTATCCGATTGCTAGGCCAATATTATATGCACTAGGGCACGCCACTCAACACGGTCTCCTACTTCCGCTCCAAGAAGCTCTCCTTCGGTCCGTATCTCACGTGATCGTTACCAAATGTCTTCTGCTATCCGATTGCTAGGCCAGTATTATATGCACTAGGACACGCCCCTCAACACGGTCTCCTACTTCCGCTCCAAGAAGCTCTCCTTCGGTACGTACCTCACGTGATCGTTACCACATGTCTTCTGCTATCCGATTGCTAGGCCAATATTATATGCACTAGGGCACGCCACTCAACACGGTCTCCTACTTCCGCTCCAAGAAGCTCTCCTTCGGTCCGTATCTCACGTGATCGTTACCAAATGTCTTCTGCTATCCGATTGCTAGGCCAGTATTATATGCACTAGCGCACGCCCCTCAACACGGTCTCCTACTTCCGCTCCAAGAAGCTCTCCTTCGGTACGTACCTCACGTGATCGTTACCAAATGTCTTCTGCTATCTGATTGCTAGGCCAATATTATATGCACTAGGGCACGCCACTCAACACGGTCTCCTACTTCCGCTCCAAGAAGCTCTCCTTCGGTCCGTATCTCACGTGATCGTTACCAAATGTCTTCTGCTATCCGATTGCTAGGCCAGTATTATATGCACTAGCGCACGCCCCTCAACACGGTCTCCTACTTCCGCTCCAAGAAGCTCTCCTTCGGTACGTACCTCACGTGATCGTTACCAAATGTCTTCTGCTATCTGATTGCTAGGCCAGTATTATATGCACTAGCGCACGCCCCTCAACACGGTCTCCTACTTCCGCTCCAAGAAGCTCTCCTTCGGTACGTACCTCACGTGATCGTTACCAAATGTCTTCTGCTATCTGATTGCTAGGCCAGTATTATATGCACTAGGACACGCCCCTCAACACGGTCTCCTACTTCCGCTCCAAGAAGCTCTCCTTCGGTCCGTATCTCACGTGATCGTTACCAAATGTCTTCTGCTATCCGATTGCTAGGCCAGTATTATATGCACTAGCGCACGCCCCTCAACACGGTCTCCTACTTCCGCTCCAAGAAGCTCTCCTTCGGTACGTACCTCACGTGATCGTTACCAAATGTCTTCTGCTATCTGATTGCTAGGCCAGTATTATATGCACTAGCGCACGCCCCTCAACACGGTCTCCTACTTCCGCTCCAAGAAGCTCTCCTTCGGTCCGTATCTCACGTGATCGTTACCAAATGTCTTCTGCTATCCGATTGCTAGGCCAGTATTATATGCACTAGGGCACGCCCCTCAACGCGGTCTCCTACTTCTCCTAGAAGCTCTTCTTCGGTACGTACCTCACGTGCTCATTACCGCGTGTCTTCTACTATCCACTTGCCAAGGCCAATATTAAACTTTCAATAGGGCACGTCCCTCGACACTCGTTCCTACTTCCAAAAAAGTTCAAATGTTTGTTAAGCTACGGGGTCATCAGTTCATAAACTTACAAACTACTTATGAACTACTTACGAACTAGGACGGCACAAATATCCATGCCCGAGGGGGGATTCGAACCCCCGACCGTAGTGGCCGTGCTGACCGTGACTGGAGCGTTTCAGTCACCTCTGCCACCGCGGCCGGCGTTCCTACTTCGTCTCCTAGAAGCTCTCCTTCGGTACGTACCTCATTTCCTCGTTACCACTGTCTTCTGCTATCCATGTGCTTTAGCCAATACTATATGCCCTTGCCTATGCCAATATTACATTTACTAGGGCACACACCTCGACATTTTCTCCTTCATCCTCACCAAGAAGCTTGCGACCTTCCTATCGGTACTCGCCAATAATAATTGGGCAATACATAACTCAGGGTAGAAAAAGGTTTTTGGCTTGTTGTCTCTGTTCATAGGGATGAGTTATATATGTCAGCTTCTATGTCCTGAAGTGCTACGCAGTCTGTTGAAAGAAGATCAATAATTAATCTGTAGTTTAGTCAGTCTATTAATCTGCATATGATGCATTTAAACAAACATACATTAAACCTCTGAATGAACAACAAATTGGACTCTACGATAAATAAGTCATTCACTCACGAAGTAATTCCTTATAAATGGAGTTTATTACTTTTTTTCGACATGAAAATGAGGAGGTGGTTCTAATTTATACATCGGTAAATAACTTAATATTTCCCCAACTATTGTTCATTAGAGCCACAATAAGTACCACACGCCCTCGAGAGTAAAAGTTCCAAATTATCACAAGTAAATTAATGAAGTCCATTGAACATTGCAGTTCCAAATTAATCCGCGATTAATTACAGTATTTGTTATAAAACACAGTTTGTCATCACAGGAGTACAAGATTGCCGATTTATCATAGTTCCAGAGCCCTACTACCGTCCATAGTTTACCGCTTTTCAACCAGAGAGTAAGTTCTGCAGTCACAGTCCCATAAATTTTCTAAGTCCACACATGCCTATCTCTTCAAATCACAAGTTCAGCCCGCCCAGCGCACAACCTTTCACCACCACATCCAAGTTAAGAGTCCCCTTCCAAGCGGTCGAAAGCGTCCTCTACCTGCTCCCAAAATAGTATCCTTCCGCGCATCCTAACACCTCATCTTTAAACTACAATTTCCTTTCCAAAATATTATACATTTAAATATCACAGAATTAAACGATTTGAACACCTCCCTAAAAATGTTGCTGACATTTAAGAAGCAAATACATATTTAACAATACTAAAATTGGTTGAGACTAAAGCTCTTTGCTCACGTAGCTATTAAGCATGGCGTCTCACTGTTCAAATATTCTTCCACAGTCGAAATATATTTACACAATTAATATGTTATTTATCATGGCTTTTTATGCAAATATATTCAGTTCTTGTCCAAAAATACATATAAATGTTTATGTATAAATTATCTCCAGCATATCTATTATTTTTAGTCTTCCTTGAAATATTACTAAGAATAATATTAAATATAATAAAATATAAACGTAATGGGCTTTGCTGGGTTCATGTTTTGTGTTTCTGCGGTGGAATCTATGTTCTGACACAATAATATTACTACCTCAACGAATAGCAAAACATGAGAGTAAAACAAAGTTTATTGAAAGAATATGGTAATAACGTGGTGCGTCTTTTAAAATAGGTAGCGTGGTGCAATGCGGTCCATTTACTTCATAAACTGTTACTGATAAATACTACGTATCAATAATTGTAAATATAAGTCTCATAATACTATTATAATACTACTCAAAATTTATCGGCTTTATATCTGTAAGGGAAATTGAAATTATAATAAATTATGGCATTTGATTCTCCCAAGTCTACTGAATCCATTCATATGATTATATTTCCCCAGGCCAATTTTACATGCACTAGGGCACGCCCCTCGACACTTCCTCTCCAAGAAGCTCCACTTCGGTATGTACCTCACTTGCTCGTTACCACGTGTCTTCTTCTATCCACGTACCTAGGTCAATATTATATGCACTAGGAATCGTCCCTCGACACGCTCTCCTATTTCCTCTCGAAGAAGCTCTACTTTGGTACGTATGTAATGTTTCCTTACCACGTGCCTTTTGCTATCCACTTGCCTAGCCCGATATTAGATGCCCTAGGGCTCGCGCACTCTCCTACTTCCTCTTCAAAAAGCTCTCGTCAGTATGTACCTCATTTCCTTGTTACCATGTGTCTATTGCTATCCACTTGTCTAGGCCAGTACTATATGCAATAGAGCACGCCCCTCGACATGCTCTCCCACGTCTTCTCCTAGATCCTCTCGTTCGGTACGTACCTCACATGCTCGTTACAGGTGTCTTCTGCTATGCTTTTGCCTAGACCAATATTATAGGCACTAGAGCACGTCCTGCGACACGCTCTCCTGCTTTCTCTCCAAGACCTCATCCTTCGGTATGTAATTCATGAGCTGAATACTACATGTCTTCTGCTTTCCACTTGCCTAGGGCAATATTCTCTGCACTAGGCACGGCCCTCAACATGCTCTGCTATTTCTTCTCCAATAGGCTCTCTTTCGGTATGCACCTAACGAGCTTATTACCACGTGTTTTCTGCTGTCCACTTGCCTAGGCCAGTATTATATGCACTAGGTCACGCCCCTCGACATAATCTTGTACTTCCTCTCCAAGAAGCTTGCCTTCGGTACGTACTCATGTACACGTTACAGGGCTCCTATCACACTCTACACACGCTCATTGCCACTACAGTCTACATGCACCGGGCGTGTCGTCCGACTAGCAGTCAGGTGCCACTACTGTCGCACGGACCAGTTAGTAGGTTGGTGGTTAAAATGAATGGTTTAATTTTAAAAGGGACTAAACGACTACAGTCTGGTTATAATGTTCTGACTGATCAGTGTACGTGTAATGGAGAAGTAATTGTCGTCATATGAATTTTATGTTCTCTTCTTCATTGTTCCTTGTTTCTAAAACATTTAGTTAATTTATATTATTCTTAAATGTATATCTAATTATTCAAACGTTTTATTCTTGTTTATGTAGAAATATTTCTTCGTGTTATATGTTAATGTTATTAAATTTTTTATTTGCAGTAATTTGATTTAATTATCGAGTTATTTTTTGAATTAGTCATTCATTTAGTATCAGGATAATTCGTGGCAGTAGCCAATGTTATATAACTGACACAAGCTACCAATATTGACTTAAGTAATTACGAGGCGCGTCCAGAAAGTAAGTTCCGTTTCAATTTATCTCCGCTGCAGCGCTACGATTGCAGTTCCGCACATGCGCTGTAGACGATGTGTATCGAGGAAAAGAATGTGCGCCATTTGGAGATCGCTGTCAGTTACGTACGCTTTGTTGTGCTCGTTTGAAATGTCAGCGTCGATTGAAACTCCCGCCGCCTGTGAAATCAGGTCGGTGATTCGGTTTCTGAATGCGAGGAAAGTGAAACGAAGTGAAATTTATCGGCAAATTTGCAATGTTTACGGACCAAATGCGATGAGTGATTCGATGGTGAGAAGATGGGTCCGACAGTTCAATGGCGGGCGTAGTGATGTGCAGGATGAAGATTGAAGTGGGCGTCCACCTTCGGTTACAGAAGAACTGGTTCACGCGATTGATGACAAGATCCAGGAAAACTGTAGGTTTACAATTAGTGCTCTCGCTACGGACGACGAGCTGAAAGAAACTGTTTCCAACTGGTCGAAGACACAGGCGGCAGATTTCTATGAAGGTATACAAAACCTGGTGCCACGCTATAAGTGCCTGCAAAATTTCGGCAGTTATGTGGAAAAGTAGTTTAAGAGTTGTAGAATTTTGTGCAATAAAAATTTCTTCTGTACCTGTGTACACTTTCATTTTATTACCAAACGGAACTTACTTTCTGGACGCGCCTCGTATTTACAATTTTTTAGTTAGAATACAAATTTACAACGTGGAATTAAAATTTTTGTGGTCCTTTTAATGAATACATTTCATTCCATTCCATGATGGTGGTGGTGGTTCCGGCTGGTGCAGCAACAGTGTTGAATAATTAAAAAATGTTCCGTCTCTGTTGCAATATTTTATTATCCAATAACGCGTTTCGCGCTGTTAGCGCATCGTCAGACTGGAAAAAGACAAATGTTTTGTTACAGTCCGTGTACCTGGCGGGCAGCGAATCTTATGTGGCTAAGGTGAGTAAATTTGAAAATTCAGACTTACTTGGGCGGAGATGGAGCCACAGAGCTATCTATAGCTGTGTTGGAGGAATCTTAATAATTGTTGTCATTGGGCGCCTGCAAAAACGTAAACGTACAAAGTACGTAAGGGTTATTTGAACTAGAATGACTAGGGAGTAAAGGGGTGTGGTGTGGAAATTAATGGAACGCTTTTATATGATAAAACTCACCATAGCAGCAGAGGAGTCGCTGTCGTGGCAGGTCCACGTTTACAACTGGCAGTTATTAAAAAATACTACCAGTGAGTTTTATCATATAAAAGCGTTCCATTAATTTCCATACCACACCCCTTTACTCCCTAGTCATTCTAGTTCAAATAACCCTTACGTACTTTGTACGTTTACGTCTTTGCAGGCGCCCAATGACAACAATTATTAAGATTCCTCCAACACAGCTATAGATAGCTCTGTGGCTCCATCTCCGCCCAAGTAAGTCTGAATTTTCAAATTTACTCACCTTAGCCACATAAGATTCGCTGCCCGCCAGGTACACGGACTGTAACAAAACATTTGTCTTTTTCCAGTCTGACGATGCGCTAACAGCGCGAAACGCGTTATTGGATAATAAAATATTGCAACAGAGACTGAACATTTTTGAACTTTTAACTACCGTATTAGAGTATAATTTGATAGGTGTTATTTGAAATGTTTGTGGCAGAGCGCACGGAGCGCGACCTGGTGATCCTGCGGCACGACGTGGGCATCTTGTGGCCGGACGGGCGGCGCGAGCAGCGCGGCATCAACATGGTGGTGTACGGCACGCCCGCGGGGCACTCCGCCATGTCGCGCGCCGTCGGCATCCCCACCGCCATCGCCACCAAGATGCTGCTCGACGGTACCTACATCTCTCATAAGCCTACACTTCCCAACAGGGCCGGCGCAAGCCCAAGTGCCGCCCCGTGCGAGCTGCTAAATTGCCGCCCCCAGTTTTTTTTTCGGTTTTTCTAAACGTTTGTTGAATTTTATTTAAACAAATCTGTAGGAAATGTTAGTAATCAATCGCAATATTTCTTTTCACTTTTCAGATCGACCTATATTTCGGCCACTGAGTGGCCAGTCTCAAAGCTTTTGATATCTGTTAACATCTAAACCGTCATGTTCACAGTTACGTTCAGCATCACGATATAGATGTAAACATAACCCAAAGCATTGAAAATAGCCACACTGTGCCCGAAATCTATGTAGACATGGAAAATAAAAATAAAACTTGCTACTGATTGGTTAAATTCTCTAGAGATTTGAACAAAACAGTTGCTGGGCACTAGCTCAAAAATGGAGTCTAGCCTGACTGAAGAAATCTAGCTAATTTTAATAAGCCTCGTGAATTTACGAAAATGTTCAAATGTGTGTGAAATCTTACGGGACTTCGCTTGCTAATGTCATCAGTCCCTAAGCTTACACACTATTCAACCCATGTCCGAGGGAGGACTCCAGCCTCCGCGGGACCAGCCGCACAGTCCATGACTGCAGCGCCTTAGACCGCTCGGTTAATCTCGCGCGGCATGAACTTTCAATTAATGTAAATAAACATTTTTCAATGGTCGTGAACAGATAATGTATTCAACGTTAAACTGTATACAGTAAGTAAATGTTGGAAAAGTGATAGTGTGCGATAGTATTGCCAAACAAAAGTGCTGGTGAGTGTTTAATTGTTGTTCATACAAAAGCAGACAGGTGTTTCATGGCTAAAAAACCAAAACGTCCGACTATCACTCAAAAACGGATAGCAAAAGGCCGGCCGCGGTGGCCGAGGAGACTGAGGCGCTCCAATCACGGTCTGCACGGCCACTGCGGTCGGGGGTTCGAATCCCCCCTCGGGAATGGATATTTGTGCCGTCCTAGTTCGTAAGTAGTTCATAAGTAGTTTGTAAGTTTAGGGACTGATGACCCCGTAGTTAAGTCCCATAAGCTTAACAAACATTTGAACATTTTTTTGGATAGCAAAATTTTTGAAAAACATGCGTCGAAACCCAACTTATGCCAGGCTTATTACCAATGTCTTTATCCCTTTTAATTACACATTTACACATTTGGTACACTTCTAGCCATTGTAGGTGTTGTTCATGTTTGACTGGAGTAATGTTCAACGATTTTTTTTCCATAAAGGAGGGAGAATAAAACACTCGAAAACTGCCTTTGAAGGGTTGAGCAAATTTGGTTCAGGCTCAACGTGTAACCGCAGTATCGAAGATGCCATTCGAATTTCCAAATTAGATTTCGTCTTCTGCAGAATTAGTTGTGAGTAAACGCACGGCGCGTAACAGTTTTCCACTCATAGGAAAACTGGCGTGTATCCCCCTATTGTTCGTCCGGCGTAAACACGACGGTGCTGCCATCGTGGTGAGGAAGAAATTAGTCCTCCCCTTGTTCAACAGGGACGGCCTGCAGGTAGTCGAGGCGCCGTCCCACAGTTCCCGAAGCCGCTTCCTCCGCGGTTTGGTTTCGAATCCCGTCTTGGGCATGAATGTTGAGTTTGTCCTAAAAAAATTTAAAAAAAGGGGGGGGGCGCAGATTTGCCGCCCCTCGGAAAGTGCCGCCCCGTGCGGCCGCACGTTTCGCACGTGCCTTGCGCCGGCCCTGCTTCCCAATGTGTTCCAGTATAAAGGAAAGGATGGGGCCCCTCCACCGACGTGGTGACCATCACAAAAGTTCTACTGTCACCTCCGTAATTTGGTTAGTTTGCTAAGGTGGATCGTGGGATGTGGGAACAGCGATGTTATCCGTACGTGTGGACACGATCATCCACTAATACGGTGCATCTGGAGATAGAATTGGTCGAAAGGTATACGAAGGGTAAAGGTATGTAAGGGCAGAGGAAAAAAGTGCCAAGGTAAGAGCCAAGGGGAAAAAACCTCTGCGACAGTGGGGTAGGTTTTAAGGGCAGGAGCGGTATGCTATCTGCGACAGATCGTGCAAGGTTTGATAATGTTAGTAAAGGGTATATCTCAGTACCGTTAACTCTGCTAGGTTTGTCATAAAGAATCAGTCCGGTTGATGCGAGGTTCTGCTGCAGCTGAGCTCCTGTGAAGTCTCCTGAATCGGCTGCGGCAGAATACCTGTGAACATAGTCAAGTTTGTCATGATAGTTAGACAGTTCGGTCATAGAATTGGCTAAATATGTGGGTCTGTATAGGTTTGCTTGTGTTCAGTGCGCTGAATATGGTTTCCCTGCCTTGCCTGTTGGTCGGCTGTGAGCTCAGCTGGCATTACCAGTCAGTTTGTTGTTCTGCAAGGGTTCGCCATATTCATCGTGTTTGCGAGTTGGTGGTCCCTATGACCATAGGTGGTTAGTCTCCGAGGAGAAGTGTCTTGGGTCGTTTATGTTCCCATCTATGGTTGTGATCGTAGTTCCCCAACTTCCAGTGTAGAGACACTAATTATTCTTATACTTTCCAAAAGAAAAGAACGACAAATCTGTATACTCCGTACATTCAAAATAATAACCTTTTTGCTCGATGTAAATATTTTAAAATGATAATAAGGCGAGGCATTGAATTGAAATTTGTGCCGCGGCGGGACTAGAAACCGGGTTGTCCTGCTTAATAGGCAGTCGCTTTATACACTGCGTGATTCAAGTATCCGGACACCTGGCTGAATTTGTGGCGCCCTCCGTCGGTAATTCTATAATTCAATATGGCGTTCACCCTTAGCCTCGAGGACAAAAATGTTCAAATGTTTGTAAATCTATCGGACCAAACTGCGTGGTCATCAGTCCGTAGCTTACAAACTACTTAAACCTAGGTAAAGTAACCTAAGGACAACACACACACACACACACACACACACCCATGCCCCAGGGAGGACTCGAACCTCCACGGCGAGCAACCGCGCGCTCCGCAGCGAGACGCTTTATACCGCTCGGCTACTCCTCGAGGACAGTTTCCACTTTCGCAGGCGTACGTTCGGTAAGATGCTGGAAGGTTTCTTAGGGAATGGCAGCCCGTTCTTCGCTGCACTTAGGTATCGATAATACTATCGCAATGGGCGTTCTGGATCACTGAGAATCGACCGTCTATGTTAGTGTCATCGACGCCCGGTACCGTTACCCCCACCCATCCACCCTAGGCCACTTGCCCGACCGCTGATCGAAGGACGCCAGCACACTCGAACAATAGCGCACTTTCCGGAAGGAAAGTGTAATTCCCAGAAGCACAGGATGATTAACACGTACATGCACTTACGAGGAAAGTACTTGGGCTCGAACAAACACATATACACCAAAATCGTATGAGAGATAATGTAAAGATCCCTTATTGCACTAGTGATACTCCCGCATCTGCAAAACTCTGCAGTCGCCCGTTAGAGGCCTCTGCGTGTGCCATGCCGCATTGCACTTTGACCTGTCGGTTCGCCAGTAGGGACGGTGCAGTTTGCCTCCTAAGTTGCGTTTTGTAATGTCATTTGTGTGGTGAAGCGTCAGATGGGGCGGCGATTGGTAATCAATCCTGCTAATGTGTTGCGATTAGTTACGAAGAACCCTTCTTCGTGAAGATGGTATTAGTGTAGAAGATGAATCATTTGCATGCTTTCTCGTATCTGTTATGGTACAGAAATATGAGCATAAGTTAGATACTGTTGCTACAAACTCATAATAATGATAATAGGGATGATAATGACGAACAACTCATTGCAAACGGTAGTGCTACGGTAAGTGCGGGAAGAGGCGATGGGACATTAACAAGTCGCGATGCTTCAAAAATGGGTGTGTGGTCTACAAAAGTTATTGTATTCTGTTGAATGTGTAACACATTAACCTCGAAACAGCTTTCAAATTATATCGGAATGATTACATGGCAGTTACATATTGATTTGCACGTCAAGGTTGTTTGTTGGTTTTAAGTTATATGTATATATTTTTAGCTGCAAGCAAAGAACTATCCTGTGGGCAATCTTATGGTGAAACAAAGTATGCTGTTGTATGAACAAAAAAATGTAAGAAGTTTCGAACGTCTTGTCATAGTCTCTGTATGTGTCAGCTGGTTCAGAAGTGCGTATTGTACACGGCTTCAAGAAGAGTTTAAAAGTAATCTCGAATAAGTTCCATTACACCACGAACAAAGTTGGTGGCGATTACCTTGTATACTGGGAATGTTACTACTATATATCGTACAAGGAGCTCTGCAACCTACTTCGAGAAAAAAATACTCTGACCTGAAAAGAAACAAAACCGCATTTCCTTTATGGCTGCTTATCATCAACAATAATTATGATAAAGAGTTTCATTCTGTTTTATTTTTGATTTGGCCTTCATCACCCTTTCAGGCCAACCTGCTCCTTCCACAATGCTTTTTATACTTGCTTCGTCTTGTGTACTATAACTATTCACAATATGTTAATTTATTTAGTCCCTAAATTAATCTTGAAACATAATACTGTTCTCTCTTATTGAAAATATACACAATAATAATATAAAATGATAGATTAGAACGTTAAAACATACTGCATGCGTTTTAAAACAAATAAATTGAAAATCATTTTATTTCGTTGGTGAAATCTTGATTCTGTTCTAGTGAACCTCAGTGTTTCTCAAACTATTTGACACGTTTGCTTTTTTGCCTATGGTAGACAAACGGTGGGTCTTATGAGTAGCACTCTTACACTGTTACATACTAAACCATTATAAATAAATGAACTTCTAATAAATTGCGTCTTTAACCATCAGCTGTTTTATTAAATCCTTAAAATCGACTAGTTTCGGTACAGGACCATCGTCATAGAAAAAACCTACCGGGTGATCAAAAAGTCAGTATATATTTGAAAACAGAATAAATCACGAAATAATGTAGATAGAGGGGTAAAAATTGACACACATGCTTGGAATGACATGGGATTTTATTAGAACCAAAACAAAAAGTTCAATAATTGTAGGATAAATGGCGCTTCATCTGATCAGAAAAGCAATAATTAGCATAACAAATTAAGACAAAGCAAAGATGACGCTCAATATATTCACCATAATACCTCAACAATAGCTGTAGTCAAGGAATAATGTTTTGAACAGCACTTTAAAGCATTTGTGGAGGTATGGTGAGACATTGGCGTCGGATGTTGTCTTTCAGCATCCCTAGAGATGTCGGTCGATCACGATACACTTGCGACTTCACGTAACACTAAAGCCAATAATCGCACGGACTGATATCTGGGGACCTGGGAGGCCAAGCATGACGAAAGTGGCGTCAGAGCACACGATCATTACTAAACGACGCGCGCAAGAGATCTTTCACGCGTCTAGCAATGTGTGGTAGAGTGCCATCCTGCATAAAAATCGTACGTTCCAGCCTGTTTTTTATCAACCAGGCTGGGGATGATGCGATTCTGTAACATATCGGCGTACCTCTCAGCCGTCACGGTAGCAGTTACAAAACCAGAATCACGCAGTTCCTCGAAGAAGAAAGGCCCGTTGACGGTAGATGTGGTAAATCCAACCCATACCGTGACTTTCTCGTCTTGTAATGGAGTTTCCACGACAGTTCTAGGATTTTCGGTAGCCCTGCGGAACTGCGTGATTCTGGTTTTGTAAATGCTATCGTGACGGGTGAGAGGTACGACGATATGTTACAGAATCGCATCATCCCCAGCCTGGCTGATAAACACCTGCTGCTGCCGGCCGCGGTGGCCGAGGGGACTGAGGCGCTCCAGTCACTGTCTGCACGGCCACTACGGTAGGGGGTTCGAATCCCCCCTCGGGCATGGATATTTGTGCCGTCCTTAGTGTTAGCTAGTTCATAAGTAGTTTGTAAGTTTAGGGGCTGATGACCCCGTAGTTAAGTCCCATAAGCTTAACAAACATTTGAACATTTTTAAACACCTGCTGGAACGTACGATTTTTATGCAGGATGGCGCTCCACCCCATATTGCTAGACGCGTGAAAGGTCTCTTGCGCGCGTCGTTTGGTGATGATCGTGTGCTCAGCCGCCACTTTCGTCATGCTTGGCCTCCCAGGTCCCCAGACCTCAGTGCGTGAGATTATTGGCTTTGGGGTTACCTGAAGTTGCAAGTGTATCGTCATCGACCGACATTTCTAGGGATGCTGAAAGACAACATCCGACGCCAACGCCTCATCATAACTCTGGACTGCCGGCCGCGGTGGCCGAGGAGACTGAGGCGCTTCAGTCACGGTCTGCTCGGCCACTACGGTCGGGGGTTCGAATCCCCCCTCGGGCATGGATATTTGTGACGTCTTTAGTATAAGGTAGTTCATAAGTAGTTTGTAAGTTTAGGGACTGATGACCCCGTAGTTAAGTCCCATAAGCTTAACAAACATTTGAACATTTTGATTTGAACTCTGGATTTGCTTTACAGTGCTGTTCAAAACATTATTCCTCGACTACAGCTGTTGTTGAGGAATGGTGGTGAACATATTGAGTATTTCCTGTAAAGAACATTATCTTTGCTTTGTCTTAATTTTCTATTCTAATTTTTGTTTTTCTGATCAGATGAAGCGCCATCTGTCGGACATTTTTGAACTTTTGTTGTTCTTTGGTTCTAATAAACCCCCATGTCATTCCAAGCATGTGTGTCAATTTTTACTTCTCTATCTACATTATTCTGTGATTTATTAAGTTTTCAAATTTATACTGACTTTTTGATCACCCGGTAGGTCTGCAAGACCTTCTTATTTAAAGATGCTGGACGTGGTGCTTCATGAAGGGATTCGTCGTCCAGGACCAGTCCCATTCCAAGTCTCTGCGCCGAGCTGCAGAGCCGCCGCAGCTCCTCGTGGTGCACCAGGCATATACGCCATCGTGGACGCCATATACACCTACAAACCCTACCGTTGCTCAGCCTCCTATGGAAAGGCGCTTTCGTAATTGGCTACGAGCAAAGAAGCCTTTTGGGGTTCGCGCAAGTATTGTTTTTTAGATATAGGTGTGGCAGGTTTTAATGTTTTACGGCGATGATGTAGCAGATTTCCACCTTAGGTATTATAGAAGGCAAGACTCCTTTTAGATTTGAGGGATTTAGAAAGGATTGCACCTTAGACACTACGTTTCAGTCTGAGTTTAACATTTTAGATAGGCTTCATGATTTTCTGTGGTGTTCAATTACGGACTCCGTCGGTTTTTCCGTGGTGTTCCCCTATCGTGTCCTAAGGATTCGCCTCCCCACCACCTACTCGGTTTTGTTCAGCAGAACTGGAAGCAATCCTGTAATAGAAAAATTCCGGCGTTTTCAGGATAAACGATTTATTCTCTGCTCCGATTCCCTTAGTGACTTACAATTCCTGCATAACATCAACCCATCTGAAACTATAATCCAGTTGATTCGTGAGCAAATGTGTTTCCTCCAACGGCGGGGTAAGTAGGTATCATTTCTTTGGGTACCAAAGCATGTGGGGATTCGGGGTAATGAAGCGGCTGCAGTGATGAGAATGTCATAGAACGTGCTGTTCCCCTGCGGGACGCCTCTCTGTATTGCGGCAGAGATCCCTTCAGTTGTCGGAATAGATGTGGCTGGTAGTACCAGATAATAAACTGCAGTCATTTAAACCAAATGTCCGACCGTGGCGAACCTCTTGCCAGCCATTTAGACGACATGAAATGACGCTTACACGCTTCCGCGTCGGGCACTGCCATTTGACACACAGTTTTTTTATTCCCTGCTTTGTGATACCTGGCGCACCACATTTTAACAGAGTATTTCATATCTTGCTGAGAGGGCAGCGGCAAATATTGGTGGTGCACTGTCGTCTGTTTTAGATCATAACGAGGCGAGTGTGAATAAAGTTTGTCAGTTGTCTGGACTCTCCAATATCTTCTCCGAACCAAATAATCACAACTTTGATTATCCCTATTCACTACAGTCCAGGAATGAACTGACACCTCTCTCCTGCCACTTGCCCCCAAGCTTCCAGTGGTCAGACCGTATGCAAGTCACACCCTGCATAAAATGCAAACCCACTCCCAGCCACGACTGTATCACTTACTGCCATCTCGAGGCCTGTTCCCTCTCCTTCATCGTCCTTGTCACACTGTATAATAACATCCTATCCACTGGCTACAACTCAGATCCGTGGAAGACCTCCCATAGCCTGATGTTCCTGAAACTAAACAGCTCCCCCTTCAGTACCTCTTCCTACCGTCCCATCTGCCTCACTTCAGTATTTGTCAAGTTCTTGGAATCCATCCTCTCCCGTCATATCCACAACCACCTTCAACAACATCACCTTCCGCCCATCACCTAATGTGGCTTCTGACCGTCCTTTTCTGTTGACAACCAACTCCTACATCTCTCCCACCTCCTCTCCCTCCAGCTCGACTCCCCCTGCTCCCTCGAGCTTGAGAAGACATATGACTGTGTATAGCATTCCAGTCTCCTTTAAAACTCCAAACGTATGCCCTTCCTATGAATTATATCCCTCTTATCACATCCTTTCTCTTCCGCTAAGCCTCCTATGCCGTGTTCCCCAATTTCGAATCCTACATCTTCTTACCTTCGGCCAGAGTACCTCAGGGCTCCATCCTTTCCCCTTTCTATTATCTCCTCTATACTGCCAATATGGTCCAACGGCCCCCTGCTGTCCATCTCCTGTAATACGCTGATGATACCACATTCCATGAACTCGCTCACACCCTTCAACATTCGCAACGCCTCTTCCGAACCCACCTTCCAATTTTTCCTCCTGGTGTAACTGCACCACCCCGTCATTTCCACTCCATGACTTATACCTCACCCTTTATGACCGTCCCATCTGCCTTATCCTCACCCTAAAATAAGTTGGTCTTACTCTGGACTGCTTCCTAAGCAAGTCTCCCCACCTGAAAAAGTCCAACTGAAAGCTCATAACTGCCTCCGCCTCCTAAAGCCCCTGTCTGACTAGACTTGGGGCCTCCACCCCTCCACCATCCTTCAAACCTATAAGTCATTGATCCGCCCCATCCCCTGCACCTTCAGTATATTCTGATTCTGGATCTCTACCTCTCGCCAAATTCTACAAAGCTATCCAAAATGTTGAACAGCATGCACTCTGGATTACCTACTGCATCCACCTCCCCTCCCCACTTCCCTTCCCGAACATATATTCTGTATTAGGCCTACCTCATCCCCTTCCCAAACCACCTCCTCTTCCTCAAACCCCTAGGTAAATTTTATACTATCCGCAAGGTTGGCTGCCTCCATCCTGAAACCGACCCCTCTCCTCACCAACTCAGTACATTGCCACACCACTACCAATGCGTCCCTCCTGTTCTACAACTACACATCCTCTCCCAGGGTAACTTCCACCAGATCTACCTGTCTGAATGTGAGCTCCATCCTGACACCTATCCTCTCAGGGACTAAGCATTAATTTGCTGAGTATGGGCTTGGCGAACCCAGGGTCCCGACCTGTGGGCAGTGTCGCGCCAACAGTCTGCTGTAAGCTCTGTGCGTGCTTCAGCGACCACCATATGGCGCTGTACGTTTCGGAGCCTGGGGATCTTGGCTTATTCGCCTGGGTCGCAAGGACGGTACAAAAAAAACTCAATCTCAAGATGTGCTAGTAATCAACCTCTGGGAAACCTCCCATACATCAGTTGTATTAGGCTAAACCAGGTAAGCGAGGCTTTGCCTGTGTGGACGTATAGTTCCCTAGCTGCTCGTGCGAACAAGATGAAACGAGCACAAACTAGCGTTGGCGGACGTACAACAGCCACAATATACGACCCTAAGTCGTTCCCAGCCCTGGCTATGCCATGGGTGGAACGTAGGGCGCTCAACCGATCAGAACTGTACTCGTCCCAGTACCTTGGATGTGCCCGTACTGATGAAGAATCATTCCAGTCCACTAAGCTGCAATTCTTTGTCGAACAACTCGAAGTCAAGTTTGGGGAGCTGCGTGTCCAACACTTCTGCGGCTCTATAAGGCCCTAATCCAATCGTGGCTTGACTATGGGTGCATATTATATGATTCCACTGCGCCTTTGGCATTGCAGGCTTTGGACCCAATTCAACAGTGAGATGTCCATTTTGTGATGGGGGCTTTTCTCACGAGCCCTGTGACAAACCTCCTGGTCGAAGCTGCGGTCCTTCCCCTGCAGTTCTGCTGGCAAGAACTGCTGGGTTCTTATGTGGCCTATGTGCAGGCCTCGCCCCACCACCCAAACCGCTGGATTTTTTTTCCAGATGCTGCACTTCCTATCCCTCCACAATGGCCCAGGTCTGGTGACCTGACTACAGTCCATCTTCATTCCCTTCTTTCGTCCCTCGAATCCCATCCACTCCCTGCTACTTTCCAATATGCCTCTCAAACCCCTTCTTGGCCCATTCTTCATTTGCAGTTTTGTCTGGATCTGTCCCATGCCTCAAAGGTTTCCCCAATACATCTCCGTCGCCAGTTCCTGAAACTCCTCGATTCATTCCGTGGCGCTGAAGCCATTTACACTGACAGTTTCCTAGCAGACGGTGTAATTTGTCATCTGTAGTGACCCCCTGAGTGGCTTGCAGGCAATCGACCAGGGCTTCTCTCACCATCTGTTAGTGAGGTCTATTAAGTATACTGTATACTCTCTTGGCAGGTCTGGCCGTTCTGTGGTCTTTATGTGGACCCCAGGTGACATCGGAATACCATGTTGATCGGTTGGCCAAGCAGCCACTATGGCACCACCTCTAGAGATTGACGTCACGGAATTGGATCTGAAGTTGGCGTTGCAGCAGACGGTGCGTGATGTTTGGAGCACTGAATGGTCTACCATGGGTGTGCAGAATAAGCTTCATTTAGTAAAGCTCTCCATGGCTCTTAGGAAATCTTGACTGCGGCCCATACGTCTTGAATCAATTGTCCTCTGCTGCCTCCGCATTGGGCATACATAGTTGACCCACGGCTAGCTCCTTCACTGTGAGGCCCACCTGTGTGTCGGTGTGGTGCAGCGCTGACAGTAGTCCATCTTCTGATAGACTGTCCACTTTTCGCCCCCTTGCGGCAGTCTTTTCATCTCCCAGACGCGCTACCCTTAGTTTTAGATTATAATTACCCCATGGCTAACTCTGTTTTAAGGGTACCACACTGTGGTTCAGGTCGAAAGAAATCGATTTTCGGTTATCATATTTCGGTAGATTAAGGTTTTATTTAAGTACTTGTTTTACTATAGCTTATGGGACTTAACTACAGGGTCATCAGTCCCTAAACTTACAAACTTCTTACAAACTAGCTAATACTAAGGACGGCACAAATATCCATGCCCGACCGTAGTGGCCATGCAGACCGTGACTGGAGCGCCTCAGTGCCCTCGCCCACCGCGGCCGGCTTTAAGTACTCTGAAAAGAATTTTGCTGAAAAAAGGTGATTTTGAGCATTTTCCTGCCCCGTATGTTGATGTGTCATGCCCACTTTTCTGTCACCCAATTTTCTGCATAATATATTTTAGATCTTTATATCCCCTACATTGCGCGTAAGGTTTTTTTTTACTTCTGAGTGTCTTTGGCTATTCTTGGAATGCAACGGTCGGTATTCTTTTGTTTTCGCTGTTTTTAAACAAGCTGTTAGTTTTGTTCAAGTGTGATTACGAGTAATTGCTATACTTACGTTTGCAGTGCTTGTTTACACGTGTTTATTGAAGATGACGAAAAGGAAAGGCGTTTTGAAGAAACGACAATTTAGAGGAAACAAGTTTAGAAAGCTTTATGTAGCCGGCCGCGGTGGCCGAGGGTATTGAGGCGCTCCAGTCACGGTCCGCACGGCCACTACGGTCGGGGGTTCGAATCCCCCCTCGGGCATGGATATTTGTGCCGTCCTTAGTTGTAAGTAGTTAATAAGTAGTTTGTAAGTTTAGGGACTGATGACCCTGTAAGTTAAGTCCCATAAGCTATACAAACATTTGAACATTTATTGTGCTTGTGGAATATTAAATGTAAGGACTATCATGATAAAAATAAGAGAGACGCTGCATATGACGTACTACTCACGAAATATCTCACCAAGTTCCTTTGCGAAATAATAATAGTATATCTGAGGTCTTCATAACTTCCTGTCGCGAGAAATCGCAATGCTGCTGTTAGTCTTTCATGTGATGTTATAGCCTCCCTCATTTGTATCCTGCTTCTTGATCAAAGGAATAATGAGAGACAGAAGATTCTAATACGTATCTTCATTCATCCTGAGATAGTTATGACAATCATGAGGATATATCTTCAGTTCACTGAGTAAATTTGTATGTGAATACGATTTTCATTTTCTTAACCAATCTTTACACCCAGTTTTACGTTGTTGTTTTTTTTTTCCCAAGACGAGTATAAAGGCTGCCACAACCAGCACATCGTCGTCTGAGCTCGAAGTTTTCATATGTAAATAAACCGTTGCTTGTACAAGCATGCTTGTGCTGTGTAGGTACGTGAGCAATATGTGCTTGCTTGTTGTGCAAGCACGCTTGCGCAAGTGTGCTTGTCAAGCATGCGGCTCGCGCTCGCTGGGTTAAGGAACAGCAGAGCAGCCAACCAGGAGTCGAGTTATGCCGGCCAATAAGATTACGCGTTACATGGCGAGTAAATTTGGCGTCAATTTCGAAGTTTATTCGAAGATTTCGGTGCGGCGTTTCTGTGATTGTAATTGATTTTCCATTTATAAGATATTTTTAGGTAATTGTTGTATTACGGTCATAAGTGACCTATTATTAATATACCACAGCAGTCAACCATAGAGCAGGCATAACATGTTTTATTTATTTTGTGATATGGTAGAAACAGTGATCAAGTGACATCCATACTGATAGCAACTGTAACTTGTTGATCGTCAAAAACTTTTGCATACACCACTTCGATTTGTTTACATTGTACAATTGTAACGCTCTTTCTTATTGGCCGCGGCATCGTGACTCCTGATTGGCTGCTCTGCCGTTCCTTAACCTAGCGAGCGCGAGCTGCATATACTGCAGTTTTACCCAACAATGTGGTGAACTCTAAGCTATACGGAGATGTCATTATTAGCAAATTAGAATGTGTAGGCCATGTTCAAAACCAACTGTTGATATGAGAGGAAAAACATTATCAGATCAAAAATTGTTGACCGGACAGGGTCGGTTAACTGAAATAGAAAACTTGCAGGTATACTATGGGCAGGCAATTAGGAGAAATAAAGAAAATCTGGAGCAAATAAAGAGAGATGTTTGGACCATATTCTTCCATAAGTACTCTACTGATGATAAGCCATGTCATGCATTATGTCCATCAGGAGAGAATTTGTGGTGCAAATACAATAGGGCTCAGGCAACTGGAGAATCTTATTCTCACTATCATTCTATTTCTGTTGGTGTTATTATAGCAATTAAACCTGTTTTCAGAGAGATGGCTCATTCTGACCCTCTATGAAAATGTCTCCATGGGCAGACAGATAACCCAAATGAATGTTTCAAAAGCATAATTAGGAACCGACTTTCTAAAATTGTATTTGTAGGCATGCAGACAATGAAACTAGGGGTTCATGATGCTGTTATTAGATTCAATTATGGTAAGGAAGTGCAAGGAAAAGGCATGTGATTGTGTCAGTAGAGCAAGTTACTGTTGGAACCGCCGCTCTGCTGCAACCCTACGTCATCGTTCCACACACTTTCCAGTGGTCGAAGACACTGTGCGACATATGAGGCATCCCTCGACAGTGTTAACTACAGTGACTCGACAAATATCTTGGAATAGATATCCAATCTCGTGTGGGGCCTCTTCTGACCCTGTAGGCTGTAGTGAGTTAGCGTATAAGTCCCTGGTACCGGTACTTCTCTGGATGCAAATGACACCAAATTTGTAGAGCCTGTTCGTGGATGCAGGATCTGTGGGAAAGAGCCTATGTTCCCAGACAGCCCAGATGTGCTCGGTGAGGCTCAAATGAATCTGGGATATGGCCACGTTCTTTTTGGATTTCCTGCGCATGTCTCGGGAACCATTCCTGGGAGGCCCCCTCAGGGGCTCAGCATTAATTTGCTGAGTACGGGCTCGGCGAACCTGGGGTCCTGAGCCGTGGGCTGTATCGCACCAACAGTCCGCTACACCGTAAGCTCTGTGTGTGCTTCAACGACCATCGTTCGGCATGACAGTGGAACGTTGTATGTTTCAGAGCCCGGGGATCTTGGCTTAATTTCCCGGGTCGTGAGGACGCTACAAACCTCTATAACAAACCCCTCAATCTCAAGGTGTGCTACGTGCCGAGGAGATACATGGCTGTTGAGGTTGAACAGTCGCTAGCGAGCAACCTCTGAGGACCCTGCTGCACCTCAGTTGTATAAGGCTTACCCAGGCAAGCGGGGCTCTGCCTGGGTCGATCTTTCTTCCATAGCTGCTCGTGGGACGAAAATGAAATGAGCACTAAATTGCGTGGGCGGTCGCAAAAACGCCGTCTCTAAACGTGGCAAAACGGAGTTCAATGCATCAACATATGACCCTAAGACGCCGGCCGCGGTGGCCGAGGGGACTAAGGCGCTCCAGTCACGGTCTGCACGGCCACTACGGTCGGGGGTTCGAATCCCCCCTCGGGCATGGATATTTGTGCCGTCCTAGTTCGTAAGTAGTTCATAAGTAGTTTGTAAGTTTAGGGACTGATGACCCCGTAGTTAAGTCCCATAGACTATACAAACATGACCCTAAGACGTTTCCTTCCCTAGCCACCCCATGGTAGGAATGAAGGGCCCTTAATAGATCAGAGCCATATTCGCCACAATACCTTGTTTGTGCGCGTTCAGATGGTGAATCTTGCATGACCACTAAGCCTCAGTTCTTTGTAGAATAGCTCGAGGACAAGTTTGGCGAAGTGGAGTCGTTCTCGAAAATGCGAAGTGGGGCTGTGCTGACACAGACGGTGTCCCCAGCCTAGTCGAAAGCATTACTTACCTGTGAGAAGCTTGGTGATGTTCCGGTTAGTACCACGCCCCATAAGTCGCTAAACATGGTCCAGGGTTTAATCTACCACAGAGATCTCCTCTCTCAGACTGATGAAGAGTTGCGAGCAAACTTGGAAAGTCAGGGGGTTCACTTCGTCTGGCGTGTGTACAGGGGACCCAAAGATCAAAGGGTTCCCACCGGTGCTTTTATCGTGACCTTCAAAGGCAATACACTGCCTGAGAAGGTCAGGGTAATGATATACCGGTGTGATGTAAAACCCTAAGTCCCTCCCCCTATGCAGTGTTTCAGGTGCTGGAAGTTCGGGCACATGTCCTCCCGATGTACTTCCAGCTCTAACTGCAGGGAATGTGGGCGACCATCGCACCTGGACGCCCCATGTACTCCATCTCCCGTTTGCGTGAACTGTGTGCAACACCATCTGCCATGCTCTCCGAACTGTAGTATATTGCATCATGAGAGAAAAATTATGAAGATAAAGACCCTGGGCCGTTTGACGTATACTGAGGTATGCAAAAAGTACGAGCGGCTCCACCCCGTACGGATGGTAAAGTCCTTTGCTTCTGTTGTGTCATCACCACCTTCCAAGGGGACGATGGCTCTGCAAGCGCTCTCTACCCCTGTGGCCCCTAAGGGTCAACAACCTCCCATTGCCCCCTCGATGGGTGGGGGCACCTCTTCATCTGTTGCTCCCACAACACCAGCTGTGGGAGCAATTACCCCCCTCTCCATCGGGGACATCAGTCCCCAACTCCCAGCTGGAGAACGAGAAGCCTCCTCCGGCTCCTCTCGCTCGGAAGGGGTCCATCGGAACACTCCCTTCCGAGGCTTCTCACAGTGCACGTGGGGATCCCAGACGATAGCTGAAGGGTCCACGACCTGCTGATAGAAGGGCTTCTCTCTCTTCTTCCAACCCCGATGCCAGTACAGGGAAGCCCTCCCAGGCCTCTAAACTGAAGGGCCAGCGAGAGGGACGCCTATGGAAAACGAAGAAGAAGGAAACTTTGGTGGCTAAAAAGCCACAGGCATCCTCATCCTCTACGTCGGAGGATGAGGTTGAGATCCTCAGGTCTCCTGAGGATCTCGCAATACTGGGTTCCCCAGAATCTAATGCCGTTGACAATGGCGATTTTGAAAAGTTGGCAGCAGATGCCACTATGAAGGAACCCGATCCTCAACTTTAAATATGGCTTTTCAGCTCAATGACCAAGCACTTCTTCAGTGGAATTGCGGTGGTTTTTCAACCGCCTAGCTGAATTACAGCAGTTGTTGTGCCGCTTCTCTATGTTCTGTTTGGCGTTGCAGGAAACGTGGTTTCCTGCCCAACGGACCCCAGCCCTTCACGGCTATCGGGGATACTACAAAAACCAGACGGCATACGACAGAGCTTCGGGAGGGGTTTATATCTACGTTCTCGCAACTGTCCCCAGTGCTAGGGCTAGAGACTAGAGGCAGTCGCTGTTCGCATCTGGATGGGTCAGGAATTCACCGTCTGTTCCCTTTACCTTCCCCTGGATGCAGCTGTCTCTATCACTGACGTCGCTGCAGTGATTGCGCAACTACCCCCACCATTTCTCCTCTTGGGGGATTTTAATGCCCACCACCCATTGTGCGGTGGGACGCAGATGACAGTTCGCGGTAGAGATGTAGAGACACTTCTGTCACGGCAGGACATCTGTCTCATAAACACTGGGGCTCCCACGCATTTCTGCGTGGCACGAGGCACCTACTTGGCAATCGACCTTTCTCTCTGTAGTCCGAGTCTGCTCCCACATTTCCGCTGGAGGACCCACGATGACCTCAGCGGCAGTGACCATTTTCCGATCCTTGTGTCGCATCTGCACTTCCAACCTGCAGGCAGCCCACCTAGATGGTCTCTCCGTCGAGCTAATTGGCAGGTTTACACCTCCACTGCTACTTTTCCTGTACCAGTGCATGCCACCGTGGACACGGCAGTTCGTCAAGTCACTGCTGACATCATTTCCGCCGCTGCGGCCTCCGTTCCCACCACCTATGGCTCCCCTCGGCACAAGTCCGTGCCCTGGTGGACGCCAGAGGTCGCTGCAGCCATTCGGGATCGTCGGCGAGCGCTCCAGCGCCATCGGCGCCACCCCATCATAGACATCCTGATAGCCTTTAAACGGCTTTGGGCCCGAGCTCGACAGCTCATACGGCAGACCAAGCAGCACACCTGGGACAAGTATGTCGCCAGCATCGGCTCTCGCGCTTCGCCATCTAAGGTGTGGACCCAGGTTAGACGCCTCTTTGGGTACCGTCCATCAGCAGAAATCCTCAGCTTACAGATCCAGGGTACGGTATGCACCGACGCCACTGCTTTTGCTGAGCATATGGCGGAGTATTATGCTCGCAACACTGCTACTGCAGCATACAGAGCGGACTTTCGTGCACTTAAAGAGCGGGTTGAACGGCGCCGGCTGTCCTTCCATACACGCCGGCAAGAAACATACAACTCCCAGTTCACTGAATGGGAATTCCAAACTGCCCTCTCAGCATGCCCCGTTACCTCCCAGGGACCAGACAGGATCCACAGCCAGTTCATCCGGCACCTTCCAGCAGAGTTTAAACACCAGCTTCTTGCCTTGTTCAACCATCTGTGGACTTTCCTGTAACAATACCAGTTCTTAAACCTGGTGCTGATCCACAGGTGGCTGATACTTGCCGCCCGATCAGCCTCACCAACGTTCTTTGCAAGCTGTTAGAATGTATGATTAGTCGGCGACTTATGTGGATCCTAGCATGGACTCCTTGCTGCACAACAGGGGGGCTACCGCCAGGGCCGGTCTACCATTGACAACCTTGTGTCACTGGAGTCGGCCATTCGCACTGCCTTTGCTAGGCGTGAGCATTTGGTTGCTGTATTTTTTGACCCTCGCAAGGCGTACGATACCACCTGGCGCCACGATATATTGACTACTCTGCATGATTGGGGCTTACGTGGAGCCCTTCCTATTTTTATTTGCAATTTACTCTCCCGCCGCTCGTTTCGGGTGAGGGTTGGGGCCTCTTTTAGCTCCCCCCGTATTCAAGAGAACGGTGTCCCACAGGGCTCCGTCCTCAGTGCCTCATTGTTTTCAGTGGCAATAAACGGTCTTGCTGCGGCTGTGGGGTCATCGGCCACTTGCTCCCTGTTCGCCGATGACTTCTGCTTGTATTTCAGCTCCGTTAGCATCAGCATAGCTGAACGGTGGGCTGCAGGGTGCAATCCGAAAGGCCCACTCATGGGCCTCTACTCACGGCTTTCAGTTTTCCGCACAGAAAACCCGCGTGATGCACTTCTGTCACCGACAGGTAGTTCACCCTGACCCAGGGCTCTACCTGGGTGGTGACCTACTTCAGGTCAAGGAAACACATCGCTTTCTGGGCATGGTTTTCAGTGCCCAGTTGACTTTGGTGCCACACCTACGTCAGCTGAGACGGAAGTGTTGGCGGCATTTAAATATTCTCAGATGCCTCAGCCATACTGGTTGGGGAGCAGCCCGTTCCACCCTCCTTCAGCTCTACAAGGAACTTATTCAGTCACATATTGATTACGGGAGCTTGATTTACGACTCAGCAGCCCCTTCTGCGTTGCGGGTCTTAGACCCCGTTCACCACGCTGGTGTGCGTCTTGCAACGGGGGCTTTTCGCACCAGTCCACTACTGAGCCTCCTAGCTGAAGCTGGTGTTCCCACTCTGCGGTATCGCCGGAAACAGTTGTTGGTGTCTTATATTGCTCGGGTTCATGCTTCACCCCCAATCCGAACCACAGGCTTCTCTTCCCAGTATCTGCACTCCCTTCCCAACGACGTCAGTCCAGGTTGGGTCTTCCGATTGTGGTCCGTGTCCGTTCCCTTCTCTCCTCACTTGATTCCCTACCCCTTCCTCCACCTTTCCACTACTCCCCCGTATCCCCTCTGGACAATTCATCGCCTGGAGCTTCGGTTGGATTTGTCCCAAGATTTGAAAGCCTCCATTCCACCACTGATTCTCCGTCGTCGGTTCCAAGCACTGCTTGACACATTTCACGGTGCAAACATTATTTACACGGACGGTTCTTTACTCGATGGCCATGCCGGATATGCCATTGTCTGTGGTTACCACAGCGATCATTGCCTTTTGGAAGCAGCATCTTCACTACAGAACTGGTCGGTATTTTGAGAGCTCTTGAGCACCTCAGAGCTCGCTCCAGTGGGTCATTTGTCATCTGCAGCGACTTCCTGAGTGGCATACAGACCCTCGACCAGTTCCTTCCCAAACGCACTGTGGTGTGAGCAATTCAAGATGCTGTCTTTGCCCTTGGCGAGTCAGGCTGTTCTGTCACTTTTGTCTGGACGCCAGGCCACATAGGTATACACGTCGATCAGCTGACCAAGCAGGCCACAACTTCACAGTCCCTGGATTTTGCCCTCTCAGACTCAGACCTGCAAACCCAGTTGACTCGCAATGTCTTGGAATTCTGAATAGGCAGACTCGGCTGAATCAAATAAGCTCCGTGTTGTCAAGCCCTGTACTGCTGCATGGAAGACCTCTCTGAGGGCTTCTCACAGGGGGTCTGTTGTTCTTTGCCGGCTCCGTATAGGCTCACACATGGTCACCTTCTGCGTCACGAGGACCCTCCTCAGTGTCGATGTGGTGTGCCCTTGACAGTCGCCCACATCTTACTTGAATGCCGCAATTTAGCTGCAGCACAACGAAATTTTAATATCCCTGATGCTTTGCAGCTTGCTTTAGCTGACAATGCCTCCATGGTTGACTCTGTTTTAAATTTTATCCGTGAGTGTGGATTTTACAAATCCATTTAAAGGTTGTGTGTGTATGCCATTACTCTGTCCTCCACCTGCCTAAGTCTTTTAGGTAGGTGGTTTTAAAGTGTTCCAGAGTGGTTTGATGTGTTCCTTATATTTCTGTGATCACCCAGCAAAAACACTCTTGTACTGTTTCAACCCTTTTATCCCTTCTTCGTTTTTACTTGTATCCTTTCTTCATATTTACCTGTCGCTTTTAAACTTTGACTTGTTAACGCATTTACTTAGGAACGCTTCACACAATGATTTATCTCTAAGACTGGTACAAGGGACTGATATCCGTTGCTGTTTAGTCCCTTCCAAAAACCAACAATAACAATTCCTGGGAGGCATTGGAGCCACATGGCAGTGTGTTATCATCTTGAAACACTGCAGAAACATTAGGATTGCAAGTCCCCGAGAATCTCAACACTCGATGTACCATTCAGTATCCCTTCCAGAACAACTAGGGAGCCAATGCTGTGCAATCATTATCCACCCCCAGACCATAACAGATGCCACTACCTTCTCAGCACAGCAGGTAGAATCTGTCAATTTATGTGGCCTGATCTGCACACAGTGCTTCCCATTGGTACGATGTATTTGATGTTAAGTTTCGTCTAACCGTATCAGTTTCACCGTAGTTCTTATGTTTGGTGATTTGTGATAAATGCAGATTGTCGTGCTCGATGACATTGTGTTAACAGCGACGTGTGTGTGGCACCTTCACTACTACCAAAATCAAAATTCCCTTACACTGGCACTCACATCAAATGTCATTCGATATCATCTCTTTACGATGTTGTAACAAGCAGAAATCACTTGCACAACCGTGTCTTAGAAGATCTCCTTATACAACTGTAACTGTCACAAAAGATAGTGGAGAAGGAGTGCTCAAACACATAATGACATTGCTCAATACACAAATCAGATTAAAGAGTTCTCGTAAGTTCCCGTATACCATTGTAGCTGTCACAGAGGAGACAGAATGGGGGTGCACTATAAAGTCACAATGTTGCACAATACACAAATCACTTGCACAACCTTACCTTAGAATCTTTATATACCACAGCAGAAGGCACACATTGAGGAGGATGAAAGTGTGCACAAACAAATGTCGAAGTTGCACGATAGACAAATAACTTGCAGAAACACAATTCACAAGGTGTACTATGTAACTGTAGCTGTTATAGATCTCAGATGGTTCCCTATATGACTTTAGCTAACACAAGGAGGGGAGGATGGTTCACAAACACTATTCACTTGCACAATGATACCTTATAATGTGACCTATACAACTAAAGCTGGCACAAAGGAAGGGGAACAGTATGCTGCCTGTTTCTCCAGGAGTTCTTTGCAGTCTGGAGGAGTGGCCATATACGTGAAAATCGGTGTTACAGTAGAGTCCATTGATGTTTCAGTCCAATGAAAAGATATTAGTGTGTTGTGCAGAAGTGGTCCATTGCAGTTGATCTAAACTTCTAATTGTTGTTATTTACAGGTCCCCTGACTCTGATTTTAAAACATTTCTGGTCAAGCTAGAGAGGGTAATATGTTCATTTTATAAGAAGTACAGAAATTAGTTGTATGTAGTGATTTTAACATTAACTATGTAAGCGATTGTACAAGGAACAGGATGCTTTTAGATATCTTTAACTCTTATCACCTGCTGCAAACAGGATTGTTTCCAAAGAGAGTTTGGATGAACAGCAGCACAACCAAGGACAACATTTTTCTTCATTCATTATTATTAGCAAAATAGTGAGTAGCCTTTCAGGCCATAGGCACAAATTTTAGCTTTAAAACGTTTTTTCCCTCAGACATTTGTTAAATATATTACAAGCTATTTAGAAAAGCTAATCCAGTTACAGTAGAGGCCTTTTCTAACCTAATTAAGAAACAAGATTTGCAGGGTGTTAATAGTGCTGATAATATAGACAAATAAATATAATGCTTCCCTTAACACATTTCTCATGCTCTTTGGAATCTGCATTGTGTTAGAATGCTTAAAACAAGTTACTACCACTAACAGGCTGACTGGGAGATTGATAAGTGGAATGAGAATAAAGTGTAGAACAAAGTGGTAATTATATCAAAATGTTAGAAGCAGTCAGAATAAAGATGCAGTCACCCATTGCAAACAGTATTGTAAGGTTCTGAAAAAGTCATTAAAAACACTAAAAGTATGTGGTATGCAGAAGGAATAGCTTATCTCAAGATAAAAATAAAACCATATGATCAATCATGACAAAAGTGTCTAGTCAGCAGAATAGAGCTGAGCATCTAAAGTCAGTGTGTAGTGGAAATTTATGTTACTGATATGTCAGATGTATGAACAGTAATTAATAGTCACTTCCTAAATATAGTAGATGAATTAAACAGATCCTTATCTCTGTAGGTAGTCATATAACTGTTTTACAAAATAGCATTCCGAGACTGGGGTAGTCCACTGTGATACTGACAGGTGAGAGATTGAGTCAATAGTTAAATTACTAAAAAGTAAGGACTCCTATATATATGAGGGAGTATCTAGAAGAATACTTCAGTATTTTTCCACCTCTAATTTATAATTTCTCTTTTCAGAATGGTCCTTTTCCTAACATATTGAAATATTTAGTCATAAAAATACTTTATAAAAGGGGAAAAATGGATAAGTAGACAAATTTAGATCCATTTCTATGGCAACAGTTTTTGCTAAAGTTATAGAAAGGGATGTTTATTCAAGATTAATTGATCATTTCAGTTCCCATAATCTTCTTTTGAATGTACAGTTTGCTTTCGGATGAGGTTCAACAGCTAACAGTGCCTTATTCTCTTTTCTCCCTGAGGCACTTCATGAATTTAAAAAAGAAAAAAAACTGCAAATCCTAGGCATATTCTCCAATTTAACAGAAGCATTTGATTGTGTTGATAATAAGATACTTGATATGCCTTCAAGTTTAGATTAGATTAGTTGGTTTGTTCCATAGATCTGTGTTGAGGTGATCCTCATGAATGTGGAACATGTCAATTAATTTATTTGTTTATTTTTATTTTTTTTACAAGTTAATAACATAATATTACTAATACAGGTACATAGACTTTTTACAAGTTGTTTATATAATAATAGTATGAATACAGATACATGCATCATTTGGTTCTATTTAAGAATTTGTCAGTGGAGAAGAGGGAGTTGGCCACTAGAAAACGACTGATGACCCCATAGTTAAGTCCCATAGACTATACATAAACACTAGAAAACCTTTCTGTGCATATACCTTCTTGCTTTTAATAGTTCGTGATTTACTTATTATAACTCACTCATTACCAACTCAAAACAATGACCCATTGAATAATTACCGAAAATATTTCCTTATTAAAATTAATTGTAGGCTAATTTGAACCACAAAAAGCCATATTAGCTGTTCACCCCTTCATTCAATTATGAGGAAGAATATGCTCAATTTTCATTTGTGTTTGCTGTAGCATAGTGGATTACCAGTATCAGCACATCATTTATAATATTCGTTCTTACAGTATTCCCCAGAGTTTATGTGCATGTAGTTCAGAAACCATGTTTGCACTTAGTTGTCATGTATTTCATGGAATGGTGACAAAATAGGATGAACACCCTTAAAATTTATATGATTATGAAAATTGCAAAACATGGTTCTATTTAATTAATAACTGTGTCTTAAAACCTTTCAGGAATGAAGGTGAATGAAACATTGCTGGTAAGGGGGCTATGAAGCACCACCCATACGTATTTACTGCAAAACATAATACCCCGATCACTACACTTCTGCAAACACCTGTAAACGTCAGCCCCACTGCTATGTCTCTTGTAATTCTGTTTTTAACTACTAATATGACATATTTAGAAACAAGACTATAAACAATCATATTAATAGAGAGAAATTTTTGCTAATTCTTCAGTGCTCCATTGCTTTGACATGACAACATGTTTGTTATAATAAGACATATCCTCAAATATTAAAAGCAAGATGCTGTATGCCAGGGAAAGAGTTTACACCCCATCCTGAAGGGTCATCTTCATAACAGTTCAGTAACCTTTGTTAATATTTTCAACCAAACCTCTAGTTGCCAGTCTGTCTCTAAGAATGAGCTTGAATTTCATAGAGTGGTTAACACATAAGATACAGCACTCCTTGAGGCAGCCAACATAAACGCAGCCACCATTTTAACACTGATCAAATGAATGGAAATAACCAGTATGAAAATTGAAATGCTTTATTTGCTGAAGCTCTTTTATTTTTACTTGCAGTTTGTTTACAGAAATGTAAATTAAACATTCCTAAAGGTATTAAGCTTTCAATTAAACTAACTGAGGTGACAAAACATGAAGTATTACCAGTAGTTATTACAAGATAGGTGTGATTAAGGTAACCTTGGAATTTTTAATTACTCTTCAAATAAGTGCACAAAACAATTGGCTTTGGAATAATTCCAGATTTCCTTTCAAAGATAAGGAGTGAATAAACAGATGGGTTGCAGATATGAAAGAGGAAAAACAGATTTGTGACTACTTCTGGCTGCATCCACTCAAATCAATTTAAAGATAAATGTATGTACAACACAAATGACGAGAGGCATCTTTTGTGCAGGGCAATTCCAATTGTCTTTAATTTTCCATAACAATTACAAAACAATGTGTAAAATCTTATGAGCATCTTTCAAAAAACAAACATTCAACAATTTTGAAGACAATACTGTTATGAATTAGTCAGTAGTAAATTGTAAGTGTGTAATGATTACACTACTTTTCTATATTATTATATCCTTTAATGCTCTATAATTACAGGTGTTCAATTTGCCCCAAACATGGCAGTGTATAGTTACTCATGATATTTTAACTCTTTGGCCTGTGAGGTAAAGTTCACTTTGGGTTTCAGAGCCTACTCAAAGGGACAGATACTTTACTTGTTACTACCAAATTACAGACACTTCAGGTTGGCATTTTTCTATGCTAATGTCATGTGACCCGCAGGCAGATGTCTTTTGGCGAGAGCGGGAAAAAAATTTCAATCCAGTCTTTATAATAAGCTATTTCCAAATAAAATTTTTCTTAACATTTTCAAACCTACACATTATGTTTCACACATAACTTGTTCATTTTGTTACCCAGACCAACATCATACTTTTATCAATAAATTAATTATGTAGAATGTATACAATATTTCTTTTTCATTTGTGGTTGTGAAGTTAAGAAGCAATGGACCATCATAGACTTTCTATTTACATTAACATGTAGGCCTACAGTCACAACATTAGGATTTCATATTTTTTCTGGGACACTTTTCCCCTTTCATCTGTTCTGTCTAGAGACAAGTTCAGGAAGTGTAAATCCCCTCATAATTATTCCCAACTCTCCCCTGCTAGGTTGCAAGTTACCATTACGTACTGGTATTAACCTGAAAAGAATCAAAGTAAGCAACTCAAATGTTTGATTCTATTATGCTTGATTTCTTCTTTACATTAAAGACCTCTAATCAACTTTAACCTGGATACCGCAACAAACGTACACCTTGCAGATCTTTTCAGAGCAAGTTACTTATTCTTTAAGGCCTCATGAGATGTAACTTGAGAATAACTAACAGATGCATAACTTGCTTAAAAATAATTCAACATTTTGCATTAACACATTCATTATTTTAATTATTCTGCTGACCATTGAAATGCAACATCAAGAAGGACACAGATATCACAGCCAAATTTATTTGGGAAGTAAGCAAGGGCAGATTCAGGGGGAGGGGGGCACAGGGGCACGTGCCCCCCCTCCCCCAAGATGAAAAATGGGGGGGGGGGAGGAGATGGGGAGAGAGAGGGGGTGGAGAGAGACAGTGAGGAAGAGCAGGAGGGAAAGAATCTCAGCATTAGAATAATTAACTTTTACTAATGGGCTCTATGTAACTGTGAGTTTAAAAATGCAATATCCCTGTAATTAACATAATGTAATTTGACTTTTTTTAACATAATGTAATTTGACTTTCCACCCCCATGAACCACAGACATTGCGGAGCTGGGGTGGCTTGCGCGCCTCAACGATGCAGATAGCCGTACCGTAGGTGCAACCACAGCGGAGGGGTATCTGTGGAGAGGCCAGACAAACGTGTGGTTCCTGAAGAGGGGCAGCAGCCTTTTCAGTAGTTATAGGGGCAACAGTCTGGATGATTGACTGAGCTGGTCTTGTAACATCAGCTAATGTGGTTTTGCCACACAGCTACTGCGAACGGCTGAAAGCAAGGGGAAACTACAGCCGTTACTTTTCCCGAGGACATGCAGCTCTACTGCATGGAAATATGATGATGGCATCCTCTCGGGTAAAATATTCCAGAGGTAAAATAGTCCCCCATTCGGATCTCTGGGCGGGGACTACTCAGGAGGATGTTGTAATCAGGAAAGACAATACTGGCATTCTACGTATCGGAGCGTGGAATGTTAGATCCCTTAATGGGGTAGGAAAATTAGAAAATTTAAAAAGGGAAATGGATAGGTTGAAGTTAGATATAGTGGGGATTAGTGAAGTTCGGTGGCAGGATGAACAGGATTTCTGGTCAGGTGAGTACAGGATTATAAATACAAAATCAGTTGGGGGTATCACAGGAGTAGGACTGATAATGAATAAGAAAATAGGAATGCGGGTAAACTACTATGAACAGCACAGTGATCACATTATCATTGTCAAAATAGATACGAAGCCAACACCGAAAACAGTAGTACAGGTTTATATGCCAACTAGCTCTGCCGATGATGAGGAGATCGAAGAAATATATGAGGAGCTAAAGGAAATTATTCAGACAGTTAAGGGAGAGGAAAACTTAATTGTGATGGGAGACTGGAATTCGGTAGTAGGAAAAGGAAGAGAAGGAAAAATAATAGGTGAATATGGACTGGGCAGGAGGAATGAAAAAGAAAGTCGCCTGGTAGAATTTTGCACGGAACATGACTTAATCGTAACAAACACATGGTTTAAGAATCACAAAAGAAGGTTGTATACATGGAAGAGACCAGGAGACACCGGAAGGTATCAGATAGATTTTATAATGGTAAGATATAGGAACCGGAACCAGGTTATAAACTGCAGGACATACCCAGGGGCAGATATAGACTCTGACCATAACTTGTTAGTCATGAACTGTAGGCTGAAGCTGAAAAAACTGCAGAAAGGTAGGAAAATAAGGAGATGGGACTCAGATAAATTGAAGGAAAGTGAAGTTCTGGAGAATTTCAGAGGGAGATTTAGGCAACAATTGACAGAAACAGGGGGAAATAAAACAGTAGAAGAGGAATGGGTAGCATTGAGAGATGAAATAGTGAAGGCAGTGGAGGACAAAATAGGTAGAAAGGCAAAAAATCCATGGATATCACAGGAAATACTACAGTCAATTGATGAAAGGAGAAAATATAAAAATTCATTAAATGAAACAGGCAAAATGGAGTACAGACGACTAAAAAATGAGATTGACAGGAAGTGCAAAATGGCTAAGCAGGAGTGGCTAGAAGCCAAATGCAAATCTGTAGAAGAATGTATAGCAAGGGGAAAAGTAGATACCGCCTACAGGAAAATAAAAGAGACATTTGGGGACAAGAAAAGCAACTCTACTAATATCAAGAACTCAGATGGGAAACCAGTTCTCAGCAAAGAAGGGAAAGCTGAAAGGTGGAAAGAGTACATAAAGCAGCTCTACAAAGGAAATGAACTTAGAGACGATGTTGTAGGAAGGGAAGAGGAAGTAGATCAAGATGAAATAGGAGATACTATACTGAGAGATGAATTTGACAGAGCTTTGAAAGACCTAGGTCGGAACAAGGCCCCAGGAGTAGATGACATACCCTCAGAGCTACTAAAGTCTCTGGGAGAGCCAGCCATGACAAGACTATTTGAACTGGTGTGTAGGATGTATGAGGCAGGCGAAATGCCCTCAGACTTTAAGAAAAATGTAATAATCCCCATTCCAAAGAAATTAAGCGCAGACAGGTGTGAAAATTACAGAACCATCAGTTTGATAAGTCATGGTTGCAAAATTTTAACATGAATTATCTACAGGAGAATGGAAAAGCTGGTAGAAGCTGACCTTGGGGAAGATAGGTTTGGACTCAGGAGGAACATAGGAACCCGGGAGGCAATACTCACTTTACGTCTTATCTTAGAAGAAAGGCAAACCTACATTTTTAGCTTTTGTAGATTTGGAGAAAGCTTTTGATAATGTTGACTGGAATACACTCTTTCAAATTCTGAAGTCAGCAGGGGTAAAATACAGGGAAAGGAGAGTTATTTACAACTTTTACAAAAGCCAGACTGCAGTTATTAGACTTGAAGGGCATGAAAGGGAAGCATCAGTTGGGAAGGGAGTAAGACAGGGTTGTAACCTTTCTCTGATGTTATTCAATTTGTACATCGAGCAGGCGGTGAAGGAAAGCAAGGAAAAATTTGGAATAGGGATTAAAGTTCAGGGGGAAGAAATAAAAACATTGCGTTTTGCTGATGACATTATAATTCTGTCAGAGACAGCAAAGGACCTGGAAGAGCAGTTGAATGGAATGGACAGCGTGTTGAAGAGAGCATATAAAATGAACATTAACAAGAGCAAAACAAAAATAATGGAATGTGGTCTTAGAAAATCAGGTGATGCTGACGGAATTAGATTAGGTAACAAAACAATGAAGGTGGTAGATGAGTTTTGTTACTTGGGTAGTAAAATAACATGCAATGGTCGCAGTACAGAGGATATAAAATGCAGAATGGCAATGGGAAGAAAAGCATTTTTGAAAAAGAGAAATTTGCTGACATCGAATATTAATTTAAGGGTAAGGAAGTCTTTTCTGAAGGCATTTGTGTGGAGTGTTGCCTTGTACGGGAGTGAAACATGGACGATAAGCAGTGTGGACAGGAAGAGAATAGAGGCTTTTGAAATGTGGTGCTACATAAGAATGCTGAAGATTAGGTGGGTAGATTGCATAACTAATGAAGAGGTACTGAACAGAATTGGTGAGAAAAGGAATTTTTGGCATACCCTGACTAAAAGAAGGGATCGCTTGGTAGACATTCTTAGACATCGGGGAATCATAAATTTAGCATTGGAGGGAAGTGTGTGGAGTAAAAATCGCAGAGGGAGACCAAGAGATGCGTATAGTAAGCAGATTCAAGTGGATGTGGGTTGCCGTTCTTATGAGGGGATGAAAAGGCTTGCTCAGGATAGAGTAGGGTGGAGAGCTGCATCAAACCAGTCTCCGGACTGAAGACCACAACAACAAGAACAATTTGACTTTTTGTGTTATGCTTCCAGTTACTTGCTTCTTGTCCTTTTGCCAGTAATTTACCATAAAAACAAATAAAAGTTGTTTATTGTTTCATGATTGCTTGGGAGACAAATGAGCTATTGTATATGTTTTACTCATACGCAAATAAAAGATTGAACTATGTGTAACAACTGTGAATTCACAGGGCTGCGTTCAGGCTGGTGCATTCAGGTGTTTTCGATAAACGGTTTATGTCTCTCGATTCTTTTCCTAGACACTAAGAGATAGTACTGCCACCCACAGTTTTATTTTAAGCTACAAGTTTTCATTTTGCAATTATTGGAGCAAATTAGAAATTTCAGTGGCATACAAAGGATTTAGATGGTAGTAGGAAGTCTTCTTGAAGCACAGTCAAGTGTAATTTTCAGAATGAAATGTTCACTCTGCAGCAGAGTGTGCACTAATATGTAACTTCCTGGCAAATTAAAATTGTGTGCCAGGATAGCTCAGACAGTAGAGCGCTTGCCAACAAAAGGCAAAGATTGCAGGTTTCTGACAGATAATTTTAATCTGACAGGAGGTTTAAAGTGTAATTTTGTTGATCACAAAAACTTTCTTGAAAACTTATCTCATTTTGCGTAGCAACTTTACAAAGAATGAAGAAGAAATTGATTCAGTACAACACACACACAGGATATCTGATTTTAGGTTTTGAGAGAATATCAACTTTAGTGAAACATATCTACTGGCTATTTGTTCCTGACCCTTAATTGGGTGACCTTTCATGATATGATGTTTTTTCCAATTTCTGCATTGTTTGGTAATGACCCAGCTACTCCAGATACTGTACAGTCCGTCCACAGTAAGTTGACGATTCGTGAGCTGGCTGTTGGCAGCGGCAGGAGGCGTGTACCATGGCTGCTGGGAGGTGAGGAGCAGAAAACGAAAATCTGCATCGCAGTTTTGAAAATGCAACTCATAACAATGTGTGCAGTAATATTTCGTGTCTAGGAATAGCATAATGTTGACAGCGATACAAAGTAAATGAATGTCATGCAACTAGTGCAGATGTTTTCTGATGCTACCATCACTGGGTAAAATTATCTCCACTTGCCAAATCAATATATTTCCATCTAATTACTAAAGCACTACTAGTTTCGGTGCACTATGGCATCATTCTCAATTACCTGTGATTATAAAAAATATTACAATGATTCAACCACATTAAACAGTGAAAAGTTTAATAATTTACCACAGAATAAAAAAGAATATCACAACACTATATTTACTAAAGTCAAAATGATAAACAAACCATGTACACCACACGGGAATGGCTGTGTGACCCGGGTCTCAACATTGCAGGGTATGTGGCCGCTCCTGTCAAATGTTAGAGGGCCGACCGCGGTGGCCGAGGAGACTGAGGCGCTCCAGTCACGGTCTGCACGGCCACTACGGTCGGGGGTTCGAATCCCCCCTCGGGCATGGATATTTGTGCCGTCCTAGTTCGTAAGTAGTTCATAAATAGTTTGTAAGTTTAGGGACTGATGACCCCGTAGTTAAGTCCCATAGACTATACAAACATTTGAACATTTTATTTGAAATGTTAGAGTCCTCCCTTTGGCATGGGTGTGTATGTTGTTCTTAGTTTAAATAGTTTGTAAGGCAAGGGACCAATGGCGTTAGCAGATTGGTTCCTGTAGATAACAAAGTTTTGAACATTTTTTTAACCATACTCTTCAGGTTTTTGTACAATTACCATTACATTGTTTGTTTGTAAATCTATCAGACTCAACAGCTTGTTTATTAGTCCATAGCTTACAAACTACTTAAATGAAGGTAAACTAACCTCCCGAGGGAGGAGTCGAAAGTCCGACGTGGGAGGCCCCGTGTTCAACAACATGGGACTCCAGACTACTATGCTACTCCCACGTGGCTACCATTACATCATTTGCCTCAATTTATATCATACTCCTATCGGCATCACTGTACAAAACTGTTATTTTTCGACCATATTATGCAATTGCACAAACACACTGCAAAAAGTGGGTAAACTCAAAAACCTCACGGACACCCTTGATAAATTTGACATAAAAATTTGTGCTACACAAGAAACATGATTCTGAGACAAAAATTGCTTTGACTCAGAAACCTATACAACTTTCAATGGAAAACACGCCACTAAAATTCTCAATTCATAACGATATATCATTGGTACAGGATTCGTCATACAGAAATCAATCAAAGATTCCACAGTAAATCTCCGCTCCAAGAATGAGAAAATGTCCACTCTCACAATAAAGTCAGGAAACAAAATGTACAATATAACCAATGTGCATGCACCTACAATGGATCAGAACAGGAAAACCCCACAAATGATAGAAAATTCTGGGATGACCTTGAAGAGACCATGAATAAAATCCCTGCAAAACACGTGAAAATTCTTCTAGGTGATTTTAATGCCCAGTTGGGCAAGGAAAAGAAATACAACATCACAAGACAACACAGCACCCACAAACACACAAACAAAAATGGCGAAAGGCTGATCAATGTCAGTAAAAATTTCAACCTTAAAATCATGTCCACCCAATTTTGAGGAACCCCACCAGAAACTGACAACATGGAAATCACCCAACAATTCCCTGGGTGGGTTTCAGATAGACTATGTGAAACCAAGAAAAGGTTTTTTTTTTTTTTTTTTTTTTTTTTTTTTTTTTTTTTTTTTTTTTTTACTCAGATCATCATCTGCTTCAGATCAAAACACAATTTACCCTAGACAGAAAACTTCATAGAACTTCAGAACAGACACAGAATATCTGTAAATTAACAAAGAAAAAAAATCACACAAAATCACTCCAAGATTACAGAAACCAACTGGACAGAACTTTGACAGAAAATGAAAGACCTAATAAAACTAAGCCAACCCCCACGAAAACGGAAACACAGGTGGTGGAACGCATTGTGCGACCAAGCGATCGAGCAGAGGACCTTTGCCTGGAAAAACTTTAACAGTCATAAATCACCTGAAAATTGGGAAACTTTTAAGTCAGTGAGAAAACTTTCTTCAAAAATAATTCACAAGGAAAAATGTATCTACAAAAACAGGTGTCTCAGTGAGATGCACTTCGACACTCCTGACTCCTGACTCCAACCCAGACTTACAGCCGCCAACCCTACATTAAAACATTGAAATAATGAAAGCACTGATAAACAACAGAGCATCTACGTCCACATCCATACTCTGCAAGCCACCAGATGGTGTGTGGCGGAGGGTATCTTGAGTACCACTATCAGTTCTCCCTCCTATTCCAGCCACGTATTGTTCACGGAAACAAAGATTGTTGGTGTGCCTCTGTGTGGGTTCTAATCTATCTGATTTTATTCTAATGCTCTCTTCACAAGATATACATAGGAGGAAGCAATATACAGCTAGACTCCTTGGTAAAGGTATGTTCTCAAAACTTCGAGAAAAGCCCGTAACGAGCGACAGAGTGTCTCTCCTGCAGAATCTTCGACTGGAGTTTATTGATTATCTCTGTACTGCTTTTGTGATTACCAAATGACCCTGTAACAAAGCCCACTGCTCTCCATTGGATCTTCTCTACTTCCTCTATCAACACCAGTGAACTGCATTCAAGCAGTGGACGACAAACACGTGTACTGTAACCTACTTCCTTTGTTTTCAGATGGCATATCCTTAGGATACTTCCAATGAATCTGTCTGGCATCTGCTTTACTGACGATTGATTTTATATGGTCGTTTCATTTTAAATCACTCGTAATGCCTACTCCCAGATAATTTATGGAATTAACTGTTTCCAGTTGCTGACTTGTTATAGTGTAGCTAAATGATAATGGATCTTTCTATGTATTCACAGCATGTTTCACTGATCTACACTGAGATTCAATTGCCATGCATCAATTCAATGTGTATCCTCCTGCATTTCAATACAATTTTCCACTGTTACAACCTCTCTATATACTGTAGTATCATCTGCAAAAAGCCTCAGTGAACTTCCGATTTATCCGCAAGGTCATTTATATATAATGTGAACAGCAACGGACCCATGACACTCCCTGTGGCACACCCGACATCACTCGTATTTCAGAAAACTTCTCTCCATTGAGAATGACATGCTGCATTCTGTTATCTAGGAACTCCTCAATCCAATCACAAATTGGTGCAATAGATCATATGCTCTTACTTTGTTCATTAAACGTCTGTGGAGAACTATATCAAACACCTTACGGAAGTCAAGAAACATAACATCTACCTGAGATCCCGTGTCTGTAGCCCTCTGAGTCTCATGGTTTCACATGATCACCTTTTCTAAACCCTTGCCGATTCCTACAGAGCAGATTTCTAGTCTGCAGAACCGTGACCTTCATCCAAATTATTGCACATTTCGGATCTCCGACAATTTCCTTAGATACTAGTGCACTTTTTATCGCTATAAACACATCTCCCCCTTCACTGTCCAGCCTATCTCTGCGGTTGACGTTCTAGACTGAGTTTAAAATCTCATTACTGTTTACATCTGGTTTCAGCCAGCTTTCCGCCCCTAGTACTAAATGAGCTTTGTGATGGTTTATTAATGAGAGCAGTTCTGGTACCTTTCTATACACGCTCCTGCAGGTAACTACTACTACATTGATCTTCTCATTCCCTATAGTGTTCTGCCTACTGCTACCTTGTCACGGCTCAGGAGGTGTCTTGTCTGTCCTAGGGAGGGAATTCTCTAACCTTAAAAAAAAAAAAAAAAAAAAATAAAAAAAAAAAATAAAAAAAAAAAAAATATAAAAAATATAAAAAAATAAAATAAAAAAAAAATAATAAATGAAACAAAAATCCATGTGCACTCCACACATACTCTGCTACCCTTGTAGCCAGTGAAGACGGTCTGATCTCAGAAATTTGGAAATTGAGTCTTGGACAAATCACTCCCAAAATCCTCAAAATTATTGAAAACTTTTGGCTCACAGGAAAATCTCAGAAGAGTGGAAGTTTGCTCTCATTCATTCACTCCACAAAAATGAGGACAAAACTGATCCAAACAACTACAGAGGAAGCTCCCTGCTCCCGGTCACCTACAAAATCCTCTCCAAAGCCCTGTTAAACAGACTGGAACCAAAGATTGATACTCAAATTGACAAATATCAAGCAGGCTTCAGAAAAAACTGTTCCTGCAGCAAACTGATTTGGAATCTCCGCACAATCCTGTCTGTAAGACACTGCAGGACTACTACAGTAACATTTATAGACTTCAAAAAAGCCTATGACTCCATTGCCCGAGACACACTCTTCCAGACTCTAAGAGAGATTAAGGTCGACTTTAAAACACACACTCTAATTCAAGAGACCCTCACTAACACCAAATCCAAAGTCAAATGCATGGGAGAATTATCAGAGCCCTTTGAAATCAAAACCGGCGACTGGCAGGGGATGGTCTCTCACCCATCCTATTCAATCCAGTCTTAGAGAATGAAAAAAAGAAAAAAGACAGGAATAAAAGCTAGATTTTTGTGTTTCTAGTGCTCTCCTTAAGGGGAGTGTGTTATTGTGTGATTGTGTGTGTGTGTGTGTGTGTGTGTGTGAGAGAGAGAGAGAGAGAGAGAGAGAGAGAGAGAGAGAGAGAGAGAGAGAGAGAGAGAGAGAGAGAGAGTCACAGTTAGTCTCACAAAGCCCTTAAGGACATGCTCACCCTCCTCAGCCTTGTGCCCCATCCAGAAAGACAATTCGGGATCTGCCACTGCATGTAATGCATTGTACAAAGATTGTATGACTGAAAATAAGCCACAGTGTGAAGATGTCGAAATCAGTATTTATTGTTGTTTCCACTGCTGGCTAAAACTGGTGCTACATGCATTAGAATGAATCAAAGAGGCTCTTGTTGTGTTTTTGGCATATAGCTGACATTGCTGCAGCCACATAGTGCCAAAACTAATCTGGTGTAGTAACAACTGGTGCATCCTGGGACAGTCATTTTGCAATGATCAATCAGATGTTCTTGATGTGCAATAGATCTGGTGATCACGCAGGTTGAGACAGCATTACACCCAGTGGGTGTTGAAGTAACCTTGAACTCGGCATGCTACTTGTGGTCATGTGATCACACATTAAGTTGATTGCAATGTGGTTGTCACCAAGGTCCATAGGTATGGGAGGGCAACAGGCTCTGCCACTTCAGACACGTAACACTGACACACTTCGAAGTGCGGCAGCCGGAGGTGATGGTTGTATGACTGTGTTGTGTGCCTGTGTGATTGCGTGAGTGTTCTACTTTCTGATGAAGGCCATGGCCGATAGCTGAAAGTGTTGTATGTGTGTGTCTTTTGTATGTGCCTGTCACAGCTCATCGCCATGTCTTTGTGGTGAGTTGTAAACTGTCCTTACTATATTATTAATTCCAACCTGGACTTTCCATTATTATAATATTCAGTTAAGTAATAATCTAGCAATGGAAATCCAGGTAGGAATGTCATTAATAGAGGATAGATAGACCTCATTGTAAAGACGATCTCTAAGCCACAAGCAGGCATGTTAAATAGACAATCACATTCACAGAACTTAAATTTTTGGCCATGGCCTTAATCTGAAAAAATACACATAAATTTACACAATCACTCAGATGTAACTCAAGCACATGTGACCAACATCTCTAACTGCTTCAGCACAACAAGCATCTTGCCCACCATCAAACTGTGGCAGAAAGGAAGGTGGAACACCTTTAGCACAGTATGCTGCTGAACACAAAACACTTGATTTCAATGGCTACTTTACAACCCAAGCCATCTGCCTCTCCTCCACCTCCAACTCTTCTGAAATGCACAGACGGGAGTTGTCCCTACAGCATATTCTATGACCACACAACCATCCTGGCTTCAACCTACAGTAACGTATCACCCCTACATCCCATGTCTAACAGTTGATCCCATCCCCCTTAGTTCTCCTGTATCTACTTACAATTTGTTATTTTTCCAACTATGAGTCACTTTTTGTATTTTTTTTCTTTAAAATTTGTTTATTCATTTATTAACATTTTTATAGTTTCATAGTCCCCCCCTCCAACCCCACCCCCAATGCACACACACACACACACACACACACACACACACACACACACACACACACACACACACACACACCTCTAGTACACCTCCCTTTTTTCACTCTCCCACCCCTTGTTTGACATCTGAGTGATTGTGTGAATGTATGTGTATCTTTTCTGATGAAGGCCATGGGAAAATAAGTTGTATGAATGTGTTTGTTTATTTTACATTTCTGTCTACAGCTCCATGATCCTCTATTTGATTAGATAAAAGACTCATAGAGCCTAAAGTATGCATTTCATACTATGGCCAGCCAGATTCAGCCTCAAGCTGTACAGTTGTACTTCACTGCTGGCAAATAAGTCCAAAGTTACTCCATGTAGAACTCAGATTTTCAATGTTAACAAACCTTGCACATAAATGGAGTAAACAAAAATGATCTGCTGATTTTGACATCCTATCAGTATCACAGTAAATTCTTGGACACTCCTTCAATAGGAATTCTCTTCAGCACTACACTATACAGTTTATCAGCTGATGTGTCAGAAACAAAAACATCTGCTCCCGGCTCAAAGCTTCAATCTGTGTGTACTCTACAGAAGTTCTCTCTCATAACATACTGGAGTAGAACCAATGGGCAAAAGCTAGTATTTTAGGATGAGCCACATGAATGTTTTTAAGTAATTTCCTCTGTAGATTGATCAATCCCCTCTTGTATTATGTCAGTGAATTGCAATCTGCCATCTATTTTACTTACAAATGAGCCTATGTGACCATATTACTTCATATTCTTGCAAATCTCAAAACTTTTCATGAGTTCAGTGATTCCAGGTTGTGAGCAGTTGATGTTTTAGTTAGTCACTGAACTGCATGAAAACTAAACAACAGGGTGAAATTATGAACCTCATATTGAGATAAGAATGATATAGTAATTTGGAGAGTGAGGGGGAGAGGACATGGACTGGTGGAGAAGGTGATAGACGCAGGGAGGGGGAGGGCCAGATTGAAAGAAAGAGAGAATGACAGATGAATGTACAAAAAAAGGAAAGAGGAAGAGATGGACAGAGAGAGGTCTTGTAAAAAAGCAAGGTTATCACCTCCCATCATATGTCTGAATATTTACTCCTTTAGATTAAATTTTTTTTTCCAAAATCTTATACATTCATTTGCAAACATAAGCAGTAAGCACAGTAGATATATTCAAAATAGCAAATATGTAAATAATCCTTCCCCATGTTCAAAATGTTCAAATGTTTGTTAAGCTTATGGGACTTTACTATGGGGTCATCAGTCCCTAAACTTACAAACTACTTATGAACTAGCTAACACTAAGGACTGCACAAATATCCATGCCCGAGGGGGTATTCGAACCCCCGACCGTAGTGACCGTGCAGACCGTGACTGGAACACCTCAGTCACCTCGGCCACTGCGGCCGGCCTTCCCCATGGTAATTTTATTATTCAGCATATTCTGTGTAACAGTAGGAACAGAATGTGAAAATTAGTAAAGTCAGGAAATGTATTAATAATGAAATATTGTTAACTGAAGTAGTAATTTCATCTCACCTTATTGTATTTAGAGTGTGGAAATCAGCATATTTAAATGTAATGACCCATAACAATGTCTAGCTGAACATTTCCACTTTATAGTAAGGTATCTGGGATCCTATAACATTTGTTAACTTACACAATAATCAAAATTAAAACTTTGTACCAGTACTAACTTTCATGGCCATGTACCTCTAAACTATTATTAGGTTCCAGACTTCGATTACATACTTTTGTTGTTGCTGCTTTTCCCTTTCTTTTCAAATACCACATTGATTGATTGATGCTCTAATTAAAAAGTTGAATTATTTCTGCAATAAATTATTTTATTTAATATGGCTGCAAGTGACAAAGGATTGTAGAACCCCCCATCATTACAATAATTGATCCCAGATACTTTATTATTTTTCCGTCAAACAATAATTTCTGTAAACCAAATTGTAATAGTAACATATAGTTTAACTCGAATGTCAAATTCTGACCTAGCTATTTTATAAAGAAGTGTGCAGATTATAAGATCATAAAATTATTACTACGGCGGTCTATAAATAGACTGAAAATTCGAGAATTAGTTATTTGGCGGTTACATACAGAACGAGAAATAATGTATACCACCCAAGGCTGGTGATGTACTGCTGTTACTCAATTGAACTGCAAATCTGCAACCTATGCTGTAATTTGCAAACTGTGTAAATTTTCCAGTATCTACTGTGCACTAAGTTTTTGTTATTTGTGTTGACTTGATAATTTATTCTGTGATCATGATTTCACAACATGCAAATAACTGTGAACACTGCTGTGCACAGAAAAAACATTCATACCACAAAAGTACTGAGAAAACCAACACAGAACAGTGTACAAGCTAGGAACACTAGCTCTCTTGGAGTCTCAACACCATGGTCTAAAATAAAGTGTTTCTACCACATTGTTAGATGCCATTGTTGTTGTCTGTGCAGTGGGGAAGATGAGAAAGCTGGTAACACAGCTGGCTAGGGCATGCCAGTGTGTGTCCATAAACAGTTAATTCCTAATTATTGAACATTGGCAAAGAGCTCAGTATTTATACATGAAGAGCAGTTGAGTGTTATTAATCAAAGTAGATAACAACTCTTCCTAAGCTGAATGGTAGCTTTTATCCTTAATTTAAACTGACATGCCATCACTGAAATGTGATCAGATTAAATCTTCTACCAAGCTGTGAGGGTCTCTGAAAAAACAAACTCTTTCTCACATAACTGTGCATGTGTGAGTATAAGCTGTCACTGATTTCTGTATAATGAGCTAGTTCATATTACTCTATTTCAAACAAAAGTTTTTCATTAACATAACAACATTATTAAATTTTCTAACATTCTGCAAAACAGTATTTATTTGGACATGAACTGGCTTTCAACTAGTCCATCATCAGGTGAAAATTGAATATGACAAAACATGTAAGAAATATATTTTGTTTTCAGGTTTTCAATTACTAAGGGACCAAACCACTCCCATGAACCACAGACATTGCCGAGGTGGGGTGGCTTGCGTGCCTCAACGATACAGATAGCCGTACCGTAGGTGCAACCACAGCGGAGGGGTATCTGTGGAGAGGCCAGACAAACGTGTGGTTCCTGAAGAGGGGCAGCAGCCTTTTCAGTAGTTACAGGGGCAACAGTCTGGATGATTGACTGAGCTGGCCTTGTAACATCAGCTAATGTGGCTTTGCCACACAGTTACTGCGAACGGCTGAAAGCAAGGGGAAACTACAGCCGTTACTTTTCCCGAGGACATGCAGCTCTACTGTATGAAAATATGATGATGGCATCCTCTCGGGTAAAATATTCCGGAGGTAAAATAGTCCCCCATTCGGATCTCCGGGCAGGGACTACTCAGGAGGATGTGATCATCAGGAAAGACAACACTGGCATTCTACGGGTCGGAGTGTGGAATGTTAGATCCCTTAATCGCGTTGGGAAGCTAGAAAATTTAAAAAGGGAAATGGATAGATTGAAGTTAGATATAGTGGGGATTAGTGAAGTTCGGTGGAGAGAGGAACAGGATTTCTGGTCAGGCGAGTACAGGATTATAAATACAAAATCAGTTGGGGGTATTACAGGAGTAGGTCTGATAATGAATAAGAAAATAGGAATGCGGGTAAACTACTATGAGCAACACAGTGATCGCATTATCGTAGTCAAGATAGATACGAAGCCAACACCGACCACAGTACTACAGGTTTATATGCCAACTAGCTCTGCCGATGATGAGGAGATTGAAGAAATATATGAGGAGCTAAAGGAAATTATTCAGACAATTAAGGGAGAGGAAAACTTAATTGTTATGGGAGACTGGAATTCGGTAGTAGGACAAGGAAGGGAAGGGAAGATAGTAGGTGAATATGGTCTGGGCAAAAGGAATGAAAGAGGAAGCTGCCTGGTAGAATTTTGCACGGAACATAATTTGGTTATAACAAACACCTGGTTTAAGAATCACAAAAGAAGGTTGTATACGTGGAAGAGACCAGGGGACACCGGGAGATACCAGATAGATTTTATAATGGTAAGGAATAGATTTCGGAACCAGGTTTTAAACTGTAAAACATACCCAGGGGCAGATATAGACTCTGACCATATCTTGTTAGTTATGAACTGCAGGCTGAAACTGAAGAATCTACAAAAAGCTAGGAAAATAAGGAGATGGGACCTGGATAAATTGAAGGAACCGGAAGTTCTTAAGAATTTCAGAGGGAGCTTTAGGCATCAATTGACAGAAACAGGGGAAAATAAAACAGTAGAAGAGGAATGGGTAGCATTGAGAGATGAAATAGTGAAGGCAGCAGAGGACAAAATAGGTAGAAAGACAAGACCTACAAAAAATCCTTGGATATCACAGGAGATACTAAATTTAATCGATGAAAGGAGAAAATATAAAAATGCAGTAAATGAAACAGGCAAAATGAAGTACAGACGACTAAGAAATGAGATTGACAGGAAGTGCAAAATGGCTAAGCAAGAGTGGCTGGAAGGTAAATGCAAGGATGTAGAAGAATGTATAAATAGGGGAAAAATAGATACAGCCTACAGGAAAATAAAAGAAACATTTGGAGAAAAGAAAAACAGCTCTATGAATATCAAGGACTCTGATGGAAAACCAGTTCTCAGCAAAGAAGGGAAAGCTGAAAGGTGGAAAGAGTACATAGAGAGGCTCTATGAAGGAAATGAACTTAGTGGCAATATTGTAGAAAGGGGAGAAGAAGTAGATGAGGATGAATTTGACAGAGCCCTGAAAGACCTAAGTCGAAACAAGGCCCCTGGAGTAGATGATATTCCCTCAGAGCTACTGAAGTCTCTGGGAGAACCAGACATGACAAAATTGTTTCACCTGGTGTGTAAGATGTATGAGACAGGTGAAGTACCCTCAGACTTTAAGAAAAATGTTATAATCCCCATACCAAAGAAAGCAGGCGCAGACAGGTGTGAAAACTACAGAACCATCAGTTTAATAAGTCATGGTTGCAAAATATTAACACGAATTATTTACAGAAGGATGGAAAAGCTGGTAGAAGCCGACCTCGGGGAAGATCAGTTTGGGTTCAGGAGAAATGTAGGAACTCGGGAGGCAATACTCACTTTACGGCTTATCCTAGAAGGTAGATTAAGAAAAGGCAAACCTACATTTCTAGCTTTTGTAGATTTGGAGAAGGCTTTTGACAATGTTGATTGGAATAAACTGTTTCAAGTTCTGAAGCAAGTAGGAGTAAAATATAGGGAGCATAAGGTTATTTACAACTTGTACAAAAACCAGACAGCGGTTGTCAGAGTTGAAGGGCATGAAAGGGATGCAGTGGTTGGAAAGGGAGTAAGACAGGGTTGTAGCCTTTCTCCAATGTTATTCAATTTGTACATTTAGCAAGCTATAAAGGAAAGCAAGGAGAAATTTGGTGAAGGAATTAAAGTTCAGGGGGAAGAATTAAAAACATTACGTTTTGCCGACGACATAGTAATTCTGGCAGAGACAGCAAAGGACCTGGAAGAGCAATTGAACGGAATGGACAGTGTGCTGAAAGGTGTATATAAGATGAACATTAACAAGAGCAAAACTAGGGTAATGGAGTGCAGTCTAAGAAAATCAGGTGATGCTGAAGTAATTAGATTAGGTAACGAAGCAATGAAGGAGGTAGATAAGTTCTGTTACTTGGGCAGTAAAATATCAAATGATGGTCGCAGTACAGAGGATATAAAATGAAGAATGGCAATGGGTAGAAAAGTGTTCTTGAAAAAGAGAAATTTGTTAACATCAAATATTGATTTAAGCCTAAGGAAGTCCTTTCTGAAGGCATTTATATGGAGTGTTGCCTTGTATGGGAGTGAAACATGGACGATAAACAGTGCGGACAGGAAGAGGATTGAGGCTTTTGAAATATGGTGCTACAGAAGAATGCTGAAGATTAGGTGGGTGGACCGCGTAACTAATGAGGCGGTACTGAACAGAATTGGGGAGAAAAGAAATTTCTGGCATACCTTGACTAAAAGAAGGGATAGATTGGTAGGGCACATTCTTAGACATCAAGGGATTGTAAATTTAGCATTGGAGGGAAGTGTGTGGGGTAAAAACCGCAGAGGAAGACCAAGAGATAGATACAGTAAGCAGATTCAGGCAGATGTAGGTTGCTGTTCTTATGTCGAGATGAAGAGGCTTGCTCAGGATAGGGTATTGTGGAGAGCTGGATCAAACCAGTCTCCGGACTGAAGACCACAACAACAACAACAACAAGGGACCAAACTTTTGTGGTCATAGAACCCTACACTTACACATTACTTAAACTAATTTATTCTAAGGACAACATACACACCTATACCCCATGAAGAACTTTTAATATCTGGTGGGGAAAAGCCATGTAATCCGTGACATGGGACCTCAGACCATGAAGCTATCCTTACACGGTAAAATATAATTTGATGTATGATTTACACAGTTATTAATTGCATGGAAGATATAATAAATCATCATATATAGTCTACTAAGGAAAGTATTATATGTTTATGTCAAGCATTTTTTTAATTATTTTTTAAATTTTTTTATTCATTTATTATTTATTTCATGTGATTGTCTTCCATGGTAACTTCAGCTTTGTGCCCCAAACAGCCACTTGTATCGTTCAGGCCTTAAACTGGCCCTAACAGTTCCATTTACAGGTTAGTATTGCAGCAAGATTTCTTGACAATTTCTCTTTAGTGAATGCAGTTGCTGTAACATTATTGTTGTTGTGGTCTTCAGTCTGCGGACCGGTTTGATGCAGCTCCCCCTGCTACCCTGTCCTGAGAATAAGTTCAGCAACCTACATCCTTTTGAATGTACTTACTGTATTCATCCCTTGGTATCCCTCTATGATTTTTACCCCACACACTTCGCTCAAATGCTAAGTTGATGATTCCTTGAGGTCTCTCAACGTGTCCCACAAATCTATCCCTTTTCTTAGTCAGGATATGCCAAAAACTCCTTTTCTCCCCAATTCGATTAAGTGCCTCCTCATGATTTATGTGAACTACCCATCAAATTTTCATCATTCGTCTGTAGCACAACATTTTGAAAGCTTCTATCATCTTATTGTCTGAACTCCTTATCGTCCACTTTTAACTTCCATACAATGCTACACTCCAGACAAATGCTTTCAGAAAGGACTTCCTGACATTTAAACTAATATTGGATGTCAACAAATTTTGCATCTTCAGAAACACTTTTCTTCCTATAGCCATTCTGCATTTTATATCTTCTTTACTTTGGCCATCAGAAGTTATCTTGTCACCCAAATAACAAAACTCATCTACTACTTGTATTGTCTCATTACCTAATCTAATACCTTCAGCATCGCCTGATTTTCTGATGCTACATTCCATTAGCCTTGTTTTACTCTTGTTGATGTTCATCTTATAACCTATTTTCAAGATATTGCCCATTCCATTAAATTTCTCTTCCAGATCCTTTGCAGTCTCTGACAGAATTACTATGTCATCGGCAAACTGCAAAGTTTTTATTTCTTCTCCCTGAACTTTAATTCCCTCTCCAAATTTTTCCTTGCATTCCTTCACTGTTTGCTCAATGTACAGATTGAACAACAATGGGGAAAGGCTACAACCCTGTCTTACTCCCTTCAAAATTGTGTCTCTTTCATGCCCTTCAACTCTAATAACTGCTGTTTGGTTTTTGTATAAGTTAAATATAACTCTTCATTCCCTATATTTTACCCCTGCTGGCTTCAGAATTTGAAAGAGTATATTCCAGTTGACATTGTCAAAAGCTTTGTCCAAATCTACAAATACTAAAAACGTATGTTTGCCTTTCCTTAACCTATCTTCTGGGATAAGTCATAATGTGAGTATAACCTCTCGTGTTCCTACTTTTCTCCTAAATCCAAACTGATCATCCCCAAGCTCGGATTCCACATGTTTTTCCATCCATCTCTAAATAATTCGTGTTAGTATTTTGCACCCATGTCTTATTAAACCAATAGTTCTGCAATTTTCAGATATCAGCAGTTCAGACAGCATATCATGCACTCCAGGGGCCTTGTTTCAACTCAAATCTTTCAGCGCTCTTTAAAATTCTTCTTGCAGTATAGTATCTCCTATCTCATCTTCCTCTACTTCATCTTCCATTTCTATAATACTGACTTTAAGTTTATTTCTTTTGTACAGGCATTCCATATATTCCTTCCACCTTTCAGCTTTCCCGTCTTTGCATAGTACTGGTTTTCCATCTGAGTTCTTGATATTCATACTGCTGTTCTTGTTGTCTCCAAATGTCTCTCTTATTTTCCTGTAGGCAGTATCTATCTTTCCCCTAGTTATACACTCTTCTACAGTCTTGCATTTCTCCTCAAGCCACTCCAGCTTAGCCAGTCTGCACTTCCTGTCAACTTCATTTTTCGGAAGTCTGTCCTCCCTTTTGCCTGCCTCACTTGGTGCATTTTTACATTTTTTCCTCTCATCAATTACGTCCAGTATGTCCTGTGTTATCCAGGGATTTATATTAGGTCTTGTCCTTCTGCTTATATGATCCTCTGCAGCTTTCACTACTCTATCTCTCAGAGCTACCCATTCTTCTTCTATTGTATTACTTTCCCCTGTTTCAGCCAATCCTTGCCTAATGCTCCCTCTGAAACTCTCTGCCACCTCTGGTTCCTTCAATTTGTCCAGGTTTCATCTCCTAACTTTTCTACCTTTCTACAATTTCTTAAGTTTTAATCTGCAGTTAATAACCAATAAGTAATGGTCAGGGCCTATATCTGCCCCTGGTTATGTTTTACGATTTAAAATCTGGTTTCTAAATCTATTCCTTACTATTATAAAGTTAATCTGGTACCTCCCAGTGTCTTCTGGTCTCTTCCACACATATAGCCTTCTTCCACGATGATTAACCTAGCTAATTACATACAAGAGAGGATTGCTGCTCCTATGAGTTCCTTTATCTCTCTGTGGTATTAATTGGGTATTTCTGGTATGCTTATCTACACAGCATCCAAATGTGGGTTCATATAATGATTCTTTCTGGGTGTGTACAGATAAATTTCCATAAGAATGTTGGGTGATAAATGAGGCATAATCTTCTTGACAAATGTAAGAAATCTGATGTTATGTAACAGATGGCACAAAAACTGTTATCCTGGCAAGCATAAAATAGTGAATAATAAATGAATAATGGGGTTGTGATTTAACCCTACTTTGAAGCCCAAAATACAGGTGATTCATTTCAGAGACTCTTCAGTAGTATGGCTGCTGCTTTATATATGGTAATACAGCTGACTGCTGTTAAAGTAAAAGAATGAAGGCTGTTATTTTGTTTATAAGACATCACTGGTACTTCTGTAACAAAGATAGATAAACTAATAAAATAATGCAAACAAGGAGTGCTATAACTTCTTATGAGGGAGCTCTGGTTATACATAAATATTATATTAGGTCTTCAGAAATTTCAGTGCCCTAAAGTAGTAGAATTACATGTAACCTTTGTATCCTCACTTTACATGCAAGGTTTGTTACATAGCATTACAAGACCCAGAGCATTCCACACATTCAGATGGTTTTATTATACTACTATTCATTGCATAGAAAACCTGAGTCATACATGGAGTAACTTTGGACTTGTTTGCCAGCAGTGAAGTACAACTGTATGGCTTGAGGCTGGATCTGGCTGGTCATACTATGAAATGCATACTTTAGGCTCTATGAGTCTTTTATCTAATCACATAGATGTTCACAGAGCTGCAGACAGGAATGTAAAATAAACAAATACATTCATACAACTTATTTTCCCATGGCCTTCATCAGAAAAGATACACATACATTCACACAATCACTCAGACGTAACTCAAAACCCACATTACCACCATTGCTGGCCACTCCAACACAAGAAGCATCTTGACAATAGGTGAGGGAGGAGTGCAGGGGTAAGGTTTGGGATGGAACTTTCTGTGTTGCATGACAGACTGTAAAAGAGAGATTGATAAGTTGGATTGTGAGATGCAGTTTGGAACCCAGTAAAGGGAAGGGGTGGGAGAGTGAGAAAGGGGAGGTGTAGTAGAGGTGTGTGTGTGTGTGTGTGTGTGAGAGAGAGAGAGAGAGAGAGAGAGAGAGAGAGAGAGAGAGAGAGAGAGAGAGAGAGAGAGAGAGAGAGAGAGTTGGGCATGGGGAAGGGACTATGAACCAATAAACATGTTAATAAATGAATAAACAAATTTTAAAGAAAAAAAAATACAAAAAAGTGACTCATAGTTGGAAAAATAAAATAAATTGTAAGTAGATACAGGAGAATTAAAGGGGAAGGGATCAACTGTTAGGCATGGGATGTAGGGGTGATACGTTACTGTAGTTTGAGGCCAGGATGGTTGTGGGCTCATAGAATATGCTGTAGGGACAACTCCTGTCTGTGCAGTTCAGAAGAGTTGGAGGTGGAGGAGAGGCAGATGGCTTGGGTTGTAAAGTTGCCATTGAAATCAAGTGTTTTGTGTTCAGCAGCATACTGTACTAAAGGTGTTCCACCTTGCTTTCTGCCACAGTTTGATGGTGGCCAAGATGCTTGTTGTGCTGAAGCAGTCAGAGATGTTGGTCACATGTGCTTGAGTTACTACTGAGTGATTGTGTAAATTTATGTGTATTTTTTCAGATTAAGGCCATGGCCAAAAATTTAAGTTCTGTGAATGTGATTGTCTATTTAACATGCCTGCTTGTGGCTTAGAGATCGTCTTTACAATGAGGTCTATCTATCCTCTATTAATGACATTCCTACCTGGATTTCCATTGCTAGATTATTACTTAACTGAATATTATAATAATGGAAAGTCCAGGTTGGAATTAATAATATAGTAAGGACAGTTTACAACTCACCACAAAGACATGGCGATGAGCTGTGACAGGCAAATACAAAAGACACACACATACAACACTTTCAGCTATCGGCCATGGCCCTAATCATCAGAAAGAACACTCACTCAATCACACAGGCACACAACACAGTCATACAACGATCAGCTCCGGCTGCCGCACTTCGAAGTGTGTCAGTGTTACATGTCTGAAGTGGCAGAGCCTGTTGCCCTCCTGTACCTATGGACCTTGGTGACAACCACATTACAATGAGGTTAATGCGTGATCACATGACCACAAGTAGCTTGCCAAGTTCAAGACTACTTCAACACCCACTGGGTGTAATGCTGTCTCAACCTGCATGATCACCAGATCTGTTGCACATCAAGAACATCTGATTGATCATTGTAAAATGACTGTCCAAGGATGCCCCAGCTATTACTACACCAGATCAGTTTTGGCACTATGTGGCTGCAGCAATGTCAACTATATGCCAAAAACACAACCAGAGCCTCTTTGATTCAATTTCAATGCATGTAGCACCAGTTTTAGCCAGCAGTGGAAACAACACTAAATACTGATTTCATCATCTTCACACTGGGGTGTATTTTCAGTCATACAATCTTTGTACAATGCATTACATGCAGTGGCAGATCCCGAATTGTCTTTCTGGAGGGGGCGCAAGGCTGAGGAGGGTGAGCATGTCCTTAAGGGCTTTGTGAGACTAACTGTGAATCTCTCTGTCTCTCTCTCTCTCTCTCTCTCTCTCTCTCTCTCTCTCTCTCTCTCTCTCTCTCTCTCTCACACACACACACACACACACACACACACTCCCCTTAAGGAGAGTGCTGAAAACACAAAAATCTAGCTTTTATTCCCATCTTTTTTCTTCTTTCTTCCTTCCCAAAAACCTTTCATTCTTTTACATTGTGCCTTCTTTTGTTCGTCTGTCCATGTTGATCTGTTCTTTTTGTGTTGTGATTTTAAGTCAGGTTTCTGGTTTCTGATTATTTCCCAACTGGTTTTGCAGTCTTGTATGTTTTCTATAGAGATGTCCAATGTTTTCAGGCCTTCTGTGGTTTATTTGTACCAAGATGTACCCAGTTTTGATGTAGAAATTAAGTTGAATATTCTTTTGGTTAGTCTGGTGTCATTCATTCTGGCGATATGCATGAAAAATTTTGCTCTGCGTTTTCTGATATGTGTCGTGATTGTTTGAGTGTCTATATAGGTCTTGTGTGGGTCTTTTTTGCCAGATATTTTTTTTTTTTTTTAGGTTAGAGAATTTCCTTCCTAGGACCGACAAGATGCCTCCGGACCCCCGACAAGTTAGCAGTAGGCAGAATACAACAGGGAAAGTAAAGATCAATGTAGTAGCGTCTATAGAAAGCTTCCAGAACTGCTCTCATTAATAAACGGTCACAATGCCCACGTAGTACTAGGGACGGAAAGTTGGCTGAAACCAGATGTTAACAGTCATGAGATTCTAAACTCAGACTGGAATGTATACCACAGTGACAGTCTGGACAGTGAAGGGGGAGGCATGTTGATAGAGATAAAAATTGTACTAGTGTCTAAGGAAATTGATGGAGATCTGAAATGTGAAATAATTTGGGTGAAGGTCACAGTTAAAGCAGGCTCGAGCATGGTAATTGGATGTTTCTATAGGCCTCCTGGCTCAGCTGCTGTTGTGGCGGAACACCTGAAGAGAAATTTGGAAAATGTTTCGAGTAGATTTCCTGATCATGTTATAGTTTTGGGAGGAATTTTAATTTACCAGATACAGACTGGGAGACTCAGTTAAACAGAGAACTGACTCGTGACGACAACATATTAGACCATCTGGTAACAAACAGACTCAGCGATCATAAAGCGGTTACAGCATTGATAATTTCAGCCATAAATAGAAATATTAAAAAATGTAGGAAGATTTTTCTGTTTGGAAGAAAAAAGCAGATTTCAAAGTACTTGATGGCTCAACACAGACATTTTATCTCAAGTACAGATAGTGTTGAGGAACAGTGGACAAAGTTCAAAGCCACCGTACAGTATGCATTAGATGAGTATGTACCAAGCAAGATAGTAAGAAATGGAAAGGAGCCACTGTGGTACAACAAGCTAATTACAAAACTGCTACGGAAGCAAAGCGAATGTCACTGGAAACATAAACATAGCCAAAGCCTTTCAGACAAACAAAAGTTATACAAAGCGAAATGTAGCGTGAGGAGGGCTATGCGACAGGCGTTCAATGAATTCGAAAGTAACGTTCTATGTACTGACTTGGCTGAAAATCCAAAGAAATTTGGGTCTTATTTCAAAGCGGTAGATGTATCAAAACAAAATGTCCACACACTTTATGACGAAAATGGCATTGAAACAGAGGATGACACTCTAAAGGCTGAATTACTAAATGTCTTTTTCCAAAGCTGTTTCACAGACAATGACTGCACTGTAGTTCCTTCTCTAGACTGCTACACAGATTACAAAATGGCTGATATCAAAATAATTGACAGAGGGGGAAAAAAAAACACTCAAAAGAGGAAAGGCGGCAGGACCTGATGGGATACCAGTTCGATTTTACATAGAGTATGTGAAGGAACTTGCCTCCCCCTTCTTGCAGTGGTGTACCGTAGGTCTCTAGAAGAGCATAGCATACTGAAAGATTGGAAAATGGTTTAGGTATGTCAAGAAGGTATGTCGAACAGATGTGCAGAACCATAGGCCTAAATCTCTAACACAAGTCAGTTATACAATTTTGTAACATGTATTATTGAATCTCATTGTAGACATGTGTAATGTGCTGCGAATACATAGAAAGAAAGCTCCTTCATCATTTATCTACTCTATAGCAGGTCAGCAACTGGAAGCAGTTAATTCCATAAATTATCTGGGAGTAGGCTTCAGTAGTGATTTAAAATGGAACAACCATATAAAAGTAATCATTGGTAAAGAAAATGCCAGACAGATTAATTGGAAGAATCCTAAGGAAATGCAGTCCAGTAATAAACGAAGTAGGTTACAGTACACTTGTTTGTCCACTGCTTGAATACAGCTCACCAGTGTGGGATCTGTACCAGGTGGGGTTGATAAATGAAGTAGAGAAGATCCAATGGAGAGCAGTGGGCTTTGTTACAGGATAATGTGGTAATCGTGAAAGCATTACAGAGATGATCAATAAACTCCAGTCGAAGATTCTGTAGGAGAGATGTTCTGTCGCTCAGTAGGGGCATTTGTCAAAGTTTCGAAAACATACCTTTACCAATGAGTCTAGCTTTATGTTGCTCCCTCCTACGTATATCTCATGAAAAGATCATTAGGATAAAATCAGAGAGATTAGAGCCCACACAGAGGTACACCAACAATCTTTCTTTCCATGAACAATACGTGACTGGAATAGGAGGGAGTTCCGATAGTGGTACTCAAGATACCCTCTGCCACACACCATCTGGTGGCTTGCAGAGTATGGATGTAGATGCTCTGGTCTTTTTTTTTTTTTTTTTTTTTTTTTTTTCAGTGCTTTCATTATTTCAATGATTTCATATAGGGTTGGTGGCTGTGAGTCTGGATTGGGCTCAGGAGTTTCGAAGTGCAATTTTTCTGGGGGACTTTCACAACTGAGCAAATTGCTGAAGTATTGAGTGAGAATTTCCCAGTTCTTCTTAGTGTTTCTTTCCAAGACTCCATCAGGTTTTTTAAAAACAGAGATAGGGTGGTTGGTACCCAGTCATGTTTTTCCTGAAGGTTCTGTAGAAATTCCGTATGTTGTTTTTGGTGAAATCTTCATCCATCTCACTGAGACACCTGTTTTTGTAGATACATTTTTCCTTGCAAATAGTTTTTGTAGAAAGTTTTCTCACTGACTTAAAAGTTTCCCAATTTTCAGGTGATTTGTGACTGTTAAAGTTTTTCCAGGCAAAGGTCCTCTGCTCGAACGCTTGGTTGCATAATGCGTTCCACCACCTGTATTTCTGTTTTTGTGAGGGTTGGCTTAGTTTTATTAGGTCTTTCATTTTCTGTCAAAGTTCTGTCCAGTTGGTTTCTGCAATCTTGGAGACTTATTGTGTGATTTTTTTCTTCGTTAATTTTCAGATATTTTGGGTATATTCTGAAGACTGTTTTAGTTCTATGAAGTTTTCTGTCTAGGGTAAATCGTATTTTGATTTGAAGCAGGTCATGATCTGAGTAAAAAAAAAAAAAAAAAAAAAAAAAAACCTTTTCTTGGTTTCAGATTTAGGATTTCCTGTGAATTTCTCCTAAATATAGCAACATGGTCTATCTGAAACCTGCCCAGTGAATTGTTGGGTGATTTCCATGTTGTCAGTTTCTGGTGGGGTTTATTAAATTGGGTGGGCATGATTTTAAGGTTGAAATTTTTACTGACATTGATCAGCCTTTCGCCATTTCTTTTTGTGCATTTGTGGGTGGTGTGTTGTCCTGTGATGTTGTTCCATATCTTTTCCTTGTCCAACTGGGCATTAAAATCACCTAGAAGAATTTTCATGTGTTTTGCAGGGATTTTATTCATGGTCTCTTCAAGATCATCCCAGAATTTCTCTATTATTTGTGGGTTTTCCTGTTCTGATACATTATAGGTGCAAGTACATTTGTTATTTTGTTACCTGAATTTATTGTGAGAGTGGACAATTTCTCGTTCTTGGAGTGGAGATTTACTACAGAATCTTTGATTGATTCCTGTATGACTAATCCTGTACCAAAGATATATTGGTATGAATTGAGAATTTTAGTGGCGGGTTTTCCATTGAAAATTGTATAGTTTTCTGAGTTGAAGTGATTCTTATCTCTGAATCATGTTTCTTGTATAGCACAAATTTTTATGTCAAAGTTAGCAAGGGTGTCTATGAGGTTTTTGAGTTTACCCACTTTTTGCAGTATGTTTGTGTTAAGCATGCCGATGTATACTTTTCTCTTGATTTTCAAGGTTTTTGAGAAAAAAAACTTTTCAATGTGCTTCATCTAACTACTAACGCACTATTAGTTTATGCGCACTATGGTGTTATTTTGAAAAGTCTACGAACACAAAAAAAAAAGAAAAAAAAAAAAAAAAAAAAAAAAAAAAAAAAAAAAAAAAAACCATAGAATTTAGAGCCTGAATGCCCTGTGTTCAGTTGTGGGCACACTTGTGTCATCCATCATATCATAAAGGATGAAACACTTTTCTTTACATATTTACAACTTTGAATTAACTGGACTATACATCTACATCTACGTACATAAGACTGATTAAGACTGACCACTTGAAAATTCAAACAATTGCACAATATGGTCAAAAAATAACAGTTTTGTACATTGATTCCCACTGGAGTATTATATAAATTGAGCCAAATGATGCAGGAGTAGCAGAGCAGTCTGGAGTTCCACGTTGTGGATCGCGAGGCCTCCCATGTCGGAGGTTCGAATCCTCCATCAGGAGGCTTTTTACCTTGTTTGTAAGCTATGGACAATAACCAAGCAGTTGAGTCTGATAGATTTACAAACAAACAATGTAATGGTAATTGTACAAAAACCTGAAGAGTATGGTTAAAAAAATGCCAAAGCAAGGACTCTAACATTTGGCAGGAGCGGCCACATACCCTGCGACATTGAGTCCCGGGTCACACAGCCATTCCCGTGCGGTGCACATGATTTGTTTGTCATTTTGAATTTGGTAAATATAGTGTTCTGCTATTCTTTTTTATTCTGTGGTAAATTATTAAACTTTTCACTGTTTAATGTGGTTAAATCATTGTAATATTTTTTATAATCACAGGTAATTGAGAATGACGCCATAGTGCACCGAAACTAGTAGTGCTTTAGTAATTCGATGGAAATATATTAATTTGGCAAGTGGAGATGATTTTACCCGGTGATGGTAGCATCAGAAAACATCTGCACTAGTTGCACGACATTCATTTATTTTGGATCGATGTCAACATTATGCTATTCCTAGACACGAAATATTACTGCACACATTGTTACGAGTAGCATTTTCAGAACTGCGATGTAGATTTCCGCTCACTGCTCCTCACCTCTCGGCAGCCATGGTACACGCCTCCTGCCGCTGCCAACAGCCAGCTCACGAATCATCAACTTACTGTGGACGGACAGTACAGTATCTGGAGTAGCTGTGTTATTACCAAACAATGCAGGAATTGGAAAAACATCATATCATGAAAGGTCACCCAATTAAGGGTCAGGAACAAATAGCCAGTAGATATGTTTCACTAAAGTTGATATTCTCTCAAAACCTAAAATCAGATATCCTGTGTGTGTGTTGTACTGAATCAATTTCTTCTTCATTCTTTGTAAAGTTGCTACGCAAAATGAGATAAGTTTTCATGAAAGTTTTTGTGATCAACAAAATTACACTTTAAACCTCCTGTCAGATTAAAATTATCTGTCAGAAACCTGCAGTCTTTGCCTTTTGCTGGCAAGCGCTCTACTGTCTGAGCTATCCTGGCACACAATTTTAATTTGCCAGGAAGTTACATATTAGTGCACACTCTGCTGCAGAGTGAACATTTCATTCTGAAAATTACACTTGACTGTGCTTCAAGAAGACTTCCTACTACCATCTAAATCCTTTGTATGCCACTGAAATTTCTAATTTGCTCCAATAATTGCAAAATCAAAACTTGTAGCTTAAAATAAAACTGTTTATAATGGGTGGCAGTATCATCTGTTAGTGTCTAGGAAAAGAATCCAGAGACATGAACCATTTATTGAAAACACCTGTTTGCGCCAGCCCTATAAATTCACAGTTGTTACACATAGTTAAATCCTTTATTTACATATGAGTAAAACATATACAATAGCTCATTTGTCTCCCAACCAATCACGAAACAAACAACTTTTATTTGTTTTTTATGGTAAATTACTGGCAAATGGGCAAGAAGCAAGTAACTGGAAGCTTAACACAAAAAGTCAAGTTACGTAATGTTAATTACAGATATTGCATTTTTAAACTCACAGTTACATATAGCCCGTAAGTAAAAGTTAATTATTCTAACACTGAGATTCTTTCCTTCCTGCCCTTCCTCACTGTCTCCCCCCTCCCCCCGTGTCACTCTCCCCCCCCCCCCTTTGATTACATCCCAAATAAATTTGGCTCTGATATCTGTGTCCTTCTTGATGTTGCATTTTGATGGTCAACAGAGTAATTAAAATAATGAATGTGTTAATTCAAACATGTTGAATTATTTTTTAAGCAAGTCATGCTTCTTTTAGTTAATCTCAAGTTATATCTCATGAGGCCTTAAAGTATAAGTAACTTGCTCTGAAAAGATCTGCGAAGTGTAAGTTTGTTAAGGTAGTCAGGTTAAAGATGATTAAAGGTCTTGAAAGTAATGTAAGAAAGAAATCTATCATAGTAGAATCAAACATCTGTGTTGCTTACTTTGTTTCTTTTCATCTTAATACCAGTACCTAATGGTAACTTACAGCCTAGTAGGGGAGATTTGTGAATTATTATAAGGGGATTTACACTTTCTGACTTTGTCTTCCAACTAACAGAAACCTCTGGGCAGAACAGACAAAAAGGAAAAATGTCCCAGACAAAAATATGAAATCCTAATGTTGTGACTGTACACGTTTATGACAGAAAAAAGTCTATGATGTTCATAGATGTTCCATTGCTTCTTAACTTCACAATCACAAATGAAAAAGAAATACTGTATACATTCTACAGAATTAATTTCTTGATAAAGTATCATTTTGGCCTGGGTAACAAAATGAACAAGTTCTGTGTGAAACATAATGTGTAGAATGAAACTTTCACTCTGCAGCGGAGTGTGCGCTGATATGAAACTTCCTGGCAAATTAAAATTGTGTGCCGGGACCGGGACTCGAACCTAGGACCTTTGCCTTTCGCGGGCAAGCGCTCTACCAACTGAGCCATCCCGACACGACTCACGATGCCTCCTTCTTTTTGTCCATCACAATAGACTTTGTTTTCGGTGGTGAGCACTCACCAATTTTGTTACAGTTTATGTAAAAGTCATTAAAAGATTTACATATCTGAGGCATCCACATAAAGCAGATCTTTCAATAGCATTTCATTTACAGATGTCACCACATATGGCAACACTACATCTATAAAATTATATTCACACTTATAGTTAAATCATTTAGTTTTGTTCATCTAAAATGTTATTTTTTATTTGTATGTAGTGATATTGTTTTTCCAATATTGACATTACTACTTTCTTTAGTTTTCTAATGTTTCCCAGAATCACAGTGTGATTTCTTATTGTAAATCATGTTGAACTGATTCCTCACAATTAGTCACAACCATAAGCCTAAAAGTATCAAAATTATGATACCTTTTAACAATCAAAATCAAACAAAACCTGAGTTTCAGAAGGAAGCATAAATATAATCCAAATACATAAATATCTACTTATCAGCAACAAATATCCAGCTAACTGAAAGTGATGCATAAATGAAGCATTGCAAAAAAAGAATTTCAACTAATTTAACCTTTCAAACTCAGTATAACTTCCCTACTCATCAAAGTTCTTAAAAAAAATTATCAAAGTGTTTCTCTAAATACCTGTAGGTTCCAACAAGACCAGTAGAAGTAAGCCACAGTGGTATTAAAACTACCTTTTGTATTGATGACTGTACCTCTTATAGCCAGTGGTGGCTTGTGCTCAGGTTTGTTGTTGGGGCCCAGACAAAAAGTTTGTACCCAGTGTACTAAACTCAGTCTGAAGTATTTGTTATATAACCTCCATTCATATAACATCAATTAAACACATTCAAAAGATATTACATTCCACTCTCTTTCTCTGACCATCACCTCCTCCCTGCTCTCTTTACCCAGTTTATCTTCCCCACACTCTGTGTAACCATGTCCTCCTTCACATCTCTCTATGCCCCGCCACTACTTCCACCCCTATGTCAATCTAACCCTTTCCTCTACCAATCTCATCCTCATCCCTTGTACTCTTCATATTCTTATACCCCCTGTATTTCCTCAACACACCCATTCACATTTGGAGGCACATGCAACATATGCTAATACTACCAATACAAGGCATGAATGACAGAATAGTTTACATTAAAGGTTAAAAAACTTTTTTACCACGATCACCACTCTATTTGGAGCTAGGTGTTCTAATCTGAACATAGCCAATTTAAAGGTAGAAAATGTACTTGAAATTGATCCAGTGGTTTAAGATTAGATCATAGGTACACACACTGCTTCACGAGGAGCCCCAAGTCTATCTGTGGAAATATTCCCAACACATCCATCCATTGTCAGTGGCTTGCAGAACTACATTATTTATGATGGTTCCTCCATAGCTTCACAAAGTTGACTTTAGAAACACAAGACTGACTCAAGCTTAATAAATTTACGATTCCTTAAAATAACAGAACTTCAATAGTCATCAACCATCCATTCAGCATGGTCATAGAACCATGTGAGTACCTTTCTCTGGCGAATCTGTGAAAAGTGGACATGTTGAGTGTGTTTGATGAAACAGACATTATATTCAGATGACTGACACATGCTCATCAGGAATTCATTGTCTGATATTTGGTGTTCAGTTGTACTATTGGTGCAGAGCAGTTGTTAAATTCAGTTCTCATTTTGACTATATTTTGTTGTGTTCCACTTTCATGTTGTTAGTTCATTGTTTGCCTGTTTTATTATCAGTCTTTGATTCTGATAGCTATCTAGTACCTATCAATGCCACTCTTGCATAGACCAAGGCACAAGTTCTTCATCTCCTGCATCACTGTGATGCTAGGTGCCATAGTCAGTCACCACAGGTTCCTCTAGGCATTTCAGTGCTCCTAATTGTTGCTGTTGATAATACAACTCTTCATACTGAAAGTGAAACGTTGAAAATGTGTGAAACACATTTAGATTACTTTTTAGAAAGTAGTATTTATTATCTATTGTAAACATGAGATACAAGTCAAATCCAATACAGCAATAAGTAATCAATATATTAATAAATATATTTTATCATCTTGTCTTTTGATTTTCAAGGGATGAACTAAAGTCTAAACTCAAAATCTACTGATCCTCCAATGTCACTCACATATTCCACCAGATAACACTAAACATGTAAATTATCTTAAGATTTGTTGCATTCTCTGTCTGAATTTGTGATACTCCTATCTATTTGCAGTTATTTCGTGTTACAGTAATGTATTTAAGTGAGAGTGAGAATAATAAGAATAAATTATAACAATAAATAACACTAAATGTTACTATAATGAGTTTTTAATATTATTTTTATTATATTTCACTGATCAGATATTATATTTACAAATAAAGAGATTACTAATTTGTGGATCCATTCCCTTTTCTTGTTGGTGTAGCTCACACAAGGGCTGGATTACTAGTAATAAGAACTTTTATTTTTCTCCAAAATGACTTTGTTGATATAGCTACTTGCAATTACACACTTTTATTATAATTTGCCCCCTTTTTCTAAATGTCTGGAATGTGCCATATACCATCTGAATGCCTATTTCTGCTGCATTCCAGTGTTGAGCATGATGCCAGTCTCGATCTTTCACAGTGGTTCTTTCAGTTTGGTAAAGAGGCTGTAATCACAGGGTCTCCTGTTGAGTGAATACCATGGGTGTTCCAGAATTTGCCATTACTAGTGACACAAGACGTCATTGACAGCAGCAACAGCTGCAGCAGTGTGTCGCCATGCATTGTCATGATAAATGATGGGGTGCTGTTCCATGAAATGTTATCAGTTTTGCCTGAGTGCTAGATGAAGGTGGTGTTGCAGGATTGGGCAGTAGTAGGTAGCATGCATCATCATCCTCAAAAGTATTACCATATCAATGCCGTATGGTACAAAGAGCTTCGCTTGCCACTTTTTTGAGGAGACGAAGAAGCTCACTCAGGATAGAGTAGGGTAGAGAGCTGCATGTAACCAGTCTGCGGACTGAAGACTGCAATAACAGCAGCAGTCGGTGTACCACCACTTTCTGTGGATGAGCAGCAATGGGATAGCTCCATTAATAGGGTTGGCATTTCAAGTTCGGTTCCTGTGAGCACTCACAGGTTTCGTCAATAGTGACAATGTATTGACGGAAGTTGTTACCTTCCCTTGGTGCCTGCCCAAAAAAACCTGTGCAGTGGCATAGGGGTGCCATTGTTGCACTTGTGACATTTCATGGGTATCCAACATACCTGTACTTCGATTTTGCTGTAACCTAGAATGTCATATGCAGAATGATTTTTTCCACCGTGTACAAACTCTAGCCCATTTCAGATGTGGAGACACTGGATTAGTAATTCGTGCAGTGTTGTTACCACTGCCAACTTAGTGCTTGTGTATCAAAAGCAGCATATATATGCATGTGGAAACCATTTCCAGCATATAATGTAGCTGTGGCTGCATGGTACAGTGCGTATTAAACTGGTCTGTGTAACATAGTATGACTGAATAAATGGTCTCTAGCATGGAAATAATGCGTTTATGGACATAAGTTCATTAGACCTTTTTTGTTCCACATACTCGTCTTGCTGAATCACTAGACTTGGCATATGACGAGAAAACATCACACTCTAGAATGTGGAACACAGTTTTGTGACACACTCCAACTTCAGCTTCTAACCCAGGTGCAATCGACATCCAACAAGGAAGCAAGGAGTTGAACTTTATTGTTCTGCATGTGGGCTCATCCTGTACTCAGGTGATGCTTCACAGTATCTCTGCCTTATCTGAATGCTGTAATCCATCGAGTGACAGTGCTGTACAGAAGTGCTGCATCCCCACACGCTCCATGCTGCCTCTGAAAACACCCTCGTGTACTCTGACCTCAAAGCACTTCAAATTTGAGCTGATAACATTCCTCTGTCTTTGAAAACGTGATTTTAGTGCTACAATATTACCATGAGATCCAATGATATACACACAGCAGAATACTGTCCACACTAACTGTACAGAGGCGTTTGTTGTGTCAACACAAATGGTAGCTCGTAACTCATGGCTTTGACACTAATGTGGTGTTACCACTACTTCTCATCTAGCCCTTGTATTTGTGATGTTTTAGATAGAATTTGAATACAATTATTGTGAATGAATGCCATATAGTATTTTGACTGAAAATTCTTGAAAATGTTCAGCAAAGCAGTTTAAGTGATTGAGTACTCGGTCCATTTCAGGTGAGATCCAGCGCCGAGGGATGGTGCTGCCATTAAGTCCAGACATATACCGGCCCATGCTGGCTCGCCTCAGGGCTGAGGGCTTCCAGACGTTTGACAGGTCCACCATGCTGTGACGATGACTGGCTCTCTGCTCATTTGTACGATGAACATAATTCACATTCTGTACATTCACTCGTCATTCTGAAGACTGTGCGGACAGGCATTAAGTTTGCTGCAAGCAAGTTGAACATTGTACTTCGGTAAATGTGACATTGTGATGAGTAACTATAATACCAAAATAAAGACTTTTACTCAAATCTGTGTGTGTCAGATGCAAGGTTGCCTAAGAAAACTAAAAACATTATCACAGATGTAATCTACCAAGTACATCTGCAAAATACCAATATCTGTCACAGCACCAGTGCTGTGCCACATCATTCATCAGAAACTGTGCTTTTAGCATTACATAAAAATTCTTTGGTTTGTCCAACTTTTTGAATTTCACTGTATTTTGAATTTCAATAAAATACTCTGGTCAGACACCATTATTCTTCCTTGTACTTATTCTATAGTTCTGTAATCTGTTTCTGTTAACTGTAAATTGACACTTTAGTTAAGATTACTGTGGCATGTTTTGCTTGCCTCCAGCTTGGTAAGATTAGAACATCAGTACTGCTACGTATAGGATTGATAACTTTTTACAACTGGAAAACATGTTGAACACACTGGTGATGGTCTTCCACCTAAGCCATCAGAGCACATTTTGATGTCTTTTCAGAACTTCAGTCTGCCACTGTCTTCTGTTTCTTCCATACCCCACAGTAGTTCTCTCATGATGATGTGCTAATATTGGAAAGTGGATAAAGCTCGAGTTTACACTCGTGAGTAAAACAAAATTATTTTACTCTTGGTTATTTTGGATTATTTTTAGTAAATTAGAACTGTTTTAAGGCAGCCTTTGATTTGCAATTACATAGGGGAATGAGGTTGATCAGTGGCACTATAATCGCTACATCCCTTCAATGCCTTCCAGTACGGTGCAATTACCACCCCTCCTGATGTAAGACACAGAAGTGTTAATGAGGGATTAGGTATCACAAGGTCTTGTCCACTACTAATCTTCCTATTCTGCAAAAATTTCCAACACAAGTAAGCTGTTTGAAATCATGCAAACCACCTCATAAAAGAAACATTCTACATGAGAGTTAGACCCCAGACAGGAGGCTCAGACTAGAGTGCTGCAGCACGGAATTTTTAATCTGTTATGGCTTGCCGAGTTAAAGTGGGACCGAGCCACCTGTGCCCAGGCCCACGTAACTAGGCTCGGTTCTGCACTTGCCGCATATCTGTTGTTAGGACTGCCTCACCTTACTGCACAACACATATCTGTCTCTCCTCAGTCTCTCTCTCTCTCTCTCTCTCTCTCTGACATCTTTGCTGTCTCTCCTATTCTTGCCTTCCATTAACAGAAAATTAATGTTGTTCAATGCACTTTTTGATATCATACAGCTCATGAAAATAATATTTTATGTGCACAGAAAGAAAATAAGACATTTCCAGAAGATGCATTCTGCAATTATGTTAACATGTAATGAGTACTACTCTTTTAACCTAGAATAAGACATTTTTGAGAAACTGTACAAATAATCTAATATATAAAAATGACTGCTTGTGCATATTTTATGTGCTTCCATACCATTCATCTGATTGCGATGAAACTTTGCACTCTTTACCTTCAAAACAAGAGGAAATTCATGGTCTACCTAAACTTTTGTATTGTGCATGGCAGAGGGCACTTCACCTATGAACTTTGACAAAATCTAGAGTTTTATTGTTATCTGGATGAAATTTTGTACACTTGACCTTACAAACAAGAGGATCATCATGATTTCATTCGTTGCATGGTGGATGGCACCTTACAATAAACTTAGGCACCATTTCATTGATCGCCATGAAATTTAATTGAGTTAATTTTTAGAGATAGAGGAGGCAATGGACTGAGGAGGTGGAGCAGGAGTTCAACAGATGGAAAAGGAGGTGATTATGCACGAAAGCTGAAGGTGGAGCTGGACTGAGAGATGGTTAGGAGGAGATGAAATAGGGGAGGGGAGATGAGGAGACAGACGGAGAGAGAGAGAAGGCAGCTTAGGGTTTAACATCCCGTCAACGGCATGGTCATTAGAGGCGCAGCTCACACTCAGAGTTTTGGATAAGGATGAGGAAGGAAATCAGCCATGCCCTTTGAAAGGAATGGTCTTGGCATTTACCTGGAGGTATGTAGGGAAATCACTGAAAACCTAAATCTGTGGTACAGTGGAAATAGTCTGTGGGTTTTATGTGGGGTTGGAGCCCCAATAAGAAGCAAAAGTCCTTTAGATTACTTTATTACTAAACCAAAAAAGGCTAATATACAACTGAGAGGTAACATGGCTCAGGGAGGCTGAAACCCCAAAGATCCAGCTACAAAGATATACCACAAATTTGGTCCTTTATTGATTCAGTGCCGGCTGCGGTGGCCGAGGGGACTGAGGCACTCTAGTCACGGTCTGCATGGCCACTACAGTCGGGGGTTCGAATCCCCCCTTGGGCATGGATATTTGTGCTGTCCTAGTTCGTAAGTAGTTCATAAGTAGTTTGTAAGTTTAGGGACTGATGACCCCATAGATAAGTCCCATAAACTATACAAACATTTGAACATATTGATTCAGTGATCTATCGGGCACCACACAGCCCACTGCCCCTCCCCCCCCCCTCCCTGCAGTACGGAGCACATCTTGAGAGGGCAGGAGGGTTGGCCGACGGAACCAAGACATTGGGAGATGGAGGCATGGGAAGCAGAGTTACTGACAATTGAGTCCATTGGCAGTGCAGTGTGTTGACGGTGACAAGTCGTGGGTGTGTCGGCAGTGAAGTAGTCGAGATGCCAAGGGAGTCAGGCTGTGCCTGCTGGGCATGTCTCAGGTTGGTGGAACCCACAGGCACAATGATGAGCACCTCTGAAGATAAAAGCAGGAAGGTCTGGATTTCATGTGACATCACAGTGGCAGGAAGTGGTATGTGACAGAGGAGATGCCAATCCTTAGTGGAGGGGGCTGAGGTGTCAGAGGAAGAGGGACAGAGGTTGGAAATTGCGTGGTCACAGAGGATGTTCGAGATGTTTGTGTGAGGAGACAGGGACAACGAACTTGAGGTACAGGGATGGGGGAAGAGGAGAAGGAGAGAAGCCATGAAAGAGTGATGAGGGCGAAGTCGGAGAGGGCGAGAGGGATCGAGTACTGAGGGTGGGAGGGGACAGCAGGTGAAGAGGGAGGTAGGGAGCAGTCTGACGGAGGTGGAGGAGAAGAGGGTTCGACAAAGGCAGGTTTAGTGCAGTTGATGAAGATGGTGGTGGCAGAGTCGTTGAGGGAGATGATGAAGGTGTTGTCACCTCTCATCAGGACCTGGTGAGGGCCCGAGTACAGAGGATGAAGAGGTGGATGGACAGTATCGTCATGGAGGAATACAAGTTGTGAGGGCAGAAGAGACACAAGGAGCAGGAGGGGAGTGACTAGTTGGGGACAAGAACGAAAGTTTGGAACAGTACAGGCGGACACAGTCCACAAATGAAGGGGAGTCAGAGGCTGGGGAAGGGGGGGGAGGGTGGGCAAGCTCTCCGGGGAGTGACAGAGTTTGCCCATTGACAAACTCAGTCACTGTTCCTTTGAGGTCTGGCTCGTATGTGGTGCGCAGGCCGAGGAGCACTAAAGGCAGCGCCTCCAACCATAGAGTGTTGTGACACATTAAGGCCACCTTAAGGGTCCAGTGCCAGCACTCAACTAGCCCATTGCCTTAGGGGTGATAGGCGGTTGTGTGAATCCATCTGATGCGAAGCAGGTTGCAAAGGTTTTCAAAGAGGGAGGACTCGATTTGGCGGTCCTGCTCAATTGTTATGATGGAAGGACAGCCAATTCGAGAGATCCAGGACTGCACGAATGCGCGTGCAACCATTTCCGCAGTAATTCTGGGAATGGGCGTGGCTTCAACACAGCGTGTGATGCGATCGATGGAGGTTAGCAGATAGCAGAAACCATCGGCTGGGGGGAGGGGGCTGACTAGATCGATGTGAACATATTGGAAACGGCCGTGTGAGATGGCGAAAGAGCTGAGGGGAGGGGACATGTGAGTATGAACTTTAGCTTTTTGGCAGGGAACACAGGCATGAGCCCAGGCCTGGCAATCACACTTTATGTCTCACCTGATGAATCGGTCTGTGACCAACTTAGTTGAGGATTTTACTCCCGGATGAGCAAGGTTGTGAAGTTTGTTGGAGATTTCGCATCATAGGCAGTGATGAATGTAGGGGCGGATCGTGCCTGTGGATTCATCGCACCAAATCTCGCCCAATATGCCAGGGTGGGTGGTGCAGATAGGTCGCAAAGAAGAGGAAGAATCTCGAATCAGTTGCATGTTGTCATCAGCCGCTTGCAAAGTGGCGAGCTGAAAGAAGCCCAAGAGAAGAAATTGCATCAATTCACGAAAGGAAATCGGCTACAACATTGTCTGTGCCCTTGATCTAGCACAGATTAGAGATTAGATTAGATTAGTACTTGTTCTTGTCAGAGCAGAATTGAGAAATGTAGTCAAAATAGCTGAACCGACGTGGGGGAGGGTCCACTGGAGGGTTAGAGATCTCAGCCGCAAGAGGTTTCTGGACATGAGAACGTAGAAAGAACGGCTGTCTATGGCAGAGTGGAAGTGTTTGATGGCCTCATAGACGGCCTGGAGTTCTCAATCGAAGGCCAAGTACTTTTTCTGACCGTTATTGAGTTTCTTTGAGGAAAATTGCAAAGGAGAACTGACACTGTCGAGGGACTGGCCGAGGACTGTGCCAAGGGCAGTGTTACTCGCAGCAGTAGGTATGAACAGTTCAGCATATGGATGTGGGTTAACAATGGTGACAGCTCGAGCGAGCAGGTCTTTGAGGGCCGAGAATGTCGAAAACATAGCATCTGTCCAAGGAACAGGCCAATCACCTGACGTGTGTTTGCCAGCAAGAGTGGCTGTAATCGGGGCCTGCAGCTCAGCAGCACCTGGCAAGTGTTGTCAATAGTAATTAATGGTACCAAGGAAATGACGTAATTCTTTGATAGTTGTGGGAGGTGGCAAGTTCCTACCGTGGTCAATCTTATCAGGAGGTGGGTAGATACCATCGGCCGAAACCGTGAACCCGCAGAAAAGCACTGACTTTTGATACAGTTGGCGTTGATGCAGTTATCATTCAGTTTGATGCCAGCTGCAGCCAGGGTGTAAATTTTCTTTTATTCTCCTTGGCCATGTTACTGAATACTAAAATGTCATCGAGGTATGCAAAACAAAACTTCAAGGGAAATAAAATCTCACTGATAAATCTCTGCGAAGTCTGAGTGGCATTCTCGAGGGTGAGAGGCATGAATCGGTAGTGAAATAAACCTATGGGAGTAGTTATAGCAGTCATTTCAGTGTCTTCAGAAGCCATAGGGATTTGGTGGAAAGCATATTTGTAGTCCACAACCAAGAACACTTGCGTGCCTGCCAGAGTCGGTGTAAAGTCAGCAATGTTCAGAATCAGATAATTGTCCATTATGGTGCGAGTATTAAGCCGGTAGTAATCTCTGCATATATGCCAACAGCTGTCCAGCTTGGGCACTAAATGAATGGGAAGGGACCAGCTGCTAGATGATGGTTCAATGACACCCGACTATAAAAGTTCAGAAATCTGTTCTTTGACGGCTGCCAATTTCTCCGGGCCGAGATGGCGCGACTTGCTAGTGATGGGAGGACCGTCAATAAGACGAAATTTGTGCACCGTGCCATTCTTAAACACTGAGACACCACGCAAAACGACAGTGAGGTGATGTTTACACTCGCGGTCAATATTTGTTGTGATGGGTGGGGCAGGAGCTGACAGAGGGAGCGTGGGCCGGTGCATGTCAGTGACTCAGCTGCGCTCGTGGCCGGCGAAGCAAGCCGAGGCACAGGGGAAGTTACAGTTCTGGCCACGTGTTTACTTGGGCATGCCACCGGCGGTCTGGGACAAGATGGCGTCACGTGAGAGTTCCTGAGGCGGTCACTAGCTGGGGGAGGCGTGCGGGTTGCAATAGCAGACTGCTGGACTGATGGAGTGGAAACGAGAGACGAATGTGAGGCGCGCACGGAGAAGGCAGCGTTCAATGTAGCCGCCAGAGTGGGACACTGCACAGGTCGAGTGTTCACACAAGGCATTGGCGTGGAAACATAGGTCTGTTTACAAACATCTGCGTATGAGCAGTGAGGAGGAGCACTGTCACAATCACTATTTACATTGCGCGTGGGTGTGAAGGCACTGGGAACATTTTTTGAAGGAACACTTGTACTAACCTTTGAGTGAATGTCCTTTAGATTTGATTGCAAGGACGAAAGTCGATGCAGAGCGGACACCAGCTGTGATTCCCTAATTGTGAGATGGTGGGCGATGTCCTCCTCCATGTAGCGCAGACGGAGCACACATTCACATTCACTCGACCACTTTAACGAGAGCGATTCGGATTGTTTGATACCATTGAAATACTCGCGAACAGTGTTTTCTTTTTCGCTGCACAGTTTGATCACTTGTTCACGTTTGTGACACAACTTTGAAATAAGAACATCAAACTTTTCAATAGTTTGGAAAAAACTCGTGACCAATTGGTGCGTTGGCAGGGCGAGAGTCATAGCTCGACAGAGCACAAGAAAAGTTTGTGTTTGTGGGATGGTGAAACACTGAACTTCACACAACATCTGGGGAAAGTTTATGATGTGTTAAGAAGTCCAGGTCTAAGATGGGTTCTGGCATATCCACTACTAAAGCGTTCCACGAGAGTTTACACTTCAGCGACAAGCAAACGATAAAAGTCATTGAACGTGCATACAGTAGCTGAGTGGCATTGACAGCACGAAGTATAGCACTGTGAGGGCGGAGAGGGCCAGTAGCCATCGAAGGTGGCAGGAGTGACATCAGCACCAGTGTCAATCAAGAAACGAACATTTGAAGCACAGTCACATATGAAGAAACGACCACACCACAGAGAAAAATCACCAACAGAATAAAATACATGTAGGCGTCCATCGGTGTCCGAGCAGGAGATGGCGCCTAAACCATCCTGCACTCAGCATTTGGGTGGTGCCACCGCAAACTGTACTTCCTCGCTGCATCACCGAACCGGCTGTGGAAATACCAGTAGGGATAATACGGAGCTCTTTCTTGCGGAAAGCGAAAGAGTGGTGGTGGACCATCCTCGACAGTAGTTAGTACAGGAGTGCGTGGTGGAGATGGTGCAGCTGACACCCGGTCTGTGTGGAGGCAGACGTGGATGCCCGGTTTCTTCCCATCATATTATCTGATGTGCAAGTGGCTCCACCCAGCAGTGCGCAGTGCATGCTAGCAAGATTGCATCTCGGACTAAGATTGCCACTCGAGTGTTTCCCGTAGGTAGGCATCGTAAACACTGCCGGTGATACGTATTCGCTCGATCGGAGTCTGCAGAATGTTGTAAGGTTAGTCTGAACTCCGAGAGGGAGTTTGCTTGATGACACAGCCATGAAGGTGGAATCTGACAAGTCATGCTCGTTGATAAGAAGATGAATCCGGCACCAGAGCTGTGATGGCTTCTTTTCCCCCGTGTGTTTGTGGATGATGTGACAGGTAGTATCTTCTGGCGTGTGAATGACCATCTCAAGTATTGCCTGTGTCGCAAAGGCATACCAGTCAGTCACTGGAGGAGAGGTCACGGATCAAATCAATGTGTCTGTGAAGGTGCATCATGAGGCACAGGTAACAAGCTGAGTTGTTGAGCGAGTAATGGCCAAATATTTGTTCAGCCAATGCAAACTACATCATGGGAGCCTCCAAGGAGAAAGGTGGCAGCTTTGGAAGTCGCCTAGGTGGTGGCGACCGAGGTGCCTCCAGAACGTGTCAATGGAGGCACCGACCTGCTGTGGCATCACGAGGGAGCTCGACACAGTTGTTGATCCTGCTGGAGACTCGAAGATGAGCGAGCGGATCACAGCAGGTGAGGCAAGATGACACAGGCAACCGACGCAGAAGAGACACCGGTGTGTGCCTTGAAAACGGCAGATGGACGAATGCGGACGGCAGAGAATGTTCTTGTGTGTCAACAGTGTGGAATGACAGAAGTAACTGTTGCACACGTAATGTGGCAGGCACATCAAGTGATGCGGAAAGCACAAAGGACACACAGGCACTTTGAGAATTGTAAAAGTTCACATCACCACTGGCAGAGTGGGCAGATCTGTTCAGAGAGTCAAGAAATACACGTGGTGGTGTAGATTGCACAAAGTTGGCCGACATATTGCTAACATAGTCCAAGTCAGCTGTGTGGGCAGAAAATGGTGCATCCACAACACACGAAAATTGTCCATAATTGATCGAGCGGTTGACGCACACATGAACTGTGGTGAATTCTGTGAGAGGCGAGCCCAAGTCCAGTAGCACCGTGAAATTATTTGGAAGCAACTACACTTCGTTGGCAGAGCACGTGGTCGGCAGAAGGATACACACATCTGCTTGGTGGGGTGTTTACCAGTCTGAAATTCAAATTTTGCATGTTTGGTAGCTTAATGTTCTGCAGGATCTGAGCATTAGGTGCACACGAGATGTGGTGTGGTATCTGATTAACCTTGTTCACAGATGAAACACTAGAAAAAAACAAGTGGCGAGCCAAGGCCTGAGTCTATTAAGTTCCTCGCGGAACTAGATGTACTCTGCGTAGCGAACATTTCCTGCGAGAAATTGTTCTGCAAACAAAAATTTGATCCACTGGAAGCAGAAATACACTGGATTCGTGGCAATGAGGTTGCTGCTGTCGTGGTCATTGTAGCAACTGACGGGATAATGACTTCTGTATTTTATGGCGAAATTCCGCACAAATACCGGATACCGTTGTACAACTCGCGTAAATTGGCGGTAAGCTTGACTTTGGGGTCACCAGTATGTGTTTAATGTGTGGTTGGAGCCCCAATAAGAACCACATGTACTTTAGATCACTGTATTCCTAAACGAAACAAAGGCTAATACACAACTGAGAGTTAACATGGCTGGCGGGCTCAGGAAGGCTGAATCCCCAAAGATCCAGCTACAAAGATAGCTCACAAATTGGTCCTTTATCGATCCGGCAGTCGAGCAGTCGCCACAAGTCCCCAATTTGGATCTCTGGGCAGGGACTACTAAGGAGGATTCGTCATCAAGAGAAACAAAATAAGCGTTCTATGGATTGGAGTGTGGAAAGTTCTGTCCCTTAATCGGATAGGTAAATTAAAAAATTTTAAAAGAGAAATGAATATTTTAAAGTTATATATGGTGGGGATTAGTGAAGTTCGGTGGAAAGAGCAACAGGATTTCTGGTCAGTTGAGTGCAGGATTATAAACACAAAATCAGTTGGGGTGTTACAGGAGTAGATCTAATAATTGAATAAGAAAATAGGAATGCAGTTAAACTTCTATGAACAGCACAAGTCATTATATTGTTATCATCAAGATAAATACGAATCCAACACCGATCACAGTAGTACATATTTGTATGTGAACTAGCTCTGCTGATGATAAGGAGTTGAAAGAAATATATGACATGGTAAAGGAAATGACACAGGCAGATAATTTCTGATTTTCGTTTTCCGCGATTTCCCTAAATCACTCCAGGCAAATGCCGGGATGGTCCTTCTCAGAGGACACGACCGATTCCTCCCCCATCATTAAGAAAAATTCCGAGCGTCAACTCCGTCTCTAATGACCAAGCTGTCGACGGGATGTTAAACCCTAATATTCCTTCCTCCTCCTCCTTCTCCTCTTCCTCCTGTTTTATTTGAACCATTCAGCAACTGAAACTTGCTGGTGGATTAAAAAAGTGAGCCACATCGGGATACAAAGCCGCTACTTTTGCCTTTCTCCGGCAAGCGCTCTACCGAGTGAACTATCCCGGCATGCTGCACAGTCCGTCCTCACAGATTTACTTCCACCATTACCTTGCCTTCAACTTTCCAAATCTCACATTAGTTCTCATGCGAACCTTGCAGGAATAGTACTCTCGAAAGAAAGGATATGATGGAGACATGGCTTATCCACAGCCTAGGGGATGTTTACAGAATGATATTTACACTCTGCAGTGGAGTGTGCTCTGATATTAAACTTCCTGGCTGATTAAAATTGTGCGACGGAACCGGGATTCGAACCTGCGACCTTTGCTCAGTTGGTAGAGCGCTTGCTGGGAAAGGGAAAACTTCCAGGTTCGAATCCCAGTTCCAGTGCACAGTTTCAATCCGTCAGGAAGTTTCAATTACAATAAACAGCTTCGACAGGAAGAAGTTAGAGGCTTTTGAAAACTGGTGGTACAGAAGAATGCTGAAGATTAGGTGGGTAGATAGCATAACTAATGAGGAGGTATAGAACAGATTGGGGAGAAAGGAATTTCTGGCATGCCTTACCTAAAAGAAGGGATTTATTGGTAGGACACATTCTTAGACATCGCGGAATCGTAAATTCAGCATTGGAGACAAGTGTGTGGGGAAAAAAATCGCCGAGGTAGACAAAGAGACGAATACAGTAAGGAGATTCAAATGGATGTGGGTTGCTGTTCTTATGAGAAGATGAAGAGGTATGCTCAGGATAGACTGGGGTGGAGAGTTGCATCAAAGCAGTATCCGGACTGAAGACCACGACGACAACAACTATTGCAAAGCGAGAGTAGATGGTGAACAGTTTCATAACATTTCTAAATCTACAAATATTTACGTAACTGGTTGGCTGTATTACATTAAAAAATTATAAATTTGTAATTCTGTAAAGATTCATGTGTACTGTGCAGTTGTATATAGATTGCCCAAGTACAAGTTTGGGCTAATTAACTTAGTTCTGGTGCCATATTTAATCATTAAACCAAAGATTTAGGAGCAATATGGCTGTGTTCAAATGTTTGTAAATCTATCGGACCAAACTGCGTGGTCATCAGTCCGTAGCTTACAAACTACTTAAACCTAGGTAAACTAACCTACGGACAAACACACACACCCATGCCCCAGAGAGGACTCGAACCTCCACGGCGAGCAACCGCGCGCTCCGCAGCAAGGTGCTTCAGACCGCTCGGCTACTCCACCGCGGCTATGGCTGTGTCACAGCTATTTTGCAACATAAAAGAATAGTCTCAATGGCAGTATTTTTGTTCGCAAACTTGTGAAAGTAAATGGATCGCTTTCACGTAGAAAAATACTTGGAATGATTTTAGCAGGATTGGTTCATGGACTTTAGGAGGCTCGTGGCCGGTTTAAGGGTTTGACACGAACCGCAGCAGCTGAGGGCACAGCGAGCGATATTGACAGGGATCCTAAACTGAGAGATTGATCACTGCCAATTTTTGACTTTACGTAAAGAACAGTATGGTTTCTTGGTGATTGAAAAATCTCCAAATGTAAAAAAAAAAAAAAAAAAAAAAAAAAAAAATATTGTAGGTTTGTGGACCTAAGGCATCAAACTGATTGGTCATCGGTCCCCAGGCTTACAAACTGATTAAACTAACTTATGCTAACGACGACACACACACAACCTCCGCCGTAACATGGCGCTCCAACCACACGGCCATTTCTTAACAGGCAGCCCTCACATTAGTCTTGTTACTGAAAGAGTCAGTTGTTGATTTTACTTCCCTTAAACCGGGCAGCTTGTACGAATACCGTGGCAGTCAATCTACAAGTGATCCAGCGAGAATACAGCTTTCAAGTTTTCCCATACAACGTTAGACTAAGTGTGGCGTATGATTGGACACAAGACAGGTAACAGATCTCAAGCCGTTGCAATATCATTAGTAATCTACTTTCTCTCAACAGGTTTTTTTTTTTTTAATTTTTAATTACTTTTATGTACATTATAAAATCGGACATGCTTGTTTTCTGTTAAATTTGCGACTTAAAACATTATATTAGACGTTGTGAGTCCCGACATACTTTTGGAGGATCATTTTGAAAACGATATAGCAACAATACAGCTATGCTTAGTGACATAATGGGAGGGATGGCGGACTTTGTCAAATGTGCAAACTATTTTGACAGGTGTTTCTGAACAACTTTCTGATAGATTTGGAAAAATATTCAATAATATTCCGTAACACACACAAATAAAATCAATTCCCAAATGGTTTGATATTGCTGTAATGTCAGAAATTCCTATTTTCATGATTGTTTTTATGTTGGTGTTTGGTAATGGTTCGCTTATTTAAAGTACATTTCCTATTTTCAAGTGCATGTTTTTTGGTTCTAGTGCAGGACCATATTTACTGAAGAGTACTTTTGAGGATATTTTAATGCACATATTTAACGTGGCTAAAACAACTGGCAACACCATCATTTTCAGAGCAGAAAATATTAAAAAAGTAAAAGAAGGGATTACGAAACGTACACTATCCAGTATTCTTGCAATTCGACTTTAACACAGTACACTCTATAAGTGATTGAATTTAATGATATACGTACTCTAAAAAGTGGGTGCAAATGCCACATAACGTGCTTTGTCTGCTTATTTTAGAGCATTTCAGGCCGTGCACAGTGTAAGACATAACAATGAGTGGCAGGTAGGCCTATACTTGACCCCTCTTACCTTCCGCCAAACATCTTGAATCCAGCGCAAATAAACATGGTTTTCCCAAATGAAATTTTTTGCCTATGTTTTCAGCATATTCCTTGATAATCTCCTTGTTTTTTATTATTTGTGTTATTATTATTATTTTTATATATAGCTGTGAATATGTTGTCCACTAATATCGCTAGATCGTCTAAGAAGGCAAGGAAATTTACCAAGAGTTCGTCTTTCACTTATCCATGTTGAGTGGGTTTTTAGTAGTTCTGATTTTTAAGTTCTTTCTCACATCCTCTAGTGACTACAAGGTTCAAAAGCAGTGGTGACGATGCGTGACCTTTCGAATAAAGATCTTTATCTGGAAAGGCTTTGATAGATGAAGCAAATTTCATCAGTAACAGTTCGATTAGGATTATTGTTTTGTGTCAAGTCTATGATCTTTTAGGATCGCGGCGTTAACAGCGCTAAGTATCTGAATTTAATTTGTGTCAAATTTAATTTGCCAGTCTAGTTCATTTTCGTTACTCTGTTTTAAGAGGTTTATTCCCGCGTACTTGCAGATTTCGTTTGTACTACTGTTTTAATAGTTTATTCTATCGTATTTGATAAATACCGTTGTGTTTAGTCTTCGTCTTTGACCGGTGTATTTCAAAACAAGTCATAGACCGTTACTAAGCTCGTTATCAGTCAGTCCAGTGCCAGCTGTCACCAGTGTCGCGGCGTTAACAGCGCTAAGTATCTGAATGTAATTTGTGTCAAATTTAATTTGCCAGTCTAGTTCATTTTCGTTACTCTGTTTTAAGAGGTTTATTCCCGCGTACTTGCAGATTTCGTTTGTACTACTGTTTTAATAGTTTATTCTATCGTATTTGATAAATACCGTTGTGTTTAGTCTTCGTCTTTGACCGGTGTATTTCAAAACAAGTCAGAGACCGTTACTAAGCTCGTTATCACTCAGTCCAGTGCCAGCTGCCACGAGTGCCGCAGCGTTAACAGCGCTAAAGCTGCCGGACTCAGTTTTGTTGATTCGGCAGTGTAGTTACCACTGACCACAGTTAAGTCAGCAGCCAGCCGCCTTCATTAGAGTACTAGGCTTTTTTAAAGTTGTTAATTGCTGTTAATTATATCGCTAGGATGGATAGGATGTGTGCCTGCTGTGTGCGGACGCAGGAGGAGTTGGCCGCGGTTCGCGAACAGCTGAGCGTGCTGTTGGCTACGGTCAGCCGTCTTCAGGCTGCTGTCTCGGGGTGCAGCGATGGTGGGGAGTCTGGTGCGTCGAGTGGGACACCTCAGGTGTCTCACGCTACGCTCTCTGTCCCTGCTACCGAGGCACCTTCAGGTGTACCGGATACCGTCGAGCCGCCTTCTCCGCAAGGGGAGTGGCGGGTTGTACGGCGTTCGCGTCGCTCGAGGCGAAAGGCCAATGTGGAGGCTGGACGTCCGTCCGCGCCCGTTCGTCCTGTGAGTGAAAGTGTGGCCACTCCTTCAGCAGGGTCCGAGCAGGTGCACGGGGGGAGGGGATTATTAGTTATTGGGAGCTCCAATGTCAGGCGCGTGATGGAGCCCCTTAGGCAGATAGCGTCCAGATCTTGAAGGAATTCCAACGTGCACTCGGTGTGTTTGCCGGGGGGGCCTCATCCGAGATGTGGAGGCGGCCTTGCCGGCGGCTATCGACGGTGCGGGGTGCAGTCGACTGCAAGTCGTGGCTCACGTCGGCACCAATGACGCTTGTCGATTGGGTTCTGAGGACATCCTCAGGTCCTACGAGCGGCTGGCGGAATTGGTGAAGGCTGCTGCCTTCGCACGCGGGGTGCAAGCAGAGCTGTCGATTTGCAGCATTGTTCCCAGGGTTGATCGGGGTCCTTTGTTTTGGAGCCGAGTGGAGGGTCTGAACCAGAGGCTTCGCCGACTCTGTGACAGTCATGGCTGCAGATTTCTGGATCTGCGTTATCGGGTGGGGAATTGTAGGGTGCCCCTAGATAGATCAGGGGTGCACTACACTAAGGAAGCGGCTACTCGGGTAGCAGAGTACTTGTGGAGTGCACATGGGGTTTTTTTAGGCTAGGCGCTAACTCTGATGAGCACTCGCCTGTCAGCATTCAAACAGCGAATTCAGGCCACGTTCGGAACAAAAATTCGAACATAAAAATATTAGCCGCGAACTTACAGAGTATTAGAAACAAAGTTCCCGAATTTGCAGAATTTGGAAGTTATTGCGCTCAGATAGTTTTAGGCACCGAAAGCTGGCTAAATGATGATGTGGTAAGTTCAGAAATATTTAGCGAAGCGTGGAATGTATATCGGAAAGATAGATCTGATACAACTGGAGGAGGAGTGTTCATCGCTGTGGACAAAGATATTGTTTCTACTGAGATCGAGGTTGAAAGTAACTGTGAAGTTATCTGGGCACGCATAACAGGTCTAAAAGAAGTAAAGTTAATAGTTGGGTGTTTTTACCGGCCCCCCAGTGCTGCTGTAGCAGTTTTAGAATCATTCAAGGAAAGTCTACACCAGGTAGTGCATAGGTATCCGGGCCATGTAATATTAGTCGGAGGTGACTTCAACCTTAAGAGTATAGATTGGGACCTCGCTAGTTACATTTCAGGCGGTACAGACAAGCAGTCTTGCGAGCTACTTTTGGACACATTCTCCGAAAACTGTCTTGAGCAGTTAAACCGGCAACCCACGCGCAATGGAAATATTCTAGACCTTATAGTCACAAACAGGCCTGACCTTATTAACGATGTCTGTGTAGAGACAGGAATTAGTGATCATGATATCGTCATAGCGTCGATGGTGACCAAAGTTCATAAACCAGTCAAGAAGGCTAGGAGCGTGTTTTTGTTGGGAAAAGCCGACAAGCAAATGTTACGATCGCACTTAGAAAATGAATGGACATCGTTTAATTCTGGGACTATGGATATAGAGGAATTGTGGACTAAATTTAAGTGCATTGTTAATAAAGGGTTAGAGAAATATGTGCCAGTAAAGACGATTAAGGATGGAAAAGATCCACCGTGGTATAATAATAATGTTAGAAAGCTGCTGAGAAAGCAAAGGCTGTTGCACTCTCGATTCAAAAAAGAACACGCAAATGATGACAGGCAAACGTTAGTAGAGATTCGTGCGTCTATAAAAAGATCGATGCGTGAAGCATACAATAATTATCACAGCCATACCTTAGCAAAAGATCTTTCCGAGAACCCGAAAAAATTCTGGTCCTATGTAAAATCGATACGCGGGTCAAAGCCCACTGTCCAGTCACTAGTTGATCATTCCGGGGCAGTAATAGAAGCAAGCAAACGGAAAGCTGAAGTTCTAAATTTAACCTTTAAGAAATCTTTCACGCAGGAGGACCGCACAAATATACCATCATTTGATCAACGTACTAATTCCGAAATGGGGGACATAGCAATAGGTATTTCCGGTGTAGAGAAGCAGCTGAGAGAGCTAAATACGAAAAAGTCTGCTGGTCCGGATGGAATACCAGTTCGGTTTTACAAAGACTATTCTGCGGCATTGGCCCCCTACTTAGCTTGCATTTATAGCGAATCTTTAATTCAGCGCAAAGTTCCTAGTGATTGGAAAAAAGCGCAGGTGACTCCCGTGTATAAGAAAGGAAAGAGAACTGACCCATACAATTACAGGCCAATATCGTTGACATCGGTTTCATGTAGAATTTTGGAGCATATTCTCAGTTCGAATATAGTAAATTTCCTTGAAACGGAAAAGCTTCTTTCCATGAATCAGCACGGGTTTAGGAAACATCGTTCATGTGAAACTCAGCTTGCCCTTTTCTCACATGACATCTTGCGAGCCATGGACGAAGGGCAACAGGCGGATTGTGTTTTTCTCGACTTCAAAAAGGCGTTCGACACGGTGCCACACTGCAGACTGCTAACGAAGATACGAGCTTATGGAATAGGTTCACAGATTTGTGACTGGCTGGAAGACTTCCTAAGTAATAGAACGCAGTACGTTGTTCTCGGCGGCGAGTGTTCATCAGAGACGAGTGTATCGTCAGGCGTGCCCCAAGGGAGTGTGATAGGACCGCTATTATTTTCTATCTATATAAATGATCTGATGGACAGAGTAAGTTGTAATTTGCGGCTGTTTGCTGATGATGCTGTGGTGTATGGGAGGGTGTCGTCTGTAACTGACTGTAATAGCATACAAACCCGCAGCAGATCGGTTTGAAGGAAGACATAGAGGCGGTTCAGAGGCGAGCAGCTAGATTTGTTACCGGTAGATTCGACCAATGCGCGAGTGTCACGGAAATGCTCCGGCAACTCAATTGGGGATCGCTGGAAGAAAGACGACGTTCTTTTCGTGAATTTCTGTTAAGTAAATTTAGAGGGCCGGAATTTGAAGCTGAGTGTAGTACGATCTTGCTGCCGCCTGCTTACATTTCGCGTAAAGATCACAAAGACAAGATAAGAGAAATTAGGGCTCGTACGGAGGCATATAGGCATTCTTTTTTTCCTAGTTCAATTTGCGAGTGGAATAGGAAAGGAAATGCCTAGTAGTGGTACAGTGTACCCTCCGCCACGCACCTTACGGTGAATTGCGGAGTATGTATGTAGATGTAGATGTAGACACTGAAGACGGACTGCTGACTGACGGAGTCATAAACTAGTTTAAAGTCAACGAACATTCAGATGAGAGGACAGCTTCGAGTTACAAATGTTTTCAAGTTGAAAATGTGCTCTGTGCGGGATTACTCTGATCGCAAGTCCGCTTGTGTTCGAGCTGTTCTTCAGTTTTCTGTCAGTTTTGTGTCTGAAGATCTGTGTGTGGATTTCATATTTGATGGGTGGTTGAGATCCATGATTTGTGTGCGTAGCAGCTCTTCATGACATTTTGGTGGTGATACTGGACATTTGATGATTTCTGAGCAATCTCTGTTTCCTTTTACGTCAGTGCAAGCTTCGTACCTTGTTTTAGAAATGCCAAGTACATATCATCAAGTCATATATATATACATGTTGTAAAATCCCTATAAGTGGCGAATAGCTTACGAGACGATCTTGGAGTAATATCGCATAGGCTGTCGTAAAATCGGGAATAATTCCCTCAGTTTCAAATTCCATCCGAATATTTATTGGCCCCGATTTGACACGTTCATTCTGGTGTGTGCAGTTGATGACTACTATCGATGCCAGGTCTATGAATTTCTGAGGGTTCAACAAATACCCAATTATTTTCATCATCTTCATCATAATAGGAAGAGCGAAATCTTGCATACATATAAAAGAGAAGACTTGTGTGACTATTCCAATCAATTTGGAGGTCGTCATACGGAAAGTATTGTGACTACAAATACTTCTCCATTACGTAAGTTACAGGCATCGAACACACTACAGTCGTCCCGCACATTCCCTCTCCTGTTTGTGTGAAAAGCCAATATAACGAATCTAGGTGTCGCAAGCTGAACTGACGTTTTAATTGCCCAACAATGTTGCGACGAAGGTGGAAGGAAGGCAGGAAGGAAGTTTAGGGTTTAACGTCCCATCGACAGCTTGGTCATTAGAGACGGAGCTAACGCTCGGAGTTTTGGGTAAGGATGTGGAAGGAAATCGGCCGTGCCCTTTTGAAAGGAGCCATCCCAGCATTTGCCTGGAGTGATTTAGGTTTTCCGTGATTTCCCTAAATCACCAGTGTGTTACCACTGCGCCAGCGACGAAGGTGGTAAGAGAGCTGTATTGAAGAGTTTAACACACGTAACAGTTTTAATCGTTCTTCATCTGAAACATGCGGAACTTTCCAAATTAGTTTCTCCAATACTAGCTGGTTATTTTCTTCTCCTATTTGAATATACAAGTTAACGTCACTAGCTCTTCGTATCAAAACCAACTCTTGTTTCGCGTTCATTAAAATCCTCTTGTTATCTTCGAAGAACCCCATAATCATTTTAATGGGATGCATGCACTAAATGCATTGTTAATAGACTCGTCTATGAAAAATCCTGCATTTTGAAGGCAAATGGAGCCTGCGAACAATGCTGCGACATAGGCTTTAAGGCACGGTGTAATTCCGACGTTCCTACATTTGCCAATCTCAATGCCGTTCCGTTCAAATCGGATTTCTTGAAACATGAACGCAAATGCGTTTCGCGAAAGTCGCGATGCTGTTGCCGGCGTTCCATCCTTTTTAAGGAATTTCCGAGTCAGGTGTAGGAAGCTTTTGCTCGGATGTGTCAAATCATTCTGGTTCTGAATTACGATACGTATCTCGTTGCTATTGGGAAATGTTTCGATGCAAACGGCTTGTGGGATATGTAGTCCTGTCGTATTATACGTTCGTCGAATTGAACTGGTGATGTTATCTCGAGGGGCGATGCCATCCCGTGATTTAAATTCTACTGTTTTGAGGAAATCGTAATTCTCACGTGTTATCTCGTAGCCCTTCAGCTGTGAAGTAATGTACTGATGAGTGTGAGTCAATGATTCATGTCTCATCACCATATTTTTTGCAAATGAAGTCGTAAAACTATTTCTTCACCACGGAAATCCACAAGATTGTCGTTCTGGTCTACAATACGACACTCTAGGTAATTTAATGTCTGAACAATCACTGGAAGGTATATCGGAGTAGTTGGAACTTCGATGATCTTATAACCTGGGTCGAATTTGTGGAACAACTCGAAAAGTGTATGTTTTATGCTGTTACTGATATATGCGTTTGTGGCAATGTTGCATTCATCGCGAATGGAGGTCACAGGTTGGATGTCTATTATATGCTTCGGCTCGTAAACCTTATCAGGACTCTTTTCCAGATAATGCGTTTTTGAGAATCCAGGTAATGGGCCAACTGATTACTCTTGACTAAAATCAATGAAATGTTTACTTGTTGTAATTTCAGTCTTTAATTTGTTAAAGTTTCCACGTAGCTCAAAGCCTTGCACGGATCGTTTTATGGCTGCAATTACGCCTAAGACATCATGCATACCAGGAGAAATTTCCACGATTTCATAACTCCCTAAATGCAGCTTATTGTTCGATTCAGAGACGTTATAAACGCCGTTTTAGGCTTCGAAATTGATCAAAACGATACGGCAATCACCACTGGATAAATCCATCAGTGGAAAATAATTTGCACGTAATATCGGAGATCGTGCCTTTAACGTGACGGTATACGTCATTACCGAACGTGCATTATTGAAATACTGCCACGAAGGCACACATGAACCTTATTTTTATTGACACACATCCTGGTGTGTGAAGCGCGTGGATTTAAAAAAAATTGAGAGTCTGTATTATGCTTTCGCCAGAAGAAACATTAACATAGATGGCCACAGAGATATGTACCAAATTCTTGGAAACGATTAAAGCGCTGCGGTGGAGTAGCCGAGCGGTCTAAGGCGTCTCGCTGCGGAGCGCGCGGTTGCTCGCCGTGGAGGTCCGAGTCCTCCCTGGGGCATGGGTGTGTGTGTGTTGTCCGTAAGTTAGTTTACCTAGGTTTAAGTAGTTTGTAAGCTACGGACTGATGACCACGCAGTTTGGTCCGATAGTTCAAGAAATATTTGAACATTTTGAACGATTAAAGTTGTAATATACGTCACATTCATCTGTAGAAAAATAAAGTTAAGTTCTATATCTGCCTTTAAGTCTCCATATGAATCATGTAATACTACATTTCTGTTTTTCTTCACATACGCCATCTAGTGTGTACCAGAACCACCCGACACATTGAATTAACTATTCCAGATTCCTTAGATTTCCATATTTTCTCTGGGAAGCCATCTTTCGTAAACACACCACGAAACTTCTGGATTTTGAGTTTCTTGACGAGATTAAGTATGTCTATGTTTGTCAGAGCTCTGTCCGGAAATATAGCTACGGGCTTTTCTTCCCTCCACTTATGAACAGCCCGAGTCGATTCCTGTAAGGCTTCAGATACAGTCCTTTACCAATCGCTTTCGCTTCCATCGTCTCATTACGTCTTTTTGCCTCATTCAGTTGTCTTTCTGTATTCTGAGCATTCTTTACAGCCTGTGCAATAGCCGCTGTACTCCCTGCCAAAGATCTGATTGCCGACAGGCGGCAAATGCGGGGAGTAAGAGGAATTATGCCACTAGATGCTTTGGGTATTCTAAGGATTCTCGGTACTTTAACACGTCTTTTCATTACATTTCTTACTGCAGCAATTGCTAACTAGATGCTATGTTTTGTAACTTCTTTACCCTTTTCCTTAAGGCTTCTTTGCGATGCGTTCATAACTTTTCTTGAATGTTAAGCCTGCAGCCATCTTAATGATTTTGACGATGTCCTAACCCGTTCAAAAGTGTTCAAATATTTGTTAAGCTTATGCGACTTAACTGCGGGCTCATCAGCCTTTAAACTTACAAACTACTTATGAAATAACTTATACTAAAGACAACGCAAACGTCCATGCCCGAGGGAGGATTCGAACCCCCGACGGGGAACGTCCCGGCGCATCGAAGCACAGCTCCCCAATGCGCTCGGCCACTCCGCCGCGGCTCCTAACACGTATGCCAAGCTACTGAGTTGTTTGTTGTTTACACATCTTGTTATATACCAAATAATCATATTGCAATCAATTGTTGTTTTTTTTTATGAAAACCAAGCCATTTTACGTACGCTTTGTTACCTTCTCGTCTCAAGATTCGTTCCACGAGATACAAAATCTGTTCGGAACTTTTGCATAATTCTTTTGTATAAAAACTCCTTGTAATAACGTCACCTTTACTATCCCGTAAGATGTACGTTCTAGGATTTGTCTGCAGGACTTTGGCGATTGTGAATATTTCCGTTGACCAATTCGATAGATAAGATTTTTCGAAAGCCGACTTGTATTTTGAAATTCTTAGGGGATCCCCGTTGAATATCTGTTTGCGTGGATCGATCGTTTTTATACAACTATAAACGGTATTTAGAAGCCTCATTTTTATAGCATGATGTATCTTTTGATTATAATTTTCAATTATTTTTGGTAGAATATCTAGCCATTTGTGCGACCCACGAAGGTTGAACTGTATCCACATTTTGGATTTAATAGTTCCGTTTAATCGTTCCACAACACTAGCTTTCTTCTCAGTGAAAGTCGAGTAGTGTTTTATTCCATGGCGTTCCATTGTTCTTGTTGTGGTCTTAAGTCGGCAGACTGGTTTGATGCAGCTCTCCACGCTACCCTGTCCTGTGCAAGTCCCTTCATCTGAGAACACGTTCGACAACCTACGTCCTTTTGAATTTGCTTACTGTATTCGTCTCTCGGTCTCCCTCTACGATTTTTACCCCACACGCTTCCCTGTAATGCTAAGTTGTGAATTCCTTGATGTCTCAGAATGTGTCCAACCAATCTATCCCTTCTCTTAGTCAGGAAATGCCAGAAACTCCTTTTCTCGCCGATTCGGTTAAGCACCCATCTAATTTTCATCATTCGTCTGTAGCACCACATTTCAAAAGCTTCTATCATCTTTTTATCTGAACTCCTTATCGTCCACGTTTCACTCCTATACAATGCTACACTCCAGACAAATGCTTTCCGAAAGGACTTCCTAACATTTAAATTAATATTGGATGTTAACAAGTTTAGCTTCTTTAGAAACGCGTTTCTTCCCATAGCCATTCTGCATTTTGTATGTTCTTTACTTCGGCCATCAGAAGTTACCTTGTTACCCAAATAACAAAACTCATCTACTACTTTTATTGTCTCATTACCTAACCTAATTCCTGCAGCATCGCCTGATTTTCTGACACTGCATTCCATTACCTTCGTTTTACTCTTGTTAATGTTCCTCTTATATCTTCCTTTCAAGACCCTGTCCATCTCATTCAATTGCTCTTCCAGATCTTTTGTGGTCTCTGACAGAATTACTATGTCATCGGCAAACCGCAATGTTTTTATTTCTTCTCCCTGCACTTTAATGCCCTCTCTAAATTTCTCCTTACATTCCTACACTGCCTGCTCAATGTACATACTGAAAAGCATTGGGGAAAGGCTACAACCCTGTCTTACTCCCTTTCCAACCTTTGCGTCCCTTTCCTGCCCTTCGACTCTAATAACCGCTGTCTGGTTTTTGTATAGGTTGAATATAACTCTTCGCTCCCTATATTTTACCCCTTCAGAATTTGGAAGAGTGTATTTCCCCTCTTAGCTTTCTCCAAATCGGCAAACGCTAAAAATGTACGTTTCCCTTACCTTAGCCTATCTTCTAAGATAAGTCGTAATGTGAGTATTGGCTCCCGTGTTCCTACATTTCTCCTAAATCCAAACTGATCTTCCCCGAGGTCAGATTCCACAAGTTTTTCCATTCGTTCAAAAATGTTCAAATGTTTGTTAAGCTTATGGGACTTAACTACGGGGTCATCAGTCCCTAAACTTACAAACTACTTATGAACTACTTACGAACTAGGACGGCACAAATATCCATTCCCGGGGGGGGATTCGAACCCCCGACCGTAGTGGCCGTGCTGACCGTGACTGGAGCGCCTCAGTCACCTCGGCCACCGCGGCCGGCTTTTCCATTCGTCTGTAAATAATTCGTGTTAGTATTTTGCAACCATGACTTATTAAACTGATAGTTTCGTCCCGGGCACGACGTTAAACTGCCCCCCAACCCAAGGTGTGGTGTGACCCGTTCCGACGGGTGCATGGCACATGGGTGGATTTGTCTCGAACAGAGCCTCAGGGATACCGGGCGACCTCCCTGAGTAAGTAGCCTTCCACCGCGCGGGGTTATCGTGGTGTGGACCATATAAATCCACAAATCTCGTGGGACTAAGATGAACACGGAGAAAAAAATTATTTTAAAAGAATCCGAGGGGCAATCTGAGACCTCAGATACTCAGACATCGGGATCAGGACCGATGGAGTGCACTCCTACTTCTCAGTCAGGATCTAGACCTGAGTAAGAAGTGGGAACTGTAACAGAGAAGTTGGACCAGATTAGGATTAAGGCCTTGTCTGGGGCTCAGAGGTGGAAACTTCTCAAGGAATAGAAGCAAAAGGAAGGAAAAGAATGGCTTCCTAAACATAAGTGGAGGGAATCAAAAGGGCTTGAGCCCAAGACCCCCTCAGGTCGAAGGGGATACACAGACTCGCTCGACGTCAAAGACAGGTGGCAAGAGGGTTAGGGAGGAATCTAAGACTCCCTCCTCTCTGGACAAGCGTGATCCTAAAAGGCTGAGGCAGGAAATAGGGAAACAGACCTATAGTACTGCAGTCTCGGTCTTTAGAATGGCGGTTGTCCAAGAAGGATACCCACTGGTAAGCATCACCTTGCAGCGGGAGGAGCTCGTGCAGATGGCCCTCTTTGAAGAGATTGGGGGGACGCTGGTCCAGGACCCAAATTCAGGAGGGTCTATCTAGATCGCGGTGCCCTCATTTTTGTCTGCGATGGGGAGCACTCAGCAGAATGGCTTAAGTACAAGGTGCCCATGATATCCCCGTGGGAGGATGTGAAGCTGTTGGTCAACACAGCAGCTGAACTCCTGAAGACTGCGAAAGTATCAATATGGGTACCAAAGATCCTTAAGGATGTCTCTCCAAAGACTCTGTTCGAGAAAATAAGGGTCCAGAACCCAAAAGTCTCGACAGAGGATTGGAGGGTAATTAACCAAAAGGTCATTCCGGAAGGACGAACCCTGATGGTGGAGGTCGGAGAGAAGTTTTTAGGGTTCTCGCATGTCGGCGTCAGGGTAATCAAAGACCTTAAAGGCAATAATGGCAGCAAGATGGGGACTGGAAGTGCTGCAGATAAACCTGCAGCACAGTAAAGGGGCCACTGCTGCCCTGAGCCGTCGCCTGGGGAGACAGGAGGTGGACGTGGCCCTGATACAAGAACCCTATTTATACAACGGGGGTGTATCGGGCCTCGGTGGTACTGGAGGTAAGCTGATTTATGCCAGAAACCTAAAAAACTCCAGAACATGCATTTATGTTAGAAATGGAATACCTTTCATACGAATGATGGATTTTTGTTCCAGGGACCTGGTGACCATCAGGATGCAGCAACGTGAGGAAGGTATCATGAAGGAAATTGTTTTGGCCTCAGCATACCTTCCTTACGAAGACAGCTCTCCTCCTTCTTTGGAAGTGAGGAGACTGACGGAAGCCTGCCATTGGCAAGGTGACGAACTGGTGGTGGGATGTAATGCCAATGCCCACAATCTATCGTGGGACAGCAAGGACACCAACAGTAGAGGTGAGCACCTTCTTGAATTTCTCCTATATAACAACTTGGAGATCCTGAATAGGATGGATGAACCTACATTCAGGAATAGTAGAAGGGAAGAAGTAATTGACATAACTTTTGGTTCCATGATGATGGGAAGTTACGTCAAACAGTGGCGTGTGGTCCTGGAGCCATCCTCATCAGATCACATGTAGATTAAATTCAAGGTTGTAACGGGAACCAGACAGACCATGGCCTATAGGAACCCCAGGAAAACGGGCTGGGAGACATATAGGAAAGACCTTGACTTCAGCCTATCGGAAATTAAAACTTCGATAAGGAATCCGGCAGAGTTTGAGGAAGTAGCAGAGGCCGTAACCTGTGCTATAGTGACCTCATACCAGTACAACTGCTCAATCACCAAGAAGTGCACAAATAGGAGTGTGCCTTGGTGGAATAATGATCTGGAAATGCAAAGGAAACAGGTACGAAGACTGTTAACCAAAGGACAATGGGCAAAGTATCATGAGGCGCTTGTCAATTACAACCTTGCCATCAGACGGGCAAAGGATGCATCCTGGAAGGTATTCTGTGAGAAAGTGGAGGGCACGGCTGCTCAAGTGAGACATCATAAAATCCTCACTAGGGTACCAACTAATCGAGGAGGAACATTGAGGAAGGAGGATGGGGAGTATACAAAGACAGCACATGAAACGCTGGAACTGCTCCTCAAGACTCACTTTCCTCAATATACTCTGGGGGATAGCTCAGACCAGAATGCGATTCCTGAGAGACAATGGTTCTCAGGTATTCGCAAAGAGGACTAGGATTTGGCGAAGGAGTGTGTCGCTCTCAGTAAGGTCCAATGGGCGGTGGGAGCATTTCAACCGTTCAAGTCACCTGGCCCTGATGGAATCTTTCCAGCTCTCCTGCAACAAGCGGGAGAAAATCTTACTAGATTCCTATGCAGGTTATTCAGGGTTAGCCTAGCAGCAGGAATCATTCCCAATGCCTGGAGGACAGTGAAAGTTGTCTTCATTCCTGAACCAGGGAGAATTGATCATACCAAGGCCAAGGATATGAGACCAATCAGCCTGTCCTCCTTCATTCTTAAGACATTGGAAAAGCTGGTTAATGTGCATGTTGGAGAAAGGAGGTTAAGTAGAGTTCCTCTACATTCAAACCAACATGCATATCAACCAGGTAAATCATGTGAGACAGCTCTCCACCAACTTGTTGGGAAGGTGGAGAAAGCACTACACTTTCAAGAAATAGCCCTCTGTATCTTCCTGGACATTGAGGGGGCTTTTAGCAACACGACCTTCGATTCCATGGTTAGGGCAGCAGGTGCATGACCTAGGGACCACTATATGTAGGTGGACTAGGGCCATGCTCAGTGGAAGAAAGATAGAAGCTACAATGATGAATGAAAAAATGGTAATCAACACCACTAGGGATTGCCCGCAAGGAGGAGTTCTTTCCCCTTTATTGTGGAATGTAGTGGTGAATGATCTCATTTGAGAATTAAACTGTAGGCAGTACTTTCGCCAAGGATACGCAGATGATCTTGCCATAGTAATACTTGGCAAATTTGCTGACACAGTGAAGAATATGGTACAAGGTGCATTGGACATTGTGCAAGACTGGTGCAGAAAACAGGATCTGGGGGTTAGTCCTAAGGAGACTATTGTTGTACCATTCACAAAGAAGCATATACAACATTCAAGTTGGAATCTAAAGCTTTTCAATGAAGCGCTACCTGTGAAGGGGACTGTGAAATATCTAGGGGTTACCCTAGATGAGAAACTGACATGGACCCCTCACATCAGAAATATTTGCTCCAAGGCAAAAGGTACTCTTGTGAGTACCAGGAGAGCTTGTGGCAAAAATTGGGGCCTGAGCCCCAAGGGTATGCACTGGATATACACCACAGTGATTAGACCCAGGATCACGGGGCGGTTGTGTGGTGGAAGGAGGTAGAACAGCAGGTTGCTGCTAAGGAGCTTGGTAAGGTGCAGAGATTAGCCTGCTTAGCCATAACAGGCGAAATTAGCAGCACACCAACTGCTGGGATGGAAACCATGCTGGATATGCCCCCATTAAACCTTTGGGTCAAGATGGAGGCAGTGGCTGGTGCATACAGACTCAAATCTGACAACAACTGGAACTCTTTGGGATATCCAGAATCACACACTAAAATAGTGAGTGAGGTAAATATAGGAAAGGTTGAGGAAATGCCAGCCGACTATATTATATAATATATACTGCTTCAACAAGCCTTTCAATATAACAATTGTAAGTAGGGAGCAGTGGGAAAAAAATAGTTCGACACCGTACGGAGGACATTGTCTGGTTCACTGACGGGTCAAAATCAGACCAAGGTGTTGGGGCCGGGGTATATGGGGTGCAGCCAAGACTGGAGGGCGTCATGTCTCTAGGAAAACTGGCCTCAGTATTCCAGGCCGAAATCACTGCCATCTGGGCGTGTGTGGAGGAGAATTTGCGTAGGTGCTACAAAGATCGTAGCATCTATATCTATTCAGACAGCAGGCAGCCCTGAGATCACTGGCAGCTCCTAAAATAAGGTCTAAAATTGTTGCAAAATGTCACAGGGTTCTGGTGGAGCTAGGGGAAAGCAATAGAGTAAACATATTGTGGGTCTCTGGCCACTCGGGGATCAGTGGCAACGAACATGCCGACAGATTATCCAGGATGGGGGCAGAGACTCCATTTATTGGACCGGAACCTGTCCTGACAATCAACAAAGCAATGATCAAATTGGAGCTACGTAACTAGCTCAGAAGACAGCACGTAGAATATTGGACCAAAGTCCATCAACAAAAATATGGCAAGGTAATGATGCCAAAGCCTTGTTTTAAAAGAAGCTCTGCAATCCTGGGTCTGAACAGGAGAGAGATTAGACTCATGGTTGGATTGCTGACAGGCCATGGGAATTTCAAAAAACACCTACGTACAATGGGAATAACAGAAGAGGACCCTAAATGTAGGATCTGTGATGACGGTGATGAAACTGCATCACATCTAATCTTCGAATGCATTGCATTGGAGAATAAAAGGCACAGAATATTTGGGATAACCAGACCCGACGAAATTGTGTCTAATAAAGAACTGGTAAAGGGGCTCCTTGCACTGTTCAAGGGCATTGGTTGGCTTTACTAGATATACAGGAAGCGATACCGCACAATAAACTTAGTTTCGGTGCGGGCAGTGGCGGGTTGGACCAAGATTTTTTTGGCTTCCCTGGAAAAATTAATCAATCAATCAATCAATCAATCAAACTGATAGTTCTGTAATTTTCACACTTGTCTGCAACTTGCTTTCTTTGGAATTGGAATTACGATATTCTTCTTGAAGTCGGAGGGTATTTCGCCTGTCTCATACATCTTGCATACCATGTGGAACAATTTTTTCATTACAGGCTCTCCTAACGATATCAGCAATTCAGACGGAATATCATCTACTCCAGGGGCCTTGTTTCGACTCAAATCCTTCAGCGCTCTGTCAAATTCTTCTCGCAGTATCATACCTCCTATCTCATCTTCCTCCACTTGGTCTTCCCTTTCTAGTTTTCTGCCTTCAAGTTTATTTCCTTTGTATAGGCCCTCTATATATTCCTTCCACAGTTCAGCTTTCCCCTCTTTGCTTAGTACTGGTTTTCCGTCTGAGTCCTTGATATTCATACAGCTGCTTTTCTTGTCTCCAAATATCTCTTTTATTTGCCTGTAGGCAGTATCTATCTTTCCCCTAGTTATGCATTCTTCTACAGTTCTGCATTTGTCCTCTAGCCACTCCTGCTTAGCCAGTCTGCACTTCCTGTTAATCTCATTTTTTCAGAAGTCTGTACTCCCTTTTTCCTGCTTCACTTTTTATATTTTCTCCTCTCATCAATTAAGTTCAGTATATCCTGTGTTATCCAGGGATTTCTATTAGGCCTTGCCCTTCTGCCTATATGATCCTCTGCGGCCTTCACTACCCTATCTCTCAGAGCTACCCATTCTTCTTCTACTGTATTACTTTCCCCCGTTTCAGCCAATCCTAGCCTAATGCTCCCTCTGAAACTCAACCACCTCTGGTTCCTCTGCGAACCTGTTTATTGCGTGCGTTCCATTACTAACTGGAAATGAGGGTTATAGAATTCATCCCCGTGGTCGTTTTGTAGATTGTCTGGACAGTGATTTGTATCTGTTGGCAAAAGCTGTTCAAACCCACTTGAAACCTCTTTACCTGTTACTTTTTTTTTCTCCCCGGGAAGGGCCCAGGCAAATTTGGAATATGTATCAATCACCATTAGAATGTATTTGAAAATCTTATTGTGGCGTGAATAGTATCTCATATCTACAAGGTCTGTTCAAATGTTCGTAAATCTATCGAACTCAACTGCTTGGTTATTAGTCCGTAGCTTACATACTACTTAAACTATGGTAAACTGACCTAAGGACAACACAAACACCCATGCTCGTGGGGTGACTCGAACCCCCGACGGCGAACGGCCGCGCGCACCGTAGCACAGCGCCCCAGTGCGCACGGCTAATCCGCCGCGGCTACAAGGTCCGCTTGCCATAAATCTTCTAGACCTTTTATTATAACACTCCTGCGAGGATATGTCTTTCGTGCAGGTTTATGAAGCTCATTCAGAACTTTTTCAATGCTTACTCATTGGCATGTCGTTCTCGTATTTATGAAATGATTGGTACGATTTCATTCGTGTGGGTTGTATTACCGGCTGCTGATGAAGCAATAAGTAGTCGTAAGCGATCTATTATTTCCTTAAGATTATCGAAGTATATATACTGCAGGGGTAGATTGTTCAATTTATTATTCTTAATATCAATACCTTTGCCACATTCGAATTCACCGGATAAAGCAGGCTTAATAATATTCGTGTACTTATCACTGTCTTCAGCTTTTATACACCCCTTTTGGCGTTGTTTTTTTCTCTGTGTGCATTTGTTATATGCAATATTTCACCATATTTTTTCAGTTCCTTCAAGCTGAACTTCTCTGGACTTTATGTTTTTAGAAATATTAACTCCAATTAACCCTGTGTTCGTGGGTATGTTATTGTCTCGGCCTGTATCGTATCTTCCGTTAATCGTATAGAAAATCTACCAAGCTTATATGTTTTATATTTCCATACCCCATATGTATCATCTATCTGTGCAGCACCGCACATATTAATGTACTCACTAATAGCTGTGTCATCACCACCATCTAGTTTGTTTTCTTGTCCAACGCTTCTGTCTGGTTTCCTAGCGTTCGCGAGCATCTGCTTATCGGCTTAAACGTTTCTGAGAGCATTTTTTCTCTGTGCCGTTGGTCCAATTATAACAATCGAAGTTTCTGGCGAATAGCTCTCCGGGCTTCAATAATGTTACATTTGGTCGCCATACTGCAATACACCAACATACCAGGTATTCACTCATCCGATTTGTTGACTCTATTTATTCACTTTTTCATCACTGACAACTCTCGACATCTAGGTTGTTAGACGCGTTGTTAGACGCGTGTAAACTGCCTCAATTTTTTCATCGAGTTTCTCAAGCTGGGATTCAAGGTTCCTAATTCGACTGCGTGATTCTGTTGCTTCTGAACTGCTGGCGCGTTTTTCAAGCTGCGATTCAAGGTTTCGGATACGACTATGTAATTCTGCTACCTGTGCAATAACTCTCGCTTCTTTGAAATAGTGACAAGTCGTACATGCGAACCTGTTTATTGCGTGCAGTACAAATACACTTATGCATTGGAACATTACCTTTTAAGTTGTAGGATATCCTGGAAATTTCGCCTATGTCAACCCTCAATCAGTTTCCTTGTTTTGCCAATAACCATAAGCCCGAATGGTGTGTGGTTCCAGCAATCGGCGCATATGGCTGCAAATTCATTTAATGTCATATCAAATCCTAGATGAGTTTCGTAAATATGTTTTAAATTGGTGTTATTCTGTCTACAAGCAATAATTAGGTTGCCATTATCTCCTATTAGTTGTTGAGGAATTGTTGAATATGTCTGACTCAGGTAAACTACATCGACATTCATATGCCGGCCAAAACAAAATACTTGCGAATCTGATCCTGATCGCCGCGACGGAGTGACCAAGCGCATTCATGTGCTATGCTCTGATGCGCGAGGCCGCTCCCCGTCGGGGGTTCGAATCCTCCCTCGGGCACGGATATCTGTGCTGTCTTTAGCATAAGTTAGTCCGTAAGTTGTTTGTATGTTTAGGGACTGATGACCCCACAGTTAAGTCTCATAAGCTTAACACTGTTTGGTTTTCTCTTCTCTGGTGGTGGAATGTCACTGCTTTCGCTGAAAGACTGGTAGCTAACACCATCAGTGTTGTGTAGAATGTCCTGCAACATCTGATATTTTGGTTGTAATAGTGTTTTGGAAATACATAGACGTGCTCGAAGCGAACTCCCTCGGGATGTGTTAACATGGGAAGAACTATGTTTGTTTTTCGACAGTCAGATGGTCCAACGATTAATGCACGTATGTCAGGAAGTAACGCTCCATTTCTTTTCCAGACCGGTCATCAGCACCAATGCAGGACCAGACGGTTATTAGTCCCTGTTGTTTACTCCACTCAGCCATTCTGCTTACTAATCATTTTAGTTTAGTATAGAGGTGATTTATAGAGGAGAGAGTAAGACTTTACACATATAAAAATTTTATTTATTACAATTTTTATTAAATTTTTACATATATATGAACACAGTGAGGATATTTTTAACAACAAGGTACGTTTCATTCGATGGTGTCGTTCGGAAAATCGTGCAAATGGCATTCGCGCTATTAGGAATTGCGAAACTATTTCATTTAAAAAAAAATAATTAAAAGTGACCTTTTCTTGACACATGTAAACAGGTGACCTCGTCTGTGTGCTCTGATTGGATAAAGTGTACTTGTGAAATATGATACCTCTCTCTCCTCCCTGTGCTTTGATTCGCCAAAGAAACATATATACTCTGTCCTTGACACTTGGAGACTGGTGACCTTGTCAGTGCGCTCTGATTGGATGTAGTCTACATGTGTAATATGATACCTCTCTTCCCCCCTCTCCATGCTCTGATTGGACGTTGTATCTCCCCTCCATTTGTCACATGGGTAGCATACTTAAGAAAAATCAAAACCAGAAGGGTGGGGGACCCTCCCATCCATTGTGATGATTCAGTATTACTTCTGCTGTAATATAACACCAGTGACCTTGAAGTGTGCCAGATAATACGTTATATAACTACTAGCATCTTCTGCGAACAGTCTCAGGGGGCTACACAGACTGTCTCCTAAATCGTTTATAAAACAGTAGGGGCCCTGTAACACTTCCCTGGGGAACGCCAGATATATCTTCTGTTGTACTCGATGACTTTGCGTCAATTACAATTATAATGAGAAGTGTGAAGTCGTCCACAAGATAAATCAATGAAAAGTGAAGACCGTAAACTTCACAAAATACCTAGGAATTACTATTACTTCAGACTTAAATTGGAAAGAACACGTAGATAATGTCGTGGTAAAAGCGGACCAGAGACTGCATTTTATTGGAAGAACTCTTAAAAGATGCAACAGAAGTACTAAAGAAACTGCATACACTACGCTTGTCCGTCCTTTTGTGGAGTATTGTTGCCCAGTGTGGAATCCTTATCAGGTGGGTTTGACGAAGGACATCGAAAGAGTCCAAAGAAGGGCAGCTCGTATTGTATTGTCACGATACAGGGGAGACAGCGTTACGGAAATGATACAGGATCTGGGATGGGAATCATTTCAACAACGGTGCTTATCGCTGCGGCGTGGGGTACTTACGAAACTCCAGTCGCCAACATTCTCCTCCGAATGCGAAAATATATTGTTGACTCCCACTTACATAGGTAGAAAAGATCATCAGAATAAAATACGAGAAATCAGAGCTCGAACGGAGAGATTCAGATGTTCTTTCTTCCCGCGCGCTGTTCGAGAATGGAATGGGAGAGCCGGCCGCGGTGGCTGAGCGGTCTGCGACGCGCCAGTCACATTCAGCACGGTCACTACGGTCGGGGGTTCGAATCCCCCCCCCTCGGGCATGGATATTTGTGCCGTCCTTAGTATTACCTAGTTCATAAGTAGTTTGTAAATTTAGGGACTGATGATCCCGTAGTTAAGTCCCATAAGCTCTACAAACATTTGAACATTTTGCAATGGGAGATAAAGAGTATAAAGGTAGATTATATTAGATTAGATTAATACTTGTTCCATAGATCATGAATACGACACTTCGTAATGATGTGGAACGTGTCAGTTAAATGAAGTGTGTCTATACATAATATTACATGACACTCAATATTTTTTTTTTTATTTTTTTTTTTTTATTTTTTTCATTTTTTAAAGTTTTTCCTAAAGTACTAACTTTTATCTAGAAATTCATCTAATGTGTAGAAGGAATTGCCATTCAGAAATTCTCTTAATTTATTTTTAAATGCTAGTTGGCTATCTGTCAGTATTTTGATACTACTTGGTAAGTGGCCAAGTGGCTGAGCGGTCTGCGACGCGCCAGTCACATTCAGCACGGTCACTACGGTCGGGGGTTCGAATCCCCCCCCCCCTCGGGCATGGATATTTGTGCCGTCCTTAGTATTACCTAGTTCATAAGTAGTTTGTAAATTTAGGGACTGATGATCCCGTAGTTAAGTCCCATAAGCTCTACAAACATTTGAACATTTTGCAATGGGAGATAAAGAGTATAAAGGTAAATTATATTAGATTAGATTAATACTTGTTCCATAGATCATGAATACGACACTTCGTAATGATGTGGAACGTGTCAGTTAAATGAAGTGTGTCTATACATAATATTACATGACACTCAATATTTGATTTTTTTTAATTTTTTTTTTATTTTTTTCATTTTTTAAAGTTTTTCCTAAAGTACTAACTTTTATCTAGAAATTCATCTAATGTGTAGAAGGAATTGCCATTCAGAAATTCTCTTAATTTATTTTTAAATGCTAGTTGGCTATCTGTCAGAATTTTGATACTACTTGGTAAGTGACCAAAGACTTTTGTGGCAGAATAATTAACCCCTTTCTGTGACAGAGCTAAATTTAACCTTGAATAGTGTATGTCACCCTTTCTCCTAGTGTTGTAGCTATGCACACTGCTGTTACATTTGAATTCAGTTGGATTGTTAATAACAAATTTCATAAGTGAATATATATATATATATATATATATATATATATATATATATATATATATATATATATATATATATATATATATATTGTGAAGCTACTGTGAAGATTCCGAGATCCTTAAACAAATGTCTGCAGGATGATCTTGGGTGGGCTCCAGCAATTATTCTGATGACCCGCTTTTGGGCAATGAATACTTTCTTACTAAATGATGAATTGCCCCAGAGTATGATGCCATAAGAAAGCAGAGAATGAAAATAGGCATAGTATGCTAGTTTACTGAGTTGTACATCACCAAAGTTTGCAATCACCCTAATAGCATAGGTAGATGAGCTCAAACGTTTCAGCAGATCTTCAATGTGTTTCTTCCAATTCAACCCCTCATCAATGCATAGACCTAAAAATTTTGAATATTCTACCTTAGCTATAGATTTCTGGTTGAAGTCAATATTAATTAATGGTGTGATGCCATTTATTGTGTGAAACTGAATATACGGTGTTTTTTTTTCCAAAATTTAAAGAGAGTCCATTAACAGAGAACCACCTAATAATTCTCTGAAATACTTCATTGACAATTTCATCAGTTAATTCCTGTGATTCGGGTGTGATAGCGATACTTGTATCATCAGCAAAGAGAACTAGCTTGGCATCTTTATGAATATAGAAAGGCTAATCATTAATATATATTAAGAACAGCACAGGTCCCAGTACCGAACCCTGTGACACTCCATGCTTGATAGTTACCCAGTTTGAGGACTCGGCTTTTTTTGTATATTATGTGAATTACTTATATCAACTTTCTGAACTCTTCCAGTTAGGTATGATTTAAACCATTTGTGCACTTTCCCACCCATACCACAGTAGTTAAGCTTATCTAGAAGAATTCCATGGTTAACACAATCAAAGGCCTTTGATAGATCACAAAAAATCCCAACGGGTGATTTACGGTTATCCAGAGCATTTAATATTTCATTAGTGAAAATGTGTATTGCATTTTCTGTTGAAAAGCCTTTCTGGAAACCAAACTGACATTTTGTTAGAACTTTATTTTTATTAATATATGAAGTTACTCTGGAATACATTACTTTTTCAAGAATTTTTGATAGAGCAGTCAGAAGTGAGATTGGGCGGTAGTTGTTGACATCCAATGTATCACCTTTTTTATGAAGTGGTTTGACAATAGCATATTTCAGTCTATCAGGGAAAATACCCTGCTCCAGTGAGCTATTACAAATGTGGCTAAGGATCCTACATATTTCTTGGGAACAAGCTTTTAATACCCTGCTGGATGTGCCATCAATGCCATGAGAGCTTTTACTCTTGAGAGAGTTTATTAATTTCCTAATTTCAGATTGAGAGGTGGGTGGGATTTCCATTGTATCAAACTGTCTAAGTACGCCCTGTTCCACTAACTGCCTAGCTTCTTCTAATGAACATTTGGATCCTATATTCTCCACAACATTTAAAAAATAATTATTAAAAGTGTTTTCAACTTCTGACTTTTTGTTTGTAATTTTTTCATTCACTTTGATGGAAATGCTGTCTTCCTGTGTTCTTGGTTGCCCTGTCTCCCTTGTTATAATATTCCAGATTGTTTTAATTTTATTATTTGATGTACTAATCTCAGACATGATGCACATGCTTTTGGATTGTTTAATAACTTTCCTTAATACAGAACAGTAGTTTTATAATAGTTGAGTATTTCTGGGTCACTACTCTCTCTTGCTGTCAGATACAGTTCCCTTTTCCGGTTACAAGATATTTTTATACCTTTGGTGAGCCATGGTTTTTTGCTAGGTTCCTTACAATTAAATTTGACTAATTTCTTGGGGAAACAGTTATCAAATACCCTTACAAAAGTATCATGAAATAAATTGTATTTTAAATTAGCATCAGGTTCCTTGTAGACTTCATCCCAATCTAACTGCTGAAGACTTTCCGTGAAATTTCTAATTGTCGAATCATTAATTGTACGAACAACTTTGGAGGACTGATTCAAATTACAGAAAGGAGCTATATCATATAATGTAACTAGTTGTGCACCATGATCAGAAAGACCATTCTCAACAGGACATGCACTAATGTTGTTAAACCTATCTTGGTCTATAAAAAAATTGTCTATCAGTGTGCTGCTGTTCTTTACTACCCGAGTAGGAAAATCAATAACAGATATCAAATTGAAAGAACCGAGTAAGACTTCCAGGTCATTCTTCTTATTACACTCTTGCAGTGAATCAACATTGAAATCCCCACAGATAATAATTTGCTTCCCCCTATCTGACAGATAGCACAACAAGGCATCCAAGTATTCCAGGAATAAATGAAAGTTTCTTGAGGGGGGCCTATACACTGTGACAATTATAAAAGAACCGCCCTTCAGTTTAAGCTCACAGGCACATGCTTCTATATGTTGCTCTATACAAAAAATTTTTGTTTCTAAATTTTTTACACTGTGACAATTTTTGACATAAATGGCAACTCCTCCCCACACCTTCTTTTCTCTACTTATATGTGCTGCTAGTTTATACCCACTAATATTTACTTTATTCATATCAGTGACAATGTGATGCTCAGACAGGGGCATAGTACAGTACATTGTCAGCTTCTATAGTTTCTAAACAAATCAGGAGCTCATCTACTTTATTCTTTAAACCCCCAATATTTTGATGAAAAATACAAACATTATTTTTTAATTTACTATTGTTAGAATCTTGTGATATTTTAACAGCTTTATTACCTGCCTGTCTGGGCTTCTCATTGGACACTGAACTTATCCTAAAAAAGAGTTACTCCCAAGAGTTGCAGTGTTCCCCCTTATAGATTTTCCTATCAACCCAGCCAGTTTTCCCTTCCCTTTCCTATTGAGGTGCAGGCCATGCCTAGTAAAGTCCCACCTATCAATAGCATCAACAGGGACCAAACCAATGTGTTACAGAGTGGCCGCCCTGCGAAACTGATCTAACTCCATGTTGACCCTCATTACAGAGCTGTTCAACCGAGGCTGATCATACCGCATGAAGGCAGGCACCATCCGAACATCCGTATGGTTTGTTGCAGATGCTATTTTCACCAGGTCACACTCAATACTGTAGCCCTGATCCCTATCAATACTGTTTCCCACACCACCCACTATCACAACATGATCCTCCTTAGTAAACCCTTTGCACAATGAATCTAAATCCTCTACCACCTGGCTCAGACTTGCATTGGGCTTGAAAAAGTTTGCGACCTGGTACCTGTCACCTAATTTTTCCTGCACAATTTGGCCCACACCTCTCCCGTGGCTGCTACCTAGCAACAGAACTTTCCTCCTACTTTCTACTTTTTTTGAAACCTTTGGTTTCCTAATGAAATTCTGTTGCTCCTTAATTACACCTACATCTACTGGAGGCTCTTCCTCGTTAGACTGTGGCAGCAAGGAAAACCTATTGTTTGTGCCAATGATAAAACTGTCACACACTGTACTCTTACTGAGACCACTGTTCACTGCTACCACTTCCCACCTCTGGTTACCCTCCTCCCCCCTTAACCTTGACAGTTCTTCTCTAACACTATCTAATTCAGCCTGAAGGGCTCTGATTTTCCCCTCTTGTTCCTCTATTTTCTTATCCCTTGAAAGACCCTGCACAAGAAAGGAAGAGTCTCCTTTGCTTCCCCAATACCCACGCCACTACATTCTCCCCAGTGAAACCAACTGTCACAACAACTGCATAGAACCCCTGAACTAACTTTCCTACGGCAGCTCAAACACTTAGCACTCATGGTTGTTTCCTGTATTAAGATAGATGAAAACGGAAAGAATTAAATTAGATACAGATATAAAGGAGCACTAAAGTTGAATAGGGCACTAATATATGTAAATACTCGGTCGTGCAGTGACGTAAAAGCAACTTCTACTACGTGTTAACGCTAAATCTGAAAATTAGGCCTAGTCTCCGAATGTAAACAAAGGATATGCGAAGTTTCTGGTACAACAAATAAACTCTTAATCAACTCTACGTGAATAATAAGTGAGAAGCAATGAAGGGATAAGATGTACTTAACTTGTAATAAAGGCAAAAGAACTAATAAACCAGTTTATTTAGATTTGCTGTGCAAGAACGTAAACGAAACATACGGCTGTAAACACTGCTGTATGGACTTTTCGCGATTAATGAAAAACTACGCAAGGGAAAGTGAAACCTTTAATTGTAAGCTAGGACAGGAATCTAATAAATGTATTTAATTACTTATCGGTGTGAAACTAAGTCTTATTACAATCTAAATTACTTATCTTTCTCGAGAGGACGAAGCTGCCGCGTCTGGCCTAGCGCAGGGCTGCCAACTTTGTGGTTCGATGAACTCTCTGCGAGCCACTTAAATGTGATTTGAAGAGAATCCCATGTAGATGTAGATGTACTGTGTCATTTCTAACAAGAAATCACGAATCCAATCGCACAACTGTGGCGATATTCCATAAGAACGCAGTTTGAATAGAAGACGCTTGTGAGGTACAGCGTCGAAAGACTAATGGCAATCTAGAAATACAGAATCTATTTCACATCCCTTGTCGATAGCACTCACCCACATCAAGTGAGTAAACAGCTAGCTGTGCTTTACAAGAATGATACTTTCTGAATCCGTGTTGACTGTGGGTCAATAGGTCGTTCTCTTCTAGGTAGTTCGTAATATTTTAGGAAACTATATATTTTAAAATCCTGTTGCAAACCGACATTAATGATATAGACCTGTAATATTGCGAATCACTCCTATTGCCTTTCTTGAATATTGGCGTAACCTGTGCGACTTTCCAGTCTTTGGGTACGGAACGTTCGCTAAGCGAGATGATGTGTAAGAAAACTAGGTATGGGGCTATTGTATCTGCGTATTCTGAAAGGTAACTGATTGGTATACAATCGGGACCGGGAGACTTTTTGTTTAAAGTGATTTAAGTTGTTTTAATAGACCAGGGGTACCAACTTCTAAATTACGCATGTTGGCAGCTATTCTTGATACGAATTCTGGAATATTTGCTTAGTCTTCTTTTGTGTAAGAATTTCGGAAGGCTGTGTTCAGAAATTCTGCTTTAGCAGAATTGTCATCTGTATCATTGATTGTGTTTTACCGCTAATATACTTTACATGTTGTTGTTACGGTCTTCAGTCCGGAGACTGGTTTGATGCAGCTCTCCACCCTACTCTATCCCGAGCAAGCCTTTTCATCTCCTCATAAGAACGGCAACCCACATCCATTTGAATCTGTTTACTATATACGTCTCTTGGTCTCCCTCTGTGATTTTTACCACACAAACTTCCCTCCAATGCTAAATTTACGATTCCTCGATGTCTAAGAATGTGCCCTACCAAGCGATCCCTTCTTTTTGTCAAGGTATGCCAAAAATTCCTTTTCTCACCAATTCTCTTCAGTATCTATTCATTAGTTACGCGATCTACCCACCCAATCTTCAACATTCTTCTGTAGCACCACATTTCAAAAGCCTCTATTCTCTTCCTGTTCGTGCTGTTTAACGTCCATGTTTCACTCCCGTACAAGGCAACACTGCACACAAATGGTTACAGAAAAAACTTCCTTACACTTAAATTAATATTCGATGTAAGCAAATTCCTCTTTTTCAAAAATGCTTTAATTCCCATTGCCATTCTGCATTTTATATCCTCTGTACTGCAACCGTCATATGTTATTTTACTACAACTCATCTACCACCTTCATTATTTCGCTACCTAATCTAATTCCTTCAGCATCGCCTGATTTTCTAAGACCGCATTCCATTATCTTTGGTTTGCTCTTGTTAATGTTCATTTTATACGCTCTCTTCAGCACACTGTGCATTCCATTCAACTGCTCTTCCTGGTACTTTGCTGTCTCTGACAGATTTACAATGTCATCAGCAAAACATAATGTTTTTATTTCTTCGCCCTGAACTTCACTTCCTCATCCAAATTTTTCCTTACTTTTCTTCACCGCCTGCTCGATGCACAAATTGAATAACATCTGAGAAAGGCTACAACCCTGTCTTACTCCCTTCCCAACTGATGCTTCCCTTTCATGCCCTTCGAGTCTAATAACTGCGGTCTGGCTTTTGTACAAGTTGTAAATAACTCTCCTTTCCCTGTATTTTACCCCTGCTGACTTCAGAATTTGAAAGAGTGTATTCTAATCAACATTGTCAAAAGCTTTCTCCAAATCTACAAAAGCCAAATATGTAGGTTTGCCTTTCTTTAATCTATCTTCCAAGTTAAGTCGTAAAGTGAGAATTGCCGCCCGGGTTCCTACGTTCCTCCTGAATCCAAACTGAACTTCCCCGAGGTCAGCTTCTACCAGCTTTTCCATTCTCCTGTAGATAATTCGTGTTAAAATTTTGCAACCATAACTTATCAAACTGATGGTTCTGTAATTTTCACACCTGTCTGCGCCTGATTTCTTTTGAAAGGGGATTTTTACATTTTTCGTAAAGTCTGAGGGTATTTCGCCTGTCTCATACATATCACACACCAGGTAAAACAGTTTTGTCATGGCTGACTCCCAGAAACTTTACTAGCTCTGGGGAATGTCATCTACTCCCGGGGCCTTGTTCCGACCTAGGTCTTTCAGGGCTATGTCAAATTCATCTCTCAGTATAATATCTCCTATTTCATCTACATGTACTTCCTCTTCCTTTTCTACAACGTTGTCTCTAAGTTCACTTGCTTTGTAGAGCTCCTCTATGTGCTCTTTCCACCTTTTAGCTTTTCCTTCTTTGCTGAGAACTGGTTTTCCATCTGAGTTCTTGATATTCGTAGAGCTGTTTTTCTTGTCCCCAAATGCCTCTTTTATTTTCCTGTAGGCAGTATCTCTTTTTCCCCTTCTTATACATTCTTCTACAGATTTTCATTTGGTTTCTAGGCACTCCTGCTTAACCGTTTTGCACTTCCTGTCAATCTCATTTCTTAGTCGTCTGTTCTCCATTTTGCATGTTTCATTTACTGCATTTTTATATTTTCTCCATTAATCAATTAAAATTAGTGTTTCCTGTGAAATCCAAAGATTTTTTGTAGATTTTGCCTTTCTACCGGCTTTGTCCTCTGCTGCCTTCACTATTTCGTCTCTCAATGCTACCTATTCCTCTTCTGCTGTTTTATTTCTCCCCGTTTCTGCCAATTTTTGCCTAAAGCTCCCTCTGTAATTCTTAAGAACTTCAGGTTCCTTCAATTTATCCAAGTCCCATCTCCTTATTTTCCTACCTTTCTGCAGTTTTTTCAGGTTATGCTCAGAGACTATATCTGCCCCTTGGTATGTCTTACAGTTTAAAATCTGGTTCCGGAATATATGTTTTACCATTATAAAATCTATCTGATACCTTCCGGTGTCTCCTGGTCTCTTCCAAGTATACAACCTTCTTTTGTGATTCTTAAACAAGGTGTTTGTTATGATTAAATCATGTTCCGTGCAAAATTCTACCAGGCGACTTCCTCCTTCATTTCTTCTGCCCAGTCCATATTCACCTACTATTTTCCTTCTCTTCCTTTTCCTACTACCGAATTCCAGTCTCCCATCACAACTAAGTTTTCCTCTCCCTTAATTGTCTGAATAATTTCCTTTAATTGTTCATACATTTCTTCAATCTCCTCATCATCGGCAGAGCTAGTTGGCATATAAACCTGTACTACTGTGGTCGGTGTTGGCTTCGTATCTATATTGACAACGATAATGCGATCACTGTGTTGCTCATAGTAGTTTACCCACATTCCTATTTTCTTATTCATTATCAGTCCTACTCCTGTGATGTTCCCAGCTGATTTTGTATTTATAATCCTGTACTCACCTAACCAGAAATCCTGTTCACCCTGCCACCGAACTTCACTAATCCCCACTATATCTAACTTCAACCTATCCATCTTCCTTTTTAAATTTTCTAATTTTCCTACCCGATTAAGGGATCTAACATTCCACGCTCGATTCGTAGAATGCCAGTATTGTCTTTCCTGATGACAATATCCTCCTGAGTAGTCCCCGGAGGTCCGAATGGGTACTATTTTACTTCCGGAATATTTTACCCGAGAGGATGCCATCATCATATTTTCATGCAGTAGAGCTTCATGTCCTCGGGAAAAGTAATGGCTGTAGTTTCCCCTTGCTTTTAGCCATTCGCAGTAACTGTGTGGCAAAGACACATTAGCTGATGTTACAAGGCCACCTCAATCAATCATCCAGTTAACTACTGCAAAGGTTGCTGCCCGTCTTCAGGGACCACACGTTTGTCTGGCCTCTCCACAGATACCCCTCCGCTGTGGTTGCACCTACGGCACGGCTATCTGTATCGCTGAGGCACGCAAGCCACCCGGTAATGTCTGTGGTTCATGGGGGTGGATACTTTTCATACGACCAGAATTTCTTAGGATTCTCTACCTTATTACGTGACAGGGTATCGTTGTGGAATTTATTATAAGCTTCTCGCATTGAAGTTCGAGCTCAATTTCGAGTTTGTGTAAAAGAGTGCCAGTCTTGAGTATTTTGTGTTTATTTAAATTAGGCATGCTTTTTTTTCTTTGCTATTACAAGAGTGATGTAACCTGTTTTGTGTACCACAGGGGGTCAGACCCTCCTTTTGTTAATTTGTTTGGTATAAATCTGTTAATGGTTGTCGATATTATTTCTTTGTATGTAAGCCACATCAGATCTTCACTAATATTGTTTGTTTCGAAAGACTAGAGATTCTCACTCAGGAAAGTGTTAATCGAATTTTTCTTTTCTTTTTTGTATATATATTTTTCTCGTTTATTTTTGGTATATATAGGAAATCCGTTATTCATTTTCGCTACAAGAACTCTGTGTTCACTAATGCCTGTGACTGTTTTGATGTTCTTTATTAGCTCCGGATTATTTGTTACTGAGAGGTCAAGTATATTTTCACAACCATTTACTATTCTGGTAGGTTCAGAAAGTAACTGCTCGAGATAATTTTCCCGGAATGCTTTCCGTACGATTTCGGACGATGTTTTATGCTAGCCTCCGGTTTTAAACATGTATTTTTCCCGACATATCGACGGTACGTTAAAGTCGCCACCAATTACAACTGTGTGCCTGGGAAACGTTTTCGAAATTAGGTCCCGGCTTTCTTTGAACATTTCTGAAATCGTATTATCTGAGTCAGGGGGCCGGTAAAAAATATATATATTATTTTATTCTTGTTGTCAGGTGTAACCTCTAGCCATATCAATTCAGAGGAACTATCTACTTCAAATACAACACTTGTGACAGCAATAAATACGCCACCACCTGTTTTATTTAATCTATCCTTTCTGAACACCATTTGCCCCTTAGTCAAAATATCAGGTTAACTTATATCCGGCTTTAGCCACCTTTTCGTACCTATAATGATTTGAGATTCTGTACTTTCTGTTAGGGGTGGAGCTCTGGAATTTCCCGCACACAGCTACGACAATTTACAACTGTTACATCAATGGATTTTAGATCTGTGGTCGTCCTATCCTTGACCTGTACCCTTTAGATAGAAACCCTTTATGTGTGTTCCCGAGGCCCTTTAACCTAAAAAAAAAAAAAAAAAAAAAAAAAAAAAAAAAAAAAAAAAAAAAAAAACGCCCAGTCCACGCCGCACGCCTCCCGCTACTAGTGTAGCTATTTTCGGCGTGTAGTGGACTCCTGACCTATTTAGCAGAACCCGGAACCCCACCACCCGATGGCGCAAGTCACAACTATTCAACCTACATAGTCGCGGAACCGTCTGAGCCTCTGATTCAGACCCTCCACTCGGCTCTGTACCAAAATTCCACAGTCGGTCCTGTCACGTATGCTGCAGATGGTGAGCTTGGCTTTAATTTTGTAAGCACCACAGATAGCCGCTCAAAACCTTAGAGGATCTCTTCAGATCCAAAGCGACACACATCACTGGTATCGACATGAGCCACCACCTGCAGTTGGCTGCACACCATACCCTTCATGCCATCTGGATGTACCCGTTCCACATCTGGAATGACTGCACTCAGTATGCACAAAGAGTGCCCATTGGCCTTCTCCCCCTCCTCGGCAGCCATCTTCTTAAGGGGCTCCATTACCCACCTAATGTTGAAGGTCCCAACTGTGAGCAAATCCTCCCTCTGTGAAATCCCGGATCTTGCAAGCTGCGTAGTAACTTCTGAATGAGCGACACCATCCGACTCAGGAACATCGTCCTGAACAGATAGTACCTGAAACCTGTTCGCAGGACGTACTGGGAAGGCCTCACGATTGGTCACACGGAATGTCTTACGCCGCCTGCCACGCACTGGAGCGACCTCCCACGTAACCACAGGTAGGGTCTCTGCCTCATTGTTGTCAGTATCAGGGCACGTCGCCATGTCTCTGCCGCGCTCCGAACGGTGGACATGCCGGGCATCGATCGGCCAACAACAACGACGCCCTTCGACTGCAGCCTCAAGTTGTACAACTAGGGTTAACACAGACTGAAGCTGGGATCGAAGTGTCACCAGCTCAGACTGCATCCTCACACAGCAGTCACAGTCTCTATTCGTGATTACAATACCAATAAAAACTAACTACTAGAAAGAGGCGGTGTAGACTCGATAGAGGGTAACTAAGGTAAACGAAGACAGCCAGAGCTGGTACTAATTCACGAAAACAAAACAGACGACTGTTGGGATTCGGACAGCGAAGAATACACTAAACGTAACGCCAGACTGAATGCTATATACATGCGAACACAAGATGAACTTAGCAAACTGAACCAAAACGTCACAGATAGTCCAAATATATGGCTTCTAGTCACAAGCCGGTAACACTGAGGAGTATCCATGTGCTCTTTGCTGGACTCTGCTCTTGGCAACGGCCGCTTACTGACTGACAAGTGTGTAGCGCCAACAGTCAAATTCGGAGCTGGTGGTGTTTTGATACGGTCGTGTTTTCATAGAGCGAGCTTGCAGCCTTTGTTGTTTTACATAGCACTATCAGAGCACAGGCCTACATTGATATTTTAAGCACCTTCTTTCTTCCCTCTGTTAAAGAGCAATTTGGAGATGGCGACTGCATCTTTCAACACGATTGAGCATATGTTCATAATGCTTGTCCTGTGTCGGAATGGTTACACGACAAATGGACTGGTCTGCAAAGGGTCCTGACTTCAATCCTGTAGAATAAGTTTCGGATGTTTTGGAAGGCCAACTTCGTGCCATGCCTCACCGACCTGTATCGATACTTCTCCTCAGTGCAGCACTCCATGATGAATGGACAGCCATTCCCCAAGAAACCTTCCAGCACCTAACTGAAAACATGCCTGTGAGAGCGGAAGGTGTCATCAAAGCTAAAGCTGGGCCAACACCATACTGAATTCCAAGATTATTGATAGAGGGTGCCACGAATTTGTAAGTTATTTTCAGCCAGGTGTCCGTATACTTTTGATCACATAGTGTAGCAAGTCTAAAGCTACTGCTACTCTTCCAGAATGACGTACCGTTTTGCCCTTGCCTCGGCACATTTTCCCTCTGCCCTTTAAAACCACTGCCGGTACCCTTCGACCACCATCTGTCTCCGTATTAATGGGTAATCCTAGCCAGTGGCGGACTACGACTGTTGAACAATGACAACAAACCAACCATTTCCGTTCTCTGAATTTCAGATGTATATATTTTCTGTTCAAAATTCAACTAAAGAGTTAGTGTCACAGGACGTAGGAAATGATGAATGTGAAATTGTGTCCATAACTACTTATTTTACTCTCATTATTGTTCACCGTTTCTGATGTTTCACACAAGTTAAGCACCTCGTTGTTGAGAACATCACCATCACCTTATTCACGCGTTGCTGATCAGAACGTACACTACACATTTGAGTGGCCGGCCGCGGTGGCAGAGGGGACTGAGGCGCTACAATCAGCCACTACGATCGGGGGTTCGAATCCCCCCTCGGGCATGGATATTTGTGCCGTCCTTAGTCTTAGTTAGTTCATAAGTAGTTTCTAAGTTTAGGGACTGATGACCCCGTAGTTAAGTCTCATAAGCTATACAAACATTTGAACATTTTTGAACACATTTGTAGGACGACCCAGTGTGTGGCAATTTTCTTTCACCGTCTCGATTCTGTGAATGGAGTGTAGGTACCTGTGTTTATGTTTTTCATAAATATGGGCCTCGAAATCCAGACTGCCTCTTATCTAGAAACCCTTTTACATGATCGATTTCGTTGTTTCAGTTGACTGCTCGAGACGAGTGGATCTACAGCAGTGCTGCAGGCAAGTTGTAGTGAGTGGGTCTACTGCAGTGCTGCAGGCAAGTTTTATTGAGTGGGTCTACTGCAGTGCTCCAGGCAAGTTGTATTGAGTGGGTCTACTGCAGTGCTCCAGGCAAGTTGTATTGAGTGGGTCTACTGCAGTGCTGCAGGCAAGTTGTAGTGAGTGGGTCTACTGCAGTGCTGCAGGCAAGTTGTAGTGAGTGGGTCTACTGCAGTGCTGCAGGCAAGTTGTAGTGAGTGGATCTACTGCAGTGCTGCAGGCAAGTTGTAGTGAGTGGATCTACTGCAGTGCTCCATGCAAGTTGTATTGAGTGGGTCTACTGCAGTGCTACAGGCAAGTTGTAGTGAGTGGGTCTACTGGTGCTACAGGCAAGTTGTAGTGAGTGGGTCTACTGCAGTGCTGCAGGCAAGTTGTAGTGAGTGGGTCTACTGCAGTGCTGAAGGCAAGTTTTATTGAGTGGGTCTACTGCAGTGCTGCAGGCAAGTTTTATTGAGTGGGTCTACTGCAGTGCTCCAGGCAAGTTGTATTGAGTGGGTCTACTGCAGTGCTCCAGGCAAGTTGTATTGAGTGGGCCTACTGCAGTGCTGCAGGCAAGTTGTAGTGAGTGGGTCTAACGCAGTGCTGCAGGCAAGTTGTAGTGAGTGGATCTACTGCAGTGCTGCAGGCAAGTTGTAGTGAGTGGATCTACTGCAGTGCTCTATGCAAGTTGTATTGAGTGGGTCTACTGCAGTGCTACAGGCAAGTTGTAGTGAGTGGGTCTACTGGTACTACAGGCAAGTTGTAGTGAGTGGGTCTACTGCAGTACTGCAGGCAAGTTTTATTGAGTGAGTCTACTGCGGTGCTGCAGGCAAGTTGTATTGAGAGGATTTACTGCAGTGCTGCAGGCAAGTTTTATTGAGTGGGTCTACTGCAGTGCTGCAGGCAAGTTGTAGTGAGTGGATCTACTGCAGTGCTCCAGGCAAGTTGTATTGAGTGGATCTACTGCAGTGCAGCAGGCAAGTTGTATTGAGTGGATCTACTGCAGTGCTGCAGGCAAGTTGTAGTGAGTGGGTCTACTGCAGTGCTGCAGGCAAGTTGTAGTGAGTGGGTCTACTGCAGTGCTGCAGGCAAGTTGTAGTGAGTGGATCTATTGCAGCGCTGCAGGCAAGTTGTAGTGAGTGGATCTACTGCAGTGCTCCATGCAAGTTGTATTGAGTGGGTCTACTGCAGTGCTACAGGCAAGTTGTAGTGAGTGGGTCTACTGGTGCTACAGGCAAGTTGTAGTGAGTGGGTCTACTGCAGTGCTGCAGGCAAGTTGTAGTGAGTGGGTCTACTGCAGTGCTGAAGGCAAGTTTTATTGAGTGGGTCTACTGCAGTGCTGCAGGCAAGTTTTATTGAGTGGGTCTACTGCAGTGCTCCAGGCAAGTTGTATTGAGTGGGTCTACTGCAGTGCTCCAGGCAAGTTGTATTGAGTGGGCCTACTGCAGTGCTGCAGGCAAGTTGTAGTGAGTGGGTCTACTGCAGTGCTGCAGGCAAGTTGTAGTGAGTGGGTCTACTGCAGTGCTGCAGGCAAGTTGTAGTGAGTGGATCTACTGCAGTGCTGCAGGCAAGTTGTAGTGAGTGGATCTACTGCAGTGCTCCATGCAAGTTGTATTGAGTGGGTCTACTGCAGTGCTACAGGCAAGTTGTAGTGAGTGGGTCTACTGGTACTACAGGCAAGTTGTAGTGAGTGGGTCTACTGCAGTGCTGCAGGCAAGTTGTAGTGAGTGGGTCTACTGCAGTGCTGCAGGCAAGTTGTAGTGAGTGGGTCTACTGCAGTACTGCAGGCAAGTTTTATTGAGTGAGTCTACAGCAGTGCTGCAGGCAAGTTGTATTGAGAGGATTTACTGCCGTGCTGCAGACAAGTTTTATTGAGTGGGTCTACTGCAGTGCTCCAGGCAAGTTGTACTGAGTGGATCTACTGCAGTGCTCCAGGCAAGTTGTATTGAGTGGATCTATTGCAGTGCAGCAGGCAAGTTGTATTGAGTGGGTCTACTGCAGTGCTGCAGGCAAGTTGTATTGAGTGGGTCTACTGCAGTGCTGCAGGCAAGTTGTAGTGAGTGGGTCTACTGCAGTGCTGCAGGAAAGTTGTAGTGAGTGGATCTACTGCAGTGCTGCAGGCAAGTTGTAGTGAGTGGATCTACTGCAGTGCTGCAGGCAAGTTGTAGTGAGTGGATCTACTGCAGTGCTCCATGCAAGTTGTATTGAGTGGGTCTACTGCAGTGCTACAGGCAAGTTGTAGTGAGTGGGTCTACTGGTGCTACAGGCAAGTTGTAGTGAGTGGGTCTACTGCAGTGCTGCAGGCAAGTTGTAGTGAGTGGGTCTACTGCAGTGCTGCAGGCAAGTTTTATTGAGTGGGTCTACTGCAGTGCTACAGGCAAGTTTTATTGAGTGGGTCTACTGCAGTGCTCCAGGCAAGTTGTATTGAGTGGGTCTACTGCAGTGCTCCAGGCAAGTTGTATTGAGTGGGTCTACTGCAGTGCTGCAGGCAAGTTATAGTGAGTGGGTCTACTGCAGTGCTGCAGGCATGTTGTAGTGAGTGGGTCTACTGCAGTGCTGCAGGCAAGTTGTAGTGAGTGGATCTACTGCAGTGCTGCAGGCAAGTTGTAGTGAGTGGATCTACTGCAGTGCTCCATGCAAGTTGTATTGAGTGGGTCTACTGCAGTGCTACAGGCAAGTTGTAGTGAGTGGGTCTACTGGTGCTACAGGCAAGTTGTAGTGAGTGGGTCTACTGCAGTGCTGCAGGCAAGTTGTATTGAGTGGGTCTACTGCAGTGCTGCAGGCAAGTTGTATTGAGTGGGTCTACTGCAGTGCAGCAGGCAAGTTGTATTGAGTGGGTCTACTGCAGTGCTGCAGGCAAGTTGTATTGAGTGGGTCTACTGCAGTGCTGCAGGCAAGTTGTAGTGAGTGGGTCTACTGCAGTGCTGCAGGCACGTTTTATTGAGTGGGTCTACTGCAGTGCTGCAGGCAAGTTGTATTGGGTGGATTTACTGCAGTGCTGCAGGCAAGTTGTATTGAGTGGGTCTACTGCAGTGCTGCAGGCAAGTTATAGTGAGTGGGTCTACTGCAGTGCTCCAGGCAAGTTGTATTGAGTGGATCTACTGCAGTGCTGCAGGCAAGTTGTAGTGAGTGGATCTACTGCAGTGCTCCAGGCAAGTTGTATTGAGTGGGTCTACTGCAGTGCTGCAGGCAAGTTGTATTGAGTGGGTCTACCGCAGTGCTGCAGGCAAGTTGTATTGAGTGGGTCTACTGCAGTGCAGCAGGCAAGTTGTATTGAGTGGGTCTACTGCAGTGCTGCAGGCAAGTTGTATTGAGTGGATTTACTGCAGTGCTGCAGGCAAGTTTTATTGAGTGAGTCTACTGCAGTGCTGCAGGCAAGTTGTATTGAGTGGATTTACTGCAGTGCTGCAGGCAAGTTTTATTGAGTGGGTCTACTGCAGTGCTCCAGGCAAGTTGTACTGAGTGGATCTACTGCAGTGCTCCAGGCAAGTTGTATTGAGTGGATCTACTGCAGTGCTGCAGGCAAGTTGTATTGAGTGGATCTACTGCAGTGCTGCAGGCAAGTTGTAGTGAGTGGGTCTACTGCAGTGCTCCAGGCAAGTTGTATTGAGTGGGTCTACTGCAGTGCTGCAGGCAAGTTGTATTGAGTGGGTCTACTGCAGTGCTGCAGGCAAGTTGTAGTGAGTGGGTCTACTGCAGTGCTGCAGGCAAGTTATAGTGAGTGGGTCTACTGCAGTGCTGCAGGCAAGTTGTAGTGAGTGGGTCTACTGCAGTGCTGCAGGCAAGTTGTAGTGAGTGGATTTACTGCAGTGCTGCAGGCAAGTTGTAGTGAGTGGATCTACTGCAGTGCTCCATGCAAGTTGTATTGAGTGGGTCTACTGCAGTGCTACAGGCAAGTTGTAGTGAGTGGGTCTACTGGTGCTACAGGCAAGTTGTAGTGAGTGGGTCTACTGCAGTGCTGCAGGCAAGTTGTAGTGAGTGGGTCTACTGCAGTGCTGCAGGCAAGTTGTAGTGAGTGGGTCTACTGCAGTACTGCAGGCAAGTTTTATTGAGTGAGTCTACTGCAGTGCTGCAGGCAAGTTGTATTGAGTGGATTTACTGCAGTGCTGCAGGCACGTTGTATTGAGTGGGTCTACTGCAGTGCTGCAGGCAAGTTGTATTGAGTGGGTCTACTGCAGTGCTGCAGGCAAGTTGTATTGAGTGGGTCTACTGCAGTGCTCCAGGCAAGTTGTATTGAGTGGGTCTACTGCAGTGCTGCAGGCAAGTTGTAGTGAGTGGGTCTACTGCAGTGCTGCAGGCAAGTTGTACTGAGTGGATCTACTGCAGTGCTGCAGGCAAGTTGTAGTGAGTGGATTTACTGCAGTGCTGCAGGCAAGTTGTAGTGAGTGGATCTACTGCAGTGCTCCATGCAAGTTGTATTGAGTGGGTCTACTGCAGTGCTACAGGCAAGTTGTAGTGAGTGGGTCTACTGGTGCTACAGGCAAGTTGTAGTGAGTGGGTCTACTGCAGTGCTGCAGGCAAGTTGTAGTGAGTGGGTCTACTGCAGTGCTGCAGGCAAGTTGTAGTGAGTGGGTCTACTGCAGTACTGCAGGCTAGTTTTATTGAGTGAGTCTACTGCAGTGCTGCAGGCAAGTTGTATTGGGTGGATTTACTGCAGTGCTGCAGGCACGTTGTATTGAGTGGGTCTACTGCAGTGCTGCAGGCAAGTTATAGTGAGTGGGTCTACTGCAGTGCTCCAGGCAAGTTGTATTGAGTGGATCTACTGCAGTGCTCCAGGCAAGTTGTATTGAGTGGGTCTACTGCAGTGCTGCAGGCAAGTTGTACTGAGAGGGTCTACTGCAGTGCTGCAGGCAAGTTGTAGTGAGTGGGTCTACTGCAGTGCTGCAGGCAAGTTGTATTGAGGGGGTCTACTGCAGTGCTGCAGGCAAGTTTTATTGAGTGGGTCTACTGCAGTGCTGCAGGCAAGTTGTATTGAGTGGGTCTACTGCAGTGCTCCAGGCAAGTTGTATTGAGTGGGTCTACTGCAGTGCTGCAGGCAAGTTGTAGTGAGTGGGTCTATGGCAGTGCTGCAGGCAATTTGTAGTGAGTGGGTCTACTGCAGTGCTGCAGGCAAGTTGCAGTGAGTGGGTCTAATGCAGTGCTGCAGGCAAGTTGTAGTGAGTGGATCTACTGCAGTGCTCCATGCAAGTTGTATTGAGTGGGTCTACTGCAGTGCTGCAGGCAAGTTGTAGTGAGTGGGTCTACTGCAGTGCTCCAGGCAAGTTGTACTGAGTGGATCTACTGCAGTGCTGCAGGCATGTTGTATTGAGTGGGTCTACTGCAGTGCTGCAGGCAAGTTGTATTGAGTGGGTCTACTGCAGTGCTGCAGGCAAGTTGTAGTGAGTGGGTCTACTGCAGTGCTGCAGGCAAGTTGTACTGAGTGGATCTACTGCAGTGCTGCAGGCAAGTTGTAGTGAGTGGATTTACTGCAGTGCTGCAGGCAAGTTGTAGTGAGTGGATCTACTGCAGTGCTCCATGCAAGTTGTATTGAGTGGGTCTACTGCAGTGCTACAGGCAAGTTGTAGTGAGTGGGTCTACTGGTGCTACAGGCAAGTTGTAGTGAGTGGGTCTACTGCAGTGCTGCAGGCAAGTTGTAGTGAGTGGGTCTACTGCAGTGCTGCAGGCAAGTTGTAGTGAGTGGGTCTACTGCAGTACTGCAGGCAAGTTTTATTGAGTGAGTCTACTGCAGTGCTGCAGGCAAGTTGTATTGAGTGGATTTACTGCAGTGCTGCAGGCACGTTGTATTGAGTGGGTCTACTGCAGTGCTGCAGGCAAGTTTTATTGAGTGGGTCTACTGCAGTGCTGCAGGCAAGTTGTATTGAGTGGGTCTACTGCAGTGCTCCAGGCAAGTTGTATTGAGTGGGTCTACTGCAGTGCTGCAGGCAAGTTGTAGTGAGTGGGTCTACTGCAGTGCTGCAGGCAAGTTGTACTGAGTGGATCTACTGCAGTGCTGCAGGCAAGTTGTAGTGAGTGGATTTACTGCAGTGCTGCAGGCAAGTTGTAGTGAGTGGATCTACTGCAGTGCTCCATGCAAGTTGTATTGAGTGGGTCTACTGCAGTGCTACAGGCAAGATGTAGTGAGTGGGTCTACTGGTGCTACAGGCAAGTTGTAGTGAGTGGGTCTACTGCAGTGCTGCAGGCAAGTTGTAGTGAGTGGGTCTACTGCAGTGCTGCAGGCAAGTTGTAGTGAGTGGGTCTACTGCAGTACTGCAGGCTAGTTTTATTGAGTGAGTCTACTGCAGTGCTGCAGGCAAGTTGTATTGGGTGGATTTACTGCAGTGCTGCAGGCACGTTGTATTGAGTGGGTCTACTGCAGTGCTGCAGGCAAGTTATAGTGAGTGGGTCTACTGCAGTGCTCCAGGCAAGTTGTATTGAGTGGATCTACTGCAGTGCTCCAGGCAAGTTGTATTGAGTGGGTCTACTGCAGTGCTGCAGGCAAGTTGTACTGAGAGGGTCTACTGCAGTGCTGCAGGCAAGTTGTAGTGAGTGGGTCTACTGCAGTGCTGCAGGCAAGTTGTATTGAGTGGGTCTACTGCAGTGCTGCAGGCAAGTTTTATTGAGTGGGTCTACTGCAGTGCTGCAGGCAAGTTGTATTGAGTGGGTCTACTGCAGTGCTCCAGGCAAGTTGTATTGAGTGGGTCTACTGCAGTGCTGCAGGCAAGTTGTAGTGAGTGGGTCTATGGCAGTGCTGCAGGCAATTTGTAGTGAGTGGGTCTACTGCAGTGCTGCAGGCAAGTTGCAGTGAGTGGGTCTACTGCAGTGCTGCAGGCAAGTTGTAGTGAGTGGATCTACTGCAGTGCTCCATGCAAGTTGTATTGAGTGGGTCTACTGCAGTGCTACAGGCAAGTTGTAGTGAGTGGGTCTACTGCAGTGCTGCAGGCAAGTTGTAGTGAGTGGGTCTACTGCAGTGCTGCAGGCAAGTTGTAGTGAGTGGGTCTACTGCAGTGCTGCAGGCAAGTTGTATTGAGTGGGTCTACTGCAATGCTGCAGGCAAGTTGTAGTGAGTGGGTCTACTGCAATGCTGCAGGCAAGTTGTATTGAGTGGATCTACTGCAGTGCTGCAGGCACGTTGTAGTGAGTGGATCTACTGCAGTGCTCCAGGCAAGTTGTATTGAGTGGGTCTACTGCAGTGCTGCAAGCAAGTTGTAGTGAGTGGGTCTACTGCAGTGCTGCAGGCAAGTTGTAGTGAGTGGGTCTACTGCAGTGCTGCAGGCAAGTTGTAGTGAGTGGGTCTACTGCAGTGCTGCAGGCAAGTTGTATTGAGTGGATCTACTGCAGTGCTGCAGGCAAGTTGTATTGAGTGGGTCTACTGCAGTGCTGCAGGCAAGTTGTAGTGAGTGGGTCTACTGCAGTGCTGCAGGCAAGTTGTACTGAGTGGATCTACTGCAGTGCTGCAGGCAAGTTGTAGTGAGTGGATTTACTGCAGTGCTGCAGGCAAGTTGTAGTGAGTGGATTTACTGCAGTGCTCCATGCAAGTTGTATTGAGTGGGTCTACTGCAGTGCTACAGGCAAGTTGTAGTGAGTGGGTCTACTGGTGCTACAGGCAAGTTGTAGTGAGTGGGTCTACTGCAGTGCTGCAGGCAAGTTGTAGTGAGTGGGTCTACTGCAGTGCTGCAGGCAAGTTGTAGTGAGTGGGTCTACTGCAGTACTGCAGGCAAGTTTTATTGAGTGAGTCTACTGCAGTGCTGCAGGCAAGTTGTATTGAGTGGATTTACTGCAGTACTGCAGGCACGTTGTATTGAGTGGGTCTACTGCAGTGCTGCAGGCAAGTTTTATTGAGTGGGTCTACTGCAGTGCTGCAGGCAAGTTGTATTGAGTGGGTCTACTGCAGTGCTCCAGGCAAGTTGTATTGAGTGGGTCTACTGCAGTGCTGTAGGCAAGTTGTAGTGAGTGGGTCTACTGCAGTGCTGCAGGCAAGTTGTACTGAGTGGATCTACTGCAGTGCTGCAGGCAAGTTGTAGTGAGTGGATTTACTGCAGTGCTGCAGGCAAGTTGTAGTGAGTGGATCTACTGCAGTGCTCCATGCAAGTTGTATTGAGTGGGTCTACTGCAGTGCTACAGGCAAGTTGTAGTGAGTGGGTCTACTGGTGCTACAGGCAAGTTGTAGTGAGGGGGTCTACTGCAGTGCTGCAGGCAAGTTGTAGTGAGTGGGTCTACTGCAGTGCTGCAGGCAAGTTGTAGTGAGTGGGTCTACTGCAGTACTGCAGGCTAGTTTTATTGAGTGAGTCTACTGCAGTGCTGCAGGCAAGTTGTATTGAGTGGATTTACTGCAGTGCTGCAGGCACGTTGTATTGAGTGGGTCTACTGCAGTGCTGCAGGCAAGTTGTAGTGAGTGGGTCTACTGCAGTGCTGCAGGCAAGTTGTATTGAGTGGGTCTACTGCAGTGCTGCAGGCAAGTTTTATTGAGTGGGTCTACTGCAGTGCTGCAGGCAAGTTGTATTGAGTGGGTCTACTGCAGTGCTCCAGGCAAGTTGTATTGAGTGGGTCTACTGCAGTGCTGCAGGCAAGTTGTAGTGAGTGGGTCTACTGCAGTGCTCCAGGCAAGTTGTATTGAGTGGGTCTACTGCAGTGCTGCAGGCAAGTTGCAGTGAGTGGGTCTACTGCAGTGCTGCAGGCAAGTTGTAGTGAGTGGATCTACTGCAGTGCTCCATGCAAGTTGTATTGAGTGGGTCTACTGCAGTGCTACAGGCATGTTGTAGTGAGTGGGTCTACTGCAGTGCTGCAGGCAAGTTGTAGTGAGTGGGTTTACTGCAGTGCTGCAGGCAGGTTGTAGTGAGTGGGTCTACTGCAGTGTTGCAGGCAAGTTTTATTGAGTGGGTCTACTGCAGTGCTGCAGGCAAGTTGTATTGAGTGGGTCTACTGCAATGCTGCAGGCAAGTTGTAGTGAGTGGGTCTACTGCAGTGCTGCAGGCAAGTTGTAGTGAGTGGGTCTACTGCAGTGCTGCAGCCAAGTTGAATTGAGTGGATCTACTGCAGCGCTGCAGGCAAGTTGTATTGAGTGGGTCTACTTCAGTGCTGCAGGCAAGTTGTAGTGAGTGGATCTACTGCAATGCTCCAGGCAAGTTGTATTGAGTGGGTCTACTGCAGTGCTGCAGGAAAGTTGTATTGAGTGGGTCTACTGCAGTGCTGCAGGCAAGTTGTATTGAGTGGGTCTACTGCAGTGCTACAGGCAAGTTGTAGTGAGTGGGTCTACTGGTGCTACCGGCAAGTTGTAGTGAGTGGGTCTACTGCAGTGCTGCAGGCAAGTTGTAGTGAGTGGGTCTACTGCAGTGCTGCAGGCAAGTTGTAGTGAGTGGGTCTACTGCAGTGTTACAGGCAAGTTTTATTGAGTGGGTCTACTGCAGTGCTGCAGGCAAGTTGTATTGAGTGGGTCTACTGCAATGCTGCAGGCAAGTTGTAGTGAGTGGGTCTACTGCAATGCTGCAGGCAAGTTGTATTGAGTGGATCTACTGCAGTGCTGCAGGCACGTTGTAGTGAGTGGATCTACTGCAGTGCTCCAGGCAAGTTGTATTGAGTGGGTCTACTGCAGTGCTGCAAGCAAGTTGTAGTGAGTGGGTCTACTGCAGTGCTGCAGGCAAGTTGTAGTGACTGGGTCTACTGCAGTGCTGCAGGCAAGTTGTAGTGAGTGGGTCTACTGCAGTGCTGCAGGCAAGTTGTATTGAGTGGATCTACTGCAGTGCTGCAGGCAAGTTGTATTGAGTGGGTCTACTTCAGTGCTGCAAGCAAGTTGTAGTGAGTGGATCTACTGCAGTGCTCCAGGCAAGTTGTATTGAGTGGGTCTACTGCAGTGCTGCAGGCAAGTTGTATTGAGTGGGTCTACTGCAGTGCTGCAGGCAAGTTGTAGTGAGTGGGTCTACTGCAGTGCTGCAGGCAAGTTGTAGTGAGTGGGTCTACTGCAGTGCTGCAGGCAAGTTTTATTGAGTGGGTCTACTGCAGTGCTGCAGGCAAGTTGTATTGAGTAGGTCTACTGCAGTGCTGCAGGCAAGTTGTAGTGAGTGGGTCTACTGCACTGCTGCAGGCAAGTTTTATTGAGTGGATCTACTGCAGTGCTGCAGGCAAGTTGTATTGAGTGGGTCTACTGCAGTGCTGCAGGCAAGTTGTATTGAGAGGGTCTACTGCAGTACTCCAGGCAAGTTGTATTGAATGGATCTACTGCAGTGCTCCAGGCAAGTTGTATTGAGTGAGTCTACTGCAGTGCTGCAGGCAAGTTGTAGTGAGTGGGTCTACTGCAGTGCTCCAGGCAAGTTGTATTGAGTGGGTCTACTGCAGTGCTGCAGGCAAGTTGTATTGAGTGGGTCTACTGCAGTGCTGCAGGCAAGTTGTATTGAGTGGGTCTACTTCAGTGCTCCAGGCAAGTTGTAGTGAATGGATCTGCTGCAGTGCTCCAGGCAAGTTGTATTGAGTGGGTCTACTGCAGTGCTGCAGGCAAGTTGTATTGAGTGGATCTACTGCAGTGCTGCAGGCAAGTTGTAGTGAGTGGATCTACTGCAGTGCTCCGGGCAAGTTGTATTGAGTGGGTCTACTGCAGTGCTGCAGGCAAGTTGTAGTGAGTGGGTCTACTGCAGTGCTGCAGGCAAGTTTTATTGAGTGGGTCTACTGCAGTGCTGCAGGCAAGTTGTAGTGAGTGGGTCTACTGCAGTGCTGCAGACAAGTTGTAGTGAGTGGATCTACTGCAGTGCTGCAGGCAAGTTGTATTGAGTGGGTCTACTGCAGTGCTGCAGGCAAGTTGTATTGAGAGGGTCTACTGCAGTAATCCAGGCAAGTTGTATTGAATGGATCTACTGCAGTGCTCCAGGCAAGTTGAATTGAGTGGGTCTACTGCAGTGCTGCAGGCAAGTTGTACTGAGTGGATCTACTGCAGTGCTCCAGGCAAGTTGTATTGAGTGGGTCTACTGCAGTGCTGCAGGCAAGTTGTATTGAGTGGGTCTACTGCAGTACTGCTGGCAAGTTGTATTGAGTGGGTCTACTTCAGTGCTCCAGGCAAGTTGTAGTTAATGGATCTACTGCAGTGCTCCAGGCAAGTTGAATTGAGTGGGTCTACTGCAGTGCTGCAGGCAAGTTGTAGTGAGTGGGTCTACTGCACTGCTGCAGGCAAGTTGTATTGAGTGGGTCTACTGCAGTGCTGCAGGCAAGTTTTAGTTATTGGATCTACCGCAGTGCTGCAGGCAAGTTGTAGTGAGTTGGTCTACTGCAGTGCTGCAGGCAAGATTTATTGAGGGGGTCTACTGCAGTGCTGCAGGCAAGTTGTAGTGAGTGGATCTACTGCAGTGCTGCATGCAAGTTGTAGTGAGTGGGTCTACTGCAGTGCTGCAGGCAAGTTTTATTGAGTAGGTCTACTGCAGTGCTGCAAGCAAGTTGTAGTGAGTGGGTCTACTGCAGTGCTGCATGCAAGTTGTAGTGAGTGGGTCTACTGCAGTGCTGCAGGCAAGTTGTATTGAGTAGGTCTACTGCAGTGCTGCAAGCAAGTTGTAGTGAGTGGATCTACTGCAGTGCTCCAGGCAAGTTGTATTGAGTGGGTCTACTGCAGTGCTGAAGCCAAGTTGTATTGAGTGGGTCTACTGCAGTGCTCCAGGCAAGTTGTATTGAGTGGGTCTACTGCAGTGCTGCAAGCAAGTTGTAGTGAGTGGATCTACTGCAGTGCTGCAGGCAAGTTGTAGTGAGTGGGTCTACTGCAGTGCTGCATGCAAGTTGTAGTGAGTGGGTCTACTGCAGTGCTGCAGGCAAGTTGTATTGAGTAGGTCTACTGCAGTGCTGCAAGCAAGTTGTAGTGAGTGGATCTACTGCAGTGCTGCAGGCAAGTTGTAGTGAGTGGGTCTACTGCAGTGCTGCAGGCAAGTTGTAGTGAGTGGATCTACTGCAGTGCTCCAGGCAAGTTGTATTGAGTGGGTCTACTGCAGTGCTGAAGGCAAGTTGTATTGAGTGGGTCTACTGCAGTACTCCAGGCAAGTTGTATTGAATGGATCTACTGCAGTGCTCCAGGCAAGTTGTATTGAGTGGGTCTACTGCAGTGCTGCAGGCAAGTTGTACTGAGTGGATCTACTGCAGTGCTCCAGGCAAGTTGTATTGAGTGGGTCTACTGCAGTGCTGCAGGCAAGTTGTAGTGAGTGGGTCTACTGCAGTGCTGCAGGCAAGTTGTAGTGAGTGGGTCTACTGCAGTGCTGCAGGCAAGTTGTAGTGAGTGGGTCTACTGCAGTGCTGCAGGCAAGTTGTACTGAGTGGATCTACTGCAGTGCTCCAGGCAAGTTGTATTGAGTGGATCTACTGCAGTGCTGCAGGCAAGTTGTATTGAGTGGGTCTACTGCAGTGCTGCAGGCAAGTTGTAGTGAGTGGGTCTTCTGCAGTGCTCCAGGCAAGTTGTATTGAGTGGATCTACTGCAGTGCTGCAGGCAAGTTGTAATGAGTGGGTCTACTGCAGTGCTGCAGGCAAGTTGTAGTGAGTGGGTCTACTGCAGTGCTGCAGGCAAGTGGTAGTGAGTGGGTCTACTGCAGTGCTGCAGGCAAGTTTTATTGAGTGGGTCTACTGCAGTGCTGCAGGCAAGTTGTAGTGAGTGGATCTACTGCAGTGCTCCAGGCAAGTTGTATTGAGTAGGTCTACTGCAGTGCTGCAAGCAAGTTGTAGTGAGTGGGTCTACTGCAGTGCTGCAGGCAAGTTGTAGTGAGTGGAACTACTGCAGTGCTGCAGGCAAGTTGTATTGAGTGGGTCTACTGCAGTGCTGCAGGCAAGTTGTATTGAGAGGGTCTACTGCAGTACTCCAGGGAAGTTGTATTGAATGGATCTACTGCAGTGCTCCAGGCAAGTTGTATTGAGTGGGTCTACTGCAGTGCTGCAGGCAAGTTGTACTGAGTGGATCTACTGCAGTGCTCCAGACAAGTTGTATTGAGTGGGTCTACTGCAGTGCTGCAGGCAAGTTGTATTGAGTGGGTCTACTGCAGTGCTGCAGGCAAGTTGTATTGAGTGGGTCTACTTCAGTGCTCCAGGCAAGTTGTAGTGAATGGATCTACTGCAGTGCTCCAGGCAAGTTGTATTGAGTGGGTCTACTGCAGTGCTGCAGGCACGTTGTAGTGAGTGGGTCTACTGCACTGCTGCAGGCAAGTTGTATTGAGTGGGTCTACTGCAGTGCTGCAGGCAAGTTTTAGTTATTGGATCTACCGCAGTGCTGCAGGCAAGTTGTAGTGAGTTGGTCTACTGCAGTGCTGCAGGCAAGATTTATTGAGGGGGTCTACTGCAGTGCTGCAGGCAAGTTGTAGTGAGTGGATCTACTGCAGTGCTGCATGCAAGTTGTAGTGAGTGGGTCTACTGCAGTGCTGCAGGCAAGTTTTATTGAGTGGGTCTACTGCAGTGCTGCAGGCAAGTTGTATTGAGTGGGTCTACTGCAGTGCTGCAAGCAAGTTGTAGTGAGTGGGTCTACTGCAGTGCTGCAGGCAAGTTGTATTGAGTGGATCTACTGCAGTGCTCCAGGCAAGTTGTATTGAGTGGGTCTACTGCAGTGCTGAAGGCAAGTTGTATTGAGTGGGTCTACTGCAGTACTCCAGGCAAGTTGTATTGAATGGATCTACTGCAGTGCTCCAGGCAAGTTGTACTGAGTGGGTCTACTGCAGTGCTGCAGGCAAGTTGTAGTGAGTGGGTCTTCTGCAGTGCTCCAGGCAAGTTGTATTGAGTGGGTCTACTGCAGTGCTGCAGGCAAGTTGTACTGAGTGGATCTACTGCAGTGCTCCAGGCAAGTTGTATTGAGTGGATCTACTGCAGTGCTGCAGGCAAGTTGTATTGAGTGGGTCTACTGCAGTGCTGCAGGCACGTTGTAGTGAGTGGGTCTTCTGCAGTGCTCCAGGCAAGTTGTATTGAGTGGATCTACTGCAGTGCTCCAGGCAAGTTGTATTGAGTGGGTCTACTGCAGTGCTGCAGGCAAGTTGTATTGAGTGGGTCTACTGCAGTACTCCAGGCAAGTTGTATTGAATGGATCTACTGCAGTGCTCCAGGCAAGTTGTATTGAGTGGGTCTACTGCAGTGCTGCAGGCAAGTTGTAGTGAGTGGGTCTTCTGCAGTGCTCCAGGCAAGTTGTATTGAGTGGGTCTACTGCAGTGCTGCAGGCAAGTTGTACTGAGTGGATCTACTGCAGTGCTCCAGGCAAGTTGTATTGAGTGGATCTACTGCAGTGCTGCAGGCAAGTTGTATTGAGTGGGTCTACTGCAGTGCTGCAGGCAAGTGGTAGTGAGTGGGTCTACTGCAGTGCTGCAGGCAAGTTTTATTGAGTGGGTCTACTGCAGTGCTGCAGGCAAGTTGTAGTGAGTGGATCTACTGCAGTGCTCCAGGCAAGTTGTATTGAGTGGGTCTACTGCAGTGCTGCAGGCAAGTTGTAGTGAGTGGGTCTACTGCAGTGCTGCAGGCAAGTTTTATTGAGTGGGTCTACTGCAGTGCTGTAGGCAAGTTGTATTGAGTGGGTCTACTGCAGTGCTGCAGGTAAGTTGTACTGAGTGGGTCTTCTGCAGTGCTCCAGGCAAGTTGTATTGAGTGGATCTACTGCAGTGCTGCAGGCAAGTTGTAGTGAGTGGGTCTACTGCAGTGCTGCAGGCAAGTTGTAGTGAGGGGGTCTACTGCAGTGCTGCAGGCAAGTGGTAGTGAGTGGGTCTACTGCAGTGCTGCAGGCAAGTTGTATTGAGTGGGTCTACTGCAGTGCTGCAGGCAAGTTGTAGTGAGTGGGTCTACTGCGGTGCTGCAGGCAAGTTGTAGTGAATGGGTCTACTGTAGTGCTGCAGGCAAGTTTTATTGAGTGGGTCTACTGCAGTGCTGCAGACAAGTTGTATTGAGTGGGTCTACTGCAGTGCTGCAGGCAAGTTGTATTGAGTGGGTCTACTGCAATGCTGCAGGCAAGTTGTATTGATTGGCTGTACTGCAGTGCTGCAGGCAAGTTGTAGTGAGTGGGTCTACTGCAGTGCTGCAGGCAAGTTGTATTGAGTGGGTCTACTGCAGTGCTGCAGGCAAGTTGTAGTGAGTGGATCTACTGCAGTGCTCCAGGCAAGTTGTATTGAGTGGGTCTACTGCAGTGCTGCAGGCAAGTTGTACTGAGTGGATCTACTGCAGTGCTCCAGGCAAGTTGTATTGAGTGGGTCTACTGCAGTGCTGAAGGCAAGTAGTATTGAGTGGGTCTACTGCAGTACTCCAGGCAAGTTGTATTGAATGGATCTACTGCAGTGCTCCAGGCAAGTTGTATTGAGTGGGTCTACTGCAGTGCTGCAGGCAAGTTGTAGTGAGTGGGTCTTCTGCAGTGCTCCAGGCAAGTTGTATTGAGTGGGTCTACTGCAGTGCTGCAGGCAAGTTGTACTGAGTGGATCTACTGCAGTGCTCCAGGCAAGTTGTATTGAGTGGATCTACTGCAGTGCTGCAGGCAAGTTGTATTGAGTGGGTCTACTGCAGTGCTGCAGGCAAGTTGTAGTGAGTGGGTCTTCTGCAGTGCTCCAGGCAAGTTGTATTGAGTGGATCTACTGCAGTGCTCCAGGCAAGTTGTATTGAGTGGGTCTACTGCAGTGCTGCAGGCAAGTTGTATTGAGTGGGTCTACTGCAGTACTCCAGGCAAGTTGTATTGAATGGATCTACTGCAGTGCTCCAGGCAAGTTGTATTGTGTGGGTCTACTGCAGTGCTGCAAGCAAGTTGTAGTGAGTGGGTCTTCTGCAGTGCTCCAGGCAAGTTGTATTGAGTGGGTCTACTGCAGTGCTGCAGGCAAGTTGTACTGAGTGGATCTACTGCAGTGCTCCAGGCAAGTTGTATTGAGTGGATCCACTGCAGTGCTGCAGGCAAGTTGTATTGAGTGGGTCTACTGCAGTGCTGCAGGCAAGTTGTAGTGAGTGGGTCTTCTGCAGTGCTCCAGGCAAGTTGTATTGAGTGGATCTACTGCAGTGCTGCAGGCAAGTTGTAATGAGTGGGTCTACTGCAGTGCTGCAGGCAAGTTGTAGTGAGTGGGTCTACTGCAGTGCTGCAGGCAAGTGGTAGTGAGTGGGTCTACTGCAGTGCTGCAGGCAAGTTTTATTGAGTGGGTCTACTGCAGTGCTGCAGGCAAGTTGTAGTGAGTGGATCTACTGCAGTGCTCCAGGCACGTTGTATTGAGTGGGTCTACTGCAGTGCTGCAGGCAGGTTGTAGTGAGTGGGTCTACTGCAGTGCTGCAGGCAAGTTTTATTGAGTGGGTCTACTGCAGTGCTGCAGGCAAGTTGTATTGAGTGGGTCTACTGCAGTGCTGCAGGCAAGTTGTACTGAGTGGGTCTTCTGCAGTGCTCCAGGCAAGTTGTATTGAGTGGATCTACTGCAGTGCTGCAGGCAAGTTGTAGTGAGTGGGTCTACTGCAGTGCTGCAGGCAAGTTGTAGTGAGGGGGTCTACTGCAGTGCTGCAGGCAAGTGGTAGTGAGTGGGTCTACTGCAGTGCTGCAGGCAAGTTGTATTGAGTGGGTCTACTGCAGTGCTGCAGGCAAGTTGTAGTGAGTGGGTCTACTGCGGTGCTGCAGGCAAGTTGTAGTGAGTGGGTCTACTGTAGTGCTGCAGGCAAGATTTATTGAGTGGGTCTACTGCAGTGCTGCAGGCAAGTTGTATTGAGTGGGTCTACTGCAGTGCTGCAGGCAAGTTGTAGTGAGTGGGTCTACTGCGGTGCTGCAGGCAAGTTGTAGTGAGTGGGTCTACTGTAGTGCTGCAGGCAAGTTTTATTGAGTGGGTCTACTGCAGTGCTGCAGGCAAGTTGTAGTGTGTGGATCTACTGCAGTGCTCCAGGCAAGTTGTATTGAGTGGGTCTACTGCAGTGCTGCAGGCAAGTTGTAGTGAGTGCGTCTACTGCAGTGCTGCAGGCAAGTTGTAGTGAGTGGGTCTACTGCAGTGCTGCAGACAAGTTGTATTGAGTGGGTCTACTGCAGTGCTGCAGGCAAGTTGTATTGAGTGGGTCTACTGCAATGCTGCAGGCAAGTTGTATTGATTGGCTGTACTGCAGTGCTGCAGGCAAGTTGTAGTGAGTGGGTCTACTGCAGTGCTGCAGGCAAGTTGTATTGAGTGGGTCTACTGCAATGCTGCAGGCAAGTTGTATTGATTGCCTGTACTGCAGTGCTGCAGGCAGGTTGTAGTGAGTGGGTCTACTGCAGTGCTGCAGGCAAGTTGTATTGAGTGGGTCTACTGCAATGCTGCAGGCAAGTTTTATTGATTGGCTGTACTGCAGTGCTGCAGGCAAGTTGTAGTGAGTGGGTCTACTGCAGTGCTGCAGGCAAGTTGTATTGAGTGGGTCTACTGCAATGCTGCAGGCAAGTTGTATTGATTGGCTGTACTGCAGTGCTGCAGGCAAGTTGTAGTGAGTGGGTCTACTGCAGTGCTGCAGGCAAGTTGTATTGAGTGGGTCTACTGCAATGCTGCAGGCAAGTTGTATTGATTGGCTGTACTGCAGTGCTGCAGGCAAGTTGTAGTGAGTGGGTCTACTGCAGTGCTGCAGGCAAGTTGTATTGAGTGGGTCTACTGCAATGCTGCAGGCAAGTTGTATTGATTGGCTGTACTGCAGTGCTGCAGGCAAGTTGTATTGAGTGGGTCTACTGCAGTGCTGCAGGCAAGTTGTATTGAGTGCGTCTACTGCAGTGCTGCAGGCAAGTTGTAGTGAGTGCGTCTACTGCAGTGCTGCAGACAAGTTGTAGTGAGTGGGTCTACTGCAGTGCTGCAGGCAAGTTGTATTGAGTGGGTCTACTGCAATGCTGCAGGCAAGTTGTATTGATTGGCTGTACTGCAGTGCTGCAGGCAAGTTGTATTGAGTGGATCCACTGCAGTGCTGCAGGCAAGTTGTAATGAGTGGGTCTACTGCAGTGCTGCAGGCAAGTTGTAGTGAGTGGGTCTACTGCAGTGCTGCAGGCAAGTGGTAGTGAGTGGGTCTACTGCAGTGCTGCAGGCAAGTTTTATTGAGTGGGTCTACTGCAGTGCTGCAGGCAAGTTGTACTGAGTGGATCTACTGCAGTGCTCCAGGCAAGTTGTATTGAGTGGGTCTACTGCAGTGCTGCAGGCAAGTTGTAGTGAGTGGGTCTACTGCAGTGCTGCAGGCAAGTTTTATTGAGTGGGTCTACTGCAGTGCTGCAGGCAAGTTGTATTGAGTGGGTCTACTGCAGTGCTGCAGGCAAGTTGTACTGAGTGGGTCTTCTGCAGTGCTCCAGGCAAGTTGTATTGAGTGGATCTACTGCAGTGCTCCAGGCAACTTGTAGTGAGTGGGTCTACTGCAGTGCTGCAGGCAAGTTGTAGTGAGGGGGTCTACTGCAGTGCTGCAGGCAAGTGGTAGTGAGTGGGTCTACTGCAGTGCTGCAGGCAAGTTGTATTGAGTGGGTCTACTGCAGTGCTGCAGGCAAGTTGTAGTGAGTGGGTCTACTGCGGTGCTGCAGGCAAGTTGTAGTGAGTGGGTCTACTGTAGTGCTGCAGGCAAGTTTTATTGAGTGGGTCTACTGCAGTGCTGCAGGCAAGTTGTATTGAGTGGGTCCACTGCAGTGCTGCAGGCAAGTTGTAGTGAGTGGGTGTACTGCGGTGCTGCAGGCAAGTTGTAGTGAGTGGGTCTACTGTAGTGCTGCAGGCAAGTTTTATTGAGTGGGTCTACTGCAGTGCTGCAGGCAAGTTGTAGTGAGTGGATCTACTGCAGTGCTCCAGGCAAGTTGTATTGAGTGGGTCTACTGCAGTGCTGCAGGCAAGTTGTATTGAGTGGGTCTACTGCAATGCTGCAGGCAAGTTGTATTGATTGGCTGTACTGCAGTGCTGCAGGCAAGTTGTAGTGAGTGGGTCTACTGCAGTGCTGCAGGCAAGTTGTATTGAGTGGGTCTACTGCAATGCTGCAGGCAAGTTGTATTGATTGGCTGTACTGCAGTGCTGCAGGCAAGTTGTAGTGAGTGGGTCTACTGCAGTGCTGCAGGCAAGTTGTATTGAGTGGGTCTACTGCAATGCTGCAGGCAAGTTGTATTGATTGGCTGTACTGCAGTGCTGCAGGCAAGTTGTACTGAGTGGGTCTACTGCAGTGCTGCAGGCAAGTTGTATTGAGTGGGTCTACTGCAGTGCTGCAGGCAAGTTGTATTGAGTGCATCTACTGCAGTGCTGCAGGCAAGTTGTAGTGAGTGCGTCTACTGCAGTGCTGCAGACAAGTTGTAGTGAGTGGGTCTACTGCAGTGCTGCAGGCAAGTTGTATTGAGTGGGTCTACTGCAATGCTGCAGGCAAGTTGTATTGATTGGCTGTACTGCAGTGCTGCAGGCAAGTTGTATTGAGTGGATCTACTGCAGTGCTGCAGGCAAGTTGTAATGAGTGGGTCTACTGCAGTGCTGCAGGCAAGTTGTAGTGAGTGGGTCTACTGCAGTGCTGCAGGCAAGTGGTAGTGAGTGGGTCTACTGCAGTGCTGCAGGCAAGTTTTATTGAGTGGGTCTACTGCAGTGCTGCAGGCAAGTTGTACTGAGTGGGTCTTCTGCAGTGCTCCAGGCAAGTTGTATTGAGTGGATCTACTGCAGTGCTGCAGGCAAGTTGTAGTGAGTGGGTCTACTGCAGTGCTGCATGCAAGTTGTAGTGAGGGGTCTACTGCAGTGCAGCAGGCAAGTGGTAGTGAGTGGGTCTACTGCAGTGCTGCAGGCAAGTTGTATTGAGTGGGTCTACTGCAGTGCTCCAGGCAAGTTGTAGTGAGTGGGTCTACTGCGGTGCTGCAGGCAAGTTGTAGTGAGTGGGTCTACTGTAGTGCTGCAGGCAAGTTTTATTGAGTGGGTCTACTGCAGTGCTGCAGGCAAGTTGTATTGAGTGGGTCTACTGCAGTGCTGCAGGCAAGTTGTAGTGAGTGGGTGTACTGCGGTGCTGCAGGCAAGTTGTAGTGAGTGGGTCTACTGTAGTGCTGCAGGCAAGTTTTATTGAGTGGGTCTACTGCAGTGCTGCAGGCAAGTTGTAGTGAGTGGATCTACTGCAGTGCTCCAGGCAAGTTGTATTGAGTGGGTCTACTGCAGTGCTGCAGGCAAGTTGTATTGAGTGGGTCTACTGCAATGCTGCAGGCAAGTTGTATTGATTGGCTGTACTGCAGTGCTGCAGGCAAGTTGTAGTGAGTGGGTCTACTGCAGTGCTGCAGGCAAGTTTTATTGAGTGGGTCTACTGCAGTGCTGCAGGCAAGTTGTAGTGAGTGGGTGTACTGCGGTGCTGCAGGCAAGTTGTAGTGAGTGGGTCTACTGTAGTGCTGCAGGCAAGTTTTATTGAGTGGGTCTACTGCAGTGCTGCAGGCAAGTTGTAGTGAGTGGAACTACTGCAGTGCTCCAGGCAAGTTGTATTGAGTGGGTCTACTGCAGTGCTGCAGGCAAGTTGTATTGAGTGGGTCTACTGCAATGCTGCAGGCAAGTTGTATTGATTGGCTGTACTGCAGTGCTGCAGGCAAGTTGTAGTGAGTGGGTCTACTGCAGTGCTGCAGGCAAGTTTTATTGAGTGGGTCTACTGCAGTGCTGCAGGCAAGTTGTAGTGAGTGGGTCTACTGCAGTGCTGCAGGCAAGTTGTAGTGAGTGGGTCTACTGCAGTGCTGCAGGCAAGTTGTATTGAGTGGGTCTACTGCAGTGCTGCAGGCAAGTTGTAGTGAGTGGGTCTACTGCAGTGCTGCAGGCAAGTTGTATTGAGTGCGTCTACTGCAGTGCTGCAGGCAAGTTGTAGTGAGTGGATCTACTGCAGTGCTCCAGGCAAGTTGTATTGAGTGGGTCTACTGCAGTGCTGCAGGCAAGTTGTATTGAGTGGGTCTACTGCAATGCTGCAGGCAAGTTGTATTGATTGGCTGTACTGCAGTGCTGCAGGCAAGTTGTAGTGAGTGGGTCTACTGCAGTGCTGCAGGCAAGTTGTATTGAGTGGGTCTACTGCAATGCTGCAGGCAAGTTGTATTGATTGGCTGTACTGCAGTGCTGCAGGCAAGTTGTAGTGAGTGGGTCTACTGCAGTGCTGCAGGCAAGTTGTGTTGAGTGGGTCTACTGCAATGCTGAAGGCAAGTTGTATTGATTGGCTGTACTGCAGTGCTGCAGGCAAGTTGTAGTGAGTGGGTCTACTGCAGTGCTGCAGGCAAGTTGTATTGAGTGGGTCTACTGCAGTGCTGCAGGCAAGTTGTATTGAGTGCATCTACTGCAGTGCTGCAGGCAAGTTGTAGTGAGTGCGTTTACTGCAGTGCTGCAGACAAGTTGTAGTGAGTGGGTCTACTGCAGTGCTGCAGGCAAGTTGTATTGAGTGGGTCTACTGCAATGCTGCAGGCAAGTTGTATTGATTGGCTGTACTGCAGTGCTGCAGGCAAGTTGTAGTGAGTGGGTCTACTGCAGTGCTGCAGGCAAGTTGTATTGAGTGGGTCTACTGCAATGCTGCAGGCAAGTTGTATTGATTGGCTGTACTGCAGTGCTGCAGGCAAGTTGTAGTGAGTGGGTCTACTGCAGTGCTGCAGGCAAGTTGTATTGAGTGGGTCTACTGCAATGCTGCAGGCAAGTTGTATTGATTGGCTGTACTGCAGTGCTGCAGGCAAGTTGTACTGAGTGGGTCTACTGCAGTGCTGCAGGCAAGTTGTATTGAGTGGGTCTACTGCAGTGCTGCAGGCAAGTTGTATTGAGTGCATCTACTGCAGTGCTGCAGGCAAGTTGTAGTGAGTGCGTCTACTGCAGTGCTGCAGACAAGTTGTAGTGAGTGGGTCTACTGCAGTGCTGCAGGCAAGTTGTATTGAGTGGGTCTACTGCAATGCTGCAGGCAAGTTGTATTGATTGGCTGTACTGCAGTGCTGCAGGCAAGTTGTATTGAGTGGATCTACTGCAGTGCTGCAGGCAAGTTGTAATGAGTGGGTCTACTGCAGTGCTGCAGGCAAGTTGTAGTGAGTGGGTCTACTGCAGTGCTGCAGGCAAGTGGTAGTGAGTGGGTCTACTGCAGTGCTGCAGGCAAGTTTTATTGAGTGGGTCTACTGCAGTGCTGCAGGCAAGTTGTACTGAGTGGGTCTTCTGCAGTGCTCCAGGCAAGTTGTATTGAGTGGATCTACTGCAGTGCTGCAGGCAAGTTGTAGTGAGTGGGTCTACTGCAGTGCTGCATGCAAGTTGTAGTGAGGGGTCTACTGCAGTGCAGCAGGCAAGTGGTAGTGAGTGGGTCTACTGCAGTGCTGCAGGCAAGTTGTATTGAGTGGGTCTACTGCAGTGCTCCAGGCAAGTTGTAGTGAGTGGGTCTACTGCGGTGCTGCAGGCAAGTTGTAGTGAGTGGGTCTACTGTAGTGCTGCAGGCAAGTTTTATTGAGTGGGTCTACTGCAGTGCTGCAGGCAAGTTGTATTGAGTGGGTCTACTGCAGTGCTGCAGGCAAGTTGTAGTGAGTGGGTGTACTGCGGTGCTGCAGGCAAGTTGTAGTGAGTGGGTCTACTGTAGTGCTGCAGGCAAGTTTTATTGAGTGGGTCTACTGCAGTGCTGCAGGCAAGTTGTAGTGAGTGGATCTACTGCAGTGCTCCAGGCAAGTTGTATTGAGTGGGTCTACTGCAGTGCTGCAGGCAAGTTGTATTGAGTGGGTCTACTGCAATGCTGCAGGCAAGTTGTATTGATTGGCTGTACTGCAGTGCTGCAGGCAAGTTGTAGTGAGTGGGTCTACTGCAGTGCTGCAGGCAAGTTTTATTGAGTGGGTCTACTGCAGTGCTGCAGGCAAGTTGTAGTGAGTGGGTGTACTGCGGTGCTGCAGGCAAGTTGTAGTGAGTGGGTCTACTGTAGTGCTGCAGGCAAGTTTTATTGAGTGGGTCTACTGCAGTGCTGCAGGCAAGTTGTAGTGAGTGGAACTACTGCAGTGCTCCAGGCAAGTTGTATTGAGTGGGTCTACTGCAGTGCTGCAGGCAAGTTGTATTGAGTGGGTCTACTGCAATGCTGCAGGCAAGTTGTATTGATTGGCTGTACTGCAGTGCTGCAGGCAAGTTGTAGTGAGTGGGTCTACTGCAGTGCTGCAGGCAAGTTTTATTGAGTGGGTCTACTGCAGTGCTGCAGGCAAGTTGTAGTGAGTGGGTCTACTGCAGTGCTGCAGGCAAGTTGTAGTGAGTGGGTCTACTGCAGTGCTGCAGGCAAGTTGTATTGAGTGGGTCTACTGCAGTGCTGCAGGCAAGTTGTAGTGAGTGGGTCTACTGCAGTGCTGCAGGCAAGTTGTATTGAGTGCGTCTACTGCAGTGCTGCAGGCAAGTTGTAGTGAGTGGATCTACTGCAGTGCTCCAGGCAAGTTGTATTGAGTGGGTCTACTGCAGTGCTGCAGGCAAGTTGTATTGAGTGGGTCTACTGCAATGCTGCAGGCAAGTTGTATTGATTGGCTGTACTGCAGTGCTGCAGGCAAGTTGTAGTGAGTGGGTCTACTGCAGTGCTGCAGGCAAGTTGTATTGAGTGGGTCTACTGCAATGCTGCAGGCAAGTTGTATTGATTGGCTGTACTGCAGTGCTGCAGGCAAGTTGTAGTGAGTGGGTCTACTGCAGTGCTGCAGGCAAGTTGTGTTGAGTGGGTCTACTGCAATGCTGAAGGCAAGTTGTATTGATTGGCTGTACTGCAGTGCTGCAGGCAAGTTGTAGTGAGTGGGTCTACTGCAGTGCTGCAGGCAAGTTGTATTGAGTGGGTCTACTGCAGTGCTGCAGGCAAGTTGTATTGAGTGCATCTACTGCAGTGCTGCAGGCAAGTTGTAGTGAGTGCGTTTACTGCAGTGCTGCAGACAAGTTGTAGTGAGTGGGTCTACTGCAGTGCTGCAGGCAAGTTGTATTGAGTGGGTCTACTGCAATGCTGCAGGCAAGTTGTATTGATTGGCTGTACTGCAGTGCTGCAGGCAAGTTGTATTGAGTGGATCTACTGCAGTGCTGCAGGCAAGTTGTAATGAGTGGGTCTACTGCAGTGCTGCAGGCAAGTTGTAGTGAGTGGGTCTACTGCAGTGCTGCAGGCAAGTGGTAGTGAGTGGGTCTACTGCAGTGCTGCAGGCAAGTTTTATTGAGTGGGTCTACTGCAGTGCTGCAGGCAAGTTGTACTGAGTGGGTCTTCTGCAGTGCTCCAGGCAAGTTGTATTGAGTGGATCTACTGCAGTGCTGCAGGCAAGTTGTAGTGAGTGGGTCTACTGCAGTGCTGCATGCAAGTTGTAGTGAGGCGGTCTACTGCAGTGCTGCAGGCAAGTGGTAGTGAGTGGGTCTACTGCAGTGCTGCAGGCAAGTTGTATTGAGTGGGTCTACTGCAGTGCTGCAGGCAAGTTGTAGTGAGTGGGTCTACTGCAGTGCTGCAGGCAAGTTGTAGTGAGTGGGTCTACTGTAGTGCTGCAGGCAAGTTTTATTGAGTGGGTCTACTGCAGTGCTGCAGGCAAGTTGTATTGAGTGGGTCTACTGCAGTGCTGCAGGCAAGTTGTAGTGAGTGGGTGTACTGCGGTGCTGCAGGCAAGTTGTAGTGAGTGGGTCTACAGTAGTGCTGCAGGCAAGTTTTATTGAGTGGGTCTACTGCAGTGCTGCAGGCAAGTTGTAGTGAGTGGATCTACTGCAGTGCTCCAGGCAAGTTGTATTGAGTGGGTCTACTGCAGTGCTGCAGGCAAGTTGTATTGAGTGGGTCTACTGCAATGCTGCAGGCAAGTTGTATTGATTGGCTGTACTGCAGTGCTGCAGGCAAGTTGTAGTGAGTGGGTCTACTGCAGTGCTGCAGGCAAGTTGTATTGAGTGGGTCTACTGCAATGCTGCAGGCAAGTTGTATTGATTGGCTGTACTGCAGTGCTGCAGGCAAGTTGTAGTGAGTGGGTCTACTGCAGTGCTGCAGGCAAGTTGTATTGAGTGGGTCTACTGCAATGCTGCAGGCAAGTTGTATTGATTGGCTGTACTGCAGTGCTGCAGGCAAGTTGTAGTGAGTGGGTCTACTGCAGTGCTGCAGGCAAGTTGTATTGAGTGGGTCTACTGCAGTGCTGCAGGCAAGTTGTATTGAGTGCATCTACTGCAGTGCTGCAGGCAAGTTGTAGTGAGTGCGTCTACTGCAGTGCTGCAGACAAGTTGTAGTGAGTGGGTCTACTGCAGTGCTGCAGGCAAGTTGTATTGAGTGGGTCTACTGCAATGCTGCAGGCAAGTTGTATTGATTGGCTGTACTGCAGTGCTGCAGGCAAGTTGTATTGAGTGGATCTACTGCAGTGCTGCAGGCAAGTTGTAATGAGTGGGTCTACTGCAGTGCTGCAGGCAAGTTGTAGTGAGTGGGTCTACTGCAGTGCTGCAGGCAAGTGGTAGTGAGTGGGTCTACTGCAGTGCTGCAGGCAAGTTTTATTGAGTGGGTCTACTGCAGTGCTGCAGGCAAGTTGTACTGAGTGGGTCTTCTGCAGTGCTCCAGGCAAGTTGTATTGAGTGGATCTACTGCAGTGCTGCAGGCAAGTTGTAGTGAGTGGGTCTACTGCAGTGCTGCATGCAAGTTGTAGTGAGGGGGTCTACTGCAGTGCTGCAGGCAAGTGGTAGTGAGTGGGTCTACTGCAGTGCTGCAGGCAAGTTGTATTGAGTGGGTCTACTGCAGTGCTGCAGGCAAGTTGTAGTGAGTGGGTCTACTGCGGTGCTGCAGGCAAGTTGTAGTGAGTGGGTCTACTGTAGTGCTGCAGGCAAGTTTTATTGAGTGGGTCTACTGCAGTGCTGCAGGCAAGTTGTATTGAGTGGGTCTACTGCAGTGCTGCAGGCAAGTTGTAGTGAGTGGGTGTACTGCGGTGCTGCAGGCAAGTTGTAATGAGTGGGTCTACTGCAGTGCTGCAGGCAAGTTGTAGTGAGTGGGTCTACTGCAGTGCTGCAGGCAAGTGGTAGTGAGTGGGTCTACTGCAGTGCTGCAGGCAAGTTTTATTGAGTGGGTCTACTGCAGTGCTGCAGGCAAGTTGTAGTGAGTGGATCTACTGCAGTGCTCCAGGCACGTTGTATTGAGTGGGTCTACTGCAGTGCTGCAGGCAGGTTGTAGTGAGTGGGTCTACTGCAGTGCTGCAGGCAAGTTTTATTGAGTGGGTCTACTGCAGTGCTGCAGGCAAGTTGTATTGAGTGGGTCTACTGCAGTGCTGCAGGCAAGTTGTACTGAGTGGGTCTTCTGCAGTGCTCCAGGCAAGTTGTATTGAGTGGATCTACTGCAGTGCTGCAGGCAAGTTGTAGTGAGTGGGTCTACTGCAGTGCTGCAGGCAAGTTGTAGTGAGGGGGTCTACTGCAGTGCTGCAGGCAAGTGGTAGTGAGTGGGTCTACTGCAGTGCTGCAGGCAAGTTGTATTGAGTGGGTCTACTGCAGTGCTGCAGGCAAGTTGTAGTGAGTGGGTCTACTGCGGTGCTGCAGGCAAGTTGTAGTGAGTGGGTCTACTGTAGTGCTGCAGGCAAGTTTTATTGAGTGGGTCTACTGCAGTGCTGCAGGCAAGTTGTATTGAGTGGGTCTACTGCAGTGCTGCAGGCAAGTTGTAGTGAGTGGGTCTACTGCGGTGCTGCAGGCAAGTTGTAGTGAGTGGGTCTACTGTAGTGCTGCAGGCAAGTTTTATTGAGTGGGTCTACTGCAGTGCTGCAGGCAAGTTGTAGTGTGTGGATCTACTGCAGTGCTCCAGGCAAGTTGTATTGAGTGGGTCTACTGCAGTGCTGCAGGCAAGTTGTAGTGAGTGCGTCTACTGCAGTGCTGCAGGCAAGTTGTAGTGAGTGGGTCTACTGCAGTGCTGCAGACAAGTTGTATTGAGTGGGTCTACTGCAGTGCTGCAGGCAAGTTGTATTGAGTGGGTCTACTGCAATGCTGCAGGCAAGTTGTATTGATTGGCTGTACTGCAGTGCTGCAGGCAAGTTGTAGTGAGTGGGTCTACTGCAGTGCTGCAGGCAAGTTGTATTGAGTGGGTCTACTGCAATGCTGCAGGCAAGTTGTATTGATTGCCTGTACTGCAGTGCTGCAGGCAGGTTGTAGTGAGTGGGTCTACTGCAGTGCTGCAGGCAAGTTGTATTGAGTGGGTCTACTGCAATGCTGCAGGCAAGTTTTATTGATTGGCTGTACTGCAGTGCTGCAGGCAAGTTGTAGTGAGTGGGTCTACTGCAGTGCTGCAGGCAAGTTGTATTGAGTGGGTCTACTGCAATGCTGCAGGCAAGTTGTATTGATTGGCTGTACTGCAGTGCTGCAGGCAAGTTGTAGTGAGTGGGTCTACTGCAGTGCTGCAGGCAAGTTGTATTGAGTGGGTCTACTGCAATGCTGCAGGCAAGTTGTATTGATTGGCTGTACTGCAGTGCTGCAGGCAAGTTGTAGTGAGTGGGTCTACTGCAGTGCTGCAGGCAAGTTGTATTGAGTGGGTCTACTGCAATGCTGCAGGCAAGTTGTATTGATTGGCTGTACTGCAGTGCTGCAGGCAAGTTGTATTGAGTGGGTCTACTGCAGTGCTGCAGGCAAGTTGTATTGAGTGCGTCTACTGCAGTGCTGCAGGCAAGTTGTAGTGAGTGCGTCTACTGCAGTGCTGCAGACAAGTTGTAGTGAGTGGGTCTACTGCAGTGCTGCAGGCAAGTTGTATTGAGTGGGTCTACTGCAATGCTGCAGGCAAGTTGTATTGATTGGCTGTACTGCAGTGCTGCAGGCAAGTTGTATTGAGTGGATCCACTGCAGTGCTGCAGGCAAGTTGTAATGAGTGGGTCTACTGCAGTGCTGCAGGCAAGTTGTAGTGAGTGGGTCTACTGCAGTGCTGCAGGCAAGTGGTAGTGAGTGGGTCTACTGCAGTGCTGCAGGCAAGTTTTATTGAGTGGGTCTACTGCAGTGCTGCAGGCAAGTTGTAGTGAGTGGATCTACTGCAGTGCTCCAGGCAAGTTGTATTGAGTGGGTCTACTGCAGTGCTGCAGGCAAGTTGTAGTGAGTGGGTCTACTGCAGTGCTGCAGGCAAGTTTTATTGAGTGGGTCTACTGCAGTGCTGCAGGCAAGTTGTATTGAGTGGGTCTACTGCAGTGCTGCAGGCAAGTTGTACTGAGTGGGTCTTCTGCAGTGCTCCAGGCAAGTTGTATTGAGTGGATCTACTGCAGTGCTCCAGGCAACTTGTAGTGAGTGGGTCTACTGCAGTGCTGCAGGCAAGTTGTAGTGAGGGGGTCTACTGCAGTGCTGCAGGCAAGTGGTAGTGAGTGGGTCTACTGCAGTGCTGCAGGCAAGTTGTATTGAGTGGGTCTACTGCAGTGCTGCAGGCAAGTTGTAGTGAGTGGGTCTACTGCGGTGCTGCAGGCAAGTTGTAGTGAGTGGGTCTACTGTAGTGCTGCAGGCAAGTTTTATTGAGTGGGTCTACTGCAGTGCTGCAGGCAAGTTGTATTGAGTGGGTCTACTGCAGTGCTGCAGGCAAGTTGTAGTGAGTGGGTGTACTGCGGTGCTGCAGGCAAGTTGTAGTGAGTGGGTCTACTGTAGTGCTGCAGGCAAGTTTTATTGAGTGGGTCTACTGCAGTGCTGCAGGCAAGTTGTAGTGAGTGGATCTACTGCAGTGCTCCAGGCAAGTTGTATTGAGTGGGTCTACTGCAGTGCTGCAGGCAAGTTGTATTGAGTGGGTCTACTGCAATGCTGCAGGCAAGTTGTATTGATTGGCTGTACTGCAGTGCTGCAGGCAAGTTGTAGTGAGTGGGTCTACTGCAGTGCTGCAGGCAAGTTGTATTGAGTGGGTCTACTGCAATGCTGCAGGCAAGTTGTATTGATTGGCTGTACTGCAGTGCTGCAGGCAAGTTGTAGTGAGTGGGTCTACTGCAGTGCTGCAGGCAAGTTGTATTGAGTGGGTCTACTGCAATGCTGCAGGCAAGTTGTATTGATTGGCTGTACTGCAGTGCTGCAGGCAAGTTGTACTGAGTGGGTCTACTGCAGTGCTGCAGGCAAGTTGTATTGAGTGGGTCTACTGCAGTGCTGCAGGCAAGTTGTATTGAGTGCATCTACTGCAGTGCTGCAGGCAAGTTGTAGTGAGTGCGTCTACTGCAGTGCTGCAGACAAGTTGTAGTGAGTGGGTCTACTGCAGTGCTGCAGGCAAGTTGTATTGAGTGGGTCTACTGCAATGCTGCAGGCAAGTTGTATTGATTGGCTGTACTGCAGTGCTGCAGGCAAGTTGTATTGAGTGGATCTACTGCAGTGCTGCAGGCAAGTTGTAATGAGTGGGTCTACTGCAGTGCTGCAGGCAAGTTGTAGTGAGTGGGTCTACTGCAGTGCTGCAGGCAAGTGGTAGTGAGTGGGTCTACTGCAGTGCTGCAGGCAAGTTTTATTGAGTGGGTCTACTGCAGTGCTGCAGGCAAGTTGTACTGAGTGGGTCTTCTGCAGTGCTCCAGGCAAGTTGTATTGAGTGGATCTACTGCAGTGCTGCAGGCAAGTTGTAGTGAGTGGGTCTACTGCAGTGCTGCATGCAAGTTGTAGTGAGGGGTCTACTGCAGTGCAGCAGGCAAGTGGTAGTGAGTGGGTCTACTGCAGTGCTGCAGGCAAGTTGTATTGAGTGGGTCTACTGCAGTGCTCCAGGCAAGTTGTAGTGAGTGGGTCTACTGCGGTGCTGCAGGCAAGTTGTAGTGAGTGGGTCTACTGTAGTGCTGCAGGCAAGTTTTATTGAGTGGGTCTACTGCAGTGCTGCAGGCAAGTTGTATTGAGTGGGTCTACTGCAGTGCTGCAGGCAAGTTGTAGTGAGTGGGTGTACTGCGGTGCTGCAGGCAAGTTGTAGTGAGTGGGTCTACTGTAGTGCTGCAGGCAAGTTTTATTGAGTGGGTCTACTGCAGTGCTGCAGGCAAGTTGTAGTGAGTGGATCTACTGCAGTGCTCCAGGCAAGTTGTATTGAGTGGGTCTACTGCAGTGCTGCAGGCAAGTTGTATTGAGTGGGTCTACTGCAATGCTGCAGGCAAGTTGTATTGATTGGCTGTACTGCAGTGCTGCAGGCAAGTTGTAGTGAGTGGGTCTACTGCAGTGCTGCAGGCAAGTTTTATTGAGTGGGTCTACTGCAGTGCTGCAGGCAAGTTGTAGTGAGTGGGTGTACTGCGGTGCTGCAGGCAAGTTGTAGTGAGTGGGTCTACTGTAGTGCTGCAGGCAAGTTTTATTGAGTGGGTCTACTGCAGTGCTGCAGGCAAGTTGTAGTGAGTGGAACTACTGCAGTGCTCCAGGCAAGTTGTATTGAGTGGGTCTACTGCAGTGCTGCAGGCAAGTTGTATTGAGTGGGTCTACTGCAATGCTGCAGGCAAGTTGTATTGATTGGCTGTACTGCAGTGCTGCAGGCAAGTTGTAGTGAGTGGGTCTACTGCAGTGCTGCAGGCAAGTTTTATTGAGTGGGTCTACTGCAGTGCTGCAGGCAAGTTGTAGTGAGTGGGTCTACTGCAGTGCTGCAGGCAAGTTGTAGTGAGTGGGTCTACTGCAGTGCTGCAGGCAAGTTGTATTGAGTGGGTCTACTGCAGTGCTGCAGGCAAGTTGTAGTGAGTGGGTCTACTGCAGTGCTGCAGGCAAGTTGTATTGAGTGCGTCTACTGCAGTGCTGCAGGCAAGTTGTAGTGAGTGGATCTACTGCAGTGCTCCAGGCAAGTTGTATTGAGTGGGTCTACTGCAGTGCTGCAGGCAAGTTGTATTGAGTGGGTCTACTGCAATGCTGCAGGCAAGTTGTATTGATTGGCTGTACTGCAGTGCTGCAGGCAAGTTGTAGTGAGTGGGTCTACTGCAGTGCTGCAGGCAAGTTGTATTGAGTGGGTCTACTGCAATGCTGCAGGCAAGTTGTATTGATTGGCTGTACTGCAGTGCTGCAGGCAAGTTGTAGTGAGTGGGTCTACTGCAGTGCTGCAGGCAAGTTGTGTTGAGTGGGTCTACTGCAATGCTGAAGGCAAGTTGTATTGATTGGCTGTACTGCAGTGCTGCAGGCAAGTTGTAGTGAGTGGGTCTACTGCAGTGCTGCAGGCAAGTTGTATTGAGTGGGTCTACTGCAGTGCTGCAGGCAAGTTGTATTGAGTGCATCTACTGCAGTGCTGCAGGCAAGTTGTAGTGAGTGCGTTTACTGCAGTGCTGCAGACAAGTTGTAGTGAGTGGGTCTACTGCAGTGCTGCAGGCAAGTTGTATTGAGTGGGTCTACTGCAATGCTGCAGGCAAGTTGTATTGATTGGCTGTACTGCAGTGCTGCAGGCAAGTTGTAGTGAGTGGGTCTACTGCAGTGCTGCAGGCAAGTTGTATTGAGTGGGTCTACTGCAATGCTGCAGGCAAGTTGTATTGATTGGCTGTACTGCAGTGCTGCAGGCAAGTTGTAGTGAGTGGGTCTACTGCAGTGCTGCAGGCAAGTTGTATTGAGTGGGTCTACTGCAATGCTGCAGGCAAGTTGTATTGATTGGCTGTACTGCAGTGCTGCAGGCAAGTTGTACTGAGTGGGTCTACTGCAGTGCTGCAGGCAAGTTGTATTGAGTGGGTCTACTGCAGTGCTGCAGGCAAGTTGTATTGAGTGCATCTACTGCAGTGCTGCAGGCAAGTTGTAGTGAGTGCGTCTACTGCAGTGCTGCAGACAAGTTGTAGTGAGTGGGTCTACTGCAGTGCTGCAGGCAAGTTGTATTGAGTGGGTCTACTGCAATGCTGCAGGCAAGTTGTATTGATTGGCTGTACTGCAGTGCTGCAGGCAAGTTGTATTGAGTGGATCTACTGCAGTGCTGCAGGCAAGTTGTAATGAGTGGGTCTACTGCAGTGCTGCAGGCAAGTTGTAGTGAGTGGGTCTACTGCAGTGCTGCAGGCAAGTGGTAGTGAGTGGGTCTACTGCAGTGCTGCAGGCAAGTTTTATTGAGTGGGTCTACTGCAGTGCTGCAGGCAAGTTGTACTGAGTGGGTCTTCTGCAGTGCTCCAGGCAAGTTGTATTGAGTGGATCTACTGCAGTGCTGCAGGCAAGTTGTAGTGAGTGGGTCTACTGCAGTGCTGCATGCAAGTTGTAGTGAGGGGTCTACTGCAGTGCAGCAGGCAAGTGGTAGTGAGTGGGTCTACTGCAGTGCTGCAGGCAAGTTGTATTGAGTGGGTCTACTGCAGTGCTCCAGGCAAGTTGTAGTGAGTGGGTCTACTGCGGTGCTGCAGGCAAGTTGTAGTGAGTGGGTCTACTGTAGTGCTGCAGGCAAGTTTTATTGAGTGGGTCTACTGCAGTGCTGCAGGCAAGTTGTATTGAGTGGGTCTACTGCAGTGCTGCAGGCAAGTTGTAGTGAGTGGGTGTACTGCGGTGCTGCAGGCAAGTTGTAGTGAGTGGGTCTACTGTAGTGCTGCAGGCAAGTTTTATTGAGTGGGTCTACTGCAGTGCTGCAGGCAAGTTGTAGTGAGTGGATCTACTGCAGTGCTCCAGGCAAGTTGTATTGAGTGGGTCTACTGCAGTGCTGCAGGCAAGTTGTATTGAGTGGGTCTACTGCAATGCTGCAGGCAAGTTGTATTGATTGGCTGTACTGCAGTGCTGCAGGCAAGTTGTAGTGAGTGGGTCTACTGCAGTGCTGCAGGCAAGTTTTATTGAGTGGGTCTACTGCAGTGCTGCAGGCAAGTTGTAGTGAGTGGGTGTACTGCGGTGCTGCAGGCAAGTTGTAGTGAGTGGGTCTACTGTAGTGCTGCAGGCAAGTTTTATTGAGTGGGTCTACTGCAGTGCTGCAGGCAAGTTGTAGTGAGTGGAACTACTGCAGTGCTCCAGGCAAGTTGTATTGAGTGGGTCTACTGCAGTGCTGCAGGCAAGTTGTATTGAGTGGGTCTACTGCAATGCTGCAGGCAAGTTGTATTGATTGGCTGTACTGCAGTGCTGCAGGCAAGTTGTAGTGAGTGGGTCTACTGCAGTGCTGCAGGCAAGTTTTATTGAGTGGGTCTACTGCAGTGCTGCAGGCAAGTTGTAGTGAGTGGGTCTACTGCAGTGCTGCAGGCAAGTTGTAGTGAGTGGGTCTACTGCAGTGCTGCAGGCAAGTTGTATTGAGTGGGTCTACTGCAGTGCTGCAGGCAAGTTGTAGTGAGTGGGTCTACTGCAGTGCTGCAGGCAAGTTGTATTGAGTGCGTCTACTGCAGTGCTGCAGGCAAGTTGTAGTGAGTGGATCTACTGCAGTGCTCCAGGCAAGTTGTATTGAGTGGGTCTACTGCAGTGCTGCAGGCAAGTTGTATTGAGTGGGTCTACTGCAATGCTGCAGGCAAGTTGTATTGATTGGCTGTACTGCAGTGCTGCAGGCAAGTTGTAGTGAGTGGGTCTACTGCAGTGCTGCAGGCAAGTTGTATTGAGTGGGTCTACTGCAATGCTGCAGGCAAGTTGTATTGATTGGCTGTACTGCAGTGCTGCAGGCAAGTTGTAGTGAGTGGGTCTACTGCAGTGCTGCAGGCAAGTTGTGTTGAGTGGGTCTACTGCAATGCTGAAGGCAAGTTGTATTGATTGGCTGTACTGCAGTGCTGCAGGCAAGTTGTAGTGAGTGGGTCTACTGCAGTGCTGCAGGCAAGTTGTATTGAGTGGGTCTACTGCAGTGCTGCAGGCAAGTTGTATTGAGTGCATCTACTGCAGTGCTGCAGGCAAGTTGTAGTGAGTGCGTTTACTGCAGTGCTGCAGACAAGTTGTAGTGAGTGGGTCTACTGCAGTGCTGCAGGCAAGTTGTATTGAGTGGGTCTACTGCAATGCTGCAGGCAAGTTGTATTGATTGGCTGTACTGCAGTGCTGCAGGCAAGTTGTATTGAGTGGATCTACTGCAGTGCTGCAGGCAAGTTGTAATGAGTGGGTCTACTGCAGTGCTGCAGGCAAGTTGTAGTGAGTGGGTCTACTGCAGTGCTGCAGGCAAGTGGTAGTGAGTGGGTCTACTGCAGTGCTGCAGGCAAGTTTTATTGAGTGGGTCTACTGCAGTGCTGCAGGCAAGTTGTACTGAGTGGGTCTTCTGCAGTGCTCCAGGCAAGTTGTATTGAGTGGATCTACTGCAGTGCTGCAGGCAAGTTGTAGTGAGTGGGTCTACTGCAGTGCTGCATGCAAGTTGTAGTGAGGCGGTCTACTGCAGTGCTGCAGGCAAGTGGTAGTGAGTGGGTCTACTGCAGTGCTGCAGGCAAGTTGTATTGAGTGGGTCTACTGCAGTGCTGCAGGCAAGTTGTAGTGAGTGGGTCTACTGCGGTGCTGCAGGCAAGTTGTAGTGAGTGGGTCTACTGTAGTGCTGCAGGCAAGTTTTATTGAGTGGGTCTACTGCAGTGCTGCAGGCAAGTTGTATTGAGTGGGTCTACTGCAGTGCTGCAGGCAAGTTGTAGTGAGTGGGTGTACTGCGGTGCTGCAGGCAAGTTGTAGTGAGTGGGTCTACAGTAGTGCTGCAGGCAAGTTTTATTGAGTGGGTCTACTGCAGTGCTGCAGGCAAGTTGTAGTGAGTGGATCTACTGCAGTGCTCCAGGCAAGTTGTATTGAGTGGGTCTACTGCAGTGCTGCAGGCAAGTTGTATTGAGTGGGTCTACTGCAATGCTGCAGGCAAGTTGTATTGATTGGCTGTACTGCAGTGCTGCAGGCAAGTTGTAGTGAGTGGGTCTACTGCAGTGCTGCAGGCAAGTTGTATTGAGTGGGTCTACTGCAATGCTGCAGGCAAGTTGTATTGATTGGCTGTACTGCAGTGCTGCAGGCAAGTTGTAGTGAGTGGGTCTACTGCAGTGCTGCAGGCAAGTTGTATTGAGTGGGTCTACTGCAATGCTGCAGGCAAGTTGTATTGATTGGCTGTACTGCAGTGCTGCAGGCAAGTTGTAGTGAGTGGGTCTACTGCAGTGCTGCAGGCAAGTTGTATTGAGTGGGTCTACTGCAGTGCTGCAGGCAAGTTGTATTGAGTGCATCTACTGCAGTGCTGCAGGCAAGTTGTAGTGAGTGCGTCTACTGCAGTGCTGCAGACAAGTTGTAGTGAGTGGGTCTACTGCAGTGCTGCAGGCAAGTTGTATTGAGTGGGTCTACTGCAATGCTGCAGGCAAGTTGTATTGATTGGCTGTACTGCAGTGCTGCAGGCAAGTTGTATTGAGTGGATCTACTGCAGTGCTGCAGGCAAGTTGTAATGAGTGGGTCTACTGCAGTGCTGCAGGCAAGTTGTAGTGAGTGGGTCTACTGCAGTGCTGCAGGCAAGTGGTAGTGAGTGGGTCTACTGCAGTGCTGCAGGCAAGTTTTATTGAGTGGGTCTACTGCAGTGCTGCAGGCAAGTTGTACTGAGTGGGTCTTCTGCAGTGCTCCAGGCAAGTTGTATTGAGTGGATCTACTGCAGTGCTGCAGGCAAGTTGTAGTGAGTGGGTCTACTGCAGTGCTGCATGCAAGTTGTAGTGAGGGGGTCTACTGCAGTGCTGCAGGCAAGTGGTAGTGAGTGGGTCTACTGCAGTGCTGCAGGCAAGTTGTATTGAGTGGGTCTACTGCAGTGCTGCAGGCAAGTTGTAGTGAGTGGGTCTACTGCGGTGCTGCAGGCAAGTTGTAGTGAGTGGGTCTACTGTAGTGCTGCAGGCAAGTTTTATTGAGTGGGTCTACTGCAGTGCTGCAGGCAAGTTGTATTGAGTGGGTCTACTGCAGTGCTGCAGGCAAGTTGTAGTGAGTGGGTGTACTGCGGTGCTGCAGGCAAGTTGTAGTGAGTGGGTCTACTGTAGTGCTGCAGGCAAGTTTTATTGAGTGGGTCTACTGCAGTGCTGCAGGCAAGTTGTAGTGAGTGGATCTACTGCAGTGCTCCAGGCAAGTTGTATTGAGTGGGTCTACTGCAGTGCTGCAGGCAAGTTGTATTGAGTGGGTCTACTGCAATGCTGCAGGCAAGTTGTATTGATTGGCTGTACTGCAGTGCTGCAGGCAAGTTGTAGTGAGTGGGTCTACTGCAGTGCTGCAGGCAAGTTTTATTGAGTGGGTCTACTGCAGTGCTGCAGGCAAGTTGTATTGAGTGGGTCTACTGCAGTGCTGCAGGCAAGTTGTAGTGAGTGGGTCTACTGCAGTGCTGCAGGCAAGTTGTATTGAGTGGGTCTACTGCAGTGCTGCAGGCAAGTTGTATTGAGTGCATCTACTGCAGTTCTGCAGGCAAGTTGTAGTGAGTGGGTCTACTGCAGTGCTGCAGGCAAGTTGTATTGAGTGCGTCTACTGCAGTGCTGCAGGCAAGTTGTATTGAGTGGGTCTACTGCAGTGCTGTAGGCAAGTTTTATTGAGTGGGTCTACTGCAGTGCTGCAGGCAAGTTGTATTGAGTGGGTCTACTGCAGTGCTGCAGGCAAGTTGTAGTGAGTGGGTCTACTGCAGTGCTGCAGGCAAGTTGTATTGAGTGGGTCTACTGCAGTGCTGCAGGTAAGTTGTAGTGAGTGGGTCTACTGCAGTGCTGCAGGCAAGTTGTATTCAGTGGATCTACTGCAGTGCTGCAGGCAAGTTGTAGTGAGTGGATCTACTGCAGTGCTCCAGGCAAGTTGTATTGAGTGGGTCTACTGCAGTGCTGCAGGCAAGTTGTAGTGAGTGGGTCTACTGCAGTGCTGCAGGCAAGTTTTATTGAGTGGGTCTACTGCAGTGCTGCAGGCAAGTTGTAGTGAGTGGGTCTACTGCAGTGCTGCAGGCAAGTTGTATTGAGTGGATCTACTGCAGTGCTGCAGGCAAGTTGTAGTGAGTGGATCTACTGCAGTGCTGCAGGCAAGTTGTAGTGAGTGGGTCTACTGCAGTGCTGCAGGCAAGTTTTATTGAGTGGGTCTACTGCAGTGCTGCAGGCAAGTTGTATTGAGTGGGTCTACTGCAGTGCTGCAGGCAAGTTGTATTGAGTGGGTCTACTGCAGTGCTGCAGGCAAGTTGTACTGCGTCTTTCCCATCTCGAGTGGTCGTTTAGAAATCAGCACCAAAAGTGTAGAGCGTTCTGCTATGTAGTTTCGCATCTGAATGATGAAGTGAAGTTATGAAGGCACTTTGTACAAAGGAGCAGGAAATTTTAATTAAAGAAGACGAAAGGGCACCCATAGTTGACATTCTCATAAAATGTCATGTGGTAAATTATGAACATTACTGGAGCCTAAGAAATAAGAAATGAGTTGGCCAAACATTTCAAAACATATATATTTATTTGCTGAAGAACATTCATACTAGCAAAAACACCAAACAACATCGAAAGTGCTGTAAAATGCGCCTCCTTTACTTTAGTTTTCATATATTGTTTACTTGCTAACGGTCAAATAATGCCGAAAAGAATTCTCTTAGTTACTAATTCCAATAGTCCTCCCATTCTTTAATAATTCTAATAGTCCCTCAGTTGGATCTCCAGGCGCGGAATACTGCGTAGGATGTCATCATTAAGAAAAACAAAAACAGGCATTATGGATCGGAGCGTGAAATGTTCTAATCCTTAATTGCATAGATAACTTAGAAAATTTAATAAGAGAAATGGATAGGTTAAAGTTAGATATAGTGGGGATTGTGAAGTTCGGTGGCTGGAGGAACAGTATTTCTGGTCAGGCGAGTACAGGGTTATAAATACACAATTTGTTGGTGGTTATTGCAGGACTAGGTCTGATAATGAAAAAGCAAATAGGAATGCGGGTAAGTTACAATGAACAGCATAGTGAATGCATTTTCGTAGCAAAGATAGACACAAAACCAACACCGAACACACTAGTGCAAGTTTATATGCCAACTAGCTCGGCCGATGATGAGGATATGGAAGAAATGTATGAGGAGATAAAGCAAATTATTCAGAAAGTTAAGGGAGACGTAAAGTTAATTGTGATGGGGGACTGGAAATCGGTAGTTGGAAAGGGAAGAGAAGGAACTGTAGTAGGTGAATATGGACTGGGAAAAAGGAATGTAAGAGGAGATCGCTTGGTAGAATTTTGTGCAGAGCACAATTTAATGATTACCAACACTTGGTTTATTCATCATGAAAGAAGGTTTTATACGTGGAAGAGACCAGGAGACACTGGAAGGTACCAGATTGACTTTATAATGGTAAGGAATAGGTTTAGAAAAGAGGTTTTAAACTGTAAGACATATCCAGGGGCAGATATAGACTATGACCATAATTTCTTGGTTATGACCTGCAGATTAAAACTTTAGAGACTGCAGAAAGGTAGAAAAAATTGGAGATGGAACCTGGACAAATTGAAGGAACCAGAGGTGGTTGAGAGTTTAAGAGGGAGCATTAGGCAAGGATTGGCTGAAATGGGGGAAAGTAATACATTAGAAAAACATTTGGTAGCTCTAAGAGTTAGGGTAGCTTAAGCCACAGAGGATCATATAGGCAAAAGGACAAGGCCTAATAGAAATCTCTGGATAACACAGGATATACTGAACTTAATTGATGAGAGGAGAAAATATAAAAATTCAGCAAAAGAAGCAGGCAAAAGGGAGTACAAACGACTGAAAAATGAGATTGACAGACTGGCTAAGCAGGAGTGGCTAGAGGATAAATGCAGAACCGTAGAATAATGTATAACTAGGGGCAAGATAGATACCGCCTACAGAAAAAGACCAGAGATATTTGGAGACAAGAGAAGCAGCTGTATGAATATCAAGAATTCAGACGGAAAACCAGTACTAAGTAAAGAGGGGAAAGCTGAACTGTGGAAGGAAAATATAGAGGGAAATAAACTTGAAGGCAGTATTCTAGAAATGGAAGACGAAGTGGAGGAAGATGAGGTAGGAGATATGATACTGCGAGCAGAATTTGACAGAGCGCTGAAGGATTTGAATCGAAACAGGACCCCTGGAGTAGATGATATTCCGTCTAAACTGCTTATATCGTTAGGATGCGACCTCCCTAACGGTACTCTCCAATACGAATTAGGCAATAACATAACTCGTGGCAGTGAAAGGTTTAAAGCTCGTTGTCTCTGTTCATTGGGGTGAGTTATGCATATCAGCTTCTATGTCCTGAACAGCTACCCAATCTGTTTAAACAAGATCAATAATTAATCTGTAGTTTAGCCAGTCTATCAATCTGCATATGATGCCGCGAAAATATATTAAAAAAGAAACATAAATTAAACCTCTGAATAACGAACAAAACGGTTTCTAAGATAACGTTTAGAAGAGTGTCATTCAAGAAGTAATGTTTATAAATGGAGTTTATAACTCTTTTTGGACATGAAAATGCCGAGGTGGCCCTACTTTATACATCTGTAAATAACTGAATATTTCGCCAACTATTGTTCATGAGAGGCACAATACGTATCATACACACTCGAGAGTAAAAGTTGCAAATAATCACTCATAAATTAGTGAAGTCCATCGAACACTGCAGTTTCAAATTAATCCACGATTAAATATAATCTTTGTTATAAAACACAGTTTGTCGTCACACGAGTACATGATTGCTGAATTATCACAGTTTCACAGCCCTACTACCGTGCTTAGTTTACCACTTTTCACCAGAGACTAAATCTTCAAATCACAAGTTCGTAACACGCCTTCAGACCGCCCAGCGTCACAAGCTTTCACCCCCTTGTCCTAGTTACGAGTCCCTTCCCAAGCGTTCGAAAGCGTGCTCTATCCACTCCCAAAATTGTATTCTTCCGCGCATGCTAACACCTCATCGTTAAAATACAATTTCACTTCCAAAATATTATACATTTGAATATCACAGAATTAAATGCTTTGACCACCTCCATACAAATGTTGCTTACATTTAACAAACAAATATATATTTAACAATACTAAAATGGGTTGAGACTGAAGCTCTTTGCTGAAGTAGCTATTAAGCGTGGCGTCTCACTGTTCAAATATACTGCCGCCATCGAAATATAGTTAAACAATTAATATTTAATTTATCATGGCTTTTTATGCAAATATATTCAGTTTTTGTCCAAGAATGCATATAATTGTTTATGTATAAATTATCTGCTGCATATATAATATTTTTAGTCGGCCATGGAATATTTAGGTGGCAATCTACAACATAAAACGAATGTTACTAAGAATAACATTAAATATAATAAAATACATATATAAATGTAATGCGCTTTGCTGGGTTCATGTTTTGTGTTTCTGTGGTGGAATCTACGTTCTGATACAAGAATATTAATTACTACCTCAACGAAAAGCAGAACAAGAGAGTAAAACAAAGTTTATTGAAAGAATTCGGAAATTACGTGGTGCGTCTTTTAAGATAGGTAGCGTGGTGCAAAGCTGCCCATTTGCTTCTTAAACTGTTACTGATAAACCTACGTATCAATAACTATAAATATACGTCTTATAATATTATTATTATAGTATTGAAATTTATCGGAATTTATCCTTAAGAGATATTGAAATTGTAATCACGGCGTTTGATTCTCCCAAGTCTCCTGAATCCATTCATATAATTATTTTTGCCATATGATCATTCCCCGATTTTATATGGATTTTTAGAATAATGTGTGTGGCTATATTGTATTTCAGTTGCAATCTGGGTTAGCCGCCCTCGCTCATCCAAGCATCGTTTCCGGTTTCCGAGCAGATTAGGAAAATCCTAACTACCTGTATTCCATTCACTAGGTCCAAACTGTTAGCCGACCAGCTGGGGAACCCAACAGCCTGACAAAACCTGCCTTTCACATGGAAACAATCAGCTTCCCCCTATATCTGTAATGTCACAAAGCGAGTAACGTCACAAAGAGAGACAGTCTTGAAGAAATTGTTCTACCTGGTATGCAAGTTGTATGAGACAGGGGAAATACCCTCTGACTTAAAGAAGAATATTGTAATTCCAAATCCAAAGAAAGCAAGTGCAGACATATGTAAAAATTACAGAACTATCACTTTACTAAATCATCTTTGCAAAATATTAACACGAATTATTTTCAGAAGAAAGGAAAAACTTGTGGAATCTGACCTTGGGGAAGAAATGTAGGAACACGGGCAGGGGGGGGGGGGGAGCGTGGAAAGCTGCATCAAACCAGTCTGCGGACTGAAGACCACAACAAAAACAACAACAGCAACAACAATAATAATACTAATGCTTTCACTGTTGAAATAATTTTCATTATTACTCGTTTATATATTTACGTTGGTATTTATGCATAGTTAGGCTTTTTCCTTGTAAAACGTAAGTAGCTTTCTTTTTGTAGATATTTCGTCTCTCTCTCGTGGGAGAACACCAGTAGAGAAAAAGAATTCTAGGCCCTGGTTCTACCTATCCGGTGAAATGAGTACAGAAGGCAAATAACAGAATAACTTTTAAGAAGGTGCGAAATCACTTCTATACTATGAATTGGGGTCTGCTAACATCAAAAGTTAACACAGTCTCACCGAGATTTTTCGCATCTTCTTAAAATTTATACTATTGGTTGTTTTCACATTCAAAAGAGAAGAAATGTCTTATAGGAAAATATTTATTTTTCACAGAAAAAAGTACGCAGTTTGTACAAATAACAACATAAATACTTTAACTTGTTTTAATGAAACGTATTTGGAGAGTGAAAGAGTCCGAATCACTAGACGAGAAAAAATGTTTCGACTTTATTTGACATTTAGCAAGAATACAAGACGTGAGAAATAATGTAAATTGGCGCTATTTACTATGTTGTGGACACTGAGTGTTGAGGTATATATTTTCTCGAGCAGATAAATGTATATATTTGGACGACCCTTTCCCTATTTTCAGTTCTCACAGCCTTCGACAAAACTATCCACTATTTATTTTCCTATGGTAGTTAATAAACTATTATTTTCATTTCTTGCTACTGCGCAAATAGTGTCCTCATTAGTTCAGTTCGAATTTAAGGTGTGGAACTGCACAGCAGACAGTCTAGAAAACGACGGATCGACACAGACGAGACTCGGTACAAGCAAAACACGCCAGAGACGCTGCAGTGGACATATCGTCTCGAGCAGCAAGCTGAGACAAGAAGTCTGTCGTGTAATGGGGCTGATCCATATCAAATGTCTGTAAACCAAACTGCTGAGGTCATAGGTATCTAGACTTACAAACTACTTAAATTAACTTAAACATAGGCGAACGGGGAGGGGCTGTGACATGTGGGTCACCAATTACGATGAAGTTTTGCACGGTGTTATATATTGAATACTAGCTGTAAACCCGGCATTGTCCGGGTGTTTATTTATCCTACACTCTCGTAGTCCACATCCCCTTCCCCCCTCTCTCTGCATCCACCTCTTTCTCTCCCATCTCTCTGTTCGTTTCCAACTTTCCCTCTCTCGGCAAAGTTTTCTGCAAGGTACCCTCTGTCATGTACCATTCAAACATTTATGTACCCAGTGATCTTCATCTTGGTTTAAAACTCATGTATGCAAAAATTCATGAAGATTGGAGCAAAACTATGCATTTTGTAAAATTCCGTAAGTTAAGTATCGTCCACCACGCACCGAACGAAATTTGATAGACAGTGACATTCCTCTTTTTTTAAGGTAGAGTGTGCAAAATTTCATCAATATCAGAACAAAACTATAGATTTCTATGCAATAGAAACGCAAGGTCACATTGAATAAACGCACTTTGTTGTTCTCAAATATTGCAGTTTTATTTCATACAACCCTTGTTCTGAGAATAACGAAAACAACGAAAAAGAATCTCAGAAATCGGTCAAGCCATTCTCAAGTCATGGCGCGACTAAGGTATTTAGGGGTCCATTTTTATTTTGTAAAGTACCCTCCCCCATGCACCGTATGTAACTCAAGGTCGACGGTGACCGTCTTGTTTTGAAGTCAAGCGTGCGAAATTTCGTGAAGATCGTAATGAAACTGTAGATTTCGTGAGTCTGTAGATGAAGTATGCTCCGCCATGCACAAATCACAAATACTTTCTTAGCTGACGTTTTCTACCTATAAAGTACATTCCTGCCAAATTTCAGCTTCATAGATGAAGTAGTTTTCGAGATTTCGTATTTAGTCAGGAAGTGTACTTTCGCTTTTATATACATAAATATTAAGAAAACAGATTGCTTAATTTTGGATGCAAGATAATTAAGAGGAGACTTGCAGACAAAAATAAATAGTAACATGCATATCTGTAATGCTGACTTTACTTGATACAAGGTCATGCCTGATGCGACAGTTTTACGGCTTCTACAGCGAAACTGTTGTGAGCGGTAGACTACTTTTCGTTTCATCATTTTGTGTGTGTGTGGGGGGGGGGGGGGGGCGGTGGGGGGGCGTCAATTACAAAACGCTTCATAAACGTCCGAAATTGTAAGTAAACATTGTTGCAGGTCCCTAACTACTCCTATTTTTCAATAACTGACGCATAAATCAGGGTATTCTCGCGCGGTGTGGACTCTCATTATTTATGACGTCATATCTCCTGAGCTATGTGTCGTGATGTTTTATTTCGGGTCAGGAACCTTTGTGGGCGTACGGTGAACAGTTCACTAAAGTTTCATTGCGGTCGAATGAATGGTTTATGAACACATAGAGGACATACAGACAAACATTCATTTATATATATATACTAGCTGAAAACCCGGCGTTGCCCGGGTATTTATTTATTTATTCCTGCCTGGAGTTAGTACTTCTCCTACCCCTTCTCTCTCTGTCCATTTCCTTTTTCTAAAAACATGCTACATTTATCGGAGAATAAAGAAGGAATAAGGCTGTCTCGCATAAAGTGCAAAATTATAAATGCTGTATGCAAACAAAGAAAGATAGTAATCAAAATACAAATGACATTTAAAATGCTTACGATCTCATATTTATTGAGTTATTTGTTGTACAATTGTATACATTTTCAGGTATATATACATTTGTGCAAGTGCTGTATGTCTGTAAAATCTGTTGCGAATACAATTTGTAGTAAAGAAGCAATGGGTTAAAACTTGGTGCGGGATGGGGCGGTTTTCCAGGAACATTACTGTTTGTGTGCTCATATCTCATGAACCACGTGTCGTACTACGATACAATTTAGAAGGTATATTCAACTATATGTGCGTATACTGTCTGTAAAATTTTCTGCAGCTACAATTTGTAATCTACAAATTATAAATTGCAACGTCATAGCGAACGCCGTAGTTTTACTCCATAAACAGCGGAAAAGTAGTAAGCGTGAAACTTTTTTTCCTTTCATCATTTTGGTATGGTTGTCAGCGAGAAAAGTTTAATAAAAGTTTGAAGTTATGTTTAAAGTTTGTTCCAAGTCGCTAAGTACTCTCATTCTCATAGAGCGTATTTTTAAACTCTCGCCGGATTATGTGGCAGTTTCTTGCTATTTCTATTGTTTATGACGTCATATCTTCGTATGTGATTCTTATCCCTGTAGCAATCATTACCTCACGATAAGGAATGTATGTACCAAATTTGGCTTAAATCGGTCCAATGGTTTAGGAGAAAATGAGCATCATTTTCGCTAATGCAGCAGTTTTTCTCGAATCTCATTGTTTATGACGTCATATCTCGTGAACTATGTATTGTATGTGGTTCTTACAATTACGACGACCGTCCTCATGGATAGAAGCTTACTTGTACAAAATTTCATAAAGATTGGATCAAAAGTGTAGATTTGTATGCAACACGTACAAATATACGGACACACTGCTTTACATATTAAACTAGCTGTTAACCCGGCGTTGCCCGGGTATTTATTTATTTCTTCATGTCACTTTTCAGGTATATATTCATTTGTATCAGGGCTGTATTTCTGTAAAATATCTCGGGAATACAATTAATAGTAAAGAAGTGATAGATTAAAACTTGATGCTTGATGGGGCGGTTTTCCACGAACGTTACTGTTTATGTACTCATATCTCATGAACTACGTGTCGTACTGTGTTACAATTTAGAAAGTACATTCAACTATATGCGTGTATACTGTCTGTAAAATTTACTGTCGCTACAATTTGTAGTGTTCAAATTATAAATTGTAACGTCATACCGAGAGCCGTAGTTTACTCCATAAACAGCGGAAAAGTAGTAAGCGAGAAACTTTTTTCCATTCATCGTTTTGCTATGGCTGTCAGCGAGAAAAAGTTTAATAAAGGTTTGAAGTTATGTTTAAAGTTTGTTCCAAGTCGCTAAGTACTCTCATTCTCATAGAGCGTATTTTTAAACTCTCGCCGGATTATGTGGCAGTTTCTTGCTATTTCTATTGTTTATGACGTCATATCTTCGTATGTTATTCTTATCCCTGTAGCAATCATTACCTCACGATAAGGAATGTATGTACCAAATTTGGCTTAAATCGGTCCAATGGTTTAGGAGAAAATGAGCATCATTTTCGCTAATGCAGCAGTTTTTCTCGAATCTCATTGTTTATGGCGTCATATCTCGTGAACTATGTATTGTATGTGGTTCTTACAATTACGACGACCGTCCTCATGGATAGAAGCTTACGTGTACAAAATTTCATAAAGATTGGATCAAAAGTGTAGATTTGTATGCAACACGTACAAATATACGGACACACTGCTTTACATATTAAATGTGTTACAATTTAGAAAGTACATTCAACTATATGCGTGTATACTGTCTGTAAAATTTACTGTCGCTACAATTTGTAGTGTTCAAATTATAAATTGTAACGTCATACCGAGAGCCGTAGTTTACTCCATAAACAGCGGAAAAGTAATAAGCGAGAAACTTTTTTCCATTCATCGTTTTGCTATGGCTGTCAGCGAGAAAAAGTTTAATAAAGGTTTGAAGTTATGTTTAAAGTTTGTTCCAAGTCGCTAAGTACTCTCATTCTCATAGAGCGTATTTTTAAACTCTCGCCGGATTATGTGGCAGTTTCTTGCTATTTCTATTGTTTATGACGTCATATCTTCGTATGTGATTCTTATCCCTGTAGCAATCATTACCTCACGATAAGGAATGTATGTGCCAAATTTGGCTTAAATCGGTCCAATGGTTTAGGAGAAAATGAGCATCATTTTCGCTAATGCAGCAGTTTTTCTCGAATCTCATTGTTTATGGCGTCATATCTCGTGAACTATGTATTGTATGTGGTTCTTACAATTACGACGACCGTCCTCATGGATAGAAGCTTACGTGTACAAAATTTCATAAAGATTGGATCAAAAGTGTAGATTTGTATGCAACGCGTACAAATATACGGACACACTGCTTTACATATTAAATGTGTTACAATTTAGAAAGTACATTCAACTATATGCGTGTATACTGTCTGTAAAATTTACTGTCGCTACAATTTGTAGTGTTCAAATTATAAATTGTAACGTCATACCGAGAGCCGTAGTTTACTCCATAAACAGCGGAAAAGTAGTAAGCGAGAAACTTTTTTCCTTTCATCGTTTTGCTATGGCTGTCAGCGAGAAAAAGTTTAATAAAGGTTTGAAATTATGTTTAAAGTTTGTTGCAAGTCGTTAAGTACTCTTATTCTCATATAGCACATTTATAACTTCTCGCTGCATAATGTGGAAGTTTTCTGCGATTCCTGTTATTTACGACGTTATATCACCTGAACCATGTGCCGTATGTGGTTCGTACGCGTACAGCAATTGTTATCTCACGTAAGGAATATGTGTACCAAATTTGGTTGAGATCGGTCCAGTGGTTTAGGAGAAATTGAGCAGCATTATCGCTAAATGCAGCAGTTTTAGACACATTTCATTGTTTACAACGTCATATCTCGTGAATTATATATCGTAAGTGATTCTTACACTTACGGCGACTGTCCTCATGGATTGAAGCTTACGTATACAAAAATTCATAAAGATTGGAACAAAACTGTAGATTTGTATGCAACACGTACAAATATACGGACACACTGCTTTTAGATGAAGAGACACAGTTTGGAGTCCAACCCTGGGCCGCGCGACCGGCGACAATGCTCGGAAAGCCGCTCGTGTTTACGAGTACCCGAGCTACAGCACGAAAACACAAAAACGTAAATTACTCCAAAGTAATTAACTTTGGATCGCACATATATTAGTAAAAACTGCTCATTTCTAGGCGATCTCTCAATGCAGAGTTTTGAAGACACGATTTTCCATCATTAGCTTTGACCTCGATTTTCTCAAAAAGTAGTCTAGCAGAAAGTCGAGACACGTGTTTCTTTATATTCGAGATAGAACGTCCGTGGAAAATTCGATCGATATCGGTGACCCATATGTTAGAGCCTCTCGTCGTAAAGACGGGTCCACACGCTACGATCTGTCTGCGCACACCTCGCAAATCGTTGCGTGTAGACAGCACATTTGCGCAGATATGAGATGTGCGCAAACCTGGAAGTTGGAAGTTGCTCAAATCTGTGGTTTCAAATCGCATCTGCGCAGACAAGTTGGAACGTGTGGACAGGAGATCGCTGCAAATCTGTCTCAGTGAATACTTTTTTCGTGTGTTTACTATGTTGACAGTGGATGAAAAAGGCTGAGAACTGAAAATTCCGACTGTGAAACAAAGTTAGCCGCAGCTTATTGGCCACATATATAATATAAAGTGAAGCAGGCATACAGTGTTTCAAACATATCTAAAACTCTGACAATTTTATTTGTATCTTATTAGAAGGTAGGCCTACTTTACTTGCCTTCATGAAATCATTCTTCCGGGTAGCGTAAATAGCTTCACAAGTGTTGGGGATGATTTAACTCGATGCTTGTTTAGAAATTGCTGTTGAAAATTCGAGGTCTTTGTAGGTCCTTTCTGTGGCCAGGAATCTTAATGTAACTGTCAGCCAATCATGTGGAGAAATATATCTCCTCATACAAGTGTCTTTACGTATTATGCCAGGAGTTACCAGTGTCAAAAGATAATTATAAGTTTCCACATCCATTCAAATTCAAATGTTTGTTAAGCTTATGGGACTTAACTACGGGGTCATCAGTCCCTAAACTTACAAACTACTTATGAACTACTTACGAACTAGGACGGCACAAATATCCATGCCCGAGGGGGGATTCGAACGCCCGACCGTAGTGGCCCTGCTGACTGTGAGTGGAGCGCCTCAGTCATCTCGGCCACCGCGGCCGGCGTTTCTTTTTTCACCGAAAGATGTCGGGCGCGAGGATTTGCAGCGATGTGAACACCCGTCCACACGCAACGATTGGTGTGCGCAGACATTTGCACACAGTGGACAGTGGCGGATCCAGGGGGAGGGTCATGGGGTCATGACCCCCCCCCCCCCCCCCCAAAAAATTTTTTTTTAGACTTTTTTTGTAGCCTTTTTTGCAGTTTTTTAAAATTATTTTTTTAATACTAAGTGTATACGGAATATTTCGGGAATATTTCTTTAAATAATTTTTATAGGTAACATTAACCACTTGAGATATCCTCATTGTATATTTTTCACTTACATTCGCCCCCCCCCCCCCCTCTCACTGCACATAGGCGACAAGTAATCAGCATTTTTCTCCGTAACACACTCTTATAGCCACAGTCTGCATACCAAATTCCAGTCATAGTGCAAAGTGAAACGCAGATTGCACACTTCTATTTCACACTGTGCATATCGTGACGTTGTCAAGGATCCTGTTATAGTTCGTAAATTAACTAAGCGACAGATGTAGTTTGCAAAGATTTGGAGACATATTTTTCAAAAACAGTATTTTACGGAACTGCAATTTCTTCATTATTGTGCTGAAGAAATGTGGTATTTTTGTCAAGGAGTGCTATTTACTCGTGTAAACAAATTATTAGTTATTATTAAAAAAGTGTTCAAATGTTTGTTAAGCTTATGGGACTTCACTACAGGGTCATCAGTCCCTTAACTTACAAACTACTTATGAACTAATTAAGACTAAAGACGGCACAAATATCCATGCCCGATGGGGGATTCGAACCCCCGACCGTAGTGGCCGTGCAGACCGTGACTGGAGCGCCTCAATCCCCTCGGCCACCGCGGCCGGCAGTTATTATTACTGTCATTGTTCACACTAAAATGTAGACCCAAAGACATAGTCATCGCATACACTGATCAATTTCAAAATCAAAATCGTATTCCAAATGGGCAAACCAAGTAAAAAGAATTTACACGGATGCTGAAATTTCATTTGAGAACATTCACGATCAACAAGTTTTCAGAGAAAAGGTCAGAATTTCCAAACACCTCATCCCGCTTACTGCGCCAGTTCCACGCCCTGTCGCCAAATGGTCAGAAGAGAGAAAAGAAGCACAATCAGCCAAAATGAAAATCTGCTGGCGAAAGAGGAAAATACCATCAGGGAAGAGATAGAAACCTTTGTGGTCCATAGAAGGCCGAATGAGAGAAAAACTACACTAAAATATCATACATTTTATGAAAAACATAAATAATTACATTAAAATTACGAGTATATATTTTACCGTTATTAAAACCGTACACAAATATACGTTGAAATGGAGTATGATACCAAGGTATATTTTTCTGGAAGGGAACGGGGCGGGGCCGAAAACACACACAGTGACCCGTGACCGCCTCCAAAATCGAACCCTAGATCCGCTGCTGTTTGCACAGATATTTGCGCAGACAGATCGTTGCGTGTGGACCCGGCTTTAGGATAACAGGAGCACCCGTGCCCGAAGCGAATCTTTAATTCAGCGCAAAGTTCCTAGTGATTGGAAAAAAGTGCAGGTGACTCCCGTGTATAAGAAAGGAAAGAGAACTGACCCATACAATTACAGGCCAATATCGTTGACATCAGTTTCATGTAGAATTTTGGAGCATATTCTCAGTTCGAATATAGTAAATTTCCTTGAAACGGAAAAGCTTCTTTCCGTGAATCAGCACGGGTTTAGGAAACATCGTTCATGTGAAACTCAGCTTGCCCTTTTCTCACGTGACATCTTGCGAGCCATGGACGAAGGGCAACAGGCGTATTGTGTTTTTCTCGACTTCAAAAAGGCGTTCGACTCGGTGCCACACTGCAGACTGCTAACGAAGATACGAGCTTATGGAATAGGTTCACAGATTTGTGACTGGCTGGAAGACTTCCTAAGTAATAGAACGCAGTACGTTGTTCTCGACGGCGAGTGTTCATCAGAGACGAGTGTATCGTCAGGCGTGCCCCAGTGTAGTGTGATAGGACCGCTATTATTTTCTATCTATATAAATGATCTGATGGACAGAGTGTGTTGTAATTTGCGGCTGTTTGCTGATGATGCTATGGTGTATGGGAGGGTGTCGTCTGTAACTGACTGTAATAGCATTAGACAAAATTTCTAGTTGGTGCGAAGAATGGCAGCTAGCTCTCAATGTAGAAAAATGTAAGGTGATGCGCATGAGTAGAAAAAACAATCCTATAATGTTCGAATACAGCATTAGTAGTGAGCTTCTTGATGCTGTCGCGTCGTTCAAATATCTAGGCGTAACATTGCACAGCGATATGAAATGGAACGAGCATGTAAGGACAGTTGTGAGTAAGGCAGACAACCGACTTCGGTTTATTGGGAGAATTTTGGGAAGATGTACTTCACCTGTAAAGGAGACCGCGTATAAAACGCATGTACGACCACGTCTTGAGTATTGCTCAAGTATTTGGGACCCGCAGCAGATCGGTTTGAAGGAAGACATAGAGGCGGTTCAGAGGCGAGCAGCTAGATTTGTTACCGGTAGATTCGACCAATGCGCGAGTGTCACGGAAATGCTCCGGCAACTCAATTGGGGATCGCTGGAAGAAAGACGACGTTCTTTTCGTGAATTTCTGTTAAGTAAATTTAGAGGGCCGGAATTTGAAGCTGAGTGTAGTACGATCTTGCTGCCGCCTACTTACATTTCGCGTAAAGATCACAAAGACAAGATAAATTAGGGCTCGTACGGAGGCATATAGGCATTCTTTTTTTCCTCGTTCAATTTGGGAGTGGAATAGGAAAGGAAATGCCTAGTAGTGGTACAGTGTACCCTCCGCCACGCACCTTACGGTGAATTGCGGAGTATGTATGTAGATGTAGATGAAGTGTCGAATCTCCGCAGCGCGACGCCGCCGATCGCACAGACATCACAGACTCGCATCCTGTGATCTCTTCGACTCGAATACTGAGGAAGAAGGTTTGCGATGCCGTGGAGGGGTCCAGCACTCTGCCACATAGGTGAGCGCGCGTGTTGTTAAAGAGCAGCGGCGCTGGCCGTGGGCGCGCGTAGGCCTACCTGCCGGCCTTGTCCCCCCCACCGCGCCCGCCGCGCCGAGACCCGGAGAAAGCCAGTGGCTCGCCGCGCCCCAGCCTACCTGCACGCCACGTGAGTACTCCTGCTAACCACTTGTTCACCACCGCTCCTGCACCACCGACTTACACCTTTCTCAACTGGCAGATTTACGCGTATCGACCGCGCCGTTTGACACCGCAGACACTCGCAAAGAAGTGACGATCCTTTTTCTGTTACCGTCGTCTCCGCTCGTGGGAACGCCGAGGCCGATCGGAGTTGGCAGTTGTGACGAGAGCCGTTTCGTATGGGCGGTACCACCGCGTGTGCGATGTGCCGACGCGAGCTTCGTTCGTTATCGGAATTTCCCGAGGTCCGTCGTTTGCGCTCGGCTCGGCTTTTGTGCTGCGAAATAGACCTCGCTCACCTGTGGACAAAGCGGCAAAAGCTATTGTGTATACGTGCGTGTGCAGTCCATCTCTGCGCCCGGTAGCGCGCCAGCTTCGTTGCGTCGAGTACGCTGTTATTAGAATTCGTTTCGTTACTCGGTCAGGCGCGCACCTGCTTCTTTATTTTGTCCGTCATTTGAGATGCGACAGTGGCACGCCAACCTGTTAACAGCACTGCCTAGTGCTCTCGAGTGACGCTAATGTTTCATACTCGTCGAGTAAGGAATCCATTTATCATCCCTCTTTCTGCTGTAGAAACGACAGCGTCATTTTACTTAGCAGTTGTCCCTTTATTTATCTGAAAATGTCGAATATTTTACTCGTCTCCTGATATTCATTTGAATATATGTAACAGATCGTAGTGGGTACACAATTTTCTGAAGAAATAGCGATGATGGCAAATAAGAAACATACTAATGTTGGTTTCGAGTCTGTAAAACAGACATGTCTCGCTGTATTTCAGCCCTCTTTTTGTTTGGCAACTAAGAAAAGATTAAAAGGCAAACGGTTTACGCCCGAAAATCTACCAGTTTACAGACTATGACCTAATTTCTATCGTAAAATCGTTTGTAAATAAAGAGAAGTGCGCTGTGATTACTTCTCGAAAGTGTGGCTTTGCGTGATATTCTTTTTAAAATGTAGCATTCTCTTCTAACCTTATGAGAACGCGGACGGCAATTCGACAGCAAAATCTGTCAGTCTGTGCTATATCTGTGGAGTTGCTTTGGCAGTGTAGTGTTATTTGTGCTATTGATGTGTAAATTAGCTGTCGCCCAGAAACCACCGTTAGCGCAGCTTTAGACGACCTGATTTCATAATGAACTTGACGGTTAGAAACTAGTCGCCACAGTATAAAAGGCATCTTTCCCGGAATTATAGTAAATATTTTACCATATACTTTTGCTTCTTCTGCCTGACATCTTGTTGGGCATACGTGAAAGCAACTTATTGTTAGTACCGATTCCTGGAGCTGCGCTGCATAATTTTGTAGTAATTTAGATAAATTGTAACCTGACGATTGATAGATCATAGTCATCGAAATATTTGTAAGAAATAACAGCGAAATTACAGTAGTAACAGTGATGTTCTATTAGAATAAGTTATGTTACATTCACAATTGCGGCCAACACAAATCGACAATTTTCAAAGGAACCTTAAAACAGTAAGAGGGCTATGTTTATGTTTTATATTTATAATGTGATGATAAGTAAGGTAATGGCAATAATGACGGAAGCGTGCGTAGGATAGCTATGTGACGGAGCTGTACTAGCTTCGCGGGTGGCCCTCCTCACAAGTCGGAATTAGAGGCAGACTGAGGCCGCGTGTTCTGCACATGACAGTCCGCCTCGGATGTGAAAACAATCGTGGAAGCTGCAGCCACGTTTCACTGCCACGCCTCTTCATTCGGAGAGAGAAAACTATCGCCGCCGCTTTCAAACTCCCCACCTGTTTTGAATATCGCGAGAAAAACGAAACGTATAGCACTGCTAACGCTGTCACTACATTGGAGGACACCAGTTTGATTAAAAATACGGTATTTGCGATATAATAAAGTTCTCTGTTCAGTGCCAGGTCACAGACGGGCCATCTGACATTGTGCATTACTATGAAGCGACAGTAGTTTGTCTCAATTTCCTGCTATCTCTGTAGATATCTGAATAAAAACTAATCAATTTCTGTTCGTACATTTCTTCAGAAGTGTCTAGGCAGTATCAATGTAGAGACTTAGTCTTACATTTATTCCGTGCTCTTCGAAACTGTTGTGAATGTAGGAAACAATGAATTAGCCCACACCTGTTTTCTGGACTTAGAGAGCGGCTAGGAAACTAGTTGTATGTTTTGGCTAAATAGACGTTCAGTCAACGTTGTTTTGTTTAATACCACATTATCAGTCGACCGTGATTGTTCCAAAAATATGAGATTCAATTTTGTTTACGTACTTAAATGGTTTAATGAAGTAGCAGAAACGCTTAACAAAAGTACACATACACATTAAAGTTGTTCTTTACAGTCTTATGCTATAGGCACACTGCGAAGAACGGAAAGGATAACCTAACTTGAGAGAGTATCCACTTTGTTTGTTGATCTACTGGCCACATAAAAATTTTAATTTCTCACATGGACATTGTGTGCTGTTACCTTCTTGTAACTCGTTGACCACTGTTCATTAACTTACAAGAAAGCAGATAGTTCATATGTAGAAAGTTTTTACGTTAACAACAATCCAAGAAACGAAGTTAATTTTCCCTCCTGTTAGGTTGCACTTCTCTTTCTCCACACGATGACTACAGGGCATGCCAAGACTACGAAGCATACCCATGGCTCCCACAAGTGTGGGGCTGGGTGGACCCCTGGGTCCAGAGCCCGGTGCTGAAGGGTGTCCGAGCCTAGTCCTAAATGATTCAAGTTTTTGGTTACTGAAATTCAAAACAAACTAGAAAAAACATGTTGAATATTTATCATCCAACGAAATTTTAGAAGATTCTACAGGCAATTGTAGTAGATATTTATGATAAACCTCTTATCTTAAACAATTACTTCGATTGATGCTCTTAGTTATTGTCATTGATTGGTGTAGTATTTGTGTGTTAACTAAGGTGACCAACCGTACCGGTTTTTTTTTTGGGACAGTCACGATTTTTGTGCCTCTGTCCCGAATTTTTTCAAAGGTAATTCGGTAGGCCTATTTGTCTCGGACTTAACAATTATGTTCCGATTTAGAAACTTATCTCACCTGTATCGGTCTATTTTATAATTAGTTTTAATTATGATGGGAAACTATTTGACAAAAGGTTAGTTAGACTTAAGGTACTTATCACAAACTGTCCAAACCGTTTCAAACTGTTTTCACTGAGCATACGCGTACAAACTATACCAGTGAGAAAATCAGTGAATGGACTGCTAACACCACTTTTCCAGGTCAAAGATGCAATGATATTATTTCTCATTTCAGACAGGATCATGTGCCATCTCAAATGTGCTTAAGGTAGAGCAGTTTCTCTTCTGCCTTTCCAGAAATAATGCTGTTACTGAAAGGGTATTTTCCCCACATGAATAATATATGGACAAGTGACAAAACACAGCTTGCCGTAAAAAGTGTGAAATCAATATTAGTAACTAGAGTAAATTATTATGAAACTTGTGTAGAACTTTTTCACGTGTTGTTGAAAAATACAGACTTGCTGAAGAAACTTCACTGGACTGTTAAATACAGTTGTTCTGATCACATTCCTGCATCATATAAAGTACTAATAAAGTGTAAATTTATGTACTTTTTGTAGCAACTTAAAATGATATTTTGTAATTATTACTTTCTCTAAAATCTTCTTCTAATATAATGAAAATATATATACAAATTACAAAATTCGTAATGTGTCCCGAATTTGGATGTAGAAAATGTGGTTAACACTGAACAGAGACGGTTGTTTATGCTACTGAAATGAATTATGATTTGATTCTTTTTTAGTAATGTTGAGAGTTTTTAATCTTTCATCTCTATTAGGGCTGGTCATTGGGAATTGTTGAAACAACTTGCCCCTTTGTCTAATCCTTGTTGCACTCAAAGGCTACAAATACTCCGCCAAATTTTGAAGAAATAGCCTTCGATCTTCAAAGTTATAGACGTGTTCCTGCTGTATTAACTCCATCAGCAAAAAATATTGATTTGGAGAACTTAACAGCTTTTAAAGGCCTCTTGATATCATTTTGCCGAAATATCTTGACCTCTATTGATCACAAAAATGTCGCTATACAGAACGAAGGAATTTCCCTCAACGTAGCGATGCCGGTGATTAACTTAAAGACAATATGAAATTACTTTGAATGAAGAAAAAGTAGTTGCTGAGGCAGTTGGCATTTCATCAGAGTTTATCAATAGGAAACCTGATGCAAATCAAAGGACAGCTGAACAACTTCAGCAGAAAGCATCAAATTAATTCAGACCTTTTTTTGTCTTTCCTGTTTTTAATTTTGTAATGCAAGATTTGACAACAATATTTGCGAGCTATGAACAATTTTTTCGTCTATTTTCACCATTTTTTGGCTTTTGTGGACCTAGAAAATAATGAACTGAAAGTTAAAATCACCAAACCCATCTCAAAGTATCTTTTAGATTTAGCAGATACTGACAGTTCTTTGAAATTCCAGTTTACTATGAAGCCACAAATAAGATAAATATAGAATAGTTTTAGTGTCACTGTAATATTAAAAACGCCTAATATATTGTTACATTCCTATTTCTCCAGTTTTATGTTGAGTTAGTTTTAGATAAAAGTTCTTTGTTTTTAAGCTCATATTTGTATATTTTGTTGAATATTTTCATTGTTTTAGCTTAAATTTCCCGCATTTTGTGCACATTTAAACACACAGATTTCACTTGGCAAAGCCAAGTAGTACTGACGGGGCGGTAGTACTGTCTTGACTAAATGCAGGAGAAAGATAAACGGAGGTGACACGAAATTAATCTGCTAGGTATTCTGAAAAGTACAGCTTAACAGCTAATTAAAAATCATTTTACACTGGAAGGATCGAGAGGCCGAACTGACCCCTTTACCAATTTTTACCATGTGTCCTGATCAAACCGTTAAATGAAATGAGCTGACCTCTGTGATTTGTGATTTTTTCACGTTTTATATAAAGTATTGTGCACCCTCTTTTAGAGGTTCTATTTCAAAAGGATTTCTAAATATTAAAATTACTACCTAGAAGGACCGCAGGGACAATTTGCCCACTCATAGCGTTTCTCTGTATTTTCGGTATGTTTCCTTGTAATACTGTGCACGAAATAAAACCAGCTGTTGTCTCCTTGTTGTTTCAATATGCACAACAATGCCATACATCCCAGCACTGGTTGCGGTAGGGCAGCTGGGGATGGCGGTCATGTCTCGATGAGTAATGCCTGAGTGATTGATTGTGTTGAGTGTGATCTTTTCTGCCGCAGGCCATGGCGAAAATTTACAAGTTGTATTAATGTGAATATGAGTTTGTTGGCTTCTCAGCGATGATCTTTATGGGGAGTTGCTAGCTATCCTCGTATTATAAACATTCCGATCTGGACATTCCATTGTTAAAAATCAATAAAAGTACATATGATGGTTACACTGAATTATGGCGGAGCGCATTGAGGCGCTATGCTGCGATGCGCGAGGCCGTTCCCCGTCGGCTCTTCGAATCCCCCCCTGGGCATGGATATTTGTGCTATCTTTAGCATAAGTTAGTTCATAAGCAGTTTGTAAGTTTAGGGACCGATGACCCCACAGTTAAGTCCCGTAAGCCTTACAAACATTTGAACACTGAATTATCTTTCACAATCTGGCCTTATAAGCAATAAAACTGCATGGGGCCAATTTGGCTCCAGAGGTTCTTATACGTAGTAGCTTGCATGCGATCCTTCTAGTATTAAATGCCAAGTAGACTAGATAGCAGCTATAAAAACGTGATGCAATTAGTTCCTTTGTCCATTTTACTCTAGTTGTCATACCGCTTAAGGATTCTTTCTCAAGTCATGCCTTCGACGCAGCAGTTTGACGTTACTTCTAGCGTGACTTGAAAAGGAATTGATGGGTCAGCTTTCGGTGTAATGTAGTGGTAGATTTTTTTTCTTTTTGCCAACTTCCTGCGAAGATGAGATTTTCATGTGTGTACAGCAATTATGACTTACCTGGCTCAGTATCTGGCAGAAGTACGAATAAGTGTTCTGTTTAGATAAAAAGAGGGCTTACTGTGGCCCGGGGCCGTAGCCAAGGAAGGGGGGGGGGGGGGGGGGAAGGAAGGGATCATTCTCCCCCTCCCTCCGAAAAGCCTCACTATTCACCTAATTTCTACTGCAGTAATTCAAAGAGATGCTGAAATTGCTCCTTCGAGGTTTGTATTGAATAAAATTTAATATTGTCTCTATTGATATAAATCTGCGCCTTTAGTTCAACTTACGTTGTAAAGTTTTGCAAGTTAGAATAAATTTATACCTTGTTACACCAAATTAAGGTACATTATAAAAAGAGCATGATTAAGATATAAACTTGCAATTACAAACTACTGCACTCAACAGTAAAAAAAGACAGGGGGCGTCTCTGATTCTGGGTCCAGAGTCCGTAATCGAATGTCGGGGACCATGAGTAGATTATCAGTATCTACCTGTGCTTTTGTTAAATGAGGTGTGTACTTCCGAACTTGTTCTTCATTTAGCAGCCAACGAAATGTTGAGATTGTTCAAATTTTTATAAACCTATTGGACCAAACTCCTCTGGTCACCGTCCCTAGAGTTACAAACTACTGAAACTAACCTAAGGACAACACACTCACCTATTCATCAGGAGGACTCAAATCTCCGACAGCGAGCAACGACGCGCTCCGCAGCAAAGCGTCTTAGAGCTCTCGGCCACTCCACCGTAGCGATGCTGTTGTGATAGGTACCTACTGAAGCCTGGCATTTATCACGTTCAGGTGTTGTCTGTCAGTTATGATAGGGACCTATTGATGCCTGGCATTTATCGCGAACAGATGTTGTCTGTCAATTGTGATAGAGACCTATCACGTGCGCTTAGAATTCACACACACCCATGTTGGTAGCAAAATTATTTTCAAATATGACCGCGAACGTTTGGAAGGAAGAAAGATTAAGGTTTAAGAGACGAAGTCAAGAGGGTGGGGGAGTGCAAAAAATGGACCGTTCGCGGTCAGAGGCACCAATCGGGCATACACGTGAAGCTATTATGAGAAATCGTGAGAAACCTTCATCTTGATTCACAGGTGGGGATTTGAACCGCCTTCCTCCTGAATACGAGTCGTTTGTCTTGACACTGCGCCATTTCACTCGTCGGTGAACCCTTGCATGCTATTCGTACAGTATATAAGCGATAAAAATATACGAAAAACGGTTCCAATATTCGTCTTTTAGGAACTAAGTAGACAATATGTTTCATAGTAAGCCAAATTACTCTCCGTCCAAAAGACAGTGGCGGCGCTAGGCGTCGGCGACGTCGGCAACCGTCGACGGCCTCGCACCTGTGGGGGCCTCGCAAAACATTGTAAGAATTTTTTATATTCTTTGTTTAACGGCCCTTTTCAACTGCTAGGTTATGTAGCGGCGACCTACATCTAAATAGTACTAGCTTAGGCGCTATGCTACGATGCGCGAGACCGTTCCCCGTCAGGGGTTCGAATCCCCCTTCGGGCATGGATGTTTGTGCTGTCTTTAGTATAAGCTAGTTCATAAGTAGTTTGTAAGTTTAGGAACTGATGACCACTTAGGTAAGTCCCATAAGCGTTACAAACGTTTGAACATTTTTACACTAGCTTAACCAAAAGACGGATACAACATCGTATCCAAGGGTGGGATTCGACTCCCGATGAGAGCTATCTCGCTCACCGTGGTTTGAAGCCTAATTGCGATCGGCCATTCCCGGCCGACAGGTATTTAGTTGTCCGTATTTATTTCCGTATGAGTGCAGCACTGATGCAATTTTTACTTAAATACTTGCCAAACAACTTCTTCAGTTCATTTTAGATAACAGTTTGGTAGAAGTACATCCAAATGTTTATATAACAATTAGAATAATGCTCACAGTTCCAGTCAGTACAGCTTCAGTCGAGAGATGCTTCACAAAGTTAAAATTGATTAAGACTAACTTGAGAAACACAATGAGCGACTATCAATTGCATTCGAAATAGTGGCTAGTATTAATTAAGATGTGGTCTTAAAAAAATCAGTGAGACGAAAAGCCGAAAAGTTTCTCTATTTTAATTTGCGTTTATTTGTTGTAATTTTTGTCATTGCAATAATACTTGTATATTATACTAATAAAATGTTAGTATAATGATTATTGCTGTATAATCGAGCTCCTTGTGCTTAACATTTTCTTCCTTAGTGAAAAAAATGAAAGGGGCCTCGCAAAGACGAGTTCGCCGACGCCCAGTTTTCGTCTAGCGCCGCCACTGCCAAAAGATGCCAGGGAGTCGCTGTGAATATTTGAGTTTTATTCGAGTACATGCTCCCTAACGGAGACGAGCAGAAGCACGACTCTCCAGCAGCCGGCGGTGTCGAGATTGTAAAAGTGTGTGTGGTGGCGGCGCCGGAGGGCGCTTCTCAAAATAACTGTAGGCCTACCTCATTAGGGAGACGCGCGCCCATACCTATCTTGTGGTTACAACTATTTCATGTCTCAGCCTCTCATCACCGCTGTATGGACCTCACCCTTTGTCCCCTGCGCTACTCACACGCTGCATCACCCACACGTATTTATTGTTTCGTTCTGCAGTGCAGTGACCAGTAGCTGGTCTCAAGTGAATGCTTCGTGTCGCGATCTTAGTATCCTTTCTACATCTACGTACATATTTTACAATCCGTGGTTGAGAGTACCTCGTATTGCTACTAGTTATTTCCTTCCCTCTTGCCGGCCGCGGTGGCCGAGGGGACTGAGGCGGTTGGATATGGTGCTACACTGATGACTGATAACAAAGGTGTAATAATATGTAATAGGTTTCAAGATATGTGAGGGGCAGAACCGAGTACATTATCTTCGACGACGAGTGTTCATCAGAGAACACGTTATCGTCAGGAGTGCCCTAGGGAAGTGTGATAGGATCGCTATTACGGTCTATCTATATAAATAATGTAACGGACAGAGTGCGTAGCAATCTGATGATGCTGCGGTTTATGGGACGATGTCGTCCTCGAGTGACTCTAGTAGAATACACGGTAAATTAAGTAAAATTTCTATCTACTTGGTGTGAGGAATGGCAGGTCGCTTTAAATGTATCGTGATGCTGACAAGTAGCACAAAAACTATCCAATAATGTTCGAATATAGAATTACTAGGGTGCCGCTGGAAACGGGAGCATCGATTAAATATTTAAGTGTAACGTTACTGAACTATATCAAATGGGAGGAGGATGTAGGATCTGTAGTGGGAAAGGCGGATGATCGATTACGGTATATTGGGAAAAGTTTTGGAAGGTGTTAGCCTGTATGAGATACTGCATGTAGAACACGAATACAACCTATTCTTGAGTAATGCTAAGGCGCTCCAGTCACGTTCTGCATGGTCACTACGGTCGGGGGTTCGAATCCCCCTCGGGCATGGATATTTGTGCCGTCCTAGTTCGTAAGTAGTTCATAAGTAGTTTGTAAGTTTAGGGACTGATGACCCCGTAGTTAAGTCCCATAAGCTGTACAAACATTTGAACCTTCCCTCTTCCACTCCCAAATACAACTTCTGACAACAAAGTTCGGTGACTAGTCCTGTAACAGTAACGTAGATGAACTATGAACAACAGTTACCGTACTGTCCTTAGATATAGTCACCTCCCATAGCTATGGAGCGTTGAGCTCTGCGCTACATGTCTGGAAACTTTGCTCCAAGGCTTTCTTTGGGAAGATTCTAACGACACCATATCTTCTGGAACATGGATTTAACTGTTGAAATTGAAGTTTCCTAATTACCGGATATATATTTCATTTCGACAGTCAGATTTATAGCAATCCACTTCACTTTAGATGGGGAAGAACGAACATAAATATTTTACTTATCTTGGTTCTTGAAGACGGACATCTGCGTTGTTGTTGCTCAGCATTCAGCAAAATAGTAGAATATGTTTCAGGAGATTCAATTAAATAATCACAGACATTCTTGATGATAGTTCCATTGTGACAGAAACAAATTTATTTAGTTGAGCAACATTATAATGTTAGAAACATTTAGCCTCAGATAACAGAGATGTTAACATGTTTGTAGCTATGAGTGACAAAACCATGGTTTCTCTCAAACCCCTTTCTACATAACCGCGTAATAAGATTGATGACAAAGTTCTTTGGTTACCAAATAAATAATACAAAAATACTTTATATATGCCAAAATACACAAATTAAAATATTACATTTAGGCTTTAACTATTTATCTCAGTGTATGTACGTGTTCCGTGAAATTTGTATTTAATGTGGTACAAAAAATGAAAGTAGTGTTTTGACTAGTGTTTAAAATAACTCAATGTATTTACATTATTTATGTTTTCGAAATGCACACTTATCTGTTTTGCCAATATTGTGTAGGCGTACTATTATTTAGACATGGAATTTTAATGTATTTCAGTTTGCGGTCTAATTTTTTATTAATACGGATTTGTATGTGGTTGTCGTAGTTTTGTTAATTTTGAAGATAGTTTCTTAGTACCAAACGGATTATTAATTTTAGTGCATGAAAAATGATCAGTATTTAATTTAGGATCCAGTGATATATAAAACATGGTCTGCCCTAATTTATTTAAACAAAAGGTACGTATGTAATCATGTTGTGCAATAGTTATAACATGTAGTATTGTTGTTTTTATACAAATTAGTATCTATATAGGTTCAGCAATTTCCGAACCTAAGTGTAATGCATTTTTAGTGTTTGCAGCTATTATTTACGAAAGTATTAAACATTGAAATTTACGTAAAAGGACAGCCAAAGTTATGTTTAAATTAACATACTGTTTCTTAAAAGCATTTTGCTAATAGTGTTAATAGTATGTTAAACTGAACGTGAAAATGTGATATTTTACATGTCAGGTAGCGAAGTTTTATTTTAGGTGTCCGATATTTTGTGTTTGTAATGTTGGCAACTGATTTTTGTAAGGAGCGTGCAACATAGCAGAAACGTTACACGGTGTTCAAAAGTTTTGTCACGTTTCTTTGGGAGTCTGGAATATCGTCGTATCTCTACCTTTTCCAAGCGAGTTGTAGTGGAGGGAATAGGAAGAAGTCTGGAGAACTCAGATCCGGCGAGTATGGTAGATATTCAAATTCCACAACAACGCTCGCAACACATGGGCAATAGCATCAAACAGTTCCTCGCAGAAGAGCGTGATGCAACTTGAAATCAACTATACTCGCCGGATCTCAATCTTCCTGGCTTATCCTTATTCCCTCGACTCCAACTCGATTTGAAAAGAAAGAGATTTGACCATATTCCTGACGCCCAACGATGCTTTTGAACACCTTGGTGCAAAGTTCCCAGGACATGCAGAGCAGAGCTCACCGGTTCGTAGTTAGTGACTGTTTCTGAGGACAGTACGGCAACTGTAGTTCATAGTTCATCTACGTTAATGTTACAGGACTATTCCCCGAACTTTTTTTATCAGAGGCTGTACGACGAGGGAAGAATGAATGTGTATATGCTTCTGTATAAGCCCTAATTTCTCGTAGAACGTTGCCTTCTCTCCAGCGATTCCCATCTGAGTTCCCGAAGCAATGATCGAACCCTTGCAACCCACCCCAGAATAGCTTCTAAGACTTCCTTTAAACTGATGGAGGTCTCAAAGACTTCTACATCTACATCTACATAGATACTCTGCAAATCACATTAAAGTGCCTGGCAGAGGGTTCATTAACCACTTTCATAACTTTTCTCTACCATTCCATTCTCTAATAACGCGCGGGAAGAAAGAACACCTAAATCGTTCCGTTTTCGATCTGATTTCTCTTATTTTATTGGGATGGTCATTTCTCCCCAAGAAGGTGGGTGCTAGCAAAATATTTTCACATTCAGAACTAAAAGTCGGTGATTGAAACTTCGCAAACAGATCGCGCCGCAATGAATAACGTCTTTCTTTTAATGATTTCCACCCCAATTCTTGCAACATTTCCGTGACGCTTCCCCCCCACCCCACCCCCCCGTAACGTGATAAAACAAAACGAGCTGCCCTTCTCTGAACCTTCTCAATGTCTTCCGTCAGTCCCACCTGGTGAGGGTCCCACAAGGGGCAACAGTACTCCAGGAGAGGACGCACAAGTGTGATGTAGCCAGTCTCTTTGGTGGAGCTGGTGCATCTTCGAAGCGTTCTGCCAATGAAACGTAACCTTTGGTTCGCCTTCTCCACAATATTTTCTATGTGTTCTCTCCAGTCAAAGTTGTTCGTAATTGTAACTCCTAGGTATTTGGTAGAATCTACGACCTTAAGGTTTGACTGATTTATCGCGTAATTAAAGTTCAGCGGATTTCTTTTAGTGGTCATGTGTATTACTTCACACTTTTCTTTATTTAGTGTAAATTGCCAATTTTCGCACCATGCAGAAATTTTGTCTAAATCGCTTTGCAGTTGCTTTTGATCCTCAATTGACTTCACTAACCGATAAACGACAGCATCATCCGCGAACAGTCTAAGGGAGCTATTCAGATTGTCTCCTATATCGTTTATAAACACGAGGAAGAGTAATGGACCTATAACGCTTCCCTGTGGAACGCCAGATATCACTTCTGTTTTACTCGATGACTTACCGTCAATTACAACGAACTGTGTTCTTTCTGATAGAAAATCGTGAATCCAATCGCACAATTGGGGAGATATTCCATAAGCACGCAATTTCATAAGAAGCCGCTTGTGGGGTAGAGTGTCAAAAGCCTTCCTGAAATCCAGAAATATGGAATCGATTTGAGATCCCTTGTCGATGGCACTTAATACTTCATGTGAATAAAGGGCAAGCTGTGTTTCGCAAGAGTGATACTTTCTGAATCCGTGTTGACTACTGGTTAATAGATCGTTCTCTTCGAGGTAGTTTATAATATTCGAACAAAGTATATGTTCCAAAATCCTACTGCAAATTGACGTCAATGAGATGGGCCTGTAATTTTGGGGATCACTCCTATTGCCTTTCTTCAATATTGGAGTAACTTGGGCAACTTTCCAGTCTTTGGGTACGGATCTTTCGCAATACTCTAACGTTTCGTACGTGGTGTTCTTTACAGATGAACCGCATCTTCCCAAAATTCTCCCAAGTCGACCACCGTTCCACTTGATATGCTGTGCAGCGACTGTGTAAAGCAGCACACATGATTTGCATTTTTGGAGCTGGCTGCCGCAGTTGTCGTGCCGCCTGGGGCCTCACATTACGAGTTTGAGACACTTGCGGGGAGTGACACTTGCGCGGAAAGGGAATTTGTAGACACTTGCGCGGAGACCCGGACGCTGCAGGTAGTGAACAGGGTGTTCCAGAAGTAGGGATACACCACCCCTACTCCTCGCCCTCCAGCCGCTACCTGTGCCGTATTCAGGGAAAGGACCACCTTGCGAGGTGGAGCTGTAGTAACGGCCCGGAGATATCACAGCCTCATTCAACAGGGAGATAACACGTCATACAAATATCACTCTATTTACAATACAGCACCATGTGAAAAAGAATATGATGAAATCGGAATTGAGCGCAACCGTTGATAACTACAATTTCGGATTTACTGCATTTTGAGTCAGAATTCGCATCTATATTCGCATTTATGGCAAATGCGAATTTTTCCTGTCCCTAGTAATACCTCTAAAAAATAAACAGCTGATCAAGGCACTAAAAGCAAGAACAGACCTTTGGGTGTATTACTACAAATAACTAAAACACAATTTAATCGTGGAATTATATACAATCTCATTATAAAGGTTTTTTGTAGGTGGTTTTGAGCAGCTTTTAAATATGTTAGGAATAGCATTATGAAATATAGACGGCTACACCTTATGTTTATTATGAGATATCGATTTCGGCTAATTTCAGGTCATCTTCAAGTCTCAAACAACAGGTGTTACTTATGCATTTTTGTGCCGTCCTAGTTCATAAGTAGTTTGTAAGTTTAGGGACTGATGACCCGTAGTTAAGTCTCATAGACTATACAAACATTTGAACATTTTGTTTTCACACAAGTTCTAACGTTGTTAATCGCGTTAGCGAAGAAAACAGAACCCAGAATCTTTGCGTCTAAATGATACATATATTGGTGTGATGTCTTATTTCGAAAGAACAGACATCACACCAATACATATATAGCTCTCGGTAAAGTGGAACGGTACGATGTCGTTACGTAGCACAGCACAGCCGACTGGAAACGCAGGAGAAGTGCAAACAACGTTCTCTCCTCAGAGGTATGATTAGGTTCGACGTAGACTTCTACAACATACAGTATACACGGCGAAGATTACACCAAAAATTTAACGTTTCGTCTACTTTGGCGATAGCAACCAAATTTTAACATCGTGTCTACTATGTAAAGATGTAGCAACACAAAACGCTTCAAGTCCAAAACTTCACTGATTTTCGAGTTCTGAATTTTTAATATGTTTTTAATGTTATTACAGAAAAAACATATTTGGGACTCACACTACAATTCTCATATGGCAGAATTTGTAGGTACATTCACAAGACATAAGTCAACGGTTGTGTGCATTCATCTTATGAGAAATATCAATCATTTGTTTTCAGTGTTTACTTCAAATTTCTCTTTTAAGTTTCATTAATTATTAGTACTTAAATGTGGTTATGAAATAAATAAATTACGTGTATATGCGTAGTCTTATGCGGCCAAACTACTTAGATCAATGGTCGCTAGACTTACACACTACTTAATCTTACTTAAAATAACTTAGGCAAAGTACAAACAAACATAACTATGTCCGAGGAAGGACTAACCTCCGACCGGACCGGCCGCGCAATTTGTGACACAAATTACATGTTTGATAATATTAATGCATAGAAGTATGAAATCACGTCAAGACTACTTCCTGCAAAAATTTCGACAAAAAAAAAAAGTTGGCACTGAGTTTAGAAAAACAGAATTCTGGTATATTGGATTTTAACATTTTATCAAAAATTAAATGTTACTACAAGAGATACAGCCATTCAAATTTACGGGCACCATAACGTTTTCCCTTCCTGAGTAAATGAGCTGCTTCTTATAGTTTCAACACCTTTTTCTTGAATGTTCTGAATATAAACCTTCACACAGACTTCTTGAGGAGGAGAGAGATACGGATATCTGATTGTAAACCACTGCCTATTACCTTAGACCTTTTTGACTGTACTGAACAGTAGTTCCGCGTATTTCGTAATTTATATTTATAACAGTTAACAGGCAATGTAATTTATAACCAACTATTGGCTGCCAATTTCGCTTCATTTTTCCTGGAAGTCTTGCAACTTGTTTCTCCCTGTTGGTTTATGCCAAGTTCGGAGTAAAAATGGTTCTATATGACGGTGATGGAAAATAGAATTTATCTTTAGAATTTTTCGGTGTGTGACATTCCCTTACACATTCCGTATTTCATACATTTATTAGATGTATTTGTAATTCGAATACAGCGAAATCGTTTTGGGGTCTCGAATAAACATCAACGTATCTGTGCAGGATGCCTAATATATTTATTGCTTGCGCAGGTGTCTTGATATGCTTAGTATTCTGAATAATATGCTTTTAGGAGGTATGACTGTGGAAAGTCATAGTCTTGTAGTAGCAGAGACTAACTCTCCAAACATTATCACTTTTAAAATACCTTTTTGTTTACAGGAGGAACACTCAACGGATTAATATGTAGTTAGAACAAGTTACTATATTGCTCTTCAGCTTGCAAAGGGTTGTGCAATTTCACTGATTTTCGTGTTATGTTGACAGTATGGAAACTTGACAACAGCAGTGCTAGACTTCTTGGTGTGCCTGTACCCAGGAAAAGCCATTAGCCGCCCCAAGGGCCCCGGGTTCCGCGCAAGTGTCACTCCGCGCAAGTGTTCCAACCCCCTCACATTACGGCCTCTCGCGTCGGAGGATCGAGTCCTCCATCGAGTATGGGTGTGTGCAATGTTCTTAGTATAAGTTAGTTTATGTAGTTTGTAAGCCTAGGGACCGATGACCAGAGTACCTTCGTCCCTTAGAATTATAACCATTTGAATATTCATTTGCATCCTAAAGCAAACATTCAAAATGTTCAAATGTTTGTAAGCTTAAGGGACTTAACAGCCGGGTCATCAGTCTCTAAACTTACAAACTACTTATGAATTAACTTATACTAAAGACATCACAAACATCCTTGCCCGAGGGAGGATTCGAACCTCCGAAACGGAAGGCCACACGATCCACAACTGTAGCCGAGCGGTCTGGAGCGCCACGTTGCGGATCGCGCGGCCTCCCGCGTCGGAGGTTCGAATCCTCCCCCCCCCCCCCCTCGGCCATGGATGTTTGTGCCGTCTTTGGTATAAGCTAGTTCATAAGTAGTTTGTAAGTTTAGGGAATGATGACCCCGCAGTTAAGTCCCATAAGCTTTACAAACATTTGAACATTTAATCCGCAACGTGGCGCTCCAGACCGCTCGGCTACTCCCACGCGGCAGTCATTCAATGACGACACCTTTCCATGCAATACAGTAACAGCAGCAAACAATCGCAAATAGCCATACACGATAGTTCATATGTTATTGTATTTTTGATAGGCACTGTGAAAAAGGACGAAAATTATTTTTTACAGTAAACTTTATAGTGTACTCTTTGGAAAACAGCTGGAATAGCGATTGCGTTCCAACATAATTTTTCGTTGTTTACAACACATCCGGATAGGTTGTTTGGTATACTGTGGTCCCCTTTAAAAGTAAAGAAGCAGTCCGGTCTGAAAGTCTAACTACATTTGTGGTTGATATTCTTCTTCTTTTGACATGCTACTCACCTGATAGGTGCAATTTAGTTTCAGTGCTCAATACTCTTCCATCCGTCGCAATGAGAATGTCGTGTAAGCTATATGTCTAACTATCGTGTAATTTTTGTTTTCTGTGTTTTAATTTTTTTAAAGTTCCGATTAAGAAGCGGGATGTGGGAAAATCGTCTGAAACTATCCTCAGGTCTGCATCGCAGACGATCAGTTTTTGTTTATGGGAATGCATCTGGCTCACTGATTTCAATACTCTTATTAATTGCCGAAAACCGAAGAAAAATAGACCCGTGCAAGAAACACTATATCACCTATAAATGGCCGGCCGCGGTGGCTGAGGGGACTGAGGCGCTTAAGTCACGGTCTGCACGGCCACTACGGTCGGGGGTTCGAATCCCCCCTCGGGCATGGATATTTGTGCCGTCCTTAGTTGTAGGTAGTTCATAAGTAGTTTGTAAGTTTAGGGACTGATGACCCCGTAGTTAAGTCCCTTAAGCTTAACAAACATTTGAACAATCACCTATAAATGTATGCCCTGTGGAGACAAATGTTCCCCAATTTTAGCCTGTAATATAACTACGTAATAGAGCATGTCGAACAAACAAATTTTTAAAAAATATGTGCAGTGTTCATTGAAATTAAAGAATATAGCTTCGGTCTACTACATTATTGGCAACTTTTCAAGATACCAAATCAGATTATTTTCAGTTTGTGTGTTTGTGATGTATTTGGCTCGGTATCCTTTGGTTCACTGTTCCTGACCTATCAGAAAGGTTTTCAGTCGTTTGCCAATTATTGAACTCAATATCAGTGCATCGACGTCATTTAATCCAGGAAGGCCAGGGCAGTATCGACTTCTACAGCCCTGTCAACGCAACGCCATGCCGGATAATAAATGGTCACTCGACTCTACGAGGGGGAGTTGTAACATAAGTTTCCCCTGCCGACTGTGGTCAGAGTTGCGTATGAAAGGAAAAAAGTAGGAGTCATTAAAGATAAGACAACTCTTTATTTTTCTACATAATTTCCAAGTACATTGAGACATTTGTCATACCGCATTAGAAGCTTCAAAAAGCCTTCCAGAAAAAAATCAGGGCGTTGCGTACGGAAGAAGCGTCGAACAGCTTGTTTACGTCAGCACTGCTTCCAAAGCGCGTTCCGCCGTGCCCATTCATAGCAGATAACAGCTCTCACTTTCGCCTTCCGTGACGACTCCAAAACGCACCTGCTCTTCATAGCTGCGGGAAAAGACAGAGAGGCTGCTATCTAGTGCTGGTCCGCGGATGCGGTTAACTGGCGGGTAAATCCTAGTGATCGCAGGAGGCACTTCACCTTACACACAGACCGGCTGCTACGGCTCCACCTCCGAATATTAACGAAGGTTACCGAACTGCTACGAAGACGACGATGGCACCGATGACACTGGCAGGAGAGTTTGGAGATGCCCTGTCCACCACAGGCGCCTTGGCTCAGTCTCAGGACTGAATGCTCTGTAATAAAAAAAAAAGCGCAGCCAAAACACATCCAACAAACACGATCAGTGACCGCAAGTAACCGAACAACCTACAGAGGTGGGTGGTGGTTCGCGACTCAACAATGTTCAAATGTTTGTTAAACTTATGGGACTTAACTACGGGGTTATCAGCCCCTAAACTTACAAACTACTTATGAACTAGCTAAGACTAAGGACGGCACAAATATCCATGCCCGAGGGGGCATTCGAGCCGCGGTGGAGTAGCCGAGCGGTATAAAGCGTCTCGCTGCGGAGCGCGCGGTTGCTCGCCATGGAGCTTCGAGTCCTCCCTGGGGCATGGGTGTGTGTGTTTGTCCTTAGGTAAGTTTACCTTAGTTTAAGTAGTTTGTAAGCTACGGACTGGTGACCACGTAGTGTGGTCCGATAAAGTTACAAACATTTGAACATTTTGGGGGATTCGAACCCCCGACCGTAGTGGCCGTGCAGACCTTGACTGGCGCGCCCCAGTCCCCTCGGCCACCGCGGCCGGCGCGACTCAACACATACAGTTTTTTTTTATTTTTTTATTTTTTTATGTACATTCCAATGAATTGCAAACATGGTCTACTGATGCACGTGCACGTAAAGTGGGCAGATACTGTAACAATGACTGTTGTAGAGGAGTCATGACACTAGTGAGCCTAATTTCGTATGTAGATTAAGTACTGGTGTTCTGTGGAATTATTATTCTGTTGTTATCGTAGCTATAAAAGGAAACGCTGTCACATTTGCACTTTATTTTAGGGCAGAATGCAGTATCACGAACTCAATCATATCTAAACTACAAAAAGGTAAATCTACTAAATCTACCTTAAAAACGTCTATAGAAACCATGCATAACAAAAAGACTTTCATTCTAATTGGTGACTTTCGACGTATTGGAAAAAAAGTTGCCACCTCCTCAGTTTATATGCCTGTGCATGTTTGCAATTCTTTGGTACATATTTATGGCATTTTCACGAAACAGAACAAACGCATATTTAAGACGGAGGGCTCTTACATGTGCAGAACTCTCACTATCACAGAACATAGCTAAAAAAAAAAAAAAAAAGAACACCACAGTGCTTTACTAGGCATGGTCCTGCTTGGAGGTGGTATAGTTTAACGTGGGTTCCGAACCACGGTGCTACTCGGTATTTTTCACATGAGCAATACTGCCCGAGGTGAAAGAAGTGGAAAGTCACAGTTAAAAATCCTAGAACCTGGCGGGGATCGAACCCGCGACCTTCGGCTTTGTAGTCTGGCACTCTACCACTGTGCAACGGAGGCGCACAGAACATAGTTATCTTCAATAAATATGAGTGCCAGAAAATCATTCATTAGCCAAGGTGAAAACAAAACATATTGTCGGTTGCGGGCCGGCCGCGGTGGCCGAGGGGACTGCGGCGCGCCATTCATGGTCTTCACGGCCACTACGGTCGGGGGTTCGAATCCCCCCTCGGGCATGGATATTTGTGCCGTCCTTAGTATTAGCTAGTTCATAAGTAGTTTGTAAGTTTAGGCACTGATGACCCTGTAGTTAGTCCCATAAGCTATTTGAACATTTTGAACTGTTAGTGATGTCTAGGTATTCGACTCCGTTCTCGAGTAGTTCTAAACAGAATGAACAGAACGCTGTTTAACAGGCGGCAAGTCGCTACTGGACCGCGTCCGCTCTCACAGCCAGCGCTTTGATGTTACCGCCGGAAGTAACAGCCGCAACCAAGGACAACCGCCTCCCGTACACACTGAGCGAATTTCGCCAAACAAAGCGCTCGTATCAGGGCAGCACTTTCCGACGGGGCGGCAAATCTGCCCATCCCTTTTTAATTTTTTTTTAGGACAAACTCAACATTCATGCCCAAGAGAGGTTTTGAAACCAAACCTCGGAGGGAGCGGCTTCGGGAACTGTGGCATGGCGCCTAGACTACCTGCCGGTAGCCCCTGTTAACAAGGGGAGGGAGGACTAATTTCTTGCTCGCCACTGTGGCATGGCGCCTAGACTACCTGCCGGTAGCCCCTGTTAACAAGGGGAGGGAGGACTAATTTCTTGCTCGCCACTGTGGCATGGCGCCTAGACTACCTGCCGGTAGCCCCTGTTAACAAGGGGAGGGAGGACTAATTTCTTGCTCGCCACTGTGGCATGGCGCCTAGACTACCTGCCGGTAGCCCCTGTTAACAAGGGGAGGGAGGACTAATTTCTTGCTCGCCACTGTGGCATGGCGCCTAGACTACCTGCCGGTAGCCCCTGTTAACAAGGGGAGGGAGGACTAATTTCTTGCTCGCCACTGTGGCATGGCGCCTAGACTACCTGCCGGTAGCCCCTGTTAACAAGGGGAGGGAGGACTAATTTCTTGCTCGCCACTGTGGCATGGCGCCTAGACTACCTGCCGGTAGCCCCTGTTAACAAGGGGAGGGAGGACTAATTTCTTGCTCGCCACTGTGGCATGGCGCCTAGACTACCTGCCGGTAGCCCCTGTTAACAAGGGGAGGGAGGACTAATTTCTTGCTCGCCACTGTGGCATGGCGCCTAGACTACCTGCCGGTAGCCCCTGTTAACAAGGGGAGGGAGGACTAATTTCTTGCTCGCCACTGTGGCATGGCGCCTAGACTACCTGCCGGTAGCCCCTGTTAACAAGGGGAGGGAGGACTAATTTCTTGCTCGCCACTGTGGCATGGCGCCTAGACTACCTGCCGGTAGCCCCTGTTAACAAGGGGAGGGAGGACTAATTTCTTGCTCGCCACTGTGGCATGGCGCCTAGACTACCTGCCGGTAGCCCCTGTTAACAAGGGGAGGGAGGACTAATTTCTTGCTCGCCACTGTGGCATGGCGCCTAGACTACCTGCCGGTAGCCCCTGTTAACAAGGGGAGGGAGGACTAATTTCTTGCTCGCCACTGTGGCATGGCGCCTAGACTACCTGCCGGTAGCCCCTGTTAACAAGGGGAGGGAGGACTAATTTCTTGCTCGCCACTGTGGCATGGCGCCTAGACTACCTGCCGGTAGCCCCTGTTAACAAGGGGAGGGAGGACTAATTTCTTGCTCGCCACTGTGGCATGGCGCCTAGACTACCTGCCGGTAGCCCCTGTTAACAAGGGGAGGGAGGACTAATTTCTTGCTCGCCACTGTGGCATGGCGCCTAGACTACCTGCCGGTAGCCCCTGTTAACAAGGGGAGGGAGGACTAATTTCTTGCTCGCCACTGTGGCATGGCGCCTAGACTACCTGCCGGTAGCCCCTGTTAACAAGGGGAGGGAGGACTAATTTCTTGCTCGCCACTGTGGCATGGCGCCTAGACTACCTGCCGGTAGCCCCTGTTAACAAGGGGAGGGAGGACTAATTTCTTGCTGGCCACTGTGGCAGCGCCGTCGTGTGTACGCCGGAGGAACAGAGTGGAAGCAGTCTGGCGTACATTAGTAGTAAGCCTGGCGTAAGTTGGGTTTCGACGTTTGTTTCAAAATTTTTGCTATCCGTTTCTGAGTGATAGATGTTTTGGTTTTTGGGTCATGAAACACCTGTCTCCGCCTGCATGAACTAGAATTAAACTCTGACCGGCACTTTTGTTTGACAATCCTACTCGCACACTATCACTTTACCAACATTTATTTACTGTATACTGTTTTCCGTAGAATACATTACCGTTCACAACCAATGAAAAATGTTTATTTGCGTTAACAGTAAGTTCATGCCGCGCGGGATTAGCCGAGCGGCTAAGGCACTGCAGTCATGGACTGTGGGGCTGGTCCCGGCGGAGGTTCGAGTCCTCCCTCAAGAATGTATATGTGTGTGTGTGTGTGTGTGTGTGTGCTTTACCTTAGGATAATTCAGGTTGAGTAGTGTGTAAGCTTAGGAACTGATGACCTTAGCGGTTGAGTTCCATAAGATTTCACTCACATTTGAACATTTTCGTAAATTCACAAGGCTTATTGAAATTAGCTAGATTTCTTCAATCACGTTTGATTCCATTTTTGAGCCGGTGCCCAGCGACTGTTTTGTACAAATCTGTAGAGAACGTCACCAATCATTTTTGTTTTTATTTTCCAGATCTACATAGATTTCGGGCACAGTATGGCTATTCTCAATGCTTTGAGTTATGTTTACATCTATTACGTCACACTGAACTCTCAAAGTGACGGTTTAAATGTATGCACATAATATTAAAAGCTTTGAGACTAGCCGAAACCTAGGTAGATCTGAAAAGTAAAAACAAAAATTGCGATTGATTGCTGATATTTTCTACAGATTTCTTTAGATAAAATTCCACGAATATTTTGGAAAAAACGAGGGGCGGCAATTTAGCGGCTCGCACAGGGTGCCAGTTAAGCTTGCGCCGGCCCTGGGTCGTATGTTGTCCGTTTCGGCCGGCCGCGGTGGCCGAGGGGACTGAGGCACTCCAGTCACGGTCTGCACGGCCACTACGGCCGGGGGTTCGAATCACCCCTCGGGCATGGATATTTGTGCCGTCCTTAGTCTTAGTTAGTTCATAAGTAGTTTGTAAGTTTAGGGACTGATGACCCCGTAGTTAAGTCCCATAAGCTATACAAACATTTGAATCGCAGGTATGTTATCCAGTAGATAGTGATGGCGATGGCACACAGGTAGTTTTGTTGGTGATTTTAGTTAGTTGACATGCTCCATGCATGTGGAAATTCAGAAGAATGGATTTAGTGATGATGTGCATGTGGATAAATATAGGAAGACGGATACTGCTGCACTGGAGGTACCTGTTTGATGGCAGCTGTCTGCGATAATGGAAAGAGGAATTTCATGAGGTAGGCACCGTTGGTTATCGTAGGCTTGAGCCGGTGCAATAACTGATATTGTATCGGATCGTAATTTCAGTTTCCGTTCGGATGGAACTTTATGATTTTTCTTAGAAGGGAAAGAATGAAATGCTTGTCGCCATCTTTTTCTTCTTCCATATGACACAGTTCTACAGGAATTTTCTGTATTAATAGTGTAATGAGTTGGTAATCTTAACTATGACCTATTTTCCTTGCTTTTTCAATTTCGGTTGGATACTCCCAAGTGACGGGATCAACTTCTGCGCCAGTCCCTCTCGCTATTGTCTTCTTCCGTATTGGTTGTTTGTAAGAATTCCAAGTTGATCGAAGTATATCACTTTTTGTTAATAGTTTCAGAACCGTTTGTTAAGGTTATACTCTTATGAAGTTCGCTGTTGTATCAAGAACGAATCGATTCCCATTTACTTCTTGCGATCGTCGCTGAACAAAAACTGCAAGATTACTACTCGGTAAATGTTTAAGAAATAAATATGTATTAGGTGCTAAGGACAGAAGTACATTACATCGTAATGTACTTTAAAAAACACAATAGTATAGTAGTTGTAATGATGGATAGTTGCCTTCCAAACACATTAGTTCAAAGTACTTTTAGTCCTTTTGATTTACGCAGTGTGGTTATTTCGTGATTCTAATATGAACAGTAAGCCAGTTGTTTGAATTTTTCATTTTATAATCAATGGTCTCTTTTGTGTCCCAGCCTCGTTGCCGCTTTTGTGTCTCGTTTCCGTCGTAGGTGTCGGTGGCCGAGCAGAAAGAGACCGACACAGGAATAAAGGTTGCACGCTGGTGCAGGTACGAAGGTGAGCAGCCAGTAGGACAGCAGAAACTAGAAACACTAGAGTAAATTAGAACGAGATATATATTGCACAGAATTTATACAATACTTAACTTTAACATAGTTCTGGACTGCAGAATGCTGATACATAGTTGAGCTAGAGGCCTGCCTAGTGCCTATCCAAAAGCCAAGTCTTCACTGGTGCCGATCTGATTCCGAAGGTCTTAACTGGTTCCTATCTCAGTCCCAAGTGAACGATGTCGTTCAGTGGTGGCCACGAGCGGAGTTCTAGCAGAGGGCGCTCGTGGCTGACGTCGTAAGAACGCCGCGCCGGGCGTGCATGGCGGCGCGCGGCGAAAGTAGGTGGCGCGCACTTTGGACTTGTGCGACACCACAGTCTCTTTTGAGCGGTATAACTTATGTTCCAGGTACTTGGCTTCCGGAGCGACTTTGACTGATTAGCAGTTTCAGTTAAAATTTGCTGGCCCTCCATATCTGTCATAATTCGACAAGTATGTAATCATATTTTGGAGCACGTAAAACCAATTTATTTTCTCAAATGGACTTGTTTAAAATAGTGCACCGAGCAGTCAGTATCTCACTTCTTTTGGAGTATGCCTCGGTCTTGACATCCCGAAGGGCTGGTTTGCTTTGTACCTCACCCATTAGATCATCGGTACTTATTTTCCTTTCGAAGAGCTTATTCGGCTTCTTGAACTCTCCTTCAAACTTATTCAGTGTTTCGATATTCATAACAATATGGTAAGACAGTGCAAGTACAGGCAGTGTGCCACGGCTGGCAGTCCCCGCACAACGTCATGTCTCGACGTCGCCACTCGCGACCACCGGCTAATCAGACGCAGTGACCAGTGGCCCTCGCTATTAGCCGCCCATAGCCATCGCGGGGAACAGCGGTAAATGGAGCTCTCTTGTGTCCATGCATGACAGTTGTCGTTTGATACCTGCCATGCACGGACACAATAATTTTACGGATACCGAAGATAACGGCCACCCTTTTGAAAGTACTCAGACTTGCAAACAGTTACATAACGGGAGCCAGAAAATTGTCCTAGTGAAATGTTCAAATGTTTGTTAAGCTTAACGGACTTAACTGCGGGGTCATCAGTCCCTAAACTTACAGACTACTTATGAACTACCTTATACTAAAGACGACACAAACATCCAGGCCCGAAACCGGATTCGAACCCCCGACCGTAGCGGCCGTGCAGACTTTGACTGGCGCGCCGCAGACCGCTCGGCCACTGCGGCCGGCAGGCCCTAATGAAGACCGAAACCGGCCGCTTTACTAATTTAAAAGATATAAACACAGCTGCTGGAATTTTATTCAATATAACACTTATTACAGCTGTTGTCCACACCCATTAAATATGGAGAGAATTAAAAAATGTACTACCATCCACGCATACATCATCAACAGAGTATAATACCGGGTGATCAAAAAGTCAGTATAAATTTGAAAACTTAATAAATCACGGAATAATGTAGATAAAGAGGTAAAAATTGACACACTTGCTTGGAATGACATGGGGTTTTATTAGAAAAAAAGAAAAAAAGAAAGAAAAAGTGTCCGGCAGATGGCGCTGGACAGCAAAACGTCAGTGACTGCGCATGAAAATAGTGTATAAAAGGAGTTGTTTTGAGAGAGAATCAGATGCACCAGCAGTCGCAGCATGTCGGCGTTACCTGAAAAGGCGCTTTTAGTGAAGCTCTATTATCAGAATGGGGAATGTGCTAGTTCAGCGTTACGATCCTATCGCCGTAGGAAGGGGATTCGCCGGCCGCGGTGGCCGAGGGGACAGAGGAACTCCAGTCACGGTCTGCGCGGCCACTACGGTCGGGGGTTTGAATCCTCCCTCGGGCATGGATATTTGTGCCGTCCTTAGGATTAGCTAGTTGATAAGTAGTTTGTAAGTTTAGGGACTGATAACCCCGTAGTTGAGTCCCATAAGCTATACAAACATTTGAACATTTTGAAGGGGATTCGAATGGGTAAAGGTCCGTTGACAAATGCAGCTGTAGCGAGATAGATTTCGATGTTCGAAGCTACGGGTTGTTTAGACGATAGACCCCGTAGTGGCCGACCGAGCACAAGGCGTAATGCTGCTGAGACAGTTCAGGAAGAAATGGAGACTGTAGCGGGTTCGTCTATGCACAGGGAAGTCAGCACTCGTGCTGTCTAACGTCGCACCGGCATTCCATACACTACTGTTTGGTTGGCACGTAGGCGTACCCTCCGATGATATCCTTACAAAATCCACCTGCATCATGAACTGTTATCTGGCGATTTAGTGAAGCGGAGGGCATTTGCGGTGTGGGCGTTACAAAATATGGCGGAAGATAACGATTGGTTGAGTAACGTGTTGTGGACCGACGAAGCCAATTTCACGCCCCGATTGTCTCTCAACGGCCACAACTGCAGAGTTTGAGCTACCGACAATCCTAGAACTGTCGTGGAAACTCCATTTCACGACGAGAAAGTCACGTTATGGGTTGGATTTACCATATCTACCGTTATCGGGCCTTTTTCCTTGGAGGAACTGCGTGATTCTGGTTTTGTAACTGCTACTGTGAGGGGTGAGAAGTACGCCCAGACTGGCTGATAAACACCTGCTGGAACGTACGATTTTTATGCAGGATGTTGCTCCACCCCATATTGCTAGACGCGTGAAAGATCTCTTGCGCGCGTCGTTTGGTGACGACTGCGTGCTCAAGCCGCCAATTTCGTCATGCTTGGCCTTCCAGGTCCCCAGACCTCAGTCCGTGCGATTATTGGATTTGGGGTTACCTGAAGTCGCAAAGTGTATCGTGATAGTCCGACATCTCTAGGGGTGCTGAAAGACAACATCCGACGCCAATGCCTCACCATAACTCCGGATATGCTTTACAGTGCTGTTCACAACATTATTCCTCGACTACGGCTATTGTTGAAATGATGGTGAACATATTGATCATTTCCTGTAAATAACATCATCTTTGTTTTTTTCTGATCAGCGCCATCTGTCGGACATTTTTTGAACTTTTTTATTTATTTATTTTTTTAAAATAAATCCCCATGTCATTCCAAGCTTGTGTGTCACTTTTTACCTCTCTATCTACATTATTCCGTGATTTATTCGGTTTTCAAATTTATACTGACTTTTCGATCACCTGGTACATTCCTTCTAGTAAGTCGATAAGCTTCCCATCCCTTAACTTTATCTTTTTTGAAACTAGTGCAAGTACGACACCGTTTTGTCAACTGCTCGCACGCCAATGACAAGGGAGCAAGTGATGAACAGTTGACCGCTCCATTACACCTGCAGGACGTCACGAGTGGCGGCCTATAGGCTTCGTTGGCGTAATGTGCAGCCGCCTAGAAGGGAGTGAAGACGCGAGAGGGACGGTCGTCTTGCATTCATCGGAGGTGTGAAATACGAAGAATCACTAAAGGAGAATAAATTTAAATGCCTATAACATCCGCCTACGAATCTCAGACTCCTCTAGGCTGTGTGTTAGACAGTCTCGGTTTGAGACGGCCCGGAATTTGTGAGATTCATCCACCTGTGGGAAGTCATTGGCCAAACCTGCTGTACTGTAGAAAACAGATATCTCGAACATAGACGAGAAACCCGTCTGGACCAACCAGGTTAATCTGTAGTGGCTGGGCACTGCTTTAGTTGGGGCGACCAAGTTGACTACAAAAATGACACAATTCTCTCGTGGACATCTTTCTACCGCGACAGACTGAGTAAAGAAGTGGGGAAATTCGCAGATCAAGAAATTTGGGATTCAGGATTACAAGTTAGCACATCATGGGGTCCAGTCCTGTGAAGTTGGCACCCCTTTTTTGGAAAATGTACATTTTTTCAGAGTTCTAGACAGATATACAATAGTTTTGGAGTTCTCTGTACAAAATTTAAATATTTCTGCAAAATTTCGCCGAAAAAATACGAAAAATTACCACAAAATTTAATTTTTTCAAAATATATTTTTGCCTAATTGTACATACATAGTTCTGATCACAGTTCTAAATAGTTCTCAAAGAGTTCTACAGGAAATCCGAATGACATTTTCCTGTGCAGATTATACTTCATGAGATAATTGCAATAATGGGGAATCCATTTACACGCTACTGTGAAGTTGGCACCCCTTTTCTCAAAAATGTGCATTTTTTCAGAGTTCTAGGCAGTTATGCAATAGTTCTGGAGTTCTCTGTACAACATTTAAATAGTTCTGCACAAAATTTCAAAAAATTATAACAAATTTTAGTTTTTTTCCAAATAATTATTTGTCTACAAGCGTGAACATAGTTCTGATCACAACTCTAAATAGCTCTCAAAGAGTTCTGCAGAAAATCCGAATGATATTTTTTGCCCAGATAATAGTTCATGAGCTAATTGCGTAAATGAGGGACATAAACTACACAAAATTGCGCCAGAGTCGTGTGAAGTTGGCACCCCTTTTTTCAAAAATGTAAATTTTTTCAGAGTTCTAGACAGATATGCAATAGTTCTAGAGTTCTCTTTACAAAATTTAAATAGTTCTGCAGAATTTCGTGAAATATCGCAATTCTGAATAGTGGGAGAGCTGTGAAGTTGGCACCCCCTTTTTTTCAAAAATGTACATTTTTTTCAGAGTTCTAGGCAGGTATGCAATAGTTCTGGAGTTCTCTGTACAAAATTTAAATAGTTCTGTAGAATTTCGCCGAAAAAAAATAGTAAAAATTACCACAAACTTGAGTTTTTTTTTAGTTTTTTAAAAATAATTATTATCCTATTAGCGCAAACATAGTTCTGATCACAGTTCTAAATAGCTGTCAAAGATTTCCTGTAGAACTCTTTGACAACTATTTAGAACAGTGATCAGAACTATGTTTGCGCTAATAGGCAAATAATTATTTTTTAAAAAATAAAAAAGCTCAAGTTTGTGGTAATTTTTACTATTTTTTCGGCGAAATTCTGCGGAACTATTTAAATTTTGTACAGAGAACTCCAGAACTATTGCATATCTGTCTAGAACTCTGAAAAAAATTTACATTTTCCAAAAAAGGGGTGCCAACTTCACAGGACTGCACTAGTAATATTAAACCTTTGAATATGGCTGATTCTGTAGAACCCTTGTAGATGATGACTGCTGTGGAAATGTGCTGGGAAAGAAATTTTCCTTCAAGTGGACTGCGCCAGTTCACAGCTCTTACCCAACTGACTTCTACAACAGTCCACTGTTTGCAAGCCCTTATTACAGTGAACTTATTTAGAAGTAAGAGGTAAAGGGTTTAAGACACAGATAGTACAACTTCAAATGTTTCTAAATCTATGGGACTCACCTGCTCGGTTGTCAGTCCCTAGCTTAAAAACTACTTAAATTAAGTTAAACTAACCCAAGGACAACACAAACAGCCATGTCCGAGGGAGGACTCGAACTCCCGACGGCCAACGTGAGGCGCACCGCAGCACGGCTCCTCGTGCGCACGCCACAGCTAGTACAACAGGAAACTTGATATTCGGACGGTAACGCGCCACCGCGGACGACAGCAGAGGGTGTCGGCGGCAGCACGCAGCATAGCTAACGCTCAGGATATCTTCGCTATTAGTCACCGAATTTGGTGCCTTCGTTCTTGTGTATTGCCTACTTTTGCCTACTTAGAGTTGCATGAACAGGAAACTAAGGTCATAGATCAGCAGTTTGTCCATCAAACCTGAAGATGTCGGTCATTTGCAACGATGAAATATTTTGTGCATTTCATATAACTGGACTACGAGTGTACGATGCTGGAGACGTAGGGCAGTAATGCCGGTACGGGCCCACTGAGAAACGCCCGTCGACGTTAGTGTCATCGACGCCAGGTACCGGCACCCCTACCCCTCCATCCTCGGCCCCTTGCCCAACAGCTAACCAAACGACGCCGCCACCCTTCCTTCCTGGAAGGACAGGACGAACATGTAATTGCACTTAGTAAGGCAATGATGCTCGTAAGGACGAATGGCAAATAACAAGTAACGTTCTCATAAACAACATGACCGCCTCCAAAACTGATCACTTGGGCAACTACCGCCCCCGATTAATTTGATTAAATCTGCATATCAAATTAATGTCGTAAACAGTGTACACTTGGGCTACAAACATCCCCACCACCACTACCACCCGCCCCCACAACTGGTCACTTGTGCAAGTGCCACCCCCGCATGACCCGGTCAGGGACTCGAACCCGCGACCCTACAAAGAAAAAAGAAAAAAAAATTTACAAAAGTTACTACTCGTACCTGGAGGCAGCTTTGTGACATCACGTGTAATGCTGGAAGGAGGCACTGAAGAACATCGGGAGGAAATATGCAAATACTGTGGCTATACCCTATAAAGTGGAGCTACTTGATGTTAAACTAGATGTTGTAATGGAGGAGTTCCCTTCTATACTACGACAGCTTCGTGTAGTAGACTTCTATCTCCTGAATTTGGGCATCCCATAAGATTTTGCAGGAACTTTTTAATAAATGGAAATGAGCGAGTACCAATTATCCACCCATGACTTTTGTATGGAAGGAAGCTGTATGGGGAACAGAAACGTGATTGTGGACAACGACAGGGCAGCTGGAATCGATTGTTTAACTTTTTGACTTCAAATTGCTGAGTAAAAAATACATTATAAATTTATTCATCGATTCACCAGATCTGGTGTCAATAAATTACGTATATCGATTTTATAAAGTGTCCTGACGGACATTTGCGGGAGAATTTTACTTCTTCGTTTGGCCGAGAACAAGGCATTACCAGGCTACAATATACAATTACGGAACAGCTCGCGGTTTTGACTCTCTATAATACAGTTTAAGTGTTTCAAACGAGGATAGCAGATATTTACAAAGAGCACCCCTCTACGGTGTATCAATCCCGTCCATGTGGTTTTGGCTAACAAATTCCTTAGAGAACAGTTGTTGTATTCTGTTCAGTCGTGTTTTGCAAATTGTTTACTCCGTTGACAAGAACACCGAAAATTGACTGGTGTGTCTGAAAATCTAGCCAACTCCTCTGTCCGATAGAACGTTTGTGGTCAATGTAGTGTACCGTAAGAGCTAATGATTGGTACATTGCGCTTGCATGATAATCAGAAAATAACGTGTAGAAATATGATGGTGGATGTATGCGTATATGTCAGAGACCTATCGCATTTTTCTGCATTGTGATGGAGAGTCGAAAGTCTGTCGTTGGGGCGTGATAGAAGCGTTTGCGTGTGCAGTTGTTGTACTGTAACAAATAAATAAATAAATAATTTAAAAAAAGACATATTTAATGCCTGTATATCTGACGATGAGATGACACTCTTCTCGCACTGTGTGCTGTCGTTTGTGCATTACTTTTGTCGTTAAGTTGTTGGTTTAAACTTCTTTTCTTTTTATTGTTTTATATGTGGTTCGTTGGTGTTTTGCGGCGATGACGATAACATTTTCTTTAAACGATTAGGTGTTGCAGTGTTTAGGTTAGCATCCTAGTTTATACTAGAGTTGACATCTTAGTTTGCGAAAGGCAGCTACTTGTAGTTATCGATTAAAAAAAAGAAAGAAAAGAAAGTATGCCGTTGTGGTGGATTGAAAAAAGAAATCTTATTTAACACAGGAAAGGATCTTGATTTGTGTTTGGAGTAGGTATTTTTGTATCTCTCTGTCTATGTTTTGGGTAAATAGCTGGACGATCTTGCTCTACAGAACTGAAAATCTGTCATAAGTATGTTTCGTCAGTGACTCATCAGTTTGCGGTTCCTTGGTTGCTGTATTGGCGAGTGTCATTTTGAAGAACGATGTTGTTAGGTCAGTGTTTTGGAAGAAAAAACAAAGCTTTAGTGTAGACGGTCTGAAATCGGTAAACTGCTGATCTTAAATTATTTCATGCATTTTGTATGGTTTATTGTGAATAACCAAGGAAATACTGAAGTACAGTAGTGTTTAAATGTAGAGAAAGAGCAATTTTAAACGTCTTCTGGAATGCTCGAATATCGGTATTTGCAAGTTTGACCTTTGTCAGTTAAATATTGTAAACACTTGAAGCATTTAGAAAAGAATTGTTTGCAGTGTCTAATACTCTAACAGGGCATGGTCATTAGAGAGAGGGTTATTGACATGTTCCACATCCACGAGGATCATCTCAACACGGATTTATGGAAAGAACCAACTAATCTAATCTAAATCTAAATCTAATCTAGTGAAAGAGGACCCCTAACTCTTCACGTGGTTATAATATTAGGACGCATTACTCGGAAAATCCCGAGAAAAATCGATCCGAAGTTTCTTACGTGCCTTAAAATGTTAGTCCATTGCCGAGCCAGTTTGGCCTAGATGGTTAGGGCTGGCCTAGATGGTTAGGGCTCGGACTCTTACGCCAGAAGTCTCGGGTTTGATTCCTCCTCCGGCACTTTTTATTTCATCTGTTTCACTTTCTTTTGTTATTCCATCAATTATTCAGAAAGTTTCCCAAACCTACATTATCTTTAACAAATTAGTTACATTATTGAATAAAAATTATTTTCTTTTTATCCAACAACACAATTCATGGCGGAGGGTTTTCCAATTTTCATTGTAACGTATATGAGGAGAAACATTGGGTTTCTAATCAGAATAACAAAGTCGATTCGGAAACAGTTTTGTTTGTAAATAAGACAATTTAATTTCAGCAAAACTTATATTTCACAACCAAAAGGAATTATAATTATTCTTTAGTATACGAGGCGCGTCCAGAAAGTAAGTTCCGTTTGGTAATAAAATGAAATTGTACACAGATACAGAAGAAATTTTTATTGCACAAAATTCTACAACTCTTAAACTACTTTTCCATATAACTGCCGAAATTTTGTAGGCACTTGTCACAGCGTGCCGCACGTTTTTGAATGCAGCCTTCACAGAAGGTTGCCGCCTGTGTATTCAACCATGTGGTAACAGCTCTTTATCATCGTTGAAGTGTTGACCACCAAGGACAGATTTTAGGTGTAAGAAGATATGAAAGTCTAGGAGAGAGGTCCGAGCTGTATGGAGGATAATCAAACAGGTCCCATTGAAATTTCCGTAAGAATTGTATGGTCACATTCAGTGTGTGAGGTCAGGCATTATCGAGAAAAAAAAAATCTTTTGACAGTAATCCTCTTCTTACACCTAAAATCCGTCCTTGGTGGACAACACTTCAACGGTGATAACGAACTGAAAGAACATGTTACCACATGGTTGAATACACAGGCGGCAACATTCTATGAAAAAGGCACACAAAACCTTGTGCCATGCTATGACAATTGCCTACAAAATTTCGGAAGCTACGTAGAAAAGTAGTTCAACAGTTGTAGATTTTTGTACAATCAATATTTTTTCTGTATCTATATCCGTTCGTTTTATATAACCAAACGGAACTTACTTTCTGGACGCGCCTCGTATAATAATTATAAACAAGAACCGCAGTTGTAATTATCGTAAAAACAAAGCAATAATTTTTGCGACATCCTGCGCAACATATAAAAACGGATTTTTTACAATGACAGGGAGTTTGCAATAAATCTGTACAACAACATGCCCCATTAACATTTACGAAAATGTTTCGAGTTTCTGATAATTTTGAGGCAAACCAGACATATTGAATCATGTCTCGGATTATTGTTGATGGTGAATTATAGAATGAATTTTTATACAATCTTCCAGGGAATTAATTTCACGATTCTCGTGTAACAATGCGCTGCAATTTTGCAAGCGCTTTATGAAATTTTTAACTTGCCTCTAAAAGTAAACACCACAAGGTTGCACCAAAGAAGTGCATTTTGGAGGTATGACTTTTACAGACCAAGTTGGCATATTTTAGTCATCTTCAAAAATTGCATCATATATCTCCAGATTCGTTCGACCTCCCCAAGAGTCAATGAGAATAAAAAAATTAGTCTTCCCGACGTAAGATTTTAAACATTTCCGGAGAAAATCCATGTATAAAACTGTTGTTAATTTTCCGAACTTCAATCATGTTACGTTGACGTTCGTATAAGTATTGACATAGCCATCTATTAAATTGTGAATACGAGGTCCGAAACGACCAGTCGCTTCTTGTAACCATATGGAGACATGTGGGAGCAGTTTTCCGGGTAATGTTATTGAATATTGTGCGGTGTACGAATGCGTCACTTTATTCAAATGCGACTTTTTCACGAAAACTGATTCACTCCCTTTTTCAGTGAGAGTCCTGTTGAAAACAGATTGATATCGGCATCCTTAAACAATAGTATTTTCAATGTTAAACAATATTCGAATGTGAATGTAAATATATTTTTCTATAATTAAATTTGAATTGCTATATTTTACATCGGAAAAAACATTTTGTACGTAGAAAACATATATTTACCTATTTGGTCAGTATTTATCACATAATCCTCATCGTATTGAGGGATTAAACGGCACGTCTGCCGACGAAAGGTCTCCGCAGACCCTCGATGTCCTCCATTGTCACCGCTTCTTTTCTCGAAACCAGTTTCGTGATGTTGCGTTGTCAAATTCTGCGATTCTGTTTAAATGCCGTGACCCATCAATCAGACGTCTTGGATTTGAAATCGATGAATTGTGCAGCCGCAGCCAATGTCCATTGCTGTAAATTTCTTGTCGTGACTTGCTGATATTGCTGTCTTGCTTCCACAAAACGGTCGTAGGTCCACGTACCACCACTTTTATCTTTCATCCATTGCGAAAGATATTCTTTTCGCTTCAATTGGCGGCATCGTTTTTATTTTTTTGGAAAGTCGCCAAGGACTATGTGGGGTGCACTTTAGCAATATTCACGACTTTGACTTCGTAGGCAATGGGAATCATGTCACTTTTAAATCTTTTCTGTGCAGGTTTATATTCGCCTGGAGACGAATTACTTTGTGGCACTTCAAACTGTTCGTCGTTCTCCTCAAATTCTTCGCAATCCTCATGAGTGTGAATTAATTCTTCTTCAGTTACGAATGATTTTTCACCCAAAAGTTCCAATGTATTATTATAAAGTTCTCCGGCCAATAACATAGCTTCGCGGGAGATTTCATCCGAAGATGTCGATGCAATTAAATTATTTTCCGTCAACAACTTTTCATAATACACCACTGCGTCCTTCAATCGTAATTTTGGTCGATCACTATTAATTGATTCTTCAGGAATATCTTCTCCCATTCCAGATGAGCCAGCAACTTCTTCAGTCGACATGTTTAACTTCGGATCGGAATAACACGTTGTAATGAGAAACAGGTACGTCTATTCACGACGAAATCGAAAAACAACTGCCGTTTACTTCTCACGGCTCGCGCAAAGTCCTATGCGTAGATGACGGTTATAATCCCAAGGGGACCCTCACAAAGCCCCTTTAAACCTTGAAATCCCATAAAACGAAATAGAACAACGAGCACGAATATTTTTCAGTGATAGAAAACTTTACGTTCTTCAGCTAAAATAATGTTTTAAAAATAATGTAGGTTTGAGAAACGTTTTGAATAATTGGTGGAATAACAAAAGAAAATGAAACAGAAGGGAAAAAAAGTGCCAGAGGAGGAATCGAAGCCGAGCGGATTACCCGCGTGTACTGGAGCGCCGTGTTGCGGTGCGCGCGGCCGTCCGCCGTCGGAGGTTCGAATCCCCCCTCGGGCATGGATGTTTGTGTAGTTTTTAGTGTAAAGTAGTTCATAAATAGTTTGTAAGTTTAGGGACTGATGACCCCGCAGTTAAGTCCCTTAAGTTTAACAAACATTTGAATTTTTTTGAGGAATCGAACCCAAGACCTCTGGCGTAAGAGTCCGAGCCCTAACCATCTGGGCCAGACTGCGACTCGCCAGTGAAGTAACACTTTATACTCACAAGGCACCTAAGAAACTTCGGATCGATTTTCCTCGGGATTTTCCGAGTAGTGTGTCCTAATACGAAACGCGTCCAGAAAGTAAGTTCCGTTTCAATATATCTCCTCTGCAGCGCTGCGACTGCAGTTCCGCACATGCGCTGTAGACGATGTGTATCAAGGAGAAGATCGTGCGCCATTTGGAGATCGCTGTCAGTTACGTACGCTTTATTGTGCTTGTTTGAAATGTCGGCGTTGATTGAAAATCCCGCCGCCTGTGAAATCAGGTCGGTGATTCGGTTTCTGAATGCGAGGAAAGTGAAACCAAGTGAAATTTATCGGCAAATTTGCGATGTTTACGGACCAAATGCGATAAGTGATTCGATGGTGAGAAGATGGGTCCGACAGTTCAATGGCGGGCGTAGTGATGTGCACGACGAATAACGAAGTGGGCGTCCACCTTCGGTTACAGAAGAACTGGTTCACGCGATTGATAACAAGATCCAGGACCACTTCACCAATGACGACGAGCTGAAAGAAACTGTTTCCAACTGGTTGAAGACACAGGCGGCAGATTTCTATGAAGAAGGTATACAAAACCTGGTGCTATGACAAATGCTTGCAAAATTTCGGCAGTTATGTGGAAAAGTAGTTTAAGAGTTGTAGAATTTTGTGCAATAAAAATTTCTTCTGTACCTGTGTACAATTTCATTTTATTACCAAACGGAACTTAGTTTCTGGACGCGCCTCGTTTTTTAACCACGTGAGGTGTTGGGGGTCCTCTTTCACCATACAAAATTTCGGACAAATTCCCGACCCCACGGTCGTGCCGTCTCTTTGTAAGTGCAAATGCATGTTCTACATCTACAATTACATGGGATGCTCTGAAAATCACGTTTAAGTGCCTGGCAAAAGGTTCATCGAACCACCTTTATATACTATTCATCTACGATTCCATTTTCTAACAGCACACGGGAAGAAAGAACATCTGAATCTCTCCGTTGGAGCTTTGATTTCTCGTATTTTATTCTGATGATCATTTCTACCTATGTAGGTGGGAGTCAACAATATATATTTACATTCGGAGGAGAATGTCGGCGGTTGGAATTTCGTAAGTAGACCACGCCGCAGCGATAAACGCCTTTGTTGTAACGATTCCCATCCCAACGCCCGTACCATTTCCGTGACAATACAAAATGGGCTTCCCTTCTTTGGATTCCGTCAAACCCATTCGATAAGTGTTCGATGTCAATCATCCTTAATTGCGCTACTGTTGGAGTGCTGAGGGGTGGGGGGAAGTAACGGTACATCGGTGGTCCGGGTGTGGAGAGGTGGGGGGTACCTCGAGCAATGGGTACCCTGGCGTCAAATGCCTATTGCCAGACTACTGCACCATTTGCCAGTACGCCCTTTGTCTGCCCCTCCAGGTAGAAATAGGGTGCCCAATGTCACTTTGGCCGAATCGCTGCTGTGTGAGTGAGAAGTAGAGCCTACGCAAAATCACAGCGGTTGCTTCGCCGTGGAGGAACCGCGGGCTTTAAACACAGCCTTAGTGCGTACCACTATTCTACATAGATCTACATCTACATAGATACTCTGCAAATCACACTTAAGTGCCTGGCAGAGGGTTCATTAACCACTTTCATAACTTTTCTCTACCGTTCCATTCTGTAATAGCGCGCGGGAAGAAAGACCACCTAAATCGTTCCGTTTTCGATCTGATTCCTCTTATTTTATTGGGATGGTCATGTCTCCCTAAGTAGGTGGGTGCTAGCAAAATATTTTCACATTCAGAACTAAAAGTCGGTGATTGAAACTTCGCAAACAGATCACGCCGCAATGAATAACGTCTTTCTTTTAATGATTTCCATCCCAATTCTTGCAACATTTCCGTGACGCTTTCCCCCCCGTAACGTGATAAAACAAAACGAGCTGCCCTTCTCTGAACCTTCTCAATGTCTTCCGTCAGTCCCACCTGGTGAGGGTCCCACTAGGGGCAACAGTACTTCAGGAGAGGACGCACAAGTGTGATGTAGGCAGTCTCTTTGGTGGAACTGGTGCATCTTCGAAGCGTTCTGCCGATGAAACGTAACCTTTGATTCGCCTTCCCCACAATATTTTCTATGTGTTCTCTCCAGTCAAAGTTGTTCGTAATTGTAACTCCTAGGTATTTTGTACAATCTACGACCTTAAGGTTTGACTGATTTATCGCGTAATTAAAGTTCAGCGGATTTCTTTTAGTGGTCATGTGTATTAATTACTTCACACTTTTCTTTATTTAGTGTCAATTGCCAATTTTCGCACCAAGTAGAAATTTTGTCTAAATCGCCTTGCAGTTGCTTTTGATCCTCTGTTGACTTCACTAACCAATAAACGACAGCATCATCCGCGAACAGTCTAAGGGAGCTATTCAGATTGTCACTGTCACGGCTAGACATTCTGGGGTCAATACTTTCAAATACAGCTACGACAACACCGGCCTGGAGCAATCCCGACTATGTTCGTGTTTGGAGAAGTGGCTTCACCACATGTTCCCGGACTTAGCATTGTGTGGTTGAGGAACTGTTTGCATTGCTGCTAGATGTCATACGCATAATTAATTTTTCTTTGGCTTAGTATATAGTTACAAGTTTCTATGTAATTCCCTTTCCTGTTTATGACTGGCGCATTAAGAAATCGTCGATTTGGTAATAGAGAAGGTGTGGAAGGGCAAGAACTGTAGAGCTTGACTAAGATTTGAAAACAGGCAGTAGATTGAAGTGGGTGTAGGCTAAACACTAATAAAGAGACTTTCACAAGTTAAACAAACACACTGAAAGGACTGAAAACACACAATATCAAAATGAGGAAGTGCTCTTTATGCCGCATTCATCTTGGAAGGTGTGCCAGCCGGCCGCGGTGGCCGAGGAGACTGAGGCGCTCCAGTCACGGTCTGCACGGCCACTACGGTCGGGGGTTCGAATCCCCCCTCGGGCATGGATATTTGTGCCGTCCTTAGTATAAGGTAGTTGATAAGTAGTTTGTAAGTTTAGGGACTGATGACCCCGTAGTTAAGTCCCATAAGCTTAACAAACCTTTTTTGGTGTGGCAGACCAAAAATCGTTAACTGTTATGCCGTCCTCTCACGGGACGCGAAACACACTTGGAGGAGGAAGTGGTAACGTCGCATCGTGGAATTCCACGTTCCACTACCCTGCGAAGCGTGGACCTTGGGATCTTTGAGTTGTGGAGCGGAACCTTGCCAATGAGAAGCGACTTGGTTTTCACGTGACAAGCAGAACTTCGGAGCCTTCATATTGGAAACGGAACTCCGTATTTCGGTTCTTCGTTTGTTGTTGCGTACGATGTATTAATATAATCTTTTTTCAGTCGTCAGAAAAATGATCAACTTTTGAAATCGCGTCATTTTAGATATTAATTGTTACATTGAATTACCGGAAACTACAGTTCCTTAGGTTTAAAGATTGTCGTATTTAACTTGTGTCAGTTTTATAATTTGTAAACCGTGAAGAAATACCGTTCCTATGCTACGAAATAACGCCATTATGTCGAAGGAGCGTGTTTATCATGCTATGTCATGGTTAAGTAACATATTACAACATGTTGAACCTGTGTTAGGTATATACTATACCTTAAAACAAAGAGGCGAAAACAGTGAACAAATAGCGTATTTGGTAACATCGTAATCCGCGCTGTAGAGATAGAAAACGGGCCCGCTTCGCGAGTGCATGATTTCGAAAAAAAAAATTATTTCTTGTTAATTTAGGTATAACATCCGATATTCGTTGTTATTTCTTTTTAATAAGGCGTATTAGCGTGGTGTTTGGCGTCACGAGCTCTGGAGGTTTGCATCTACAGTCTGAATATTTTTAACGATTTCGTTTAATTACGGTTGTGTAACTTGTTTGTTAATTTAAAACAAATATAATTTCCGGTATTCGACTTTTATTAGAAACTAGAACGAACTCTGTCCACGAAAGAATTTGTGACTTTTTCGTGTTAGGGCACAGGAACGAATAAATTGCAAGACAGTACCCTATGTCACTCGGTTCTCCCCATGATGTTTGAATTCTATTGCAGTTCACTACAGTGTTCGAATAGTTCAGTTTCATAATACAAAGAGAACATGCCTTGCGCTTGGTTACGGAAGCAGATACAGTAAAGGAGGAAGCAAAAATTATTAAAGTGAACATTTTGAGCTGAGGGGTGTATGAATAAGTAAAATGTATCAGGCAGAACATTTTATCTCAGAGGGAACGCCAAAGTAAACATCTGAATATGCAGAATATGTACAACGTAAAAAATGGGAATATAAGTGAGCAAGAAAAGTAGAGCTGGTGCAGATGATGTATTTCATCGTGTCAATTTTTTATGATTCTTTGCCAAAAGTGATTTGGTCCTACATTTTGTTATTATTATCATATTATCAACTGCCGTCTTTGTTTTTTCCTGCAAAAAAAAAAAAAAAAAAAAAAAAAAAAAAAAAAAAAAAAAAAAATAAATAAATAAATAAAAATAATAAAATTAAAAAACCTTAAGAAAGCTAAGGTTTTAAGTTTTCTTTTCGACGATGGCTAACAGAGATACCGTGTAGTTTTACGCACATCCATCTTTTTAAACACAATGATCTACATCGCCGCGGCGGAATAGCCGTGAGCACTGAGACACCGTGCTGTGGTGCGCGCGTCCGTTCGCTGTCGGATGTTCGAGTCCTCCCTAAGGCATGGGTGTATGTGTTGTTCTTAGTATAACTTAGTTTAAGTTGTTTGTAAGCTAGGGAGGAATAACCAAGCAGTTAAGTACCATAGATATACAAACATTTAAACATCTACATATACATAAATACTCTGCAAGTCACATTGAAGTGCATGGCAGAGGTTTCATCGAACCGCCTTTCTGATATTTCTCTACAGTTCTATTCTCTAATAGCTCGCGGGAAAAAGGAACACCTAAATCTTTCCGTTTTCGATCTGATTTCTCTTATTTACCGTACTTTGATGATTATGTCTTCCTATGAAGGTGGGTGCTAAGAAGATATGTTCACATTCGGAAGCGAAAGGTGGTGAAAGAAATTTCGCAAGTAGATCTCGTCGCAACGAATAACGCCTTTCTTTTAATGATTTCATCCCAAATGGTGCATCATTTCTGTGACACTCTCTCCCCTAAATCGCGATAGTACAAAACGAGCTGCCCTTCTCTGAACTTTCTCTATAACGTCTGTGAGTCCCACTTGGTGAGGATCCCACAATCCGTAGCAATACTCCAAAACAGGACGGACGAGTGTGGTGTAGGCAGTTTCTTTAGTAGAACTGTTTCATCTTCTAAGTGCTCTACCAACGAAACGTAGTCTTTGGTTCGCTTTCCCTACAATATTTTCTATGTGTTCTTTCCAATGTAAAGTGTTCGTAATTGTTACTCTTAGGTATTTAGTAGAATTGATGGCCTGTAGATTTGATTAATTTATCGTGTAAATGAGGTTTATCAGATTTCTTTTACTGGTCATATAGATGACATCACACTTCTCCTGTTAAGGGTCAATTGACATTTTTTGCACGATGCTGATATCTAAATAATTTTGCACTTACTTTTGATCTTCTGGTGAATGTACTAACCGATAAATGACAGCTACATACGCAAACAGTCTAAGAGAGCTACTCAGATGGTCTCCTAAGTCGTTTATAAGAATAAGTAACACTAGCGGTTCTGTAACACTTCCTGGGGAACGCCAGATACCATTTATGTTCTACTCGACGACTTTCCGTCAATTACAACGAACTGTGTCCTTTCTGAAGTCCCCATACCGGAGGATCGTGGTGGTCTGCACAGGCTTGGCGCCCCTCCCTCCCCCCACTGTAGGAAAAAGTGCGTCTTTTACGCGTGTTACCTTCGATTCCCCATCTGCGTCGATTAGTAATCATCACTTGTCTGCGGGTGATGATGCCTCAGCACCGCCCAGGCTTTACTAAGTTGGAATCCCGTGTCTTATATTGGTCAGACGTGACGCGCTGTGAAGGACAGATGCGACGAACATAAACGTCACACGAGACTGTATCAACCAAAGAAATCGTCTGTGCCTGAACACAGTCTTGATTCGAGACACTGCATGAAATATGAAGAGACCAAGATCCTCTCTTCCGCTTCCAGATATGGGTACTCCATAATAAAGAGGCCGTCGAAATACGTATCGCCAAAGATCGGGAAGCCTGAAATAGCATAAGTTAATTTTTTAGTGTGTCTTCTTCCAAATTAATTTATTGTGCCGCTAGCTGAGAAAAAATTCACACGCGTTGCAACCTGATGCATAACATGTCAGCACTCCGAAGATAAGTGGGTTCGATCAGGCAGTAAGCACACTACCTATGTCTGAAAACTGTATCACCTCCGGGCGTGAACGTAAAAGAAAGAACAATCGACCATCTCTAGTAAGGAGAGTCTAAGCACGAGCTGGTGTGGCGTCAGCGTGGTGAAAGCGTGCCACAGCGCACCAACGATGCGTCATCTTCATTACACGGTCAATCATACCAAAACTGGAAACTTAAATATTATAAATTGAATGGGTGGAAATGTGTGTGTGGAGGGGGCCATACATTATTAACACGCGACTACATGATAATCTAGAAGAAACTCCTCAATACGCCTACGGTGCGTGGCAAGGAGTGTCTCATGCCTCCGCTAGTGGTTCCCCATCCTTTTTCGTTCTCTAACAGAGCGAGGCAAATGTCTGCCTATATGCCTCCGAACGAGTCCTAATATCTGTTTTCTTTTTGGTACTTACACAAAATATCGATTGGCACTCGTAGAATAGTTCTACTGTGAGATTCAAATGTCGGTCTTCCAAATTCTCTCAATAGTATTCCTAGAAAAGAATGTCGCCTTATCTCCAGCGAGTCCCATTTGAGTTCCCGAAGCATCTCTGTAACACTGGAGTAATGATCAAATCTAACAGTAACAAATCTAGCAGCCCGTCTTCCTTTAATCCGATTTTGTGGGGATTGCAAATACTTCAACAGTTCTAAAAAATGGGCCTCTGTATTGTTCTATATACACTCCGTTTACATCTACACCTACAGCTACATACATACTCCGCAATTCACCGTAAGGTGCGTGTCGGAGGGTACAGTGTACCACTACTAGGCATTTCCTTTCCTATTCCACTCCCAAATTGAACGAGGAAAAAAAGAATGCCTATATGCCTCCGTACGAGCCCTAATTTCTCTTATCTTGTCTTTGTGATCTTTACGCGAAATGTAAGTAGGCGGCAGCAAGATCGTACTACACTCAGCTTCAAATTCCGGCCCTCTAAATTTACTTAACAGAAATTCACGAAAAGAATTCTTTCTTCCAGCGATCCCCAATTGAGTTGCCGGAGCATTTCCGTGACACTCGCGCATTGGTCGAACCTACCGGTAACAAATCTAGCTGCTCGTCTCTGAACCGCCTCTATGCCTTTCTTTATACTGATCTGCTGCGGGTCCCAAACACTTGAGCAGTACTCAAGACGTGGTCGTACAAGCGTTTTATACGCGGTATCCTTTACAGATGAAGTACATCTTCTCAAAATTCTCCCAAATTCTTGTTTAGAGATGAATGACATCGAAATTATTCCAGTAAACCGAAGTCGACCATCTGCCTTTCCACTAATGTCCTTACACGTTTGTTTCGTTTCATATCGCTCTACAACGTTACGTCTAGATATTTAAAATACGCGATTGTGTCAAGCAACGTGCTACCGATGTTCTATTCGCATGTTGCGGAATTGATTTTCCTACTCAACTGCATTACGTTTAGGACTAGCTGTCATTTATTGCACCGACTAGAAATCTTGTCTGCACTATAGTCCCATACAACACAGCGTCATCAGTAAACAGCAAATTTCTACTCAGCCTGTTCGTCAGATCAATTATATTGACAGAAAATAATAGCGACCCTGTCACACTTATCGGGCCCACTTCTGAATATACCTTGTCTGAGATGAACACTCGCCGTCGTGGACAAAATAATGAGTGCTGTTACTTAACTAGATTTCAAGCCACTCGCGTGTCTGGATTCCTACACCTCACGCTCGTACTTTCATTAGGAGTCCACAGTGGTAAATCTGACGAAATATTAAAATCGATTCAGAGGGTTTCCAGGGACGTGTTTAGAAACGTTTGTCATTCTTGATTGTTAACCTTTCCCGAGATTTGCCTAATTCAAAAAAACATAATTTAATTTAATATCGTACTCAGTGTAGTGAATATCTTGAAATGTAATTTTTTATACTAAACCTGTTGCATTAAGTTGTCACACATCTTTGTTATGCTTTATGTTTCTGTTTAATTTAGTCAGTAGAAGCATGCATACTTCCTACAGAAACGCACCTTTTTGGTTATTGAACAAAATAATGAATGGGCGACATCGACCAGAATAAGAAGATGGACGACTATACCGCTAAACGTTAAAATAACAGAAACTTTTAAATTTTAGGATACAGTAAGAGTTAACAGCCAATACACTGCAACATCTGCTTTAACATGAGCTGTATAAGTTATTTTTTAAATAGTATGATGCCTTGTAATTGAAGCAGCGTTTGTTATATAGCATTAATCACACAAAACTCGCCATATACTAAGAGCACCCATACTTACAGACACCACCACTAAAAGACAGTGTAAGGCGCCTCGTCATGGATTACGCGATCGCTCCCGTCCAAGGTTCGAGTCCTCCCTCATGCATGGGTATGTGTGATGCCCTTAGCATAAGTTAGATTAAGTAGTTTGTAAGTCTATGGACTGATGACCTCAGTAGTAATGTCCCTTAGGTTTACAACAACTTGAATATTTTAAAAGTCAGTGGGTAAGTTCGTACCATTTTAGTGAAATATCCTATTCAGATCAAGATTCGTAGGGATAAATGAGCTTAATTTACATTCAATTTTCGTATTTGGAGGATAACCTTTCTTGTTAATTATTTGCAGAAAACATAAGCTTTCGGTATATAATTTTATAGTTGATCATGAGTATGGAAGCTGTTTTAGTAACTATTTTGGAGATAAATATGGTGATACGAGTACGTATGCCAGTGACGGAAGCCACGCGGAGATAAAGACCGCAGGGATAACGTATGCGCCGCAGTGTGGAATTACCTCTGAGCTGCTTCAGCACCAGATTATAGCGCTGAAATAGCACTGTTATCTCGTCGTATTCAACATACATTCTGGCTAGTTTTGAAAAAATCTTTAGGGTAGGCATGAACGTGCCCTATTGGATAGGGTCGAAATGTGTATAGCCGGCCGCGGTGGCCGAGGGGACTGAGGCGCTCCAGTCACGGTCTGCACGGCCACTACGGTCGGGGGTTCGAATCCCCCCTCGGGCATGGATATTTGTGCCGTCCTTAGTTGTAAGTAGTTCATAAGTAGTTTGTAAGTTTAGGGACTGATGACCCCGTAGTTAAGTCCCATAGACTCTACAAACATTTGAACATTTTGAAATGTGTATAGTTTCGTTTTGAAAGAGAAGCTGCAGTTACTGTGTCTCAATGCGGAAAAAATATCGCTGATATGAATCGCAATGCAGGATGCAGTGTATGCAATAACAAAGAGCCATATAAATTTATTCATTTGTCGGTTTCATTAGCGTCAACTTTGCCTTTAGAGAGGTAAACGGGGCCAAAAGGTTGAAGCAGACCTACCTCGTTTGAGAAGGATTAAATAATAATAACAATCCAAAACTGCTAAGCCTGTCGCCTTTGCTTTGTATTATTTCGTTCTTTAGTGTAGGTGACAAATGACCTTTCTCGCAGATAAAAATCAGATTTAAAAAAAAATATTCGTTCCATTCCATTTTTGACTGTTGATACAGCAACCTGTTTTGAATAGTTTTTTAATGGAAACAGTATCGGTTTTTAATTGGCTTTTTATTAACAACAATTACGAATTTCTTCCTTGGAAGGCATCATTAGAATCTGTGGAGTCAATAAAACAGCATCTTTTATGACAAAAGGATGGAAGGTGTGCAGCTGGGACTGTGAGGACGCAGCGGGGGGTCGCAGTTGCCTGTGGCAGGGGTCACCTCATCAGCATTCAGCCGGCCTGCGCTGCCCGCCGCTGCCAAGTCATACAACTCTCCGTCACCGCCGCTTGCCTCTTCAACAGCGAGTTTTAAATATGTCGCTGAAAAATTTCTGACATCATCATCATCATTAGAGACGGATAATGCCTTTCAGAGTTCAGTGTGGAGCATAGTACCCCTAATAAAATTCCTCCATGATCCCCTATTCAATGCTAACATTGATGCCTCGTCTGATGTTATACCTTTTACTTCAAAATCATTCTGCACCGAATCTAAGTACTTTCTTCTTGGTCTACCTCGACTCCTCTTACCCTCCGCTGCCGAGCTCATGAGTCTCTTAGGTAACCTTGCTTCTCCCATGCGTGTAACATGACCCCACCATCCCATTCTGTTCGCTCTAACTGCTTCATCTATGGTGTTCATTCCCAGTTTTTCCTTGATTTCCTCATTATGGACACCCTCCTGCCATTGTTACCATCTATTAGTGCCTGCAATCATTCTTGCTACTTTCATATCTGTAACCTCTACCTTGTGAATAAGGTAACCTGTATCCACCCAACTTTCACTCCCATATAACAAAGTTGGTCGAAAGATAGAGCGGTGCACTGCTAGCTTAGTCTTGGTACTTACTTCCTTCTTGCAAAAGAGAGTAGATCTTAGCTGAGCACTCACTGCATTAGCTTTGCTGCACCTCGATTCCAGTTCTTTCACTATGTTGCCATCCTGTGAGAAAATACATCCCAGGTACTTGAAACTGTCTACCTTTTCTAACTTTGTTCCTCCTATTTAGCACTCAATCTGTTTAAATCTCTTTCCAACTGACATTACTTTCGTTTTGGAGATGCTGATCTTCATATCATAATCCTTGCACCTCTGATCGAGCTCTGAAATATTAGTTTGCAACCTTTCAATTGAATCGGCCATTACAACTAAGTCATCCGCATATGCGAGACTGCTTATTTTGTTTTCACCTATTTTAATCTCGCCCTGCCAGTCTACTGTTTTCAACATATGATCCATGAATACTATGAACAACAGTGGTGACAGGTTACAGCCTTGTCTTACCCCTGAAACTACCCTGAACCATGAGCTTAGTTTGCCATCTACTCTAACTGCTGCCTGACAGTATACGTAGAACCCTTTAATTGCCTGCAGAAGTTTGCCTCCTATACCATAATCTTGTAGAACTGCCAGTAGCAGGAACATGGTCTTAAGCCTTTCTAGATCTATGAAACATAGATACAATTCCCTGTTCTACTCATAGCACTTTTCCATTACCTGCCGTAAGCTAAAGATCTGGTCCTGACAGCCTCTAAGAGGCCTAAACCCACACTGATTTTCATCTAACTTGTCCTCACTTAATACTCGCACTCTCCTTTCAACAGTACCTGAGAATATTTTGCCTACAACGCTAATTAAAGAGACACCTCGATAGTTGTTACAATCTTTTCTGTTTCCATGTTTGAAAATTGGCGTGATTACCGCTTTTGTCCAGTCAGACGGAACCTGTCCCGATACCCACGCCTTCTCAATTATCCTGTGTAACCATTTGAGACCTGATATTCCACTGTATTTGACAAGTTCCGGCGTAATTTCATCCACCCCAGCCGCTTTATTGCACTGTAATTTACTGACCATTTTCTCCACTTCCTCAAATGAGATCCTGTTTCCATCGTCGTTCCTATCCCATTCCACCTGAAAATCTTACACTTCGTTGAACGTTTCACCTACATTGAGCAATTCTTCAAAATATTCCCTACATCTGCTCAAGGCATCCAAAGGATTGACTAGCAGCTTTCCTGACCTGTCCAAAACACTTGTTAATTCCTTCTTCCCTCCCTTTCTAAGATTGCTAATTACGCTCCAAAATGGTTTTCCCGCGGCTTGACCCAGAGTTTCTAGCTTATTTACAAAGTCTTCCCATGATTTCTGCTTGGAGTCTGCCATTATCCGTTTGGCTTTGTTTCTTTCTTCAACATAACTTTCTCTGTCTGCCTGATTTCTAGTATGGAGCCATTTTTGAAATGCCTTCTTTTTCTTTTTGAAGGCTGCCTTGACTGTGTCATTCCACCAGGCTGTCTGCTTCTTTCTACCTTTACACACTACTGTTCCAAGACATTCTGTGGCTGCTTCCAGTAATGTGTCCCTGTACCTTGACCATTCCTCTTCCAGTGACTGTAAATCATTACAATCAACTATCTGGTACCTTTCTGATATCATTGCCATGTATTTCCTTGTCTTGAAGCTTCTCCACTCTTATCCTTCTACACGTGGACTTGACTATCTGCTCTTTTGGCCTCACAAAACCAATTTCACTGCAGATTAAATAATGATCAGTATCATCAAAGAACCCCCTGAAAACACGTGTGTCCTTGACTGTCTTCCTGAATTCCTGGTCTTTTATTATATAGTCAATGATAGATCTGGTTCCCCTTCCTTCCCACGTATAGCGGTGAATGTCCTTATGCTTAAAGAAGTAATTTGTGATAACTAAGCCCATACTGGAACAGAAATCCAAGAGCTGTTTTCCGTTCCTGTTGGCCTCCATATCCTCTCCAAACTTACCCATAACCTTTTCATAACCTTCTGTTCGATTTCCTAACCTGGCGCTGAAATCACCCATGAGTAAAACACTATCCTTCAAATCAAAAATCAAATGTTTGTAGAACTTATGGGACTTAACTACAGGGTCATCAGTCCCTAAGCTTACAAACTACGTATGAACCAGCTAAGACTAAGGACGGCACAAATATCCATGCCCGAGGGGGGATTCGAACCCCCGACCGTAGTGGCCGTGCAGACCGTGACTGGAGCGCCTCAGTCCCCTCGGCCACCGCGGCCGGCCCACTATCCTTATCCTTCACTCTAACAAGTACATCACTAAGTGCGTTGTAAAAATCTGTCCATCTCATCTTGATCAGTCCCTGCACAGGGTGAATATACTGCCACAATCCAAATTTTCTTGCTGGAGATGGCCAAATCTATCCACATCAGTCGTTCATTTACATACCTTATTGCAATTATGCTGGGTTCGATTGCTTTCCTGATGTAAAACCCTACACCGCACTGTGGTCTTCCTACTTTGACTGCTGACAGGTAGACCTTGTATTCTCTTCGTCCTCTTTCTCTCCCCTTACTCTAACGTTACTAACAGCTAAGACATCTAACCCCATCTTACTTGAAGCCTCCGCCAGCTCTACCGTTTTCCCAGTGTAATCCCCATTGATATTAATAGCTCCCCATCTCATTCCAGATCGTTTGCCAAGTCGTATCGGAGGAGTCCCTGGTCTGTCAATTAGAAGTGGGACTCCATCACCTCCAAAGGTCCGAGGCATTTTGCTCTTATTGTTGCCAGCATGACATTGAAGTACCTGGGAAGCAGGTTGCTAGCCTTACTTGCCCAGGGCCCTACTGGGTTTTACCACTGACGGTTGAGGGACTAACCGGTGGATTTGGTAGTCTTTGCCGTCTGAGCACAAAGGTGGCCACGGCTCAGAATATGTCCGAGATACCCAACCTTATTCCAAAGTAACTGGTATCCCAACTGTCAGGACCACTTACTTGGCCACTCATACATTGCCCGTGGTTCAGGAACTAGGACATGACTACAGGAACCGACACCATGAACCACATCTGACATACATTGCCCGTGGTTCATGAACTAGGACATGACTACAGGAATCCACACTATGAACCACATCTGACATCAGTACAGACATATTTCCATGATCATCTAATTACTCCGACACTTATCCATAAACTAACACGTATAGTGTATACAGGTCTGATCGTGGAAGGCATAACTTCGACCTTTAAATTTCTTGTATACTTCCTCATTTCACAGTTTAGTCTCTGTGTATTCCCTGAATAACAAAAAATATGAATGGTAACCGTGAAAATTTCCGTCCACTCCGTGGTCAGTTTCTGCTTTGAAAGCAATATACCAAATTCACTACTGGCTTGCTGGGTCTATCGTAGCTTCACCAGAGCCCCGTCAGCCGCCACTTTCCAGGGCTCCCGTAGGGCCTTCACAGCTACCAGAGCACACGAAGTCCCAACTGTCATTTACCCCCACAGGTAGTCCCATACTTGGTGTCGTTGCCCGTCTCCCACCGCTTGGAGGAGGGGTTGGTCTCGTGGGAGGCATTGGTCTTGTGGGAGACAGTGGACCTCATATTTGCAGTAAGGCAGCTTCAACAACACCGTTATGAATATGGGGAGGACCTTTTGATGGCCTTTCTAGACATAGAAGAGGCGTATAATAGTGTGTGTAGGAAAAAGGTTTGGGAAGCACTTGAAGTTAGGGGGTGGAAAAAGAGACTGTAAGCAGAGTAAAGGAGATCCATTGTGGAAGTATGAGTTGTGTGAAAGTGGGAGAGGGAAGAACAGGATGATTCAAACAAGTGTGTGAGCTGAAGGAGGGCAGTGCATTGTCACCCCTTCTCTTCATTGTAATTATGGATGACATAATGACAAATGTAGCAGGGAAACTTGAGAAAGGAAAGATGAAAGCAATGGTGTTTGCAGAAGATCTCATGGTCGAAAATCCAAGAGCAGTTAAATACTTGGTAAGAAAGAGTGGGAGAATACGGATTGAAGTTCAACAGCCATAAATGTGAGTTCATGGTAACCAGCAGGAAAAAGGGTGGACCAGTGAAGGGAATAACACTTGGAGGTGAACAGCTGAAGAAGGTAGAAAGCTTCAAGTAATTGAGGAAAACGGGAAAAATGACAAGGAGATTATAGACAGGCAGAAGTATTTCTGAGAAGGGTTAGGAGTTTATTGTAGAGTAAGGATGTACCACAAAAAAGTAAAGGAGTGCTATACCAAAATTATTATGTTCCGATATTGACATATGCATTGACATATTGACAAGCAGGAGAAATGAAATTTCTAGGAAGAAGAATAGGAGTAAGAAGAAGAGACAGTATGAGGAATGAGAAGATCAGGGAAAAAGTGAGAGAGGAGCCCTTACAGGATAGGATAGAGAGATCAAGACTGCAGTGGTATGACCATTTAAAGAGAATGGAGGAGAAGAGGATACCCAGGAGAATACACGAAATGCAGATACAGAAGAAACGACCAAGAGGAAGACCAAGGGATAGATGGCTGAAAGGAGTGGGGGATTGTGTCCTGAAGAGAGGAGAGGACTGGGCCAGAGTGAAACCAGAGAGATGGTGGGAGGACAGTACGAAGTGGGGAGATGAAGAAGATGATGATGATGATGATGAACCGAGAAAGTTGTTTTTTTTCTGTTTAACACAAAAAGTACAAAAAGCGACTTCACAAAAAACTAAGATAATTTTTCGTCTCAGACAGGACGTTCCATTCACCTCGAGATTGGTTGTCCCTGGACCGTTAAGGTGAAAGACTTCATCTCAACAGGTGTTTCATCAGCTAATTAAAATAAAAGGGACAGTTATAAGTTGCAGAACAAATAGGAAGTAACTGAGATAAAAATTGTATTGCAGATAAACAATACAAGAATGCGAGGTAGCCCTGTCAGGACAGCACAACCATCGTCGCTGCGTCATGGCGTCGTGTACCCTCAGGAAGTCTGTGCGTTGCGTAAAAACTAAATTATTAATACGAGTATAATTTCTAAACAGTAATGGCATTCTGAGATTCATTTGGAGTCCTCCGAAACTTAGCTTTACATTTCTCGATTCTGCATCAAGAGAACAACGTGTTGCGTTCCGTCTTCAGGTAAGGTCCGTATCCAATCACAAATATGATCCAGTATTCGGTAAGCTCGAAAGTTATTCATTGAACAAGTTGAATTTGTTTGTCTGCTGCAGGTGCCTCTGGAAGACGACGTCAAATTGAACTAGTTTTTCTGCTGCGCTCTCGATGACCAGAGCCACCTCTACTTGTCGAATCCACGTCCATTTTTATAGACAACATTTTAATCAAAAAATGTTCAAATGTTTGTAAATCTATCGGACCAAACTGCGTGGCCATCAGTCCCTAGCTTACAAACTACTTAAACTAAGGTAAACTAACCTAAGGACAACACACACACCCATGCCCCAGGGAGGACTCGAACCTCCACGGCGAGCAAACCGCGCGCTCCGCAGCGAGACGCTTTAGACCGCTTGGACATTTTAATCCCTCAAGAACATCACAATGCAAAAATACTAAACATGTTGGATAATTGTTTAACAGTAGCCATTAGTATTGTACAGAAGACCTATAAATCTGCGCGTCTGTTCGAGCCCTTTTTTTCAAAGCGTTAATGACCTTTATCTTCAATCAGTGGCGCAGCAAGGATTTGGTTCTGGGAAGGGGGGAGCTCATTTAAAAAAAATGATGCCTATTGAATTTATTAATCTATGACTGATTTTTACACTTTGTATAATGTAACCAATTATACTACGAAAACAATTTCACAAGAAATTTGAAAGTGGAAGAGGAGCAACGTGGTGGAAATGGAGTGTATATAATCACCTCATAAAATAATTAAGCAGCTTCTATGTGACAAGCCAAAGAGAAAGGTCTTTACAGCTTAATTAACATGAGCCTCTATGTGTAGAAACTGATCTAAAATAACACTATTGTTCATAAGATTCGACTCGGTGGCGCCGCTAACCTGCTAAGCAGCGGGTCGCCCTATATGAACAATCGGTTCGTAATATCAGCATAGTAGTAACAATAGCGGTAGTGTCAAAGCTGATCGCGGTGGCATTAAAACCGCTCACAGTTCTCAATGTGTTCTCACGTTCTCAATGGCGGCATCACATTGGCGATCCATTGTCAATTTCACATGTACTTGTCAAATTATAGTTACGTTGTGATTTATTACATATGTACTATTTCAAAAATCCGGTGTCGACCTGTTTAATAAAGTTAAAACAATAAAAGCTAATAAAATTAAAAAAAAAATATCTTTGGGAGGTGTCGGAAAGGGGGGGGGGGGCGTGATCCCCATTAGCCCCCTTTCCCCCGTGGCTGCGCTACTGTCTTTAATCAATCGATATACCTATTTGCTCTAGCAACCTCCATGAAAATACTCTCAGAAGGCGAGCATCTTCCTTCACATAATATCTGTAAAATCTCACAAGTATCTCATTCGGTCCACTGCTGAGAAGATTCAATGGATTTCTTGTTCTGCTATTGCTTATATCAAAATCTGTCATTTCTGTATATGTTCGGTGGCTACAAAGAAAGAATATTATTCCAGTCCCCTGCGATCAAACCATTTCAGAAACTTGGCTTTCTCTCTCTTATGCACGCTGCCTGACAGAAAAGTGATGCTCCCAGAAGGAATTGTCCAATATTACCCCATTGATGCGTGAGTAACTGATTAGATTTACATTCTCACCAGAGAACATCCGTGATGGCACCACCGTATTGTTGCGAAGGTGGTACCAGTCAACTACACTGCATCAGACAGAGAAGAAAGACATTTACGCGCAGTACCCAAATTGTGTCACACAAACTTTAGCTAGACTATCCAGCAACTGAATGCGTCTAATGATTTTACAGGAACCGCGTTTCATACTGTGTGAAGCGGGGTAGTTTTATCGAGCAATTTACAAGCATATAAGCCATTCGAGTGTCAAAGTGGCTTTATGTTGGAGGCAATTGTTACATGAGGTCACCCAGTCACATCATACAGGTTCAGGTTGACCAAGAAACATCACTTCGTATGGTGCACCATTCAATGCGAGATACCATCACCCGCCGTCCACAAACATGTACTGGAACTGGAGACACTACAACATGTTGTGAGTTCTCACACAGTGTCTCAACGACTTACATCAGCCGGATTGGGATCCTACCACCCCTTCCTCGGTTGAGACCACCAATGCCAGCGTCGGAGTAGTGTCGTGATCAGGAGGCGTGGACAGAAGACATATGGAGTCGCATCACATTCAATGACGAGTCACACGTTACCATAACTTGCGATTACCATCGAGTTCAGGTTTGGCGGCGTCAAGGGCATAGGGAACATCCTGCTGATACTGTGGAGAGACACACAGGCGGAACCCCTCGCATCATGGTGTGGGGAGCCATAGGATATGTGTTCAGGCCATTTTTTATTGTACTTCGGCAGACATCAATGTCACAGCGATACGTCCATATATTTTGCTTCCACACTTCCTACACGTGATAGCACAGCGCCCTGCGACGGTGTTCCAATAATATAATACATACCCACACGCAGCATGTGTGTCTATGGACTGCTGAAAACATGCTTTCCGTAGCCAAAAAATTTCTCGGACCTTTCCATCACTGAGGCATGACATAGGAAGGGGCCCCTGTCCCAGTACCAGCCGTGGGCAGACATGCCTTCGGGCCTCAAATCTCCGATGGCTAGCAGCTGCGTGCTTTGCAGCTAGTCACCTTGCAACGCTCGGCCACTCCGCCACGCCTATCCTTGAATGATTTTGGTAAAGCAATTCTTCCAGACAAAGTACCTATTACACCAGCACTTTCCGTGAATGCTATGAATGCAACATCTTTAAATATGAAACGTCTGCACTCATGATCATAACAGCCTTGAGTGTCCGTGATGATGTTAACATTTTGTGATATAATTGTGGAGTGCTTTAGTTATGACACAGTTCATGATCCTTTATACTGCTCGTTGCACAGTACCAGTGAGGGACTATAGTTAATTACACAACCGGGCCATATGCAGCAGGATGCTCTTGGACATTTGATGAAGATTCAAATTCAATACGGACGCTATTGGACCTGATTTTATAACTTCATTCTGATTGAGCAATCTATCACAATTATCAGTGACAGGTCCTTCAACTGCCACGGACTAAGTGCGCAGCCACCCTCTCCTTCATAGCAGGCTGTGCGGAACCTCACGTATATATCAAACGCAAGACTATTCACATTTCTATACTATTGCTGCTTAAGTTGTCATATGGGTAGAATTCTGAATTGAGGTTTATTCTGGCATTACTTAACTTGCAATTGTCAAATACAGTGGGATCATTTGCTGGAGTCTCTCTTCTATTGGTTTGAAATGCGAGTATAAAGAAGCTGGGTGTTTCCATTTGATGAGAGGTTTTAATAGCCCACGTCTGTCCGTTCCCTGTAGGAAGCACTGGGTATTCGAAAAGCTTCCGTGAACAGAACGCTAATAGCAGGTATGTGTCTGCATTCAGAACTTTTAAAAGCTTCAAACATTATTCATCCACAACAGTGATATGAAACATTTTCCATGTTATTTTATTGATAGTGATATCAATCCCCTCTTGTGAGGTTAAAATAGGGCTGATTGTGTAAAATCTTATATTAACACTAACAAGTTCACTGCATCTTAAGTTCTGCTCTGTCTAGGGGATGATTTTTCTAAATTACAGATTTATACACATTATGCATTCCCATCAATGTCACCTGTTTACATAGATATAATGCTACCAAAATTAATAAACGAAAAGAGTGTAACAATTTTGTGCATTGGCAAGGTCAGTGTTTGCGGTGCATTTAATCCATCTTGAGAAATTACTTCAAACATAATGACTGAGTGCTACTCGTTGGGTGGTACTGCCACAATACCCCCACTTGCGACATCAGAACAACGTACAGGACGTCGCAAATAGCACCAGAACAACAAACCCTTATTTAAACAAACACACGAATAACACACATAATTAAAGATCAGCACATATTTTTACATAAAAGAAATCCTGAAGGTAATTACAATCAAGTTTTATGAACCTTTATTTATTGTTTACCTATTTATGTAATCATACTTATGCAGTGTTCAATCATCTGGTGCCCATTTCCTAATGCAATTTACCTTCTTTACCCAGTCCTTGATTCTAAATTTACTCTCCTTACCCTGTCCCCAAAATTCATTTGCTACAGGCAAATTTGCATTCACATTGACATCCAGTCCAGAAGTACACATATCAATAATTTTTACTGGCTCAGATACGCCCACATTTTCAACAACATTCATATTAGGTCCAGCGCCCTTAACGCTTCCTACTAGACCACCTTTATTCCCAATTGATACACAATTGCACTTACTATCATTCATATATTCACTTTTACTCATATTTTTAACATTTGTGCTGGGTCCAGGGCCATCAACCTTTTATAGTGGACCACATTGATTTCAGTTAATTTAAAATTGCATTTAGTGTCATACGCACACTCCTATAATCATGCTTCACAAAGGATTCTAACTCATCCAACACCAAAGCCACACTAATTTAAAATTGCATTTAGTGTCATACGCACACTCCTATAATCATGCTTCACAAAGGATTCTAACTCATCCAACACCAAAGCCACACTAACACTGTTTGTACTGTTTCCTTCAACATCCCTCCCACAACATATATTATTAATTAAACTTTTCACATTATAAGCCTCATTTCCCTGATGTTCTCTAAAATTTCTTCTCATATTGGTATTTCTTTTATCATGTTGCAAAAACCACCCCCCCGCCCGAAAAAAAAATTCCTCACTACCCATGACTGCATCTATCTGACATATTCTTTCTTCTTTTTTCTCCCTATCTCTATCCTATCTGTAATTATTATTATTATTATTATTAGTAGTAGTAGTAGTAGTATATCCCTTGTCATCCCATCTCATGGTCCTATTTCTTCCATAGTCCCTTGTCTCAAAGCGGACCTTATTTGGAACAAATCCTAGTTTCCCAGATTTTGCCCCTGGTTCTCTTTTGTATTTTTATCCCCCTTTTTACTTCATTTTTCCTGAGCTGACCTCCGACCATTTTATTATCGTTGTCCCATCCCTCTGATTTCTATGTTACCAATTATTTTTTCCCTTCAACTACTACTAGCCAATTTTCATTCAAATTCTTTTCTCTCCTGCTGATTGTAACCCAATTCTTATTGCTTCTGTTTTCACTTTGCTCCCTCTGATAACTCATGTGCTGGGTTTCTCTAGGTTTAGGTTACCTAGTCATTGCATGATCTATTTTTTCAATAAACTTTAAAAAAATCAATTGACTTTATAGGACAGTGAATCACCTGCAAATTCAAGTACTCTGGCAAACTCCTAAATGAAGTAGATATTTCAATTAGAGTTCCAAATGGCTTATCTATGTGTAACTCCGTCCGACACGCCTCAGGGGGCCACTGGGTACTGACCGGCCGCCGTGTCATCCTCTGCCCGAAGGCGTCAATGGATGCGGTATGGAAAGAGAGAGGCAGAGGGGGCGTGGTGAGTGCGCCCGCACTCCCGCCCGTTATATCAGCCTTCGCGACCGGTGCCGCTACTCCTCAATCAAGTACCTCCTGAGCACAGAGTAACATATACAGAGAAGCAGCCCCCTCTAAACCACTGTCCTACACTCTCCTCGTAGTTCCGTAAGATGCTAGCAGGTGTCAGGCGGTTCCCTGGCTTAGTACCAGTAAACCACACTAGAGGCACTACTGAAGGTGCCTCTCACATGTCACAGGGTAGCGTTGAGGGAAGGCTGAGGGGAAAGCTCGTGCCGCCTGCCACGAGGCCACGGCTGTGTCTGGCTTGCTGGCGTTTGAGGGGAGGTGGTGGTGGGGACAGCCGCTACCTGCCGCCTGCTCTGGCCAGTTTAAAGGGCTGCTTCTGACCGCAGCGGCATCATGGGACATCTTACAGAACTGCTTCAGCACCCCCCGCCCCGCATCCCTCAGCGTAGGACTGGGCCCTTACGGAGGTTTCCCGTCTGTATATATTTGTCTGTGTCCTGAGTTGGCCTCACAAGGGCTGAGTGCACCCTGCTTGCTAACAGCACTCGGCAGACCCGGACGGTAACCCATCCAACTGCTAGCCAAGCCCAACAGTGCTTAACTTCGGGGATCTAACGGGAACCAGTGCATCCACTGTGCCACGACCATTGGCTATCTAACAAGGGGAGGCCGCCAATTGTGAAATTCAGATTCGATTCATACTGCGCATAATGAAAGCTCATGGTCAGAGGAGTAATTTGGCAAAGCACCAAGATGCACTTCTCAGCCGTTGTCGAGAAAATCGACGTCCACGACTGCACCGACACCTCAGCCCCACCGCTCGCCCCCTGGCTTCTAGTACATGGACCACATCTCCCCCTCAGAACTTAACATACCCATCACCGCCCTTAACATCGCACCAGACGCAACACCGCTCCTGGTCACGACCACCTCCACACGTACCGCTCCTTAATGCGTCTTGTCTTATGCTGCTTCCATCCCACTTGGGTTTCCGCTCTCCCCGCCCAGTACCAATCGCTACAGATCCTTAAGCGCCACGCCCTCAGCCTCACTTACCGTAACTAACCTACGGACAAACACACACACCCATGCCCCAGGGAGGACTCGAACCTCCACGGCGAGCAACCGCGTGCTCCGCAGCGAGGTGCTTTAGACCGCTCGGCTACTCCACCGTGGCAGGTGGGATTCGGTGGATTCCGTTCCAGAAGCTGCCTTGTATGTTACTGGTCTTGCAGGTAATGGGAATAGGGTCATAAAATCATGTAATTTTATACGGTCATTAATCATTCCAAGGATCATAGAACATCATTTTTAATTGTGTCATAAATCATGTCATTTTTAATTAGGTCAACAATCACATCCCTCATCTGTATGTCCAGAAACCGCCCTGTATGTTACTGGTCTTGATGGTGGATGGATGGGGCATGGGGGTCATAAATCATGTCCGGGTGGAGTTGCATTGCTGGAAATGTCACTGCCCTACTACAGTGGTGCCCAGCCATCTGAAACTCGTATCTGTGTTCCACCTCACATGGGAATCCGTAATGGCGAATGTAAGAGAGCACAGACGATGGGGACACACCGTGCTACTTGAGGAATTTTGAGACGGACAGGAGGCGAGCACGGATGACCGAGTGGCTGCCGGGCGCGCTGGTTCACTACGCTCGACGTACTCCCCGAGAAAAAACTGAGCCAAATTCCCAACGAACGTGCACAAAAGACCATAAAGAATAGACGTACCTGAATAAAAAAATATAGAAAAAAATAATGGTTGGGCCTACTACTGGCCCGAAGCAATAGATCCGGGGTCAATTCCTGGCACGACTCACATTCTCACTTGTCGTCATTGTATAATTTCAATGCCTCGATGCAGTAACTCCTAGGTATTTGGTAGAATTTACGACCTTAAGGTTTGACTGATATATCGCATAATTGAAGTTCAGCGGATTTCTTTTAGTGGTCATTTGTATTACTTCACACTTTTCTTTATTTAGTGTTAATTGTCAATTTTCGCACCATGTAGAAATTTTGTCTAAATCGCTTTGCAGTTGCTTTTGATCCTCTGTTGGCTTCACTAACGGATAAACGACAGCATCATTGGTGAACAGTCTAGGGGAGCTATTCAGATTGTCTCCTAAATCGTTTACAAATACGAGGAAGAGTAGGGGACCTAAAACGTTTCCCCGGGGAAGGCCAGATATCAGTTGTGGTTTACTCGATGACTTACCGTCAATTACTACGAACTGTGTGCTTTCTGATAGGAAATTGTGAATCCTATCGCACAATTGGAGTGATATTCCATAAGCACGCAATTTCATTAGAAGCCGCTTGTGAGGTACAGTGTCAAAAGCCTTCCGGAAATCCAAAATTTGAAATCGATTTGAGATCCCTTGTCGATGGCACTTATCACTCCATGTGAATAAAGGGCAAGCTGTGTTTAGCAAGAGCGATACTTTCTGAATCGGTGTTGACTATTGGTTAATAGGTCGTTCTCTTCGAGGTAGTTCATAATGTTAGAACAAAGTATATGTTCCAAAATCCTACTGCAAATCGACGTCAATGAGATTGGCCTGTGATTTTGGGGATCGCTCCTACTGCCTTTCTTGAATATTGGAGTGACTTGGGCAACTTTCCAGTCTTTGGGTACGGATCTTTCGCTGAGTGGTCGGTTGTATATGATAGCTAAGTATGGAGCTATTGCATCAGCATACTCTAGTTAGTATACAATCTGGCCCGGAAGATTTGTTTTTGTTTAGTGATGGCACCACATTTTATGGTAATGGATGACTGCCCGCTATCTCTGCGTCCCATACTGTCGGCAGTGGGGAGCATGGGTTACAACATTAAAAAAAAATGGCAGGACGCTGCAGGTTCAGTTCCCTACGAGAGGAGAGGCTGCCTGTCTCAGATTCTGTCTTGCGCCCACATTAATAAAATGAGTGCTAAGGTGATGACGAGAGATGTTTTGGGGGGGGGGGGGGGAATGTGGGCTATATAACTACGTGTGAGAAATTTGAGAGTGTCTGCAGCTTGGTCTGCGATTGGCTGTGTGTTTTCTGTATGACAGATCCATCATCCGGCTGAATGTTGTCATTGGGCAACCCATTAAAGGTTCAGAGCGATTAGGTTCCTAGGTTTGAAGGGCGTGACCGCCGATAGCTGGCGTGTGCAATGGAGGCACTAGGAGTCTCTTGTGAGAGGTACCATCGAGTAAGTTTGATACACCACTGTGGGCGGAATACATTGTTTCATCTAGTACGATCATACAGGATTTCTTGCGGCAGACACTGCAGTGGGCAGACTTGTATTTTGAGTTGTGGGTTTGCTTGTGGCAACCACACTCAAAATTACTGATTTCATGGACAGGATCCACAGCCTCCTGTTCCAGTCCGCCGACATCACCGCAGCCGCTGCAAGATGAACGTTTTTATGCGTGGTAAAGTATAAGCTGCACTACCCCACTGCCTTATTAGGGTTCAATAACTCAGTTTGGGTTGGGATAGTAATTGGTTGTGTTTGCCTTCTATCTTCTACTGCCAGATTAAGATAATATTTATGAGTAGGTCCGTTTATTATTCTATTTCTTTGAATGGTAGGATATCCGAAAATATGGCCAGAAATTTATTTCATTTTGTATAATATTGTGTCTTTCATTTTTGTAAAGTTATATGACAGGTTATTTCATACTCACATGTTATGGTATTGTGAAACTTGGTCACTTAATATTGTAAATGATTAGGTTATACCTTTGAATTTTGACTAATAATTTAAATTTATTGCAGTTATTGACTACCATCATTTAACAACCCCAATCACTATTTTGGAAGGGAATATAAATGTTTGCCTAGGATATCAAATGGGAAAAGCAGGAGATTAGATAAAATAAGGAATGGTCTCTGAAACTAAAAGTGTCATTTATGAATAAACAAATTTCTGTGATAGAAGTAGGGGAAATAGTGTAACTGATCGAGTCTTGATCCTAGTATGGTGTACGCCCCTGGTCAGGTAGAGGAAGATTAACTTTTGTATATTTAGGAAAACACAGTGGCGCCCCAATTTATTATAACAATTAATCAAATGTTCAAATGTTTGTATAGTCTGTGGGACTTAACTACGGGGTCAATAGTCCCTAAACTTACAAACTACTTATGCACTACTTACGAACTAGGACGGCACAAATATCCATGCCTGGGGGGGGGGAGGGGATTCGAACCCCCGACCGTAGTGGCCGTGCAGACCGTGACTGGAGCGCCTTAGTCCCCTCGGCCACCGCGGCCAGCATAACAATTAATCAGATAATTTGCATATTAAACATTAAACTGTTTTGCATACTACATTGCCAGATTAAAGTAATCATAACGAGCCTTCCTTTCTGTTTCGTTACAATTTGCATATCAAAAGATATAGCCTGCAGCCATACAGTAGTGACAAAAAACCAAGACATGTTACACTGAGTAATGAAAATGAAGTTTGACTTGGATACACAAGAAAAGGAAGCGCAATAAGCCATTACTGGTATTATAAGAAGATACTGACATGAAGAACTCATCATTCGGTGATCAGATGATATGCACATTATGTACCACCTCCTGTTAACGTGGAACATTTCTCTAGTATGCTTGTGGTTCACAATGGCATTTAACTGATATTATTTGAGTACACCTTCCAAAAAACTGCGCTCATTTTGATAGAAACAGGACATGTGAAAGATACGTAGGGCGCATCTTATATCATATTAACATGGGAATAGTTATGGAGGGAGAAGTAAGTTGTACAAGGATAGGGAAGAAGATCGGTCATCGTGTTGAGCTAACCAGCTGTTATACCCCTTATGTGGTTTCGAGGAAGTATGGATAACTTAAATCACGATTGCCTTTGATACTGCAGCTCCACTTCTACGTAAAATGGTGGAATTGGAGGGCCAGCAAGTCCCTTTCTCAGGAAAACTAAAATCTTGTTTATTGAATTACAATTGGCAAATTAAAGAAGATTCATTGCATTCATATTGACCACCTACATAGCTTATAATCTCCTCGGTCTTCCTACGCCTCTGCCCTCCACGCTGCATTTGTTTATTGACAACGTCGTTGATTTAGTAAAACGTGGAAGTAACGTACAGACATATTCGCACGTATTCTATTGGGCATAGTCATTTTTCTTCTTTTATGCATGCTTATAAGGTTGTTTGATGCAAGTCCACCTTTTCCGCTTTTGCGAAGCCGTTAGTGAGAACGGAATGTGAACGTTAGGTGGCTACTCGCATCCCGCGCTCAGCGTTTAGCGGCCGTTAGCGCAGATGTGTCTACACGAGAGCTTGCTGCCCACGTCTTACGGAGCAGTTTAGACTTTCAATCAGGACAACTCTTACAGCTCTAGTGTAAATCGAGTCGACAAAACAAAGGCTGTGAAAGATGTTAAACCAGACTGTGTAAAAATTATGACGAACACATTTATACAGATGTTATGACGACGGTCGGACGCTGTATAATGTCAGACATGTAGTTTCCGAACGCAACATTACAAAGTGTCAGGCTATGCGTACAGTACAATGCGAAATCATCGTAGACGTTCAGTTTGCTCCAATGAGTCAGAGGGGAGAATCGAATGAAAGCAAGAAATACGAGAAATTACTCGTATCGGGCATATAGGTTGTAGGTGACAAAATATGTTCAACTGTTTCTAAAGCTATGGGACCAAACTGCAGTGTTTATCAGTCCCTAGACATACAATCTACTTCAGCGAGCTTATGTTAAGGACAACACAAACAGCCATGCCAGCGGGAGGACTCGAACCTCCGACGAGGAGCAGCCGGAGCAAGGTGCCTTGGAGCGCACGGCCATTCCCGTGTACTGGGTTTGGAACCCTGACTTGTCTCTTTTCTGCGAGCGCTCACAGCAACCATTACATACCTGCCAGATCGACCCAGACTTTCATATGTCACACATTATCTACTGGTGCTTGTAAGTTCCAATATGTAATTCCGACACAGGGAGAGACGCTTATTACAAAATCACAAGCCTTGCAATGGCTAAATTATAATGTGCTGCGTCCATCTTTAATGATGTAACAACGCAAATGTCCTTCAGACACGCATGCATATCTATGTTTCATCAATCATTGGTGTGTCTCTCATCCCTGTAAACATTTCATCCAGAGTAACTTCTGTCAGCACCATCTGCTGGAGTTCCTGCTGATACCTTCTCCCCCACTAGCCCATCCCTCACAATCACCACCCTTGTGTTCCTATCTTGTCTTTAGGCTGCAGAGCGGCACTTAACCATACTTCCAGCCCACCTGTACTTCGTACAGGATTCGAAAAAACAATGAAAGGGAAAATTTACTTATTTGTTCAGCCTCAAAGCCTGTTGCTTGGGGGGGGGGGGCTGCTGATTGCACGTGTATTCACCCATAAAAGAATTTTTCCTGGCCAGTAATGCAAATATAAATGACGCTTCAGACTGCACGACCATTCCCAAGAAGGATTTAAGCGGCACTCCAACTGCGTATGACTTGTAACCATTTCGTCAACTTTCTCTGTAAAAGAGACAGGTAAATTTTCATAAAGTAATTAAAGTTAAAAGTACTAATAGTATCCACAAAGATTCGCAGAAAACGTTCCCCAAGGAAGTGTTATAGGTTCTATGCTGTTTCTGACCTACATAAACGATTTAAAAAACAATCAGAATAGTATTATATTGTTTGTAGATTTACTGTCTAGTAAAGTCATCAGAAAGAACCAATTGCTAAAACATGATATCTGTATAGTTGAAAAAATAGCTTGATGAATCTGAACTGAATGAGTCACACTTAGTTTCTGAAATGCTCTTCAGATACATATATTCCAAAAAACAATTGTCGCCTGAAATCTACACACCATTTTTACTTAGATATACAGGGTGGTCGATTAATAGTGAACGCGCCAAATATCTCTCGAAATAAGCATCAGACGAAAAAACTACAAAGAACAAAACTGTTCTAGCTTGAAGGGGGAAAACAGATGGCGCTATGGTTGGCCGGCTAGATGGCGCTGCCATAGGTCAAACAGATATCAAATGCATTTTTTTAAATAGGTACCCCCATTATTATTACATACTCGTTTAGTACGTAAATAAATATGAATGTTTTATTTGGAACACTTTTCTCGCTTTGTGATAGATGGCACTGTAATAGTAACAAACGTAGGCCTATAAGTACGTGTTATCGCGTAACATTTAAAAAATGTTCAAATGTTTGTAAAGCTTATGGGAATTAACTACGGGGTCATCAGTCCCTAAACTTACAAACTACTTATGAACTACTTACGAACTAGGACGACACAAATATCCATGCCCGAGGGGGGATTCGAACCCCCGACCGTAGTGGCCGTGCTGACCGTGACTGGAGCGCCTCAGTCACCTCGGCCACCGCGACCAGCGACCGTTTACCAATTGCAGAAAAGGTCGATATGGTATTTATGTACGGCTATTGTGATCAAAATGCCCAACGGGCCTGTGCTATGTATCTTGATTGTTATCCTGGAAGTCATCATCCAAGTGTCCGGACCTTTCGTCAGAAAGTTACGTTAAATGTTCAAATGTTTGTAGAGCTTATGGGACTTAAACTACGGGGTCATCAGTCTATAAACTTACAAACTACTTATGAACTAGCTTATACTAAAGACGGCACAAACATCCATGCCCGACGGGGGATTCGAACCCCCGACCGCAGCGGCCGTGCAGACCGTGACTGGCACGCCGAGAGGAAGTGTTCAGCCACAAGTGAAACGTCAACCACGACCTGCAACAAATGATGATGCCCAAGTAAGTGTTTTATCTGTAATTGCGGCTAATCCATAAATCAGTAGCAGACAAATTGAGCGAGAATTGGGAATCTCAAAAACGTCGGTATTGAGAATTCTACATCAACATAAATTTCACCCGTACCATATTTCTATGCATCAGGATATGCATGGCGAAGACTTTGAACGTCGTGCACAGTTTTGCCACTGGGCACAAAATAAATTACGGGACGATAACAGATTTTTTTCAAGCTTTCTGTTTAGTGACGAACAGTCATTCACAAACAGAGGTAACTTAAACCGGCATAATATGCACTATTTGGCAACGGAAAATCCACGATGGTTGCGACAAGTGGAACATAAGCGACCTAGGCGGGTTAATGTATGGTGTGGAATTATGGGAGGAAGGATAATTGGCCCCTGTATGCTGATTTCTTACGTTACGTTCTACCGATTTTACTACAAGATGTTTCACTGCATGACAAAATGGCGATGTACTTTCAATATTATGGATGTTCGCCACATGACTCGCGTGCAGTTGAAGCGGTCTTAAATGGAATATTTAATGACAGGTGGATTGGTCGTAGAAGCACATAAATTTCACCCGTACCATATTTCTATGCACCAGGATTTGCATGGCGAAGACTTTGAACGTCGTGCACAGTTTTGCCACTGATCTTATATCCCCGGATTTTTTTCTGTGGGGAAAATTGAAGGATATTTACTATCGCGATTCACCGACAACGCCTGAAAACATGCGTCAGCGCATAATCAATGCATGTAGGAACATTACTGAAGGCGAACTACTCGCTGTTGAGAGGAATTTCGTTACGCGTATCGCCAAATGCATAGAAGTTGAAGGACATCATTTTGAGCATCTATTGAAATCATGAGGTAATTACAGGTAATCAAGCAGTAACGGCATGCGTTCTCATAAAGTTTGATAATTTCACAAAAGTACATGTTTCACATTGGAACAATCTAAATAAAGTTCACGTTGTGTTTTAATTTTAAAAAACCTACCTGTTACCCACTGTTCGTCTAAATTTGAGCAATAGGTTTGTGAATGCTACAGCGCCATCAATCACAAAGCGACAAAAGTGTTCCAAGGAAAACATTCATATTTATTTATGTACTAGACGAATATATAATAAAAATGGGGGGTACCTATTTAAAAAAATGCAGTTGATATGCGTTTGACCTATGGCAGCGCCATCTAACGGGCCAATCATAGCGCCATCTGTTTTCCACCTTCAAACTAGAAAAGTTTGGTTCTGTGTAGTTTTCTCGTTTGATGCTTATTTCGTGAGATATTTGGCACGGTCACTATCAGTGGACCACCCTGTATAATAATGTTTTCAATCGTCATCCAATCAAATGCTTCATATTTATTAAGAGAAATAGTGCATTTCTCTAAGTACCAAATGCTATGGTATAAATAGCTATTGTCTCTTCCTCGAATTGCGAAATCAATTATTTCATGACTAGGGTTCTCATTTTTTAGTTTGTTCAGAGTCATGGTGTTACTTCAGCCGAGCTCGTAAACCGGGACAAAACTAGTAGACGTCGGGACAAGAAAGTGCAAACGGTGACGCTCAAGATGGACGTCTTACTGCATGCGGCGATTACTTTTGAATGGAACGAACCCACGGTTACGTTGTGGGGTTCGATCATGTGACTGCCCCTCATAAACTCGGGCAATATGTTGCCGCAAGAAATCTGCAATTTTCAAACAAATTTATAAGAAGTTGGCCGTAGGTTTCACAATGATAACAGTAAATGAATTGTTTCTGTCTACAGAAATGTCTAGTTAAAATGGAATTAGAGAGAACTATAAGGCTGCGGGAGAAAAGGCTTGTTTTGGAGGGAGCTGCGATGTGAGCGCGCAGCGGATGTGGCGATGACGGCGCGGCAGCGGTCGTCTTCTTTTTCTCCTCCTTTGCCTACGGCCGCGCTTGCATAAACACACCTGTCTGCTTCGAATGCATCGCCTTGAGCTTATGAGTCTCCTTCAGCTACCTTCCTTGTTGACACACGAGGACAAGCCTATATGAAGAAATACTGCCATTTTCGGCCGATACAAGGGTTTCCACTTGTTCCGAGGACTTTTTTTTTCCTGGCATTTTGTACGCCGTAAGAGGAAAACGTTTTAGCTCGTACTTTTTAATTTCATTTATTCTCACTGCGCTGAATTTTCACGTCCGGTTACAGCTCGCCACGACGTTTTTGATACTGTACCCCACAAGCGGCTTCTAATGAAATTGCATGCTTATGGAGTGTCTTCCCAGTTGTGCGATTGGATTCGCGATTTTCTGTCGGAAAGGACACAGTTCGTTGTAATTGACGGTAGGTCATCGAGTAGGGCAGAGGTGATATCTGGCGTTCCACAGGGAAGTGTTATAGGTCCCCTACTCTTCTTCGTGTTTATAAACGATTTAGGAGACAATCTGAATAGCTCCCTTAGACTGTTCGCGGATGATGCTGTGGTTTATCGGTTAGTGAAGTCAACAGAGGATCAAAAGCAACTGCAAAGCGATTTAGACAAAATTTCTACTTCGTGCGAAAATTGGCAATTGACACTAAATAAAGAAAAGTGTGAAGTAATACACATGACCACCAAAAGAAATCCACTGAACTTCAATTACGCAATAAATCAGTTAAACCTTAAGGTCGTAAATTCTACCAAATACCTAGGAGTAACAATTACGAACAACTTTGACTGGAGAGAACACATAGAAAATATTGTGGGGAAGGCGAATCAAAGGTTACGTTTCATTGGCAGAACGCTTCGAAGATGCACCAGCTCCACCAAAGAGACTGCCTACATCACACTTGTGCGTCCTCTCCTGGAGTACTGTTGCCCCTTGTGGGACCCTCACCAGGTGGGACTGACGGAAGATATTGAGAAGGTTCAGAGAAGGGCAGCTCGTTTTGTTTTATCACGTTACGGGGGGAAAGCGTCACGGAAATGTTGCACGAATTGGGGTGGAATTCATTAAAAGAAAGACATTCATTGCGGCGTGATCTGTTTGCGAAGTTTCAATCAACGACTTTTACTTATGAATGTGAAAATATTTTGCTAGCACCCTACTTAGGGAGACATGACCATCCCAATAAAATAAGAGAAATCAGATCGAAAACGGAACGATTTAGGTGTTCTTTCTTCCTGCGCGCTATTAGAGAATGGAACGTTAGAGAAAAGTTATTAAAGTGGTTAATGAACCCTCTCCCAGACACTTAAATGTGATTTGCAGAGTATCTATGTAGATGTAGACGGAGTGGCCGAGCGCAGTAGGCGCCTTGCTGCGGAGCGCGCGGTTGCCCGCCGTCGGAGATTCGAGTCCTCCCTGGGGCCTGGCTGTGTATGTTATCCTTAGGTTAGTTTGAATAGTTTTTAAGTCTTCGGACTGATGTCCATTGCAGTTTGGTGAATACGTTTACAAACATTTGAACATTCATCGAGTTACATCTCAATACAGACACACACAGTACTCTGTGTTTACGAATCGAAAAACAGCGCCAAGAAAAAAGAAAGAACTGTGACTACTGATACATCTATGTTCGTATAAATATGGAGACGTTAATGTGCCTAATGAGGCCAGATTGGCACAGTTTCTAGTTGAATGACTGATAACTCCGACTGAATTCAAGCTGTTTATTTCAAAATGTTCAATTGTTTGTAAACGTATTGGACCAAACTGCGATAGTCATCAGTCCCTAGACTTACAGACTGCTTAAACTAACTTTAACTAACGTAACGACAGCACACCCACCCATGCTCCAGAGAACTCGTAGCAACCGCAGAAAGGCGCTTTTTAAAGCGCTTGGTCACTCCACCGCGAGTTTGTGACAGTTGCGGGGAGTGACATTTGCGGGGAAAGGGAATGTGTAAATACTTGCGGGGAGGCCCGGACGCTGCAGGTAGTGAACAGGGTGTTCCAGAAGTAGGGATACACCATCCCTACTCCACGCCCTCCAGCTGCTACCTGTGCCGTATTCAGGGAAATGCCCACCGAACGAGGTGGAGCAGTAGTAACATAAATTACGTGTATATGTGTAGTCTTATGCGGCCAAACTACTTAGGTCATCGGTCTCTTAATGTTACTTACTCGAACCTCCCACCGGACAGGCCGCGGAATTTGTGACACGAATTACATACGTGTTTGTTAATATTAAAGCATAAAAGTATGAAATCACGTCGAGACTACTTCCTGCAAAAATTTCGACAAAAAAAGTTGGCACTGAGTTTAGAAAAACAAAATTCTGGTATATTAGATTTTAACATTTTATCAAAAAATGAATGTTACTACAAGAGATACAGCCATTCAAATTCACGGGCACCATAACGTTTTCCCTTCCTGAGTAAACGAGCCTCTTCTTGTAGTTTCAACACCACAGTAGCCTTTTTCTTGAATATTCTGAATATAAATCTTCACACAGACTTCTTGAGGAGGAGAGTGATACGGATATCTGACTGTAAACCACTGCCTATTACCTTAGACCTTTTTGACTGTACTGAACAGGAGTTCCGCGTATTCCGTAATTTATATTTATACTGTTAACAGGCAATGTAATTTATAACCAACTATTGGCTGCCAATTTCGCTTCATTTTCCCTGGAAGTCTTACAACTTGTTTCTCCCTGTTGGTTTATGCCAAGTTCGGAGTAAAAATGGTTCTATATGACGTTGATAGCAAATAGAATTTATCTTTGTTTTTCGGTGTGTGACATTTCCTTACACATTCCGTAATTCGAATACAGCCAAATCGTTTTGGGTTCTACGAATAAACGCTTCAAGTATGTAAAATAGTCATTGACTTATTATTAACGTTTTTTTTTTAATTGAAGGTTTAAGGTTGCGTCTCGTATTAAAAAGCATAGTAGCTATTTTTAAAGAGATGGAAGTTGCGTGATAGTGGGGTTAACTACATAACGGTCAATTACATCAACGTATCTGTGCAGGGTGCCTAATATATTTATTGCTTGCGCAGGTGTCTTGATATGCTTAGTGTTCTGAATAATATGCTTTTAGGAGGTGTGACTGTGGAAGGTCATCGTCTTGTAGTAGCAGAGAATGTTTTCGCTTAGGCTTGGTGCTACCAGTTGTCACTACGTAATTATTTTTACTACTTTTACGATCTCTCACCTGCGAATAATCTGTCACCTATGAAGTGATTGTAATAGTCTGAACCTTTGCTGTATTCAGTATCCATGACCTTGCAAATTCCAGAGGCCTAGACATTCTTAGGCGTCACAGTGGCGAATAAGTCAGTTTGTTGTTGGAAACATTTGGTAATGATTATTTAAGTTCCATTTTGGAAAATACTTTCGAACGTAAATAGGTGTGTAAGGGTTGTTAGATTTTCTGGGAAACATGAACGAACTCGATGCATATCTGCTGATTGAGAAACCACTTACTGCAAAGACTTACCATATAAAACTATTTTAAATTTTAACATTTGTTGTATTATAGTTAGCGTGCTATCATAACGCGTGGATTCAAGGCCCAATTTCATTAATTATCTATTAAAATTATGTCTTTTTGATACAAGTTGTTATGATGAAATTTTACCAAATAGTACATCGTTGGAAGAAAGTTTGAACACTAGCTTCATCTGCAAATGTGTAATTGAAATTGTAAACTTTTCTATAACTTATTGTTCAAATGTTTGTGGAACTTATGGGATTTAACTACGGGGTCATCAGTCCCTAAACTTACAAACTACATATAAACCAGCTAATACTAAGGACGGCAAAAAAAATGGTCAAATATTTGTATAGTCTATGGGACTTAACTACGGGGTCATCAGTCCCCCCCCCCCCCCCGAGGGGGGATTGGAAACCCTGACCGTGGTGCCCGTGCAGACCGTCACTGGCGCTCCGCAGACCGCTCGGCTATCGCGGCCGACTATTCATATGATGGCTGTGTGTATCGCCACTGACTATGTAGAAGTGCTGAGACTCATTGTACTCATTGAAGTTTCAGAAAAATAAAGTGTGCAGTTTGTGCGTTAGTGACTTGTGCCTGTAAGATTGTGTTCTGATGGAGGCCTCGGCTACGTTGTGTGTGTATGAGAGCCTTGTCTGCGACTCGGCAGTCGTCTTTACGGTGATTTACATATATCCTAATACGGCCAACACATACAAATATAATTTTTCATAAAACAAATCCATTATTTGAACTAAAACAATGCCTCAGAAATGGATTACGGTTCATAAGATTAGGAATAACTAATAAGAATTTCGTAATTAATAAAATTTTAAAATGTTGACGTTGAAAGTTAAATAATATACTCGTAAAAGAACTTTGGTGGAATAAAAGTTTCTCCTGTTGAAATACAATAATTAAAAGTATTTCTTTAAAGTACAGTGGAAGTATACAACATATCTATATTTTATGTAACAGGTGTTGTAAATTTACATTGCTCAAAACAATTAGGGCATCGAGTGAGATATCATACACAATATACATATCATAACATACGTTTTCCAGTTGTTGGTTACAATTGTAATTTGTGTGTGATAAGGTACAATATTTTGCTGTCTTAACTCGCTACTTCAGGTTTTCATGGCGTTTACTAAGAGCGAGGCACCATGGAGCTACCGTAATAGTAAAAAAAAAAAAAAAAAAAAAAAAAAAAAAAAAAAAAAAAAAAAAAAAAAAAAAAAAAATATTCTCTAATATAGTGTGTGATCACTTCGGACTGCCAGTACAGTTGCACACTTGTGTGACATGGACAGTATGAGGTTACCAATAAGCTCTCGAGAGATATATTTGATAAGTGCAATATCCAGCTCTGCAACTGTCGTGGAAGGGGCTGGTCTGGCTGCAGTGCGTCTGCCAAATGCATACCAGACATGCTCAATCCAAATGCATCCCAGACATGCTCAATCCAAATGCATCCCAGACATGCTCAATCCAAATGCATCCCAGACATGCTCAATCGGGCTAAGTCCGGGGAACAAGCTGGCCACTCCATTCGTTCAATTGCCTCAGCTTCAAGTATGTTGTCAACCAGTGCAGTTGTGTGGGGACGAGCGTTATCGTCCACCTGAAAGAACACATCTCTTTTGGCACCAGCACAGGGCACAACAAAAGGGCGAAGAATCTCGTCTCGATACTTCTGAGCGATCAGAGCTCTATTATGAACGACGTAGAGGTCCGTACGTCCGCCAATACCGACTCCAGCCCAAACCATTCGTCCACCACCATGATGTGGTGATATTTCCTGCATATTAGCAGGGTTGTTCCGAGTTCCACGTTCTCTCCAGATGAGGGAACGACGATTATCCGGCTGAACACACAAAATCGTGACTCACCTGGGAACAGAACCCGGCACCATTCGTTGCTACTCCAATCCTGGCGTTCCTCCGCCTGATTTTTGTGGGCTTAACGGTGTCGTGGGACACACACACCATAGGCGTCCGTGCGTAGAGACGACATACCCGAAGCCGATTTAGGACTGTTTGTGTTGACACTGTTGCTGCCTGGACGGTGCGTTACAGCTGACTTGCATTCAGCCTCCTATCTCAATGGGTTGTTAACCGCAGATGAAGGTCATCTCTTGCTGATGTTACGAGTGGACGACCTTGACCTTGTCTTCTTTTAGCGGTTCCTGTAGTGTGAAATCGCGCCCAGGTCCTGGAAATTACGAAAATCAAATGTTCAAATGTTTGTAAAACTAAGGGACGTAACTGCTGCGGTTATCAGTCCCCAGGCTTACAAACTACGTAAACGACAACACACACACCCATGCTCGAGGTAGGACTCGAAGCTCTGACGAGAGCGCTTGGCCACTCCACCGCGGCCACAAATTTACACTTTGGGACATTCCAATAGTAAACGTTCCGCTTCCAATCTTCCAAATGGCTCTGCAAGCCATAGCTTCGGGTAGGCCTAAGTCACGCCGTTGTTGCATTGCACCACTTGCTCACTACACTACCTGCACCCAATTGCTCGTTTAATTCGTCTGGTAAACTGGAGTTAACACTAACCCCATCTGCAGCAACTTTCTGTTAATAACGCAATCTCGGTTTTCGTAATTTTGTTCAAATGTTTGTAGAGCTTATGGGACTTAATACGGGGTCATCAGTCCCTAAACTTACAAACTACTTATGAACTAGCTAATACTAAGGACGGCACAAATATCCATGCTCGAGGAGGAATTTGAACCCCTGACCGTAGTGGCCCTGCAGACAGTGACTGGCGCGCCGCAGACAGCTTGGCCACCGCGGCCGGCGTTATTTTCTTGTCTCCACTCTATAGAACCGACAGGAAGACGTGAACCATTCTGCCGATGACAATACTTCAAAACCTAGACATCTCAACTGATCCCCTAAATGTTTTGACCAGTGTATTTTCACTTACTTTACGTAATTAAATAAACGTAACAAAAAATATCCTGTGTGGGGGTGTTCATTAAAACTGTTCTTCTAATACGTTTTACACTGTCTGTTGCACATGTGCTAAGCAGAATAACAACATCTTCGTCTGAGTTTCAATAAAGACTTGGACCGGATTGCATAAAATTTTTTAGCCAAAAGTTATCAAAACAGTAGGATTGTAACTCTTATAAGACGATGTTCTTTATAGGAAATGCTCAATATGTTCACCATCATTCCTCAACAATAGCTGTAGTCGAGGAATAATGTTGTGAACAGCACTGTAAAGCATGTCCGGAGTTATAGTGTGGCATTGGCGTCGGATGTTGTCTTTCAGCATCCCTAGAGTTGTCGGTCGATCACGATACACTTGCAACGTCAGGTAACCCCAAAGCCAATAATCGCACGGACTGAGGTCTTGGGACCTGGAAGGCCAAGCAGGACGAAAGTGGCGGCTGAGCACACGATCATCACCAAACTACGCGCGCAAGAGATCTTTCACGCGTCTAGCAATAGGGGGTGGAGCGCCATCCCTGCATAAAAATCGTACGTTCAAGCACGTGTTTATCAGCCAGGCTGGGGACGATGCGATTCTGTAAAATATCGGCGTACCTCTCATTCGTCACGGTAGCAGTCACAGACATTTTGCTGTCCAGCGGCATCTGTCGGACATTTTTTTGAATTTTGTTTATTTTTTGGTTCTAATAAAACACTATGTCATTCCAATCATGTGTGTCAATTTTTCCGTCTCTATCTACAGTATTTCATGAATTATTAAGTTTTCAAATGTATACTGACTTTTTGATCACCCGGTACTTATAATAGCGTAAAACACACGTACACAGCATTACCACTCACCTGAAAGTGCTCATATTAGTCCTCACAGTGCAGAAGCGGGACTTCCATGAAGTGGTTAAATCAAAGTGGGAGAGAACAATGTGCACACCTCACTAAAGCCACGTTATTACATTCCAAATCACTTTCGCACTCACGCAGCCACACTAATTATATTTTCAAATGATGTACTGCTTGAAGAGCGACCTTCAGGTTCAGGTTCCTCCTGTCCGTCAAATTCCGTATATCAATCCAGCGTAATGTCGTGTATTTCTGTATCGTCGCCATTATATTTTTGAATTATTATGTCATATAGTACATCCCGTGAACGCCCAGTGTCATTTTTCAAATGTTGAAATGTTTGTTAAGCTTATGGGACTTAACTACGGGGTCATCAGTCCCTAAACTTACAAACTACTTATAAACTACTTACGAACTAGGACGGCACAAATATCCATGCCCGAGGGGGGATTCGAACCCCCGACCGTAGTAGTGTCATTTTTCATACTCAGCACGCCGCAACTTGTTTCCTAATATTTGGACCACATGCGTAGGATTAATTCTCTTCACATCTCTGCACTGTACACAGTTTATGCGGACCTCACGAACACTCCAAGAAACGAATTCGTACTGCAGCTATACCAGTCACGCAACTGGAGCACTGGCTAGTGCAGCTACACTATGCCACCATCTAGTGCCGCTAACAGACAGGTGCGGCGTTTTGCACGGAGATGATGCACACTACTGTTTTTTTTATTACTACTTGTTATTCTCAGCACGGTTTCGTGCGGTTCCGTGCGTTCGAGGTCAAAGGTGTCCCCTGTTGGTGGTCTTGTATCGACAATTTTATGAACTAGCTTATCCTAAGGACGGCACAAATATTCATGCCCGAGGGGGGATTCGAAACCCCGACCGTAGTGGCCGTGCAGACCGTGACTGGAGCGCCTCAGTCCCCTCGGCCACCGCGGCCGGCATTTGCGTTGTCATCTTTCGGTCAAGTGTCTGCTGTATTGCGAAAATTTTTATGTGAACGAGCATACAGCCGATGCCAACGAGTAAGACAGGCCCTGCCGGCCGCGGTGGCCGAGGAGACTGAGGCGTTTCAGTCACGGTCTGCACGGCCGCTGCGGTCGGGGGTTCGAATCCCCCCTGGCCCCAGCGCAGACGTCATGCCACGTAAGCAAGGTAGTTCCGAGCCGGCGCGATCGCTAGTAGGCCAGTCGTCGGACACAAAAAAATGGCCTTAGGTCCAAAAAATTGCAGGAAGCTGAATTTTTGGTATGTTGTTAGGACATATTAGAGTAACATTAAACCAAGTTTGCAGCTTCTAAATCCTTTAGCTTAACTTTTAAGAGCCACAAAACCTCTAAATTTTCAGACTTTTTTCTGGTTTTGGCTTATAACTCGTGAAGGGTGGGTTTTTGACGAAAAGTCACTCGCACCTCTATTAATGTAGATAAAATATTCTAAAATTTAAGCCCAACCGCAGCTCTGTAAGTCCAATAGTTCCCGAGATATTGAACTTCAAAAATTGACTTATTTATCCAAAAAGGTCAAATTTCCGATTTTAGTCGTCTTTCGGCTAGAATATTGGCTCTAATGATAATCCCACGGGGAAAGTCATACAAAACATAGTTATAGAGCAGTTATTTAGCTTTAATTTAAGTACAGAACCAAGTCCATAGGCCCAATAGATTTCTAGTTATCGTTAAAAAACGAAAGGTAAAAAAAGCAGTCAACAATCCGAAGATTGGTTTGAACACCACAATGCTTTACTAGGCATGGTCCTGTTTGGAGGTGGTATGCCGTTGCCTTCCTCCGACCTTCGAACTGTCTTACCCAGCCAGTTATAGGCGGACCTACAGTTTAACGTGGATTCCGAACCACGGTGCTACTCGGTATTTTTCACATGAGCAATACTGCCAGAGGTGAAAGAACTGGAAAGTGACAGATAAAAATCTTAGGACCTGGCGGGGATCGAACCCGGGACCTTTGGATTTGTAGTCTAGCACTCTACCACTGTGCAACCGAGGCGCAAAGTTGGGAAAATCGGATTATTCAATAAACTGACCCAGATGAATTGCAGTCCTCTTATCCTGGCGACTGGACTATAGCCGATTGGCCGGCCGCTGGGGCACTGCCCACTGCGTCATAGCGGGCAGCCACTGAGATGGCGATCGCTACCTTGCTTACGTCGCATGACGTCTGCGCTGGGCTGTCTTTCGCGTTGGCCTCGGCATACAGCGCAGTGACGTCAGAGTGCAGGCGTGCAAGGCCGACGGGTCAGGCGTGCGAGGGAGTAGCAGCGCTTCTGCATCAGCTGCTGAAAGGCAGCCATGTCAGGACATCCGTTCTCTCTTACGGTAGTGGTCACAACTCGTTTTGGCCCACTTTAGTTTAAGGTAGTAACACTAAAAGTGGGCCTTTGCGATCGTTTTTTGACAGATCGAAATTTAAATCAAAATAACGACTTAACCATTCACCTGACACAAAAATTGAATAACCGAATTTGTAGAGAAGAAAATTCTCTACAACTTTGCTCCCTTACGTTTTTTTCATATCGCGTATCGTTTCAGAGATATTTGCAAAAATAACGGCGATTTTGGGATGTATGTCTGTCTCTGTTCGTCCGTAACGTGTTCCCCGTTTTTAAGACGAACCGTTTAACCGATCAACATCAAATTTTACAGACATAATGTAGGCCGACAGAGACCTGAACCTCCATTTTTCAAATTTTTCGGACAAAATATACGATAGTAATGCCAAAAAAAGCCGTTTGTAATATAATTGCAAACAAACGGGTCATCTGACACGAAAATTGAATAACCTAATTGGTAGAAAGGAAAATTCTCTACAACTTCGCTCCATTATGTTTTTATCATATATTGCATCGTTGCAGAGATATCTGCAAAAATAACGGTGATTTGACGATCTCTGTCTGGTTGTAACGTGTTCCCACTTTTTAGGTCGAACCGTTCAACCGATTGGCACCAAAGTTTACAGACATAACCTCGCTTTTTCAAATATTTCCGACGAGAAATACGTGAGTAATATCAAAGAAAGGTCGTTTGTAATGTAATTTTAATTGCATGTAAACCGTTCATCTGACGCTAAAATTGAATAACCGAATTTGTAGAGGGGAAGATTCTCTATAGCATTGTTCCCTTATGTTTTTTTTCATATCTCGTATCGTTTGAGATATATTTGCAAAAATAACAGAGTTTTGACGCCCTCCATTGAATTAACGAAAACCAGCCTTTCGCAGATGTCACGTGACATTCCTCGCCCAGAACTCTCTCTGGCATAAGCCATCTTACTTTGCGTATTTGATGATTTTCTTATTTTAACTTACACGTTTTCATTCCAAAGCAATGGCGCACTGAAGAATTAAGAAAAACACGTACGATAAATGATAATCTAGTGTCTACAAATGCCATATTAGCATCAGTTAATAACAACCATTAATAGTATGAGATTAAAGGACATTGCTTTTAAGTGTTGGACGTGGTGTAGTGGTAGCCGGGCGCCGTGGCTCAGCGCGCCCGGTCAGAGGGCTGAACGCTCTCTGTAATAAAAAAGCTGAGCCAAAGAACACGTAGAACCAAAACGAACAAATACGATCAGCGTCCGCAAGGACAAGAACTACCCATAAAGCAAAAAAAAAAAAAAAAAAAAAAAAAAAAAAAAAAAAAAAAAAAAAAGTGGGCAATGCGTTGGACTGTGACGCTGAAGGTAAGTGGTTCAAAACCCGCTACTACCTAAAAATTTTGTTTTCCTAAAAGGGTTTCAGACATTCTTATTAATTAATTTTTTGTTGTTTACATTATTATTTTGGTCCAAAATGTTTGCTAAAACTTACAAAACTACAAATCTAAAGTGGGCCGTAAAACACCTCAGTGCGATTTTTCTTAACAATGTCATTGTTGTTATGGTCTTCAGTCCGGAGACAGCTATCCACCCTACTCTATTCCGAGCAATTCGGCAACACATGCGGCGGATTAGCCGTGCGTATGGGGCGCCGTGCAGCGGTGCGCGCGGCAATTCGCCGTAGGGGTTTCGAGGCGCCCTTCGGGCACGGGTCTTTGTGTTGTCCTTAGGTTAGTTTACCTTAGTTTAAGTAATTTGTAAGCTACTGACTAACGACAACGCAAATGAGTCCGATAGATTTATAAACATTTGAACTTTTTTTTTCGGCAACACATATCCATTTGAACATACTGTATTCGTCTCTCGGCCCCCCTCTTCAACTTCATATTTGACTCCATTGCTAAATAGACGATTCCTTTATGTCTAAGAATATGTCCTACCAATCTCTCTCTTCGATTAGTCAATTTTTGCTAGATATTTCTTTTCTCCCCAATTCTGTTCGGTACCTACACATTAGTTACTCGATCTACACCCTGCCGCTGTGAAGTAGCCGAGCGATCTAAAGCGTCTCGCTGCGGAGCGCGCGGTTGCTTGCCGTGGAGGTTCGAGTCCTCCCTGGGGCATGGGTGTGTGTGTTGTCCTTAGGCTAGTTTACCTACGTTTAAGTAGTTTGTAAGCTACGGACTGATGACCACGCAGTTTGGTCCGATAGATTTACAAACATTTGAACATTTGAAACTTCCTGGCAGATTAAAATTGTGTGCCGGAACCGGGACTCGAACCTGGGATCTTTGCCTTTCGCGGGCAAGCGCACTACCGACTGTGCTATCCCGACACGACTCACGATGCCGCCTCACAACTTCACTTCCGCCAGTACCTCGCCTCCTACTTTCCAAACTTCACAGAAGCTCTCCTGCAAACACGCAAGACATGCGTGTTTGCGTGTTTGCAGGAGAGCTTCTGTGAAGTTGGGAAAGTTGGAGGCGAGGTACTGTCGGAAGTAAAGTTGTGAGGTGGCATCGTGAGTCGTGTCGGGATAGCACAGTCGGTAGTGCGCTTGCCCGCGAAATGCAAAGGTCCCAGGTTCGAGTCCCGGTTCCGGCACACAATTTTAATCTGCCAGGAAGTTTCATATCAGCGCACACTCCGCTGCAGAGTGAAGTTTCATTTGAACATTTGATCTACACCCCTAACCTTCAGCATTCGTCTGTAACTCCACATCTGAAAAGCTTCTATCCTCTTCTTGTCAGGACTATTTATCATCCACGTTTCACTCGACTCCGCTGTACATCGTGAATATGTGTGCGGCCGTTTTGAAGATATCGAGGCAATTTTCGAACTTGTTTGTCACTCATTACTTCAGAGCCAGGATGGATTTCAGCAGCTGAAGATCCATTTGCCAGCAAATATCTAATTACAAGGGCTACAACTGTCTCGCCCTGCACTCCCCCACTGGAAAACTACTGCGGTACTGAATGAAACCAACACTTCAGCAGTTTATAAGAGAATCGGTAGACTACACTGCATGCATCAGACATCATTCAGGCCTACCATTCGTTAAATATTGGTCATGGGACCTTAGTTTTGGAATACAGTAAAAGTAATGATATCCCACAACCAGAACGGATAAAACCCAACACAGTGTTCATATTTGATGATTTCGCAATGGAGAACCAAGACCACATACGACTATATTCCTGCTTCGGTAGGCATATGGGCTTTGATGTTTTTTATCCCTAAACACTTGATGCGTAATAAAAGGATTGGGCTTCAGTTAGGAGCTGTAAAATGCCCTTCACAACGAAAAGAAACCAAGCGAACATGCAGCAGCAAACGATAGTCTTCTCTCATGTATACGCTGCGCAAATGGCATTCAGTCATTCGTAGGGCAAGAGTAGATGTGAGGAGAACACTAAGCTGTGGTCCCACTTGGCGTTCGTGAGTTTGCGAATAAGATTGTTCCTAGCGCATATTTTTAGTCTTTGTGATTCGCAGTATCGTAAGCAGCCGTTAGGTCGACGAAGGCAACGCCTGTGATCTGCTTTCTTCCACACACTTCCTCGATGTGTTGAGTTAGATTATGTACCTGACTTGTGCATGACTTTCCTGGTCTGAAGCCCGACTGTTCTTTCATGATCTTCTTGTCAATAGAGTCAGAAATTAGAATCAGTATCATTTTCTCCAGGATTTTAAACAGATGGAACAGGAGTGGGGTTTATATTTCGTTTCTTTGGATTGTTTTGTGGTTTGGCATTTAATAGTAGTTGGTGTGCTGTTTGGTCAGCAGTGACCTTGCTCGGTCCCGACGATATAACTGTATGGTCGCCATTAAAATTTCTTAATAATTTCGAGGCCTGTCGGCTATTATGTTTCATATCCAAATTTTCGACCAGATTACTCCATTTTTCTGTTCTTGCTGACGACATGGCTCCGAGAAGTTCACCTAATATTTGTATTGTCTCTTCTGAGAATGGATCGCTTTCAAAGAGCTGTTCGTCTTCTTGAGAAGGGTCTTTGAGTCCTTGTCAAGCCCGGGTGTGAATGCTGTTCTACAACCCCTTTGGATATGTTTGCGAGAGATACTCTTCACCAGTGCCACAAAAACTTCATATTTTTCAGGGTAAGATGTTATTTTTGTGACTCCTCCGCCTAGATTCTGAGAAAAACGATCCCATCGAGCTTTTTCAAAATTGAATTGTCTTTTGAAAGGAACTTTCTCTGGCTTCACAACTGCTTGGAGAGTACATATACCAGCACGATGCTGGGTTCTTGGAAATGTTTCTGCAATATACTTCTTGGTTTCATGAGCAATGAGTTCGGAGACGAAAATATTATCTGGGTTATAGCCCTGCCTCCATCGACCACTATTAAACGGGTGTGGAATCTTTGGGTTGTGTATCAGTTTCAGACCACTGCATTCGGCCCAGTGTTCAAGGTTTTCGCCATTTTTATGTCTTCTTGTAACTCCAAGATATACTGTGACAAAGTCACCGATGACGATCTTTGTTAGCTGGGAATGAAATTTGCTAGTTTCTGTGAATTTAAGTTCCTTATTTGGTGATTTATAAACAGATGTAACGGTGCAAGATTAAATTTCAACTGGTAGGATTTCGATGGCATCAACACAGGTCATATCTGCAGATAATGTAGAAGTGTCAACTATAGTGAAAACTGCACTTCCGTGCAGCTCTTTTCGTCTCTCCAGGACAAGTTTCGTTCCGTTCACCCTCGGTAGATTGCCGTTTGGTCTTCTGTCTGTTTCTAGGACGAGTAATATGTCACAGTTGTGTTTCATGCAGGTGTCAAACAACAATTACTCTTTTTCGGCTGATATACCCTCAATATTAATGGAGATTATTACTAGTGCTGGCCGTTTCAATAGGCTCATTGCAGCTACTGTATCTAGTGCCTTTGGTAGTGGAAGATTCGACCGCTGAGGTTTTGGTTTCATCAAAGTTGCCCAGGGTACGCTCGATTGTTTTGCAGTCTTGTAGGAGGCATCTTCCTTGCACCCCGATTTATTAGGTTAGAGGAAGCGATCACTGCTTCCGGTCAAGGCGCGTTAGGCACAACAGAACAGAGAAATAAAAGATTAATATAGTAATAGTTAACTGTAAGAGCGTCTATGGAATGATCCCTAGTCACGATGCCCACATATTACTAGGGACGGAAAACTGGTTTAACCAGATGTCAATAGTAACGAAATTCTAAACTCTGACTGGAAAGTATACCGTAGTGATAAGTTGAACATTAAAGGGAATGGCGCGTTTATAGAGATAAAAAATACGATTATATCGAGTGAAATTACTACAGACTCTGAATGTGAAATAATTTGGGAGAAAGTCAGCGTGAAAAGTGGCTCAAACATGGTCATTGCAAGCAGCAGGTATTTTGTGTAATTTGTAAAAGGCATTTGACTGTGTGAACCACAACATCCTTTTAAGTAAATTAAACTTCTATGGTGCCACGGACAATGCTGCAAAATGGTTCAAGTCATACCACGCTAACAGGAAACAAAGGGTGTCAGTGCAAGGGCCTAGTGAATTAAGCCATCAGCCATGATCTACATCTGCATAGATACTTTGCAAATCACATTTAAGTGCCTGGCAGAGGGTTCATTAACCTTTCTCTACCGTTCCATTCTCTAATGGTGCGCGGGAAGAAAGTACACCTAAATCGTTCCGTTTTTGATCTGATTGCTCTTATTTTATTGGGATGGTCATGTCTCCCTGTGTAGGTGAGTACTAGCAATGGGAAGAATGCTTCAGAATGGGAATAAATTACATGTAGTGTCCCACAAGGATCCATCTTACTGCCAGTGATTTTTCTTGTGAACATTAATGACCTCTCATCCGTTACATTGCCAGAAGCAGAGTTCGTTTGCAGATGATACAACATATATTGCAATAAACAGCATATTGAGCACAGTTCTAGAAATGTCTGCTAAAGATATTTCATGAACATTAACAAATGTTTTAAAGTCATCTCATTGACATTAAACTGTGAATAAACTCACTACATGTAGTTCAGAACATGGAAGATATTTCCATCCAGCATATGCATAAAGTATGAAGAACAGCAAATAGAAGAGGTTAACAGTATTAAATTCCTGGGATTACAAATTGATAATAAATTCATTTGGGAGGAGCACATCGCAGAACTGCAGAAACGACTTAACAAATCTGTAACTTTTATCCATTGTGTAGGAACCTGCGACTGTTTATTGAAATAGGTTTCAGAAAATACAGCAACCAGTCGCCTTTTGGCGACTGGTTGCTGTAATTTCTGAAACCTATTAACAAATCTGTATTTACAATTCGAGTGTTATCAGATGTAGGAGACACAAGAATAAAAAAACCTTGCATTCTTTGCTTTCTTAATTTCCATAATGTCATGTGGTATAATATTTTGGGGTACACTTCAAGTCAATTAAAAGCTTTCAGAGTCCAAAAGCGTGTAATATGTAACATTCGTGGAGTAAATTCACGGACATCCTGCAGAAGTCTCTTCAAAGAATTGAATATATTAACTACTGCCTATATTTATTCCTGAATTGCATTTGTCATAATTAATATATCCCTTTTTCCAACAAACAGCAAATTTCACACATATAATACTAAGAACAAAAACGATATACACAAGTATATAACATTAGTTCGAAAAGGAGTCCACTAATCAAGAACACATATTTTCAAAATTTTACCAGCGACCATAAAAATTCAGCTGCAAATAAGTATCAGTTTAAGTGGAGCATGAAAGACTCAATAGAGGTAAACTCCTTCTATCTACTCCACTGACGAATTTTTTAATAGAGCCAAATGATGTATGTATCTATATTCATGTTATTAGTATTATTATATCAGGTTTATATATATATATATATATATATATATATATATATATATATATATACTGACATGTTCCACGTCCACGAGGATCTTTCCAACATGGATCTATGAAACGAACAACTAATCTAATCTTTATAGACCACCCGGCTCGGTACCGGTAGTGGCGGAACATCTGAATAACCGGGCATCACCCGTTGGGATTTTTTGTGATCTTTCCAAGGCTTTTGATTGGGTAAATCATGGAATTCTTCTAGATAAACTAAAATATTGTGGTATTAATGGGATAGTGTACAAATGGTTTAATTCATACCTAACAGGAAGAGTGCAGAAAGTTGAAATATGTAGTTTACATAATATGCAATTAAAAAACAGCTGATTCCTCAAACTGGCGAACAATCAAAAATGGGGTGCCAGAAAGTTCGGTCTTGGGCCCTTAGCTGTTCTTAATATATATTAATGACTCGTCATTCTATATTCATGAAGATGCAGAGCTGGTTCTTTTTTCTGATGATACAAGTATAGTTATCACACCTGACAGACAAGAACTAACTGAAGAAATTGTAAACGACGTCTTTCAGAAAAGCATTAAGTGGTTCTCAGCAAATGGACTATCATTAAATTTTGATAAAACACAGTACATACAGTTCCATACAGTAAATGGAATGACACCATTAATAAATATAGAAATTGATCAGAAATCTGTAGCAAAGGTAGAATATTAAAAAAATTAGGTGTATGCATTGATAATGGGTTGAACTGGATAAAGCACATTGTAGAGCTGCTGAAACGTTTGATTTCAGCTGCTTATGCTATTAGGGTGATTTCAAATTTTGGTGATATACATCTCAGTAGCTTACTATGCCTACTTTCATTCTCTGCTTTCGTATGGCATCATTTTCTGGAGTAATTTATCAATGAGTAAAAAAGTATTCATTGCACAAAAGCGTGTAATCAGAATAATTGCTGGAGCTCATCCAAGATCATCCTGAAAACACTTATTTAAAGAGCTAGGAATCTTCACAGTAGCTTCACAGAATATATATTCACTTATGAAATTTGTTATCTTCAGTCCCACCGAATTCAAAAGCAATAGCAATGTACATTACTGCAACACTAGGAGAAAGAATTATCTTCACTATTCAAGGTTAAATCTAGCTTTGGCACAGAAAGGGGTGAAGTATGCTGCCACTATAGTCTTTGGTCCCCTACCAAACAGCATCAAAAGCCTGACAGATAGCCAACTAACATTAAAAATAAATTAAAAGAATTTCTGAATGGCAACTCCTTCTACACTGTAGATATATATATATATATATATATATATATATATATATATATATATATATATATGACACGTTCCACATCATTACGAAGTATCGTCGTACTCATGATCTACGGAACAAGTACTGTTACAATCTAATCTAATCTGAAGCAAACTTGGAACATATTTCCCGTAGAATTCATGGTCATATTATAGTTTTAGGTGGAGATTTTAACTTACTGTTGATGGATTAGGAAACTAACGTCTTTAAGAAAGCTGGCAGCGACAGAGAATCAAGCTATATTGTTTTAAGTTCCTTATAAAAAAATAAATAAATAAATAAAAAATAATAAAAAATTGGGCGGGGACTACTCAGGAGGACGCTCTCATCAAGGAAAACAAGACAGGCATTCTACCCTTAATCGCGTAGGTGAATTAGAAAATCTGAAAAGAGAAATGGATAGGCTAAAGTTAGATATGGAAGGGATTAGTGAAGTTCGGTGGCAGGATAAACAGGATTTCTGGTCAGGTGAGTACAGGGTTATAAATACAAAATCAGTTGGTGGTAACGCAGGAGTAGGTCTATTAATGAATAAGACAATAGGAATTCGGGTAAGTTACTATGAACAGCGTAGTGAACGCACTATCATAGTAAAGATAGACACAAAACCAACACCGACTACAGTAGTACAAGTGTATATGCCAACTAGCTCTGCCGATGATGATGATATCGAACAAATGTATGAGGAGATAAAAGAAATTATTCAGAAAATTAAGGGAGATGAAAACTTGATTGTGATGGGGGACTGGAACTCGGTCGTAGGAAAGGGAAGAGAAGGAAATGTAGTAGATGAATACGGACTGGGAAAAAGGAATGAAAGAGGAAATCGCTTGGTAGAATTCTGTGCAGAGCACAATTTAATGATCACCGACACTTGGTTTAAACATAAGGAAAGAAGGCTGTATACGTGGAAGAGACCAGGTGACACTGGACGGTACCAGATTGACTTTATAATGGTAATAAATAGATTTAGGAACCAGGTTTTAAATTTTAAGGCATATCCAGGGGCAGATATAGACTCTGACCATAACTTATTGGTTATGAACTGCAGATTAAAACTTAAGAGACTGCAGAAAGGTAGAAACGTTAGGAGATGGAACCTGGACAAATTGAAGGAACCAGAGATGGTGGAGGGTTTCAGAGGGAGTATTAGGCAAGGATTGGCTGAAACGGGGGAAAGTAATACAGTAGAAGAAGAATGAGTAGCTCTGAGAGATAGGGTAGTGAAGGCTGCAGAGGATCATATAGGCAGAAGAACAAGGCCTAATAGAAATCCCTGGATAACAGTATATACTGAACTTAATTGATGAGAGGAGAAAATATAAAAATTCAGCAAATGAAGAATGCTAAAGGGAGTACAGACGTCTGAAAAATGAGGTTGACAGGAAGTGCAGACTGACTAAGCAGGCGTGGCTTGAGGAGAAATGCAAGACCGTAGAAGTATGTATAAATAGGGGAAATATAGATACCGCCTACAGGAAAATAAAAGAGACATTTGGAGACAAGAAAGGTAGCGGTATAAATATCAAGAACTCGGATGGAAAAACCAGAAGTAAGCAAAAAGATGGGAAAGCTGAAAGGTGGAAGGAATATATAGAAGGTCTGCACAAAGGAAATAATCTTGAAAGCAGTATTCTAGAAATGAAAGGTGATGTAGAGGAGGATGAGAGAGGAGATACTATATTGCGAGAAGAATTTGACAGAGCACTAAAAGATTTGAGTAGATACAAGGCCCCTGGAATAGATGACATCCCGTCTGAAGTGCTGATAGCGTTAGGAGAGCCAGTCATGAAGAAATTGTTCCACCTAGTACGCAAGATATATGAGACAGGGGAAATACCCTCCGACCTCAAGAAGAATATAGGCCGGCCGCGGTGGCCGAGGAGACTGAGGCGTTCCAGTCACGGTCTGCACGGCCACTACGGTCGGGGGTTCGAATCCCCCCTCGGGCATGGAATTTGTGCCGTCCTAGTTCGCAAGTAGTTCATAAGTAGTTTGTAAGTTTAGGGACTGATGACCCCGTAGTTAAGTCCCATAAGCTTAACAAACGTTTGAACATTTTTTGAAGAATATAGTAATTCCAATTCCAAAGAAAGCAAGTGCAGACAAATGTGAAAATTACAGAACTATCAGTTTAATAAGTCATGGTTGCAAAATACTGACACGAATAATTTACAGACGAATGGAAAAACTGGTGGAATCCGACCTTTGGGAAGATCAGTTTGGATTTAGGAGAAATGTTGGAACACGGGAAGCAATACTCACATTACGACTTATCTTAGAAGATAGGCTAAGGAAAGGCAAACGTACGTTTTTAGCGTTTGTAGATTTGGAGAAAGCTTTTGACAATGTTGACTGGAATACACTGTTTCAAATTCTGAAGGTAGCAGGGGTAAAATATATGGAGCGAAGATTTATACTCAACTTATACAAAAACCAAACAGCGGTTATTAGAGTCGAAGGGCATGAAAGGGACACAGAGGTTGGGAAAGGAGTAAGACAGGGTTGTAGCCTTTCTTCAATGTTGTTCAATCTGTACATTGAGCAGGCAGTCAAGGAGTGGAAGGAGAATTTTGGAGAGGTTATTTAAGTGCAGGGAGAAGAAATAAAAACATTGCAGTTTGCCGATGACATAGTAATTCTGCCAGAGACCGCAAAAAGATCTGGAAGAGCAACTGATTGGGATGAACAGTGTCTTGAAAGGAAGATATAAGATGAACATTCACAAGAGTAAAACGAAGGTAATGGAATGTAATGTTAGAAAATATGACGATGCTAAAGGAGTTAGATTAGGTAATGAGACAATAAAAGTAGTAGACGAGTTTTGTTACTTGGGTAGCAAGATAACTTCTGATGGCCGAAGTAAAGAAGATATAAAATGCCGAATGGCTATTGTTGACATCCAATATTAGTTTAAATATTAGGAAGTCCTTTCTGAAGGCATTTGTCTGGAGTGTAACATTGTATGGAAGTGAAGCGTGAGCAATAAGGAGTTCATACAAAAAGATGATAGAAGCTTTTGAAATGTGGTGCTACAGACGAATGATGAAAATTAGATGGGTAGGTCACGTAACTAATGGTGAGGTGCTCAACAGAATTGGGGAGAAAAGTATTTCTGGCATATTCTGCCTAAGAGAAGGGATAGGTTGGTGGGACACATCCTGAGACATCAAGGAATCGTCAACTTAGAAGGAAGTGTGTGGGGTAAAAATCGTAGAGGGAGACCGAGGCACGAATACAGTAAGCAGATTCAACGGGATGTAGGTTGCCGAAATTATTCTCAGATGAAGAGACTTGCACCGGACAGGTTAACGTGGAGAGCTGCATCGAACCAGTCTGCGGACTGAAGACCACAACAACAACAACATCTAAAAATTATCTCGATCAGTTAAATAGACAGCTGTTTTGTGAAGATAACGTATTAGACCTGCTAATGACAAAGAGACCAGAACCTTTCGATTCAATTAGTGTAGATCAAGAAATCAGTGATTATAAGACGAATACAGAATCAATGAATGCTGCCATAAACAGAAATATCAAGAAAGTCAGGAAGATCACGTTTAGCAAAATCGCAAATAGTCAGTTTTCACAGTACTTGACTGATCAACACATTAGTTTCGCGTTAAACACTGAGAGTGCTGAGCAACTGTGGACGACGTGTACCGTACAATACGCGTTAGATAAATATGGAACAAGTAAAATTTGAGACATGGGAAAGATCCATCGTTTGTTCAACCAGTGTGTTAGCAAACTATTACGAAAGCAAAGAGAACTTCACTGCAAATATAAACGTAGCCAAAGTCTTACAGACAAACTCCATTGTGCGAAAATCAGCGTAAGGGATGCCATGCGAGAGGCGTTCAATGATTTTGAGAGCAATGTTTTGTGTACTGACTTGGCAGTAAACCATAAGAAATTTTCGTCCTACGTTAAATCGGTAAACGGGTCGAAACCAGATATTAGACATTTTGTGACCAAATTGGTGTTGAAACAGAGGATGACACAAAAAAAAAAAAAAAAAAAAAAACCGAAATATTAAATTTCTTTGTAGGAGAAGACGGTCAACAACATCTGAATGACCACGTTAGTGAACGATACTGGCCATGGCTATTTACCGAGGCTATACGTCACTTATTTCATGGAATTCAGAAAATATAAATCGTGGTCGGATTTAAAGCCAGCTCCTGCCGCTACGAATACGGAGCTCTGCAGCATTTTGCTCGATGATAATGACAATGTGAAAGACTTCAAAACGGTCGTAAGAACTTCAGTATGGGACAAGAAATTGTTAAATATTATTGGTACAAATTTTACTGTATTTTATTTACTGTCGTAAATCGAGGGAAAGATGCATTGTATTCCTACCAGGAAGCGAATCTTGGAGCTAGATCAGAGAAGCATTCTGAGCGTATTTTGATAGCGATGTTTGAGATGGTAACATCTGTTTCCCGAGTCCCTCATCAGATGGATGGGCCCCACGTGTGGTAAACACACACTCCATTACGTCTGGCAGACACGCGCACTACTCACTGTATGAACTCTTAGGCTTTGATCCTTTCATCCTTCAGATGTCTTACTAGCGCATACTACTGAAGCTGTCCCACTGTCTTTCTTATATACGTAACCAGGTCATAAATTCAATTTCATTCGCCGTATTAGGAAGGCTATTTAGATCAGATTTGCGACAAACATTAGTATGCAAAATACTGAATAGGTTACTACATGGTTCAGATGAGCAACTTTTGCCATAGTCGTAGCTACATTTAATTTATTTACTCGAAACAGAATTATGTTAAATACGTACAATTGAACGTGTACATGATAGAAAACAGTGGTAGCTGTGCAGCTGCCCTACCACGCCATGTGCCACATGCTACACTGCTCATATTACGAATATATTGTAGTACAGACTCCGCCAGTTTGGTGTTTAATATCTTATTTAGTTGACTGCAATACGCACAAATTCGGCTGTACTGAACTGTAACGTATTTGGTAATGGCACACTCAGCTTTCTGAAAATTTCCTTGTGAGGTGCGACGTTCGAATCAAATGTTCAAATGTTTGTAAAGCGTATGGGACTCCCTAAACTTACAAACTACTTATGAACTACTTACGAACTAGGACGGCACAAATATCCATGCCCGAGTGGGGATTCGAACCCCCGACCGTAATGGCCGTGCAGACCGTGACTGAAGCGCCTCAGTCCCCTCGGCCACCGCGGCCGGCGCGTTCGAATCGTGGGCTGAATACAATTTATTTCTTACGTTTGTTTAGTTTTTAACGCATTTGGTGTACATGAAATGTCATCTTTCTGTGAAAATTCTGTGTGAATGAAAGTGTTAGTAGCCATTAGAAGGACTGGTTTGTCAGCAGGCCAGCAAATCCGAAACAGAAGGAGGAAGCAAGCTTAGCGTTTAACGTCCCATCGACAGCGTGATCATTAGAGATGGAGCCTACCTTCGGGTTGTTTGGGTAAGCACGAGGAAGGAAATCGGCCGTGCCCTTTGAAAGGAACCATGCCGTCATTTACCTGGAGTGATTTAGGAATAAGAAAAACCTAAATCTTGATGGCCGTGTGTGGGTTTGAACCATCGTCCTCCCAAATGCGAGTCCAGTGTGTTACCATTGTGACACCTCACGCGGTTATACGTAACAGAAACAAGGGGGGACATCCAACACCTGACAAATGGTATAGCCAGTTTGCAAAACATTCAGCCTTTAAATCATTTATCTACTTCTGTCTGCTAGTTAACTACAGTATGTTAAAATGTCGTGCCTAGTAACCAGGTGCAACAAACTTGAAATTAATGCTTAAAACTAGGTAACATTGAAGCAAGCAAATGTATTAAACATCGAACTGACAGAGTATGTATTATATTCTGTTAGCAATACAAGTATGTTCCCAGAAGTGTAGCGTCACACATTGCGTGGTTGTATGTGTGTAGTCCACATATATTGCAAAAAATAAAATAAATAAACAAGATAAAGGAATTGATCATATCTACGCTTGGATAACTTTTCTCTAATTCTAAGCCACACCTTACGGATTGTTACTGGCAAACAAAAGATCGTGTCTGAGCATGACGGTAAGAAAGGAGGAAGTTTAGGGTTTAACGTCCTGTCGGCAGCGTGGTCCCACTACGGTCGGGGGTTCGAATCCCCCCTCGGGCATGGATATTTGTGTCGTCCTAGTTTGTAAGTAGTTCATAAGTAGTTTGTAAGTTTAGGGACTGATGACCCCGTAGTTAAGTCCCATAAGCTTAACAAACATTTGATTTTGACAGCGTGGTCATCAGAGTCGGACCTCACGCTCGGGCTTTTGGGTTACGATGGGAAAGAAAATCGACCGTGTCCTTTCAAAGCAAGCATCCCAGCATTTGCCTGAAGTGATTTAGGGAAATCAAGGAAAACCTAATTCAGGATTCCCGAAGGTGGATTTGAACAACCGTCCTCCCGAATGCGAATCCAGTATGTTACCACTGTGTCATCTGGCTCGGTAGTATAAAGGTGAAGATAGGAAGAGAGGTTATTCGCAGATATTGCTGACTGTTTCTTTTCGACTACAAATACATTTGCTGACGTGAAGCTCCAAGACTAGAGAGATGGTTTAGCTCTAACGACTTCGTTTCTTATTCGTTTAAGAAATCTGTGCAGGGGTAAGGAACTCTGAGCATAAGGCTGTTCCTCAGCAATAGGTTGGAGGTGTTGCCTGCTGCTGAGTGAGCGCGGGCTGCCTCGCCTGTTGCAGCGGTGGCCAACCCTTCTGATAGTCCGGACAGACGCAGAGCGTGAGGTTATTAGTCACTGGGAGCTTCAATGTTAGGCGGTTGAGGTAAATAGAGGGAAGGTGGGGAAAGAATGGCAGTGTGTATTCTGTTTGCTTGTCAGGGGGTCTCATATGAGATATCGAGGACGTTCTGCCGGCGGCGATAGCACTGGGGGAGCCCGGCTGCAGATCGTTGCTTATGTCGGCACCAATCACTTCTGTTCAGAGGTCATCCTCGGCTTCTTCAGCCGGCTGCTTGATTTGCTGAAGACAGCAAGCCTCGCTCGCGGGGAAGAAGCGGAGCTCTCGAAATGTTCAAATGTTTGTATAGCTTTAACTACGGGGTCATCGGTCCCTAAACTTACAAACTACTTATGAACTAACTAATCCTAAGGACGGCACAAATATCCATGCCCGAGGGGGGATTCGAACCCCCGACCGTAGTGGCCGTGAGTGGAGCGCCTCAGTCCCCTCGGCCACCGCGGCCGGCGGAGCTCTCGATTTGCACTATCGTTCCCAGTACTGATCGCAGTCCTCTATTTTTGGTGCCGTGTGGAATGCTTAAATCAGAGGCACAGACGTTTCTGTGGTGACCTTGGGTACAAATTTCTTGATCTCCCTAAATAGGTAAGGCGTGCACTACACGTAGGAAGTGGCTACTAGGGTATCAGAGTATGTGTGGAGCGCTCAAGTGGGTTTATTAGGTTAGAGAAATTTCACAACAGGCCCGTTAACACGCTTATTGATTCCCTGTCAAGGCAGCACTCGGTACAATAGAATAGAGAAAGAAAGGATCAATAAACAGTTAACTGTAGGAGCGTCTATGGAAAGATCCCAGAACAGCTCTCACTTTTAAATAGTCACAATGTCCACATAGTACTAGGGACAGAAAGCTGGCTCAAACCAGACGGCACTAGTGATGAAATCATATACTGAGACTGGGACGTATACCGCAAAGATAGGCTGAATACTGAAGGGGGAAGCGTGCTTATAGGGATTAAACATACGAATACATCGAGTGAAATTAGTACAGATTCGGAATTTTAAATAATTTGGGCTACAGTCAGCGTGAAAAGTAACTGAAACATCGACTCTTGATGTTTTTACAGACCTCTGGCTCAGCAGCAGTATTAGCAGATCATCTGAGGTACGACTTAGGAAATATTTCCCAAGGTTTCCTAGTCATGTTATAGTTCTAGGTGGCGATTCTAATTTGCTTGATATAGAGAGGGAGACAAACGTGTTTAAGACATTTAGCAGGGACAGAGAATTGTACAACGTTGTTCCAAGTGCTTTATCAAAAAAGTACCTTGAAAAGGTAAATAAAGAGTTAACTCTTGGAAATAATGTGTTACACTTGCTAATGCCAACTAGACCCAAACTTTTCGATTCGGTTAGCTTAGATCGGCGAATCAACGATCACAAGGCCATTGCAGCATCAACGAATGCCCCTGTGGACGAAGTTCAAAGGTACTGGCAACAGGCGTTAGATACTTATGTGCCAATTAAAATTATGAGAGATGGAAAGATCCACCGTGGTTCAACAACCGAATTAGGAAACTGTTGCCGCGCGTGAGTAGCCGAGCGGTCTGGAGCGCCACGTTTCGGATCTCGTGACCTCCCGTGTCGGAGTTTCGAATCCTCCCTCGGACATGGATGTTTGTGTCGTCTTTAGTATAAGTTAGTTCACAACTAGTTTGTAAGTTTAGGAACTGATGACCCTGCAGTTAAGTCCCATAAGCTTTACAAACATTTGAACATTTTTAGGAAACTGTTACGAAACTAAAGAGAACTTCACCGCAAATATAAATGTTGGCAAAGTCTTGCAGACAAACAAAAGTTGTATGATGCCAAAATTAGCGCAAGGGCTGCCATGCGAGAGGCGTTCAACGACTTTGAGAGGAGATCCTACGAAATTGTGGTCCCACGTCAAATCGGTAACCGGGTTGAAATTAAATATAATGTCTTCTTCCATCTCTGTTTCATAGAGGAAGTGTGCACTGTAGTACCTCCTCTAAACCATCGTACGATGATGAAATGGCGGATATTGAAATAAGTGTCAGAGAGATAGGAAAGCAGTTGAAATAGCTCAACTCAGAAAGGGCCGCTGGACCCAGTGGGATACCAATTCGATTTTAAACGGAGCATGCTTTTCTAGAAGCGTTGTACCGAGGAACGATGTGTACCCGAGGATTGTAAGAGGGCTGTCCGCCTCCGTAGCTCAGTGGAAGCGTCGCTGACTACCACGCAGGAGGCCCGGGTTCGATTCCCGGCAGGGGACTGGGCGTTGTGTGTTGTCCTAATCATCATCATCATCTCATCACCATTGGCACGGAAGTCGCCCACGCGGCGTCAAATAGAAAGACTTACCCTCAGGCGGCCGAACAATCCCGTAATGGATTTCCCGGCCAAGAATCCATACGCTCACCATCATCATCGGAAGAGGGCTCGTGTCATTCCGCATAACTATAGGCGTATATCACTGACATCAGTCAGATGCTCAATTTTGGAACACATTTTATTGTCGCATATCATGTCACTCTTGGAGACCTGTAATCTCCTTTATAGGAATAAACATAGTTTTCGAAAGCAACGATCATCTGAAACACAACTCGCGCTATTCGTCCACAATATCCAGAGCGTCCTTGGTAGAAACCGTGTTTATTGACTTCCGCAAGGCATTCGGTACCGTTCCGCCGGCCGCGGTGGCCGAGGAGACTGAGGCGCTCCAGTCACGGTCTGCACGGCCACTACCGTCGGGGTTTCGAATCCCCCCTCGGGCATGGATATTTGTGCCGTCCTTAGTTGTAAGTAGTTCATAAGTAGTTTGTAAGTTTAGGGACTGATGACCCCGTAGTTAAGTCCCATAGACTCTACAAACATTTGAACATTTTGGCACCGTTTCCGCGCCGTCACCTGATGAACAAAGTGCGAGCATTTGGTATATCACACCACCTGTGTGACTGGATTGAGGCGTTTCCAGCTAACAGAACGCGGAGAGACGTTTAAGTGATATGTGGCATGCCCCAAGGGAGTGTTTCGGACGTTTGCTTTTCACAGTGAATATAAATGACCTCATAAGTAGCTATGAAGCGACAGGCCGGCCCCAAAATTCAAGATGGCGTCGGTTTGGGGGTCTGCCCCTCCGACAGGTCGAGATTCGTCCCCTGACTGATAACATCAAACATGATACTGCACTTAAAAAGAGTTGTAAATTAATTAAAAAACAACAACTTAAAGAGGCCACAGTCCCCAGCCACCCGCCCCCCTCCCCCGATGGTCGAGTACTTGGGGAATGACTGCCCCTGGGCCCTCCACCTCCACTCTCGTTTAATTTTTTATTCCTAATTTGCATACCTGATTAATCGCAACAACCTATGTTTACATTAGCAATTTCAGAACTTGACCGCTTCCGAGAGATGCTTAAATGGCCAGCTGCCACCCCCAACAGATACGGACTTCTCTGTTCCCAAGACCCCTTGAGACTCATACCCCGTACTACCCAAAACACATACATACTAGACCCTCCCCCCCACTGCCCCCGATTATTTTATTTGTTTATCAAATACTACCCCAGCCGCCCTCAGACCTGGAAAAATATTTTTGGGAATGGGTTTCAGAGTAATCTTACTATACTTTATTAAATTCCGTTTGCAGTGGAAACATCCAAATGTACTCCTAAACCTGGGACGTGAACTGATGCTAATACCTGCTCGCACCACGCACCAGATGACGTGTCCCCCCTTGGCGGGAATCTCAGTCATTCTGATCCTAGAGCCAGCCGTGAGACATCGTATACGGAGGCAGAGATCCACGCACACGTGGCATGCATCACGTACAATCAATGTTGCGCCGAGTAAACACGCACCGAGGGGCCGCATCACACTCGGTCGTCTGTAGCTGAGGCGAACGCCGAGAGCGAAGGCCGACTCCACCGACACCACCTGGAGAGAAGGCCGCGGCGCTGTCGTGTGACGTCAGGCAGAGTAGGTTGCGCGCGCATAGCTGACTGGGTAGCCGCTGGGGCAGAACCCACTATGCCGAAGCAGCGATCCAGTCAGCTGTGCGCGCGCAACCTACTCTGCCTGAAGTCACACGAGAGCGCCGCGGCCTGCTCTCTAGGTGGTGGTGACTCCACACGTGTGGCAGTTGAATGAGCACTGCATCTGGTCCCTTACCCCACCACAGAGCAGGAATGCTGGGGAAGCCACAGACCTGACAGTTATTGGGAGACGGGAACACGTACAGCGGTCGAGAGTGCACGAGAGGCTGACAGCTGCATGCAGACGAGACAGCGCACACCTGCAGAGACAGTTCTCGCATGGCACCGATTTGGAGAATTTGTCCACCTCCCCGCCTCAGACAGAGAAACACACGTGTCTGGCTTAATTTATTATTACGCATTCAAATTTAACAACAACATTTAGGTTACAATCTACATTTCTAGCTTTTGTAGATTTGGAGAAGGCTTTTGACAATGTTGATTGGAATAAACTCTTTCAAGTTCTGAAGCAAGCAGGAGTAAAATATAGGGAGCGTAAGGTTATTTACAACTTGTACAAAAACCAGACAGCGGTTGTCAGAGTTGAAGGGCATGAAAGGGATGCAGTGGTTGGAAAGGGAGTAAGACAGGGTTGTAGTCTTCCTCCATTGTTATTCAAATTGTACATTGAGCAAGCTATAAAGGAAAGCAAGGAGAAATTTGGAGAAGGAATTAAAGTTCAGGGAGAAGAATTAAAAACATTGTGTTTTGCCGACGACATAGTAATTCTGTCAGATACAGCAAAGGACCTGGAAGAGCAATTGAACGGAATGGACAGTGTGCTGAAAGGTGCATATAAGATGAACATTAACAAGAGCAAAACTAGGGTAATGGAGTGCAATGTAAGAAAATCAGGTGATGCTGAAGGAATTAGATTAGGAAACGAAGCAATAAAGGAGGTAGATGAGTTTTGTTACTTGGGCAGTAAAATAACAAATGATGGTCGAAATACAGAGGATATAAAATACAGAATGGCAATGGGTAGAAAAGCGTTCTTGAAAAAGAGAAATTTTTTAACCTCGAATATTGATTTAAGCCTAAGGAAGTCCTTTCTGAAGGCATTTGTGTGGAGTGTTGCCTTGTATGGGAGTGAGACATGGACGATAAAAAGTGCGGACAGGAAGAGGATTGAGGCTTTTGAAATATGGTGCTACAGAAGAATGCTGAAGATTAGGTGGGTGGATCGCGTAACTAATGAGGAGGTACTGAACAGAATTGGGGAGAAAAGAAATTTCTGGCATACCTTGACCAAAAGAAGGGTTAGATTGGTAGGACACATTCTTAGACATCAAGGAATTGTGGATTTAGCGTTGGAGGGAAGTGTGTGGGGGGAAAAATCGCAGAGGAAGACCAAGAGATGGATACAGTAAGCAGATTCAGACAGATGTAGGTTGCCGTTGTTATGTGGAGATGAAGAGGCTTGCTCAGGATAGGGTATTGTGGACAGCTGCATAAAACCAGTCTCTGGACTGAAGACCACAACAACAAAGACGAGAAAACGTTCTCCGAGTGGCTCACTGCAAATGTGGGGGACACTATTATCTTTTAAACAGACGCAATGCAGTTGTGGGTTGTACATTTCTTTTCTTCCTCCAAACCGAGGAGACAGCTGAGACGGAGCTGTGCTGGACAGAGTGGGCGCAGAGCCCAGCCTGGTCCACCGCTGTCATTCAGACTCGGCGCTATACCTGCAACTACTGCTGTGTCAAAGACAACTGCGAGGGCAATCCAATATGTTTGAAAATTCCTCGCTACCCATTAACACCTCTTTTGGACAATACATGACCGGATTTTGGGAACTAAACAAGGCGATCTCACAAGATTGTGCAACTGTATGGAAGGAAGGAAGGAATCTTAGGGTTTAACGTCCCGTCGACAGCTTGGTCATTAGAGACGGAGCTAATGCTCGGAGTTTTGGGTAAAGATGGGAAGGAAATCGGCCGTGCCCTTTGAAAGGAACCGTCCCAGCATTTGCCTGAAGTGATTTAGGGAAATCACGGAAAACCTAAATCCGGATGGCCGGAGGTGGATTTGAACCACCGTCCTCCCGAATGCGAGTCCAGTGCGTTACCACTGCGCCACCTCGCGCGGTGCAACTGTATGCCTAACCTTCATGTGGCAGATGGTAATGGGCCTCGTATTGCATTGCACGGACAGTAGTGTATGGGTGCGTTTGTCAGTAACATGTCTTGCACTTTCAGCTGTACTGATTTGTATATGGCCTGCCAAGATAACGGATAAGCGTGTAGTGCATAACACTCTTAGCTGCAACCTTTGCAAATGAGTGGGATCCTGATGTTAACTTCTAAATGCGTGCCCACTTGTCAACTGGAAACGGAAGCCACATGATAGTGTGGTGTCGCACAAGTCCAAAGTGCGCGCCACCTACTTTCGCCGCGCGCCGCCATGCACGCACGGCGCGGCGTTCTTACGACGTCGGCCACGAGCGCCCTCTGCTACAACTCCACTCGTGGCCACCACTGAACGACATCGTTCACTTGGGACTGAGATAGGAACCAGTTAACACTTCGGAATCAGATAGGCTATTGGATAGGCACTAGGAAGGTCTCTAGCTCAACTATGTATCAGCATTCTGCAGTACTGAGCTATGTAAAAGTTAAGTATTGTATAAATTCTGTGCAATATATATCTCGTTCTAATTTACTCTAGTGTTTCTAGTTTCTGCTGTCCCACTGGCTGCTCACCTTCGTACCTGCACAAGCGTGCATCCTTTATTCCTGTGTCGGTACTTTCCTACTCGGCCACCGACACCTACGACGGAAACGAGACACAAAAGCGGTGACGAGGCGGGGACACAAAAGATAGTAGATAGATAAGAATTTGTCCTACTCTGCTGACAGGAGTTGCTTAATGGTGGTGCTCATTCGACTGGAATTTTTTGCATGCTTGTTTCGAGTTGCTCCGGTGCAAGTAGAACCGGTGTTCCATGTCCGTGAGTCGCGTGCAGCAGTGCTCCAGTAACTCAATATGAGCATCTGTTATACTTTCTGTCAGGTTTTGCGGTATTTCAGTGACCACTAACTGTTTATATATAACCCCTAGACAATATCTAATGACATCTAAAACTCGGTTCGTCATATCTGCCGATGGCTGAATATGACATTAGCGTGGTGGCTAGGGTGTATAGCTGTAAAGTATTATTTATTACATCATTCTCCAGGTCACTAGCTGCGTTGTATGTAACTCATTTGCATCCTGGTTGCCCCTCACATAATTCTGCAGTTGCTGCAATGTTTCATTGATGTTCCTGATATCTTCCGAATCAGCTGTCACGAAAACTGTCTTAAGAATTCGCCCACCTGCATTCAATCACTCCCTTTCTCGTCATACTCGCGGAGGTATCTCAGAATCTCGACGTAACTGAGGTTGCAAGAGTGTAAAAGCTGCCAATAGCAGTCGGCACTCCCAATGCACATCGTGGACACCAAACTGACTTGCCATTACACTGTGCAGTTAACTAAACAAACAAAAAAATTCATATTTTTTTTAAAGCTTAAGGGACATAACTGCGAAGTCATCAGTCCCTAAACGTAAAAACTACTTATGAACTACCTTATACTAAAGACGACACAAACATCCATGCCCGAGGGGGGATTCGAACCCTCGACAGGGAACCAAAAATGTTCAAAATGTTCAAATGTTTGTTAAGCTTATGGGACTTAACTACGGGGTCATCAGTCCCTAAACTTACAAACTACTTATCAACTACCTTATAGTAAGGACGACACAAATATCCATGCCCGAGGGGGGATTCGAACCCCCGACCGTAGTGGCCGTGCAGACCGTGACTGGAGCGCCTCAGTCCCCTCGGCCACCGCGGCCGGCGACAGGGAACCCTCGGAGCATAGCGCCTCAATGCTCTCGGCCATTCCACCGCGGCAATTTACTAAACATTTTTTTCTAACCCCTTCATTTCATCGTCAGTTGCTCCAATATTACAATCCATTTTTAAAGTTTAGTGATGGTCTGACATCAGCACATCTGTTTCCCTTGGGAACACCATAGCAGGCCCGCACCTCCTGGAATGGGTCCGCTGCTCCTGCAGGAAAAGGAAACCTATTATCCGTTCCTTATCTTAGTCTGAGGCCTAATGGCAAATAATGTGTTGGGTTAACTACCAAATTATTTTTCCTTTCTTTTGCAACTTCCTTTTTCCTTCTCTTCTTTCGACTTTCTCCCTCCGCTGTTGCCATAGGTGGTAGCATCTCAATATTTCCGTTAAATCTCCGAATTCTGTTAATGTGCATTACCACAGTATGAGTCGGGAACTGTAGTTTAACGTTAACAGGTGACACAGAGAATAGTTCAATCACGTTTTCAATACATCACTTTTAACTTCACTAAAAATTAACAGTTATCGAATTCCACCTCTACAAGTTCTTCACATAGAAAGATAAGATAAAAGCATGATTTCAAGCAACCATCGTGTGATAGGATAGATGTGACATGGAATCGTCTGATCTGTGGCTCGAATTACCCAAAATTGGGTTAAAGGTGGTGCTGCTGTGTCGAAGCACTGTACTTTTCTCACTTTACAAGGAGCGATGTATACGCACTCTAGAATCCTTCTATCTGCAGATTACCACTTTTACCCCCATATGAGATTGCCCCATATGAGTTGTGTGCTGAAGATCATACGATATCTAGCACCACTTTTGTAAGGTGACAGTGACATATACAGTTTATGCAATAAGAGCTATATAGTGTTGACTATGCTTTGCCTCTGGTGCGTTTTTATTTGGTTCTTGGAGGGATGTTGTGTGATTATTAACGTTTGCATAGCCTTCTTTCGAGAAAACCTATTTGATGGTTGACTAGAGTCTATGGTTAAAAAAGTATCTACCCAAAACTAGTGGATGTCATAATCTATATTATTTTATCGACACAGAACTTTGATAGGACCATTGGATGAGTTGCAATGATGCTGTAGTACATTGCACTTTTCTGTGGGCTGACATATCATGCTTTTTGTGTTGTGTTGGATCTAACTGCCTGATTAACGATGTGGTTTCCTTTTTATCTATGGCTCGAATTAGTCAAAATGGATTACAGGGGCGGAGTTGTGGCATAATGTAAATTTCGAAGCTCTCTGCTTTATTCATATAAATATTCTTGGTGGGACATTGATTGAAACTTCACCTTTCGAGCATACACGAAGACATTTTCACTTATTGTTTGCTAGAGATCATAAGAAATCTGGTTCTGTCATGTGTTAGATCTGTTAGAACGAGTACGCAACCATCACTATTTGTAAGTTCAGGCTGCATCATTTTATTATTGTAAAGACATAGAGCCATTCAAGTAAGTTGTTCCGTTTCTTTTAGGTTATGGGGCTGGAAGAAAGTACATAAAGACAGGCAAAGTGTCCGAAAACCAGTACAACTCGATGGACTGTGCTTTAAATGGTTATTAACTCAGAAAGGCCTCTTGTAAGCATAATTTCAAGAGAACTGGGCCGTCGCGGGTCGCGCTCTTTCTCTTCCCCCCCCCCCCCCCCCTAAACGGTCATCTCTGTTTCCTCTGCGTCACTTTGCTGGCGTCAGTGCGGATCGATCTAGCTCTGGTTTCACCGTTCGTGGCGCTGTACCAACACCACCTAGAGAGAAGACCGCGGCGCTCTCGTGTCACGTATGCGCACTCAACCTACTGTGCCTGACGTCACACGAGAGCGCCACGGCCTTCTCTCTAGGTGGTGGTGGCTGTGCTGACTCTCGCGTCTCACTTGTTTTCCAGTGTGCATCATCGTTGCCGCGAGTGGCGCTATTTGTAGTGGCGCCTGAAGTTACGAATTGTCGTCGGGGAAGTTCAACTATGACGGAAGAGAAAGACTGTCAGTTGCAGGGGGGGGGGGGTGTAAATTTGACTCGCGCTTTGCTTATGTGACGTCACCTGGCAGCAAGCGCCGAGCAGTTGCCGCAGTTCAAAATGTTCAAATGTTTGTAGAACTTATGGGACTTAACTACGGGGTCATCAGTCCCTAAGCTTACAAACTACTTATGAACTACTTAAGACTAAGGACGGCACAAATATCCATGCCCGAGGGGGGATTCGAACCCCCGACCGTAGTGGCCGTGCAGACCGTGACTGGAGCGCCTCAGTCTCCTCGGCCACCGCGGCCGGCTTGCCGCAGTTCCCTTATGAAACGTGACAGAAGGAAGTTGTGTTTTGCGCTCGCTCGTTTCGTGACCTGTTAAGTGTTCGGATACAAAGTAGCTTTCTTGTATCAGGGAACAATTTTTCCATATAGTCTTTCTGTAATTAAGGTAAAAAAAGGTAATTATGAGTAAGAATACTTCGTGTTGTGCTATTACGGAGTGCAATAACAGTGGACGTAAGACGGAAGGCATTTTGTACCATCGGTTTCCAAAAGATGAGGAACGTCGGCGCATATGTATCTCTCGCTGTAAACGACAAGACGAGATAAATGTCAAAAATGCCAGAATTTGTTCCGAACGTTTTTGTGAAGCCGATTGATAAAATTGTATGTACGAAATTAGTATGCAGTTCAGTGTTGATAGTAATTAACTGAGTAAAACAAAAGCATTAATGCGAAAATCGGCTGCTAAGTTTGCGTTGTAACGAAAGTTTTCTTTATCAAATATATAAAAATGAAGGCCTCTGTTTGTCCGTATGCTATGCCTGTCAATGTCATTCAGTCGATTGCGATAAAACTTTGTCAACTTATTGCATGAACTAGCGTCACGGTTATAGGCATAGTAAAATTTCGAAATTCGCAATCTAAGGCGGTGAAATCATATTATATGAACAGAAGCACATTTTCTCTCTGCCTGTCCCTTAACCTTCTATAACTCGAGAACTACTGTATGTATCGTAATGAGGTTTCTTTTAAATTGTAGATCGCACAAAGGCCCTAAAAAAAAAAAAAAAAAAAAAAAAAAAAAAAAAAAAAAAAAGAAAAAAAAAAAGAGGTCCACGAGAGCGTATGTCTAACTTTTACGAGTGAAGCATATGTACCATTTTTGTCTCCTAAGGCGATGGCTCCGGATGGCTTCAGACTACATAAATAGTGATTGTGGGAAATCTATGAAAGTTAGACATTTGCTCTCGTGGACTTTATTTTAGATCTTTATGAGCTCTACAATTTAAATAAAACCTCATCACTATATGTTCAGCGGTTCTCGAGTTAAAGACGTTTAAACATTACCCGTCGCTGGGCAGGACGGGTAAGCTAGTTGTTAATAATGTTTGAAGCTTTTCTTTTTCAGTCCTTTGTATGTTAGTATACATATATATTAATAACAAGCGTGTTCCACCACTTAAAAGCAATGTTTTTTGTCGAATGAGAAAAGAAAAGACGGAGACAATGTGTTCACGGCGACCTTATAATACAGCGGCTTGCTGCCGAGTGACTTAATACAGCGCTAACCAATGACAGTGAAGAAGCCCAAACTGGCATACCTTTCTAGCAGTGGCGGCTGGTGGGCTGTTTATTAGGAGGGGCGGTATGTCTCTTCAATTGTGCACGACATTTGTTCCTTCAGAACATTTCTTGAACGGGGAGAATATAGCATTAATTGTATTAGCCAGTTACGTAATTTAACCTTTTATCTAACACGACTTTTTCCTCTTATACCAAAATACGAACAAATTTACGCACAAATATATAGTTTTTAATATTTCTTGCATGCAATGAAAACCTCGTAACTCCATTTTATTAGATTTCACAAGAGACCCCAAAACTGTACCTTAAAATAATATAAAGTGGTAAGAAGTAAATTCGTTGTATGTGTAACTATATAAGTAAGTGTTCAGAGAACACACAAATGCTTCGTCAGCGACAACCATAATATGTTACTAAAATTAGAAGACTGTCACCAATAAATGTAGGGGCCTAGTTACGAGGTTTTCATTGCCTACCATTGGAATGAATAAAATCGAAATACCGTTCTTACCTTAATTAATATTTTTGTAGACGAAGTCCAGTCTTCTCTCCTTACCTTCAGCAAAATGGTCAATTACAAGTTCATTAAAATTATACACATTTAAAAGTGTTTTTTCTGTAGAGCACATAGCTAACGCACTAAGTCTCTCCGTTTTCATTGTGTTTCTGGTGAAAGTCTTGATTCTTTTGTGTGTAGAGAAACACCTCTCACTTTCCGCTGTTGTCATTGGTATTGTACAAATAATACGCATGAGTTTCACTGATTTCGGTTGCACAGTTACTAAATTATTCTCGTATATACAATTGAGAAGTGTTAAAGCTCCGTTTTCTGTTTGGAAATAATTTCTACTGTATATGACTGTCAATTCCTGTCGCAGTTCATTTCCATTTAAGTGAAATATTTTAACTGTGGTCTGAAATTCCTTTTCAGGGAACAACTTATGTTTTGGAAACAAATTGGGTTGCAATAATACAGCTGCAGACAAGTGACTGATAAATGCGAAACGCTCATCGATGTTAGCCATCACATGGTCACAAACTTCCTTTGCAACGGTTTTATGACAGTTTAAAAAACGGAATCGTTTTGGGCCAGTGATCTCTTCATTTCCATCCCCAGTTTCCCAATGATGATCGACATTAAGAGAATTTCTCGTCAGTTGTATAGCTGGCTTGAAATCGGAGACATTTTTAAGAGCTGTCACACTATCAACATCTCTACATTTCAGCTGATTAAATAAAATATCCCAATGTGGCAAGAGCTTACTGAAAAACTCAAGCCAAAAGAGAAACTCTTGGTCGATGATAAGTTTGACAAGTCCAACTGCTTTCCTAGTTGTTGAATAATCATTGCTGGCATCATCCTGGTATCCCAAGGCATTCAGCTGTTTCTTTCTTGTACTTAAATACGGTGTTCAGAATTCGCGTTTTAAAATTCCATCTTGTGTCAGCATTTCTTGGAAGACGTTTCTTCACAACATTATCCAGTACGGCAGTTCTTTTCACTGACGTCGAGAAGAAACTAGAGAATCCCTGTAAGTTGCTAAAAATATTCTCACTTCTTTGTGCTGTGTTGCACAGCGCTCTACAATGGGATTGAGTTGGTGGGCATAACAGTGCACAAAATTTGCTTTCTCATACACTGCATTCACTCTTGCCTGCACCCCAGTGTGCCTGCCACTCATAACCGAAGCTCCGTCATAACTCTGAGCTATCAGTTTTTCTGGAGAGTCGTCAATCTTTAGTTTTTTAAGATCGTTGAACACTTCACTATTTATTGCATCAGCTGTGTGATCTTTGGGTGTTACGAAATTTATGAACCTTTCATATACTTTCCCCTTAAATCCGTATCGAACAATAAATACTAGTTGAGACAAGGTAGCACAATCTTTCGTTTCATCAACTTCAATAGCGACATAATCTGTTTATGACATTTCTTTGGAAATTAACTGATGACACACAGTTTATATAGAGTCCAGCAGTTCGTTCTGAGTTGTTTTGAAAAGCCCCAAAAAACGCGATTATTGGTTTCTTTCAGTATGTCCCTTCAACTGGAATCCAGTTCTGCCATGTAGTTTACGCTATTTATATTATTCATTCTAAATATGAAACTAGAAAAGCGGGCAATAACACGCACATTGACACTAGTATCAGACGCACTGCACCTGTTAGAAACTGCCTGACCGGTGCCGGTGCGCCTTTATATTTGGCGCCCTTGGCGCGGACGCCGTCCGAAGCGGCCCGGTTCAGCACACTACCCCCACCCAACCCCCAGTACCACCACTCACTCCAGCGTCCGTTGCCAGCCTTTACACGGCGCGGACGGATCGCGTAGAGTCCGACAGTCAGCCCATTCCGAAAACATTCGGTGACCCTGGCTGGCAGACTACCTAGTCTAAAAACATTGATCATTCACTTACACAGGCTGCTGCTACACGAAAATTATTCGAGTCGATTTGTGATTAACGATTGGTACGCATTCCGAGTTGGATATTTTTGGGAGGGCGCCGCCCCAGAGTCCTTAAGGAGTAACCGCCACTGCTTTCTAGTCTACGTACCTTGTGTCAGTTGAGCTCTTGGAGGCGACACGAGAATGGCACTCTGGGCAGCGCCTGTTCTTCCCCTTGTGGTGCGGCCGCGGGCATGGTGTCCGACTAGAGTTCCCTGCCCGGTGCCTCCCTACCTGCTCAGGCCGGGCTTATGACCTGCGCGCTTTTCGGCTGTGCGAGCCGCATCTCCGCTCCATGGAGCTAACCTACATAGTTTGCTGACTGGGAGTGTTTCTTACCGTTGCTTGAAGCTTTCGGTTTCTTATTTTAACTCTTTTCACTACCCTTGCCTTCTACAAAGTGATCGTTACCTTCAAATTAATTGCATTTTGATAGTGCCACTGGGGGAACTGACCTGGTTTCTGCCCCTCCACTGACTCGTATCTGCATGGGCAGTGGTTGTACCAACTTGCAGATTATTTTCCTTCCGCGTGGTATCGCCGATCCCGCGGTTGTAACTCGGCGATTATTTTTTTGCATGAAGTCACAGCTGTAGTTCCCGTTAGGCGTTTGGGCACCCTCCCTTTCCTTCCTATATGGAGTCGTCTCACCTGTTAATTATTTTGGCGATATTCAGTGCTGGTTGTAACGAGTAACTTTTTCGGACTGTTGCTGCTGATCGAAATTTAGTTGGCTCCTGTGTTAAGTTATAAGGAGCTGTTTGTTTTAAACTAATTTACATTTTTGATATTTAATTATCCTGTATTTTGTTGGGGCTTCACCCCTGTTATGATTGAATTTGGTTATTGATACCCGGTGCCATCTCCTGTTTGTATCTCTTGTGGGGGCCGGCGGAGCGGTCTGCGGCGCGCCAGTTACGGTCTGCACGGCCGCTACGGTCGGGGATTCGAATCCCCCCTCGGGCATGGATGTTTGTGTCGTCTTTAGTATAAGGTAGTTCATAAGCAGTTGGTAAGTTTAGGGACTGATGAGCCCGCAGTTAAGTCCCTTAAGCTTAACAAACATCTTGTGGGGCGGCACCTGCGTCGGCACCTGCTTATTGTTTTTGTTTAAAAATGTTTCTTGGAGAAATATTTGTTTGGAGTTCCTGTAACTTGTTTGCTGCAGCTAATTGCCTGTTTTGACTTTTAATTATTCTGGTGCTCGAAGTGTTTCCCTGGTTTTAGCTATTTCCTTAAAAACTATTGCCAGCACATTTGTGTAATTTTTGGGGCTTTCTACATCTACATCGATACTCTGCAAATCACATTTAAGTGCCTGGCAGAGGGTTCATTAACCACTTTCATAACTTTTCTCTACCGTTCCATTCTCTAATAGCGCGCGGGAAGAAAGAACACCTAAATCGTTCCGTTTTCGATCTGATTTCTCTTATTTTATTGGAATGGTCATGTCTCCCTAAGTAGGTGGGTGCTAGCAAAATATTTTCACATTCAGAAGTAAAAGTCGGTGATTGAAACTTCGCAAATAGATCACGCCGCAATGAATAACGTCTTTCTTTTAATGATTTCCACCCCAATTCGTGCAACATTTCCGTGACGCTTTCCCCCCCGTAACGTGATAAAACAAAACGAGCTGCCCTTCTCTGAACCTTCTCAATATCTTCCGTCAGTCCCACCTGGTGAGGGTCCCACAAGGGGCAACAGTACTCCAGGAGAGGACGCACAAGTGTGATGTAGGCAGTCTCTTTGGTGGAGCTGGTGCATCTTCGAAGCGTTCTGCCAATGAAACGTAACCTTTGATTCGCCTTCCCCACAATATTTTCTATGTATTCTCTCCCGTCAAAATTGTATCTCCTAGGTATTTGGTAGAATTTACGACCTTAAGGTTTGACTGATTTATCGTGTAATTGAAGTTCAGCGGATTTCTTTTAGTGGTCATGTGTATTACTTCACAATTTTCTTTATTTAGTGTCAATTGCCAATCTTCGCACCAAGTAGAAATTTTGTCTAAATCGCCTTGCAGTTGCTTTTGATCCTCTGTTGACTTCACTAACCGATAAACGACAGCATCATCCGCGAACAGTCTAAGGGAGCTATTCAGATTGTCTCCTAAATCGTTTATAAACTCGAGGAAGAGTAGGGGACCTATAACGCTTCCCTGTGGAACGCCAGATATCACTTCTGTTTTACTCGATGACTTACCGTCAATTACAACGAACTGTGTCCTTTCTGATAGGAAATCGTGAATCCAATCGCACAATTGGGAAGATATTCCATAAGCACGCAATTTCATTAGAAGCCGCTTGTGGGGTACAGTCATTTCATTTAGAATTTTTCCATCACGTCAGTACTATTTATTGTGGCCTTCTGTCCCCTTTTTTTTTTTACCAGCAGGTCAGTGCTTTTAATTGATGCTTTCGCCCATTTCCTTTAAAATTGTTATTTATTGAATTGGTGTAAAATTTAATTGAGCCCAACTTACTTTGAGATTTTGTTTATGGCGTTAATTTAAATTCCTTTTAGATTGTTCTTAATTAAGCAAATGATTTCTGAGGAATTTGAATTTAATCCTTCGACCCATCCTTCCTTCCTTCCTTGGCTTGCATTTTTGTGAGAATCAGTCTGCCATTCTATCAAAGACCTGGTTGCCTGAGTAAGGGAGGGTCTAGTGCATGTGTCACTTTCACTGATCTGTGGTTTGGGTATTTGAAACTTTGTGGTAGCCGAAATTTTATGTGTGGTGTTCGAATATTTGTGTAGTAGCCAAAACTTTACATGTGGTAACCAAAACTCCAAGTGTGACAGCTGAAACTTTTGTGGTAGCTCAAATGCGAAGTATGTGAGAGGGTAATGGTGTTGCAAACATGGTCGGATTGGTGAAGTGTCGAGTTGCCTGTGATATGTTCAATCGTTCTGATATTTAGCTCTGGAGATGGCGAAGTCCTTCACTGCAAAATACAGAGTTCAAAGTTAGATACTGACTTTCATCTTGTAGAGACTTATTTCGATTAGGGTTTTTGTAATACTTCACACTTGGTGCACGAGTTTAAACGGGTGTTTGACTTTTACAATATAGGCAAAAGACTTGTTATAAAACGGAGTACGAGAAGGTGTTTTTCGCGAATATAAGTGGAAATAAATCGCAATTTGCGATAGTTATGGCTTCACTGTGCTAGTTTTAGATGGAATACCATAAGCGAATATAAGTGTTTACAATATCTAATACTGTGACAGGGCGCATCACACGTTGGAGTTCATCTGTGTAGATTTATTACAAATTTGAATATACATGAACTTTATCACAATGAGAAGGCAGGAGGAAGGCATAATCAGTCTCTGATGATGATGATGGAGGAATGAAGTTCAGGGTTTAACGTACTGTCATTAGAGAGAGAGAGAGGGGGGGGGGGTTAGCGCATTCTTAACTCTTTATTTGCATTCATAAATGAAACTGAACTCTCTGATGCAAGAAATAAGGTTTTAAGTCTCTGATAGTTCGATGACTCAGAGTGGTTTAGTTACCATCAATGGAGAGCATGTGATAAAAAACACCATTCTCCTAGTGCTTTTGGGTCGTTACTAGCAAGTGAGTTTCTGTTACTCTGGATAGATCGATTATTTGTCTGCCTTCCTAATATGCTTAGTCCATGCAATTTATTCATTTATGATTCAACAGTTAGCGCGAATTTTTTTACATTCGTTGATGAAACTCAACTCTTTGGAGAACTGTACTTGTGTGAGTTTTCTCAGTATGCTATTAATAGTAGCCTTTATCGGTAAGATACTCGGAGTAAGCAGCAGTGTTCGAAATCCACAGCTTTTAAGCGGGCATCGTGCTCAAAGCAGCCGAGATAGACAAACAATCTCCTGCCGATTTTCGCGATTCCCACCTGTAAAAATTCGAATATTTTTATAATCATGACATCTTATAATGTTGATGTACTTGTTGTGTGAGGTGGATGTACACACGAGGAAATCAACAGAGTGATTATTAAGATGGAAACAAGTTTACAGACTTGTAAATGTCTTTACTGCTAAAATAAGTGTGTGGTCTAATGCATGTGGTTTGCGTGTTTACGGGGCTAAAATGTTTTAATCACTGCCTCCAGTTGTCACATACACCGTCTATAGTCAAAGTGTGGCTGGTGACATGAGCGTATACCGTTCATAGATCGGATGATTATCACCAGAGGGCTTACAGAAACTGTGTGTGTGTATGTGAAATTATAATTAACAAATAATAGCGCAATTATAGTATATGGCTATGTCCGTAGAAATGACTTACTCTGCTTAGCTATATGTATAAGCAATTTTGTATCCAATACAAAATGTAATTAAGGTTCAGTGTATTACATTACCTAAACAGTGTCTACAGACTTGTAGTATATATAGTCCTGGCCTTAATGAGTAAGTCACAAACGAAATACGGAAATAGAACTTTTGTATGGAGATAATACATACCTATGAAACTTCCTGGCAGATTAAAATTGTGTGCCGGAACCGGGACTCGAACCTGGGACCTTTGCCTTTCGCGGGCAAGTGCACTACCGACTGTGCTATCCCGACACGACTTACGAGACCGCCTTACAACTTCACTTCTGCCAGTACCTCGCCTCCTACTTTCCAAACTTCACAGAAGCTCTCCTGCAAACACGTAAGACTAGCACTCCTGGAAGAAAGGATATGGTGGAGACATGGCTTAGCCACAGCCTAAGGGATGTTTCCAGAATGAAACTTCACTCTGCAGCGGAGTGTGCGCTGATATGAAACTTCCTGGCAGATTAAAATTGTGTGCCGGAACCGGGACTCGGCGAGGTACTGGCAGAAGTAAAGTTGTGAGGCGGCATCGTGAGTCGTGTCGGGATAGCACAGTCGGTAGTGCGCTTGCCCGCGAAAGGCAAAGGTCCCAGGTTCGAGTCCCGGTTCCGGCACACAATTTTAATCTGCCAGGAAGTTTCATATCAGCGCACACTCCGCTACAGAGTGAAGTTTCATTCTGAATACATACATAGTTCCTCTGAAAAGTAACACCTTTGTTAAATGTTTCAACAAATAACACTGAATATATATAGAGGGATTTTTATCGATTCCACCATTTGCATATCAAGTTGGTGACATCTAGTGATGAAAGTATTCTTCCTAGCAATAAACTTTGTGTAATGGTCATTAGCAAGAGAGTAAAATTCAAAATTTAAAGGAGAGGCGGTGGTCTCCCTCGTGAGGGATGGAGTTAACTGCTTAATAATGGGAAGCGATTGAGAAAAGGGGGTGTGTAGGTGGTCAAAGTGGTGTGCTTTCTGGAGGCGGCGGCTGTGCTCTTCCAGGAATGGCCCCGTGGTCTAAGGCACCATGTTACGGACTGCGCTGTCGCTCCAGCTGGCCTTGTTCGGGCATGTTGTCCTTACTGTAATTTAGTTTAAGTAGTTTGTAAGGCTAGGGACTTCTCGACAAACTACATCATCATCCGTGAAAAGCCTCACTGAACTTCCAATGCTATCTAAATGTTTCAAATGTTTCAAATGTTTGTTAAGCTTATGGGACTTAACTACGAGGTTATCAGTCCCTAAACTTACAAACTACTTATCAACTACCTTATACTAAAGACGGCACAAATATCCATGCCCGAGGGGGGATTCGAACCCCCGACAGTTGTGGCCGTGCAGACCGTGACTGGAGCGCCTCAGTCTCCTCGGCCACCGCGGCCGGCAATGCTATCTAAAAGGTCATTTATATATCCTGTGAAAAGCAAAGGTCCTATAACACTTCCCTGAGACTTTCCCTCCATTGAGAATGACATGTTGCGTTCTGTTAGCGAGAAACTCCTCAATCCAGTCACACGCCGCGGTGAAGTAGCCGAGCGGTCTAAAGCGTCTCGCTACGGAGCGCGCGGTTGCTAGCCGTGGAGGTTCCAGTCCTGCCTGGGGCATGGGTGTGTGTGTGTTGTTCTAAGGTTAGTTTACCTAGGTTTAAGAAGTTTGTAAGCTACGGACTGATGACCACGCAGTTTGGTCCGATAGATTTACAAACATTTGAACATTTTTTTTTTCCAGTCACACAATTGATCTGCTATTCCATATCCTTGTTTACCTGGGTCCCTGTATCGACTGCCGTCTGGATATCGTGGCTAAATAGGACGAGTTGTATCACATGATCTTTGCTTTTGGAAACCATGTTCATTTCTACAAAGGATATTTCCGGTGTACAGAAATGACATAATCGAACATAAAAAGTTTTCCAAAATTCTGCAACTGACCGATGTCAGGCATATAGATTCGCGTGACCCTACTTGTAAGCTGGAATGACCCGCGCTCTCTTCCTATCCTTCGGAATACCTCGTTCATCTGCAAGAAAGTGGGCAAGTTCCTTCACATAATTCGTCTAAAATCGAAATGGTATCCCAACAGGTCCAGCTGTCTCTTCTATTGTGTGAGATTGCAGTTGATTTTCTATCCCTCTGACACTTATTTCCATATCCGCCGCTGTATCATTCTTGCGATGGTTTAGAGAAGGTACTACACTGCAATCTTCCACTGAGGAACAGCTTTGGAAAAAGACATGTCGTATTTCGGCCTTTTGTGTATCATCCTCTGTTTCAGCATCATCTTGGCCATAGTGTCTTGATATCTGGTTTCGACCCATTTACCAATTTGACGTAGGAACAAAATTTCTTAACATTTTCTACCAAGCCGGTACACAAAACAGTGCTCTGTCATTGAACGCCTCTCACATGGCAACTCTTAGATTAATTTTGGCATCATTTACTTTTGCTTATCTACAAGACTTTGGCTATATTTACATTTGCGGTGAAGTTCTCTTTGCTTTCGTAACAGTTTGTTGAACGGTTGTTGAACAACGGTGGATCTTTGCCATGTCTCATCAGTTTACTTGGCATATAATTATCCAACGCGTACTGTACAGTGTACTAGAACCTGGTCCACAGTTGGTCAACACTGTCAGAGTTTAAGACGAAACTATTGTGTTCAGCAAGTACTCTGCCAGTAGAGGGTGGGGGTAGCGCCATCCTTGGAGAGGTGCCGAAGGAAAGGGGATGACGTCAATAGGATCACTGAATGTCACTGTTCCAGTACCGGAGTTACCATATCACTGTCATCGAATGCCAATATTATTCCTTAAACAAGAGCACGATTCTTTTTCCTCATCGTGCTGCATATTATGCTAGTGACTTCGACGTTGTTGCGATATTGTACAAAAATGTTAAAATGTTTGTATGGGACTTAACTAAGGGGTCATCAGTCCCTAAACTTACAAACTACTTATGAACTAACTAATACTAAGGACGGCACAAATATCCATGCCCGAGGGGGGATTCGAACCCCAGACTGTAGTGGCCGTGCAGACCGTGACTGGAGCGCCTCAGTCCCCTCGGTCACCGCGGCCTGTTTTGGTTACCACATGTAAAGTTTTGGCTACTACACAAATATTCGAACACCACACATAAAATTTCGGCTACCACAAAGTTTCAAATACCCAAACCACAGATCAGTGAAAGTGACACATCCACTAGATCTTCCCTTACTCAGGCAACCAGGTTTTGATAGGATGGCAGACTGCTTCTCAAAAAAATGCAAGCCAAGGAAGGAAGGATGGGTCCAAGGATTCAATTCAAATTCCTCAAAAATGATTTACTTAATTAAGAACAATCTAAAATGAATTTAAATTAACGCCATAAACAAAATCTCAAAGTAAGTTGGGCTCAATTAAATTTTACACCAATTCAATAAATAACAATTTTAAAGGAAATGGACGAAAGCATCAATTAAAAGCACTGACCAGATGGTAAAAAAAGGGGACAAAAGGCCACAATAAATAGTACTGACGTGTTGGAAAAATTCTAAATGAAATGACGGAAAGCCCCAATAAATTACACAAATGTGCTGGCAATAGTTTTTAAGGAAATAGCTACAACAAGGGAAACACTTCGAGCACCAGAATAATTAAAAGCCAAAACAGGCAATTAGCTGCAGCAAACAAGTTAAAGGAACTCCAAACACATGTTTCTCCAAGAAACATTTTTAAACAAAAACAATAACCAGCTTCCGACGCCTCTCAAAGCGCCAAATGTCACCAAAATATGCTTCAAGCACTGAACTGCCGCCCCACAAGATGTTTGTTAAGCTTAAGAGACTTAACTGCGGGGTCATCAGTCCCTAAACTTACAAACTACTTATGAACTAACTAATACTAAGGACGGCACAAATATCCATGCCCGAGGAGGGATTCGAACCCCAGACCGTAGCGGCCGGCAGACCGTGACTGGAGCGCCTCAGTCCCCTCGGCCACTGCGGCCGGCGATATTGTACGCCAAATATCGTTGCTAAGATCTTACTTTAATCTTGAAAACAGAAGAAGACATGACTTGAATGGTGGCGATGTTTTTACTGCAGCTTTGATCTCTACAAGACGTACTTAAGCAGGAATAGGAAAGGGCATTATTTATGTCCGGTTTAATGCGCAGCGCACGTGCAGGCCCAGATGCGCTGGACGCGAGCCAGCGGTGGAAGCTGTGGCGCCACGTGCCGGCTCTCTGTCACTACTTGTCACCATTCACGCAATGGACAGTTCGTCAAAATAAGGAAATTCGCATCGAGGAATTTTTGCAATATTTACAATTTAGTAACAGGCTCAGTACAGCAGGTTTACTGTTGGTAGCTCCAAAACAGCTGGACTAGAAACTGCAGACAGGAAGAAGCACTTTAAATGTACCTCCTGTCAACATATGATGGTTGTGGAATCAGATCCAAAGTCTAGCAAAATTGACGAATGTAAAATGTAGCTGATTTATTATTCTATATTTTGACTTACATTTATAATAAACTAGCTTAAAACCCGGCGCTTCCCGGGTATTTATTTATTTATTACTGCCATTTTTCCCTAGGTATATATTCATTTGTATAAGGTTTGTATGTCTGTAAAATCTCTTGGGAATACAATTAGTAGTAAAGACGTAATAGATTAAAACTTGGTGCGTGATGGGGCGGTTTTCCATGAACGTTACTGTTTATGTGGTCATATCTCATGAACTACGTGTCGGAATGTGATACAATTTAGAAGCTACATTCAACTATATATGTGTATACTGTCTGTAAAATTTCCTGTCGCTACAATTTGTAGTATTCAAATTATAAATTGTAACGTCATACCGAGAGCCGTAGTTCTACTCCATAAACAGCGGAAAAGTAGTAAGCGAGAAAGTTTTTTTCCTTGCATAATTTAATATGGTTGCCAGCGAGAAAAAGTTTAATAAAGGTTTGAAATTATGTTTAAAGTTCGTTGCAAGTCGCTAAGTACTGTCATTCTCATACAGTGTATTTCGAAAGTCTCGCCGCATTATATGGCATTTTTTGCGATTTCTATTGGTTCTGATGTAATATCTTTTGAACCATGTGCCGTATGTGATTCTTAACCATGCAGCAATTGTTACTTCACGGTAAGGAATGTGTTTACCAAATTTGATTGAAATTGGTCCAATGGTTTAGGAGAAAATGAGCAGTATTGTCGCGAAATGCAGCAGTTTTTCGCGTATCTCATTGTTTATGACGTAATATCTCGTGAACTATATATCGTATGTGATTCTTACACTTACGGCGACCGTCCTCATCGATTAAAGGTTACGTGTACAAAATTTCATAAAGATTGGAACAAAACTGTAGATTTGTATGCAACACGTACAAATATACGGACACTCTGCTTTATATATTAGAAGATAACAGAGGTAATTGTTCACAGGTAACATAATTAATCAAGAAGTCCGCAACAGATAGAAACTGTATGCTGGGTGTGAATCCTACGCCGTATCCCTACCTGCCATGAGAAGTCTTCTTACCGACCTCTGGTTCAGTCTTAATACTAGCTCACAGTCTGCCAAGAAAATTCATTTCATAGCATATATTCTTACAGTGTAAAACGAGCCAGTTAAAGAAACAGTTCTTGGACTATATGCGAATTTAGGCTTTATCGGCGAAACTCTAAGGCGAAGACTTCTCGGGTTAACAGCTGAGTTAATGCGTCGTTCTGCGACGTTTCAACAAGCTTCCCACTTCTCGTCTTCTGGCGACATCTTTTTTCGGCCGATAACCCGAGAAGTCTTTTCCTTCAAGCTTGTATCCTTTCTTCCTTAGTTTTTCATTGTATTGTGTAAATTATCGCTTTTGCGGCATATGGAAATGGACATAGGTCATTATACGACAGTGCCATCAACTCTAAGGACGTCATTTTCATAAGCCGTGCTGAAACATAGGTTCCGAACGTTTTCATTTTTATTAGTGGGAAATGCTGAAATAGTGATCTACGTTTATCTCTTCTTTGTTGAACGTAATGCGTGTATCTTGATTGTACTTATGTCTTCGGTGAATCACAGTGCAGCTCTGCATTGAACTTATATTGTTATGGATATGTGTAGAAATAACCAGTACTCGAATATTGGTCGTTAGTGTGAAATCCCTACCAGGTGGTAATGTTGGAAGAGTCCTTTTTCCTGCGAACCATAGGCGATCGGTAGAACTGATTCTGGTGCACAAAGTACCCTCTACCACACAGCGTCAAATGGCTTGGGACTGATGACCTAGCTGTTTAGTCCCCTCAAAACCAACAACAACAACATCAAATGGCTTGTTGAGTACAGTTGATGTCGACGAATGAGTATGAAACCACAAGCATTGCAACTAACAGCACCGCGCAGGTCGCTTTCGTTGTGGATCACGTGTGCGATGGGACACTGCGGGTGCCTTTGTGATTTAAACCGAGCAACTAGACGCGCTCAGAAAATTTACGTCAACACCTCACCCACAGAGTAGCCACCAACACGTCAAAAAAATGTGGTTAGACTTCCGCATTATGAACATGCTTTGCAGACCTTGCCGATTGAATGATGAAATCGCGCGTGAAACCGATGAGGTGCAATAACAATAAGCAGGACCTAGTATTTAAGAAACCGGACGAAAACGGAGTTCAGGAAGGCGCGAAGAACGAGCGCTGTTGTTGTAGAACTAAAGAGAAGACGGCTGACAGCATAGCGAGGATGAGCTAGCGCCGCGGCTCCCCCTCACAGGGGCGGCGAGACTGAAATAAGTCCGGAAACCTTCACTTTTTACTTGAAGGCCGCGCTTCTAGACGACACTTGCCCCGACACACTCGCTTGTTTCGCAGCCGTCTCCAATAAATTGCGTCAAGATAAACATGCTTATCCGAGACACAATTTTTTTTATTTATTTGTACGATCAAATTACGTGTTACCGCTGCTGACATAGCGATTTACTTTCTTCGTGAAGATATCTTCCAACTTCAATGATAAATCTGAGCACAAAAATACCTAAAAAGTGAAGAGCACAGGACAATTAATCTAATTTCTCAGATATACTGCCGGCCACGGTGGCCGAGGGGACTAAGGCGCTCCAGTCACGGTCTGCACGGCCACTACGGTCGGGGGTTCGAATCCCCCCTCGGGCATGGATATTTGTGCCGTCCTAGTTCGTAAGTAGATCATAAGTAGTTTGTACGTTTATGGACTGATGACCCATTAGTTACGTCCCATAGACTATACAAACATTTGAACATTTCAGATATACTTTTGCTTAGACTGCTGAATAAGAGGGTTTTCGAAAAGTTGGAGAGATGGATCGGAGAGGAACTGCTCGGATTTAGAAAGGAAAAAGAAACAAGAAGTGCAAATCGTAAGTGAAACACATATCGAGAAAGGTAGAGAAAATTTAAGACTGTTTATTGATTTGGAAAAAGATTTCGACAGAGTTCAGTAGAACCATCTCGTGGATATGTTGAAGTTGGCCGGCCAAGGTGGCCGAGGGGACTGAGGCGCTTCAGTCACTGTCTGCACGGCCACTACGGTCGGGGGTTCGAATCCCCCCCTCAGGCATGAATATTTGTGCCGTCCTTAGTCTTAGTTAGTTCATAAGTAGTTTGTAAGTTTAGGGACTGATGGCCCCGTAGTTAAGTCCCATAAGCTATACAAACCTTTGAACCTTTGTTGAAGTTGTTAAATGGGAAGCAAAGACGACTGATACAGAATTTGTTTTTACAATAGAAAGTGAGAGTAGGGACTGGAAATAAATGAAAGAGTTGGAAGAAGTGTTAAAGTTGTCAACCGCAGATCACAGAAGTTAAGAACTGTTAGTCTGGTCTAGAGCTTCGATGGGTCACCGCCCGGCTCTGACAAGTGCTGTTGGCAAGCGGAGTACATGAAGCCCTTGTGAAGATAACTGAGGAGTCACCTGACTGAGCCGGCCGCGGTGGCCGAAGGGACTGAGGCGCTCCAGTCACGGTCTGCACGGCCACTAAGGTCGGGGTTCGAATCCCCCCTCGGGCATGGATATTTGTGCCGTCCTTAGGATTAGCTAGTTCATAAGTAGTTTGTAAGTTTAGGGACTGATGACCCCGTAGTTAAGTCCCATAAGTTATACAAACAAACATCACCTGACTGAGAAATAGCGGCTTCAGACGCAGAAACACACAAAACGACCGGTAGAGCGGTGTTCTCACCAAAATCCTCTCCATACCGCATCCTTTGATGCTTTCCGGCTGAGACCAGTCGGTACCGATGAGCCTTCCGAGGCCTGTAGGACGGATTTTAGTTTTAGTCAGTCAAGTCTCTCAACTTTGTTGCTTTTATTTGTAACAGGTTATTGCTCAATGCTTAGACGGAAAAAGAAGAGTATGTATTGGTGAGAAAAGAAGAGTACCCAAAGTACGCTGCTGACATGGTGTTATTGACAGAAAGTGAACTAACTGTAAAGAACGTACTAAAATATCTGAGATAAACTTGGGTATAATATGCGATGAGAATGAACACAGCAAAATCGAAATACTATGGTGATTTAGGAGAAATGTAAGACCACGCGGGGCATTACTCACGTTACGACGTATCTCAGAGGACAAATTAAGGAAAGGGAAAGCTACGTTTTTAGCATTTGTGGATCTTGAGAAAGCTTTTGACAATGTTGACTCGAATTACTTTTTCAGATTCTGAAGGTTGTTGTTGTGGTCTTCAATCGGGGGACTGGTTTGATGCAGCTTTCCACCCTACTCTGTCCTGAGCAAGCCTGTACATCTCCTCATAAGACCTGCAACCAACATCCATGTGAATCTGCTTACTGTATTCAACTCTTGGTCTTCCTCTGCGATTTTTACACCACACACTTCCCTCCAACGCTAAATTCACGATTCCTAGATGACTAAGAATGTGTCCTATCAGTAGATCCCTTATTTAGGCAAGATATGCCAGAAATTACTGTTCTTTCTAATTCTGTTCAGTACCACCATATAAGTTATGCGATCCACACAGCATTCTTCTGTAACATCACATTTCAAAAGCGCCTATCCTCTTCCTGTCCGCACTGTTTATCATCCATGTTTCACTGCCATACATGGCAACAGTCCACACAACTGTCTTCAGAAAGGACTTCCTTACACTTAAATTAATATTAGATGTTAACAAATTTCTCTTTTTCAAAAACGCTTTTCTTCCCATTGCAATTCTGCGTTTTATATCCTCTGTACTCCGGCCATCGCATGTTATTTTCCATTTCATTACATATTCATATGCATTTCTCGGTGGTATTAAAATTTCTGTGGATATAAAGGAAAGCAAGGAGAAATTTGGAGAAGGAATTAGAGTTCGGAGACAGCAAAGGACCTGGACGAGTAGTTGAACGGAATGGACAGTGTTCTGAAAGGTGCATATATGATGAACAGTAACAAGAGCAAAACTAGGGTAATGGATTGCAGTCTAAGAAAACCAGGTGATGCTGAAGGAATTAGATTAGGTAACAAACAATAAAGGAGGTAGATGAGTTTTGTTACTTGGGCAGTAAAATAACAAATGATGGTCGCAGTACAGAGGATATAAAATGCAGAATGGCAATGGGTAGAAAAGCATTCTTGAAAAAGAGAAATTTGTTGACATCGAATATTGATTTAAGCCTAAGGAAGTTCTTTCTGAAGGCATTTGTGTGGAGTGTTGCCTTGTATGGGTGTGAAACATGGACGATAAACAGTGAGGACAGGAACAGGATAGAGGCTTTTGAAATGTGGTGCTACAGAAGAATGCTGAAGATTAGGTGGGTGGATCGCATAACTAATGAGGAAGTACTGAACAGAATTGGGGAGAAAAGGAATTTTTGGCATACCTTGACTAAAAGAAGGGATCGATTGGTAGGGCACATTCTTAGACATCAAGGAATTGTGAATTTAGCGTTGGAGGGAAGTGTATGGGGTAAAAAGCGCAGAGGAAGACCAAGAGGTAAGTAAGCAGATTCAAACAGATGTAGGTTGCCGTTCTTATGTGGAGTTGAAGAGGCTTGCTCAGGATAGGGTATTGTGGAGAGCTGTATCAAACCAGTCTCCGGACTGAAGACCACAACAACAACAACAACAACGTGTCACTATACTGCAATGGGCCAGTAGTTTTCCTCGTTCTCTGTCAGTGAATAATATTGTGAAACGTAATTTGCATTTAAATGTATTGTGGATGGCTTGGTGGTGCACAACAGACACGCTGCTCGCGCAGAAAGGCCCTGTATGCGCGCGACGCCTGCCCTGTGCACTTCTTTCTGGTCCACCCTTTCAGTACTTCATTTCACCGTCGTTATAAAGTTATTGATCAGCGACTTTTTTAAATTTTATTATCCATTGTCAAAGTATCACCAAGAACGCAACTATGTCCAGGGACAAATTTTCCCAACAATTACTTTTAGTTACCTGTACATTTGACAGCTAAATTTGTTAGACACAGAGAGCGATGGGTTTAGCTGCGTGTGAAAGAGATTCAATATGTTCGTGAATGTAAGAGATTGATACGGCGTATCAGTACTTTCCTTGAATCATTTGAAAAATTTTACGTTAAATTTGTTTGGAATGTGTTAATGGGGTTGCTAGCAAGCACTCTGTTAGGTCTGTGAAACCCACCGCCACCATCATTAATTTCGTTGTCCTTCAGATGAAGACAACAGCAGTAAACTTCTAATAGTACCTCTAATGCACAACGTTCAGTCCCCTAGTATAAATTCAAATATTTGTCAACATAAAGGACCAAACTGCAAACGTCATCGGTCCCTAGACGTATATACTACTTAAACTAACTCACACTAAGGACAAAACACAGACCTATGCTCGAGGGATGACCCCGAACCTCCCGCGGGAGCGAGCGGGCAAACCGTGGCATGGCCCCTTAAACCGCGCGGTCATTCCTGACTGGCCCAGGTGTAACATTGACTTTTCCTTCGCTGTGGGATAATTCCGGGATACTGTTCAACACAATTAAGTATGGGGTGCCCCAGGGTCTGTTTTGGGACCATTGCTGTTTCTTGTTTATATAAATGATATGCCTTCGAGTATAACAGGTGACTGTAAAATATTTTTGTTTGCTGATGATACCAGCTTGGTAGTGAAGGATGTTGCTCGTAATATTGTCACAATATCAAATAATGCAGTTCAAGAGATAAGTTCATGGCTAGTAGAAAACAAGTTGATGTTAAATCACAGTAAAACTCAGTTTTTACAATTTCTAACACATAATTTGACGAAAGCTGACATTCTGATTACACATAATGGCCATGTGATAAGTGAGACTGAACAGTTTCAATTTCTAGGTGTTCATATAGACAGTAAGCTGTCATGGAAAGCCCATGTTCAGAATCTTGTTCCAAAACTAAATTCTGCTATATTTACCATTAGAACAATATCTTAGATAAGTGATTTTTCAACACGAAAAGTAGTCTATTACGCTTACTTTCACTCACTTATGACGTACGGCATTGTTTTTTGGGGTAACTCGTCTGATGCAAAAAGGATATTTCTGGCTCAAAATCGAGCGATTCGAGCAATATGTGGTGTAAGTTCGCGAACGTCATGTCGACCCCTTTTCAGTAGTCTGGGAATTTTGACTCTTGCGTCACAATACGTTTTTTTTTCTTTAATGTCGTTTGTTGTTAATAATATCAGCTTATTCCCACGAGTTAGTAGCTTTCACTCGGTGAATACTAGACAGAAGTCCAATCTGCATTTGCATCACACCACCTTAACACTTGTGCAGAATGGAGTACAATATTCTGCGGCATCCATTTTCAATAAGCTGCCACAAGAACTAAAGAATCTTAGCACTAATCCACACGCTTTCAAATCTAAATTGAAGAGTTATCTCATGGCTCACTCCTTTTATTCTGTCGAGGAACTCCTAGAAAAGTTAAACAATTAAGCTAATTCATTTTTTTTTCTTTATTGATTCTTTTCACTTTGTCTTAAGATTGTCGTGTGCAAAGGACTACTTAAAAATTTTCTATTACCATTCTTGTGTAACAATTAATGTATTGACTTGTTCCATAACCATGGAGTCTCACTCCTCAGTTGGGTCCTATGGAACAAAACAACCAATAAAGAAATAAATAAAAACCTACTCCACGTGTTTGTCATCCAATCGTAGCTTGCATAAGCCACTCATCCCACATACAAATACTAACAATTGCTATTGGTTCAGTGGAAAAAGTGTTGCATGTTTTGTGATTCTCTTTCAGCTGCGCTGCTCTCCTGTGAAGTCTTTCTGCGAGCAGCGCTGGCTGTGAAATTTCTGTTTCAGGTGTGGACGCAGGCGCTCGCCTTGTTTACGGGCGAGAGATAAGGCGTTATCTGACGGCGCTGCGTGTTTTGTGTTGCAGGTCTGTTGCGACGGCTCCCGGCCACCTGCCAAAATGTCCGTCTGCGTGGGAGAAGACCCCGCGGCAGGTAAGCCACTCATTCTCCTTAGTTTCCGAGGAACACTCAATAACAGCCAACAGGGATATTTCTGATACCAATAACAGATAAGATAAATTTTAAACAGTGCGCCTCGGTTGCACAGTGGTAGAGTGCCAGACAACAAATCCAAAGGTCGTGGGTTCGATCCCCGCCAGGTCCTAGTATTTTTATCTGTCACTTTCCACTTCTTTCACCTCTGGCAGTATTGCTTATGTGAAAAATACCGAGTAGCACCGTGGTTCGGAACCCACGTTAAACTGTAGGTCCTCCTATAACTGGCTGGGTAAGTCAGTTCGAAGGTCGGAGGAAGGCAACGGCATACCACCTCCAAACAGGACCACGCCTAGTAAAGCACAGTGGTGTTCAAACCAGTCTTCGGATTGTTGACTGCTTTACCTTAGTATTCGAGCTCACTCATTTACTCAGTTTTTTATAGAGTTTTCTGTTCCGAAACACCTAAATACTCTCTTCTGTGCGTTCTAAATTCCGTTCTCTCCAAATATTTCTTAAAATGAGATGTTTTGCAGAAAATGGTGCGATGACCAAATATGAACTACTGTGAACAATAGATGAAGTCCCCAGAACGAAGCTTTCTCTAAAGTCCCGAATCTGTATGATAATTGTAAAACTTATTGTGACGTATCTCAGTGGTTTTTAATGCAGCTTTCGGGACTGACAAGAAGACGTTCAGGTCTCGGAAATTCATATTATAATGTAGATATTTATGTAAACCGTCTATACAATGAAAATTTTATATTGCCATTATTTCATTATTCAGTTGCATAGACGGATTACCCAAATATCTACATTATCATATAAAAAAAGCAAATCTGGGAAGACACGACAAAAGTACTAACAATCTCGGGTTTTCAGTTTGGGATGAGCCATCGCATGCTAGTGATATACGTCAAGTGTGTCCAATCAAAGAAATTTTAAAGTGCACTTTTATTTATGAAATGATGGATGCTGCTAATTAAAAGTTTAATTACAATATAAAGTTAAATAATTCCAAAAAGAATTTTACAACTAATGGACGAAAATAAAGCGTTAAATACAACTGTCATTAAAATTTTATTACAAAGTTGGTTGATATTGTAAGCCTTGAAAAGATTATAAATATTCCTTTTTACTTCTGAGAACCGGTTTCTCCATTGAAAAGCAGAGTATAGCTGTAGCCCTATTGTTCGTAAACAGACAGACAGACAGTCAGGAAGAGCCAAGGCAAAAAAACTATCTGAAGTCCATTATCTGCCATTACCGTTTTAAAAAGGAAATGATCCGATTTGCCTCGTTCGCTTCCAGCCGTTCAGGAATGTGAGCAAAGTACCCAGATCTTTTGAAAAACGTTGTTCCTGTGAACAATCGCTCTTCAGTGTGTGTGTGTGTGTGTGTGTGTGTGTGTGTGTCTATATATATATATATATATATATATATATATATATATATATCCGCCTCCATAGCTCAGCGGTAGCGTCGCTGACTACCACGAAGGAGGCCCGGGTTCGATTCCCGGCAGGGGACTGTGTGTTGTCCTAATCATCGTCATCTAATCATCATTGGCACGTAAGTCGCCCACGCGGCGACAAATAAAAAGACTTACACTAAGGCGGTCGAACAAATCCGCAAGGGTATATATACAGGGTGTATGATTTGGACGCATCTGGTTACAACGAATCCAATGCCCGATAGAAAAAACTATTGTTCCATTTAAAAAATTATATCTTTGTGCTGTAACTCTTTGGAAAATGATACAATAAACTATGTTCATAGCTCCGCAGAAAGTGTAACATTTCTTGTGTTGACCTACCGCATTAAAATTTCCCGTCACCTATTATTTTATAAGTTACAGAGGCAAACACACTTAGTGAAACACCCTGTATATGAGCTGAAAGCCAGGCCTTACCCGGGTATTTATTTATTTATTTATTTATTCATGGAAGCCTTGAGTTAGATATTGTGCTATCCCTTCTCCCTCTGTCCATCCCCTTTTACCAAAAACGTGTTATTTTTATAGGAGAATATATAAGAATACGGCTGTCTTGAATAATGTATAAAATTATAAGTGCAGTATACAAAGAGAGGTAGAATTCAAAATACAAATTATATGTATATTTCATACATTCGTATCAAACTTGACTATAAACAAGCCGGCCGCGGTGGCCGAGGGGACTGAGGCGCTCCAGTCACGGTCCGCACGGCCACTGCGGTCGGGGGTTCTGATGATTAGCTTATGATTAGCTAGTTCATAAGTAGTTTGTAAGTTTAGGGACTGATGCCCCCGTAGTTAAGTCCCATAAGCCATACAAACATTTGAACATTTGACTATAAACAAGATATCTTGTTACTTGCCCAGGATTTAATATGAATAAATTCATTGGTGATCCCACCCCTGAGCAAGCGACATCAAGATTTCCGTGTGAAAAATATGGAGATGTCAAATCAACTCCGCAGCATTTAATAGATTGCCCTGTGATTATTAATCGTAATAGACAATACAAGTCTCACTAGAAACTGCAGTCCCTTGAAGTTAAAAGGTATATCTGGCGGAAATAAATGTACTCGTTAGATGTACACTGTTTCATTCTCTTCCTTTCCCTGTAGCTCTATAGAAGTGTAATGCTTTCGCCTGCATCCGTGTGCACTTCAAAGTTGGGTCAATGTTGTCAACAGCACTGACAGCTTTCTGGAATTTACATAACCTGACTGGAATACAGGAGTGTCTTAGTAGTAAATACGTAATTTTATTAAAATGTTCTCTATGATGTGACGGTATATATGATCACATATTTATAAGAATTATGTCGGACGATTGTATAGTTTTGCAGATGTATATTCATTCGTATAAGTGCTATACGTCGGTCAAATCTATACAGAATGCAGTTAATAGTACAGAAGTTATAGATTAAAACCTGATGCGTGATGGGGAGGTTTTCCATTAAAGATACTGTTTGTCCTCATATCTCATGAACTACATGTCGTACTGTGATACAATTTCGAAGCTAAATGCAGCTGTATATGAATATACAATCTGTACGATTTCCTGCGAGTACATTTTCTGGTGTACAAATTATAAATTGAAACGTCAGACCGGATTCTATAGTTTATCTCCATGAAAAGCAGAAAAGTAATACGAGAGAATTTCTTCCTTTCAATATTTTGATGTGGTTGTCCACGAGAAAAAGTACACTACTGACCATTAAAATTGCTACACCAAGAAGAAATGCAGATAATAAAAAGCTATTCTTTGGACAAATATACTAGAAGTGACATATGATCACATTTTCAAGCAATTTTGATGCATAGATCTTGAGAAATCAGTACCCAGAACAACCACCTCTGGCCGTAATAACGGCCTTCATTCGCCTGGGCATTGAGTCAAACAGAGCTTGGATGGCGTGTAGAGGCACAGATGTCTATGCAGCTTCAACACCCTACCACAGTTCATCAAGAGTAGTGATTGGCGTATTGTGACGAGCCAGTTGCTCGACCATCATTGACCAGACGTTTTCAATTGGTGAGAGATCTGGAGAATGTGCTGGCCAGGGCAGCAGTCGAACATTTTCCGTATCCAGAAAGGCCCGTAAAGGACCTGCAACAGGCGGTCGTGCATTATCCTGCTGAAATGTAGAGTTTCGCAGGGCTCGAATGAAGGGTACAGCCACGGGTCGTAACACATCTCAAATGTAACGGCCATTGTTCAAAATGCCGTCGATGCGAACAAGAGGTGATCGAGACGTGTAACCAAAGGCACCCCATACGATCACGCCGGCTGATACGCCAGTATGACGATGACGAATACACGCTTCTAATGTGAATTCACCGCGATGTCGCCAAACACAGATGCGACCATCATGATGCTGTAAACAGAACCTGGATTCATCCGAAAAAATGACGTTTTGCCATTCGTACACCCAGGTTCGTCGTTGCGTACACCATCGCAGGCGCTCCTGTCTGTGATGCAGTGTCAAGGGTAACCGCAGCCATGGTCTCCGAGCTGAAAGTCCATGCTGCTGCAAACGTCCTCGAACTGTTCGTGCAGATGGTTTGTTGTCTTGCAAAGTCCCCATCTGTTGACTCAGGGTTCCAGACTTGGCTGCAGGATCCGTAACAGCCATGCGGATAAGATGCCTGTCATCTCGACTGCTAGTGATACGAGGCCGTTGGGATCCAGCACGGCGTTTCGTTTCACCAGGCAACGCCGGTCAACTGCTGTTTATGTATGAGAAACCCATTGGAAACTTTCCTCATGTCAGCACGTTTTAGGTGTCGCCACCGGCGCCAACCTTGTGTGAATGCTCTGAAAAGCTAATCATTTGCATATCACAATATCTTTTTCCTGTCGGTTAAATTTCGCGTCTGTAGCACGTCATCTGCGTGGTGCAGCAATTTAATGGCCAGCAGTGTATAATAAAGGATTCAAATTGTGTTTAAAGTTTGTTGCAAGTCGCTAAAAACTCTCATTATCATACAGTGTATGAAAAAATTCTGATGTTGCAGTCTTTTACGACCTCTATTGTTTATGACGTTTCATCTCCTGAACCATATATCGTATGTGGTTTTTGTGTTGTTGTTGTGGTCTTCAGTCCGGAGACTGGTTTGATGCAGCTCTCCACAATACCCTATCCTGAGCAAGCCTCTTCATCTCCACATAACAACGGCAACCTACATCTGTCTGAATCTGCCTACTGTATCCATCTCTTGGTCTTCCTCTGCGGTTTTTTCCCCACACACTTCCCTCCAACGCTAAATTAACAATTCCTTGATGTCTAAGAATGTGCCCTACCAATCTATCCCTTCTTTTAGTCAAGGTATGCCAGAAATTTCTTTTCTCCCCAATTCTGTTCAGTAACTCCTCATTAGTTACGCGATCCACCCATCTAATCTTCAGCATTCTTCTGTAGCACCATATTTCAAAAGCCTCAATCCTCTTCCTGTCCGCACTGTTTATCAAATGTTCAAATGTTTGTATCGTCTATGGGACTTACTACGGGGTCATCAGTCCCTAAACTTACAAACTACTTATGAACTACTTACGAAATAGGACGGCACAAATATCCATGCCCGAGGGTGGAATCAAACCCCCGACCGTAGTGACCGTGCAGACCGTGACTGAAGCGCCTCAGTCCCCGCGGCTACCGCGGCCGGCCACTGTTTATCGTCCATGTCTCACTCCCATACAAGGCAACACTCCATACAAATGCCTTCAGAAAGGACTTCCTTAGGCTTAAATCAATATTCGATGTTAACAAATTTCTCTTTTTCAAGAACGCTTTTCTACCCATTGCCATTCTGCATTTTATATCCTCTGTACTGCGACCATCATTTGTTATTTTACTGCCCAAGTAACAAAACTCATCTACCTCGTTTATTGCTTCGTTACCCAATCTAATTCTTTCAGCATCACCTGATTTTCTTACACTGCACTCCATTACCCTAGTTTTGCTCTTGTTAATGTTCATCTTATATGCACCTTTCAGCATACTGTCCATTCCGTTCAATTGCTCTTCCAGGTCCTTTGCTGTCTCTGACAGAATTACTATGTCGTCGGCAAAACGCAATGTTTTTAATTCTTCTCCCTGAACTTTAATTCCTTCTCCAAATTTCTCCTTGCTTTCCTTTATAGCTTGCTCAATGTACAAATTGAATAACAATGGAGAAAGACTACAACCCTGTCTTACTCCCTTTCCAACCACTGCATCCCTTTCATGCCCTTCAACTCTGACAACCGCTGTCTGGTTTTTGTACAAGTTGTAAATAACCTTACGCTCCCTATATTTTACTCCTGCTTGCTTCAGAACTTGAAAGAGTTTATTCCAATCAACATTGTCAAAAAGCGTTCTCCAAATCTACAAAAGCTAGAAATGTAGGTTTGCCTTTTCTTAATCTATCTTCTAGGATAAGCCGTAAAGTGAGTATTGCCTCCCGTGTTCCTACATTTCTCCTGAACCCAAACTGATCTTCCCCGAGGTCGGCTTCTACCACCTTTTCCATCCTTCTGCAAATAATTCGTGTTAATATTTTGCAACCATGACTTATTAGACTGATGGTTCTGTAGTTTTCACACCTGTCTGCACTTGCTTTCTTTGAAATGGGGATTACAACAGTTTTCTTAAAGTCTGAGGGTACTTCACATGTCTCATACATCTTACACACCAGGTGAAACAATTTTGTCATGGCTGGTTCTCCCAGAGACTTCAGTAGCTCTGAGGGAATATCATCTACTCCAGGGGCCTTGTTTCGACTTAGGTCTTTCAGGGCTCTGTCAAATTCTTCTCTCAGTACAGTATCTCCTATTTCATCTTCATCTACATCCTCTTCCCTTCCTACAATATTGTCCAGAAGTTCATTTCCTTTGTAGAGCCCCTCTATATACTCTTGCCACCTTTCAGCTTTCCTTTCTTTGCTGAGAACTGGTTTTCCATCAGTGTCCTTGATATTCATAGAGCTGTTTTTCTTATCTCCAAATGTTTCTTTTATTTTCCTGTAGGCTGTATCTATTTTTCCCCTATTTATACATTCTTCTACATCCTTGCATTTGCCTTCTAGCCACTCCTGCTTAGCCATTTTGCACTTCCTGTTAATCTCATTTCTTAGTCGTCTGTAGTCCATTTTGCCTGTTTCATTTGCTCCATTTTTATATTTTCTCCTTTCATCGATTAAATTTAGTATCTCCTGTGATATCCAAGGATTTTTTGGAGGTCTTGCCTTCCTACCTATTTTGTCCTCTGCTGCCTTCACTATTTCATCTCTCAATTTTACCCATTCCTCCTCTACTGTTTTATTTTCCCCTGTTTCTGTCAATTGTTGCCTAAAGCTTCCTCTGAAATTCTTAAGAACTTCTGGTTCCTTCAATTTATCCAGGTCCCATCTCCTTATTTCCCTACCTTTTCGTAGTTTCTTCAGTTTCAGCCTACAGTTCATAACCAACAAGTTATGGTCAGAGTCTATACCTGCCCCTGGGTATGTCTTACACTTTAAAACCTGGTTCCGAAATCTATGTCTTACCATTATAAAATCTATCTGGTATCTCCCGGTGTCTCCTGGTCTCTTTCCACGTATACAACCTTCTTTTGTGATTCTTAAACCAGGTGTTTGTTATAACTAAATTATGTTCTGTGCAAAATTCTACTAGGCGGCTTCCTCTTTCATTCCTTTTTCCCAGACCATATTCACCTACTATCTTCCCTTCCCTTCCTTGTCCTACTACCAAATTCCAGTCTCCCATAACAATTAAGTTTTCCTCTCCCTTAATTGTCTGAATAATTTCCTTTAGCTCCTCATATATTTCTTCGATTTCCTCATATTCGGCAGAGCTAGTTGGCATATAAACCTGTACTACTGTTGTCGGTGTTGGCTTCGTATCTATCTTGACAATGATAATGCGATCACAGTGCTGCTCATAGTAGTTTACCCGCATTCCTATTTTCTTATTCATTATCAGTCCTGTGATACCCCCAACTGATTTTGTATTTATAATCCTGTACTCGCCTGACCAGAAATCCTGTTCCTCTTTCCACCGAACTTCACTAATCCCCACTATATCTAACTTCAACCTATCCATTTCCCTTTTTAAATTTTCTAATTTTCCTACCCGATTAAGGGATCTAACATTCCACGCTCCGACCCGTAGAATGCCAGTGTTGTCTTTCCTGATGACAACATCCTCCTGAGTAGTCCCCTCCCGGAGATCCAAATGGGGGACTATTTTACCTCCGGAATATTTTACCCGAGAGGATGCCATCGTCATATGTTCATACAGTAGAGCTGCATGTCCTCGGGAAACGTAACGGCTGTAGTTTCCCCTTGTTTTCAGCCGTTCGCAGTAACTGTGTGGCAAAGCCACATTAGCTGATGTTACAAGGCCAGCTCAGTCAATCATCCAGACTGTTGCCCCTGTAACTACTGAAAAGGCTGCTGCCCCTCTTCAGGAACCACACGTTTGTCTGGCCTCTCCACAGATACCTCTCCGCTGTGGTTGCACCTACGGTACGGCTATCTGTATCGTTGAGGCACGCAAGCCACCCTACCTAAGGCAATGTCTGTGGTTCATGGGAGTGGATGTGGTTTTTACCGCTACAGAAATTGGTACCTCACGGTAAGGAACATGTGTACCAAATTTGGTTGAAATCGGTCCAGCGGGGTAAGAGGACATACGCAATATTTTCGCGTTATGCATCAGATTTACGCGCATATCACTGTTTATGACGGCATATCTCAATAACTATATGTTGTACGTTATCCTTACATTTACAGTGACCGTCCTCATGGTTTGAAAGTGTGCAACATTTCATCAAGATTGGAACAAAACTGTAGATTTGCATGCAATACGTACACACCAACAGTCTGCTTTATATATACATATGTATATAATTGAAACTCCATCCGGAAACGCATTACAGATGTAATTTACCTACATTAAAAATGCACTTGAAATTATACATCTTACTAAAATGAAAACGTGAGTTTTATGACAGCCATTTCGAAAACCATATTAAATTATTTGTAATAAAGTGCTCAATACTGTAGGTAATATACTATATTTGAAATCATTAAAATTTTAAAAAAATAATAAAAGTAATTCTTGTTGAGGGCAGGTTAGAAGACGGCTGGCCCACATGACAAGTGACGACGCTCCCACGAGCCTCTCACGCTGCGGTTAAAACTTTTCCTTAGAACTGTCTGTAAAACTTGTCTGTGTGGACACGCGTGACCTACACTACGATCATTGCGAGTCTCGTCTCAAACCGAATGTTCAAAAAATGTTCAAATGTTTGTAAATCTATCGGACCAAACTGCGTGGTCATCAGTCCGTAGCTTACAAACAGCTTAAACCTAGGTAAACTAACCTACGGACAAACACAGACACCCATGCCCCAGGGAGGACTCTAACCTTCATGGCGAGCAACCGCGCGCTCCGCAGCGAGACGCTTTAGACCGCTCGGCTACTCCACCGCGGCCAAACCGAATGTCCGAGACCTGAAGGTGTCCTTCAGACACCAAAAGCGTTGAAGGAGTTACACAAAAATATAAAGAGTTACACGAAGACGTAGGTATGTCAGTGAAAGTAATTGCTTTCTAAGGGAAAACAAAGTGAATAAATTCAAGTCACTTACAAATATGGAAGACAGTTAATTGCATTTCAATTTTTATATGAAGCACGTTTCTTGTATTTCATGGTTTCCAAGTATTCCCTCTAAACCTAAAATACAAAATGACCTGTCGGTGTGTGTTTTACCCTTTAAAAATAACAATGAAAAAAAAAATACCTTACTGCATTATTTTGACCTTACTACAAACACACCAGGTTTAATCAAAATCGTTTATTTCTGTCTCTCGTTCAGTAAATATGTCCCCAGACAAGTGTCTTTCTGTCCTAGGCATCCTCCTTCATTTCCTTGTATCTTCATCCTTTCTTCACATCTCTTAACATATCACACTTTCTTTTTCCTCTCCCTGTTTCCCTTTCATTTCTCTCCAATTATCCTCTGCAATAATAAGTGTCCTAGCCCAGATACGTAACTCTTCTGCAGTGGTGGCTCGTGCTCAGTTTCGTTGGTGGGGCCCAGACATAAAGTTAGTATCCAGTATAATGAAATCAGTCTGAAGTGTTCATTATATAACCTCCATTTATAAACATCATTCAAACACATTCGAAAGATATTAAATAAGCTAATTATGCAGTAATTAATATAATCCCCGAAACACTGTAGCTAATAAAAAGTTATAAAAGTGTGCAATAAACATTTTTATTTTATTACTATTATTTTGTGTGTGTGTGTGTGGGGAGGGGGGTTACGTGTGCGTAATATTGTAGTTGGGGTGGTGGGCTCCGTGTACGTTTGTAGGTGTCTCAGTTTATGCTGTCATGACACAATTTATTGAAGAACTTGAGGGACTTGGAGTCGTTGGGATTCGAACCGAAGTTCACCAGCTACTCTCTTGCTGAAGTTCATACTTATTGTAGCTATACTTCTGTGTACTGATTGTAATGTCAAAATAAAATGTGGGAGGACGTATGTGACGTCTTCCTCATTGAGAACGGACCAGAGACACAACAGGGACCCTCCTGTGCCGTCTTTTGTATAAGCTGGTTCATAAGCAGTTTGTAAGTTTAGGGACTGATGACCCCACAGTTAAGACCTTTAAGTCCTTTAAAAATCTGAACATTTTGTGTGTGCTGTGCTGCAGACTCTCACTGTCACGCTAGACGCAACAGTGTGTGTGCTGTGTTGCAGAGTCTCAACTGTCACACCAGACACAATATCTACATCTACATCTCCCTTGGATACTCTGCAAATCACATTGAAGTGCCTGGCAGAGGTTCATCGAACCGCCGTTATACTATTCCTCTCCCATTCCACTCTCGAATAGTGCGCGGGAAGAAAGAACATCTTAATCTCTCCGTTAGAGCTCTGATTTCTCGTACTTAATTCTGATGATCATTTCTACCTATGTAGGTGGGAGTCAACAATATATTTTCGCATTCGGAGGAGAATTTTGGCGATTGGAGTTTCGTAAGTAGCGCACGCCGCAGCGATAAGCGCCGTTGTTGTAATGATTCCCATCCCAGATCCTGTATAATTTTCGTAACGCTGTCTCCCCCGTATCGTGACAATACGAAACGAGCTGCCCTTCTTTGGACTCTTTCGATGTCTTCCGTCAAACCCTCCTGATAAGGATCTCACACTGGGCAGCAATGCTCCAAAAAGGGACGGACAAGCGTAGTGTATGCAGATTCTTTAGTAGTTCTGTTGCATCTTTTAAGGGTTCTGCCAATAAAACGCAGTCTCTGGTTCGCCTTTCCCACGACATTATCTACGTGTTCTTTCCAGTTTAAGTCTGAAGTAATAGTAATTCCTAGGTATTTTGTGAAGTTTACGGCCTTCAAGTTTGATTGATTTATCTTGTAAACAAAGTTTGACGGATTTCTTTTCGTACTCATGTGGACGACTTCACACTTCTCATTATTTAGAGTCAATTGCCAATTTTTACACCATACTGATATCTTATTTAGAGTGTTCTGCAGTTGGTTTTGATCTGCAGATGATTTTACTAGATCGTAAATGACGGCGTCATCTGCAAACAACCTAAGAGAGCTACTTAGATTTTCTCCCAAATCGTTTATGTAAATAAGGAACAGCAGAGGACCAATGACACTACCCTTTGGAACGCCGGATATCACCTCTGTTTTAGTCGATGCCTTACCATCTATTACTACAAACAGGAAATCCCCTAGCCAGTCATAAATTTGGGGCGATACACCATAACCACGCAATTTGATTAAAAGCCGCTTGTAAGGTACGGTATCAAAACCATTCTGGAAATCTAGAAATGCAGAATCAATTTGAGAACCCTTGTCGATAGCACTCATCACTTCGTGTTAGTAAAGAGCTGGTTGTGTTTTGCATGAACGATATTTTCTAAATCCGTGTTGACCTTGGGTCAATAGATCATTCTATTAGAGATAATTCATAATATTTGAATACAGGATATCTCCCAAAACCCTGCTGTAAATTGACGTCAAATGAAATAGGCCTGTAGTTTAGTGGGTTACCCCTACTGCCTTTCTTGAATATAGATGTGACCTGTGCAACTATCCAATCTTTTGGTACAGATCCTTCTTTGAGAGAGCGGTTGTATATGGCTGTTAAGTTAGGAGCTATCTCTTCAGCATAATCAGACAGAAATCTAATGGGTATACAGTCCGGACCTGAAGACTTGTTCTTGTTAAGTGATTTAAATTGTTTCACTACTCCTAGAATATCTACTTCAACGTTACTCATTCTGGCATCTGTTTGTAATTCGAAATCTGAAATATTGGTTTCGTCTTGTTTGGTGAATGAGTTTCTAAAAGCTATGTTTAGTAACTCTGCTTTAGTAGCGCTATGATCGGCAGGATCGCCATTACTATCACTTAGTGAGGGTATTGTTTGTGTTTTGCCCCTAGTATATTTAACATATGACCAAAATCTCTTTGAGTTTTCAAATTTCGAGAAAGAGTTTCGTTGTCAAAAGTATTGTGGGCATTTCCCATTGAAATCCTCGCTAAATTTCGAGCTTCAGTGTAGGATCGCCAATACTAGGGATTTTGTGTTCGTTTAAATTTAGCATGCCTTTTCCGTTGCTTTTGCAACAGTGTCCTGACCTGTTTTGTGTACCAAGGGGGATCACCTCCTACTTTTATTAGTTTATTTGGTATAAAACTGTCAATTGCTCTCGATACCACTTCTTTGAATTTGAGCCACATCTGGTCTGCACTTACATTTAGTGTTAGGAACGAGTGGCTACTGTCTTTCAAGAAGCAATGTATTGCATTTCTATCTGATTTCCTGAACAAATATACATTTCGTCTATTTTTGGTAACTTTGGGACTTTCAATATTCAATCTCGCTACGACAGCTCCGTGTTCGCTAATACCTGCATCCGTTTTGTTGCTCGTTATGAGCTCAGAATTATTTGTTGCTAAGAGATCAAGTGTGTTTTGACATCCATTTTCAATTCTAGTTGGCTCATGAACTAATTGTTCGAAGTAATTCTCAGAGAATTCGTTGAGTACAATTTCGCACGATGTTTTATGCGTACCTCCTGATTTGAAAAGACAATTTCGCCAACAGATTGAGGGTAAATTAAAATCACCGCCTACTATTATTATTTGAGTCGGATACGTGTTTGTAATTAAACACAGGTTTTCTTTGAACCTTTCTGATACTGTATCGTCAGAATCGGGAGGGCGGTAAAAGGAACCAATCATTAAATTATGTCTTTCAGGTACAACTTCTACCCATAATAGCTCACAGGAACTATCAACTTCAACTTCGCTACACGAAAGACTACTTTTGAGGGCTACAAATACGCCTATCCTTTCTGAACACAGTTAGACCTTTTGCGAATACTTCTGATGAACTTATTTCCCTCTTAATCTAACTTTCGCTACCCATAATGATATGTGTTTCGCTGCTTACTATTAACGCTTTCCCGACGCAGCTACGACAGTTCACAACTGTAATACCGATAGTTTCTAGACCTTTTATTTCTCCTGTGATCGATCTGCACCCTTCGAGAAAGCCCATTTACTGTTTCCGCAAAGCCCTCTACCCAAGAAAACCGCCCAGCCCACGCCACACAACCCCCGCTACCCGTATAGCCGCTTCCTGCATGTAATGAAAAAAAAAAAAAAAAAGTTCAAATGTTTGTAAATCTATCGGACCAAACTGCGTGATCATCAGTCCGTAGCTTACAAACTACTTAAACTAAGGTAAACTAACCTAAGGACAACATACACATACAGACACACACACACACACACACACACACACACACACACACCACACCGCACACCACACATGCCCCAGGAAGGACTCGAACCTCCGACGGGGAGCTACCGCGCGCTCCGCAGCGAGGTGCCTTAGACCGCTCGGCTACTCCACCGCGGCCTGTAATAGACTCCTGACCTATTCAGCGGAACCCGGAAACCCACCACCCGATGGCGCAAGTCGAGGAATCTACAGCCTACACGGTCGCAGAACCATCTGAGCCTCTGATTCGGACCCTCCACTTGGCTCTGTACCAGTGGTCCACAGTCGGTCCTGTCAACTATGCTGCAGATGGTGAGCTCTGCTTTCACCTTGCTAGCAAGACTGGCAGTCTTTACCACTTCAGCACTTCAGAGAGCCGCTCAAAACCTGAGTGAATATCTTCAGATTCGAAGCGACACACATCATTGGTACCGACGTGAGCCACTACCTGCAGTTGGCTGCACCCCGTACCCTTCATGGCATCCGGAAGGACCCTTTCCCCCACCCCACCCGGTATGCACACGGAGTGCACGTTGGCCTTCTTCCCCTCCTTGGCAGCCATCTCTCTAAGGGGCTCCATCATCCGCCTAACGTTAGAGTTCCCAACTACAAGCAAACCCACCCTCTGTGAAAGCCCGCATCTTGCAGGCTGATTGGTGATCTCAGGATGAAAGACACCATCCGGCTCAGAAACATTTTCCTGAAGAGAGAGCGCCTCAAACCTGTTCGCAAGACGAACCGGGGAGGCCTCACGACCCGTCCCCCGGAATGTCTTGCACCGCCTGCCACGCTCTGGAGCGACCTCTCATGGAAGCACGGGTGGGGTTTCCGCCTCATTGCTGGCAGTATCGGGGCATGTCGCTGCCGCAGGCCGATCGGTGGAGACGATGGGAGTCTGTTCGGTCCCCACTACCGGCCAACAACAACGACGCTCCTCGATCGCAGCCTCCAGCTGTGCAACGGAGGTTAACACAGCCCGAAACTGGAAGCGAAGTGTCACTAGCTCAGACTGCATCTGGACTCAGCAGTCACAGTCCCTATTCATGATTACAGTGCCGAGAAAACAAACACTACTGTCGCGATGAATTCAAAGGAAGACTACACTCTTTGTTAAAACGCGAATTACAATCTAATATGCACGCGAGCATAGTATAAATTTACAAACTGAAACGAAAATGCACTATATGTCGCTTCTAGTCAGAAGCCGGTTTCACTTACAGAAGGGAGCACACGATAATTTTAATGAACCGAAGGGAAAGCGTACTGAAAATTAAAAATATGTAGATTCTAGAGAGAAGCTGGTTACACTTACAACTGAAAATATGCTGTTACTGGACAGGTATGCACTGGACGACGTCCACTCTGCGTGTGTGTGTGCTGTGTTGCAGGATCTCAACTGTCACACTAGACTCAACAGTGTGTATGCTGTGTTGCTGAGTGTCAACTGTCACACTACACTCAATAATGTATGTGCTGTGTTGCAGAGTCTCAACTGACACACTAAACACAACAGTGTCTTGGCTGTGTAGCAGAGTCTCACTGTCACACTAAACCCAACAGTGTATGTGCTGTGTTGCAGAGTCTCAACTGTCCCACTAAACACAAGTGTCATGGCTGTTGTAGCAGAGTCTCACTGTCACACTAGACTTAACAATGTACGTGCTGTGTTGCAAAGTCTCAACTGTCACACTAGACACAACAGTGTATGTGCTGTGTTGCAGAGTCTCAACTGTCACACTAGACAATACACTGTGTGTGCTGTGTTGCAGATTCTCAACTGTCACACTAGACTCAAAAAAATTCTAATGTTTGTATAGCTTATGGGACTTAACTGCGGGGTCATCAGTCCCTAAACTTACAAACTACTTATGAACAAGCTGACACTAAGGACGGCACAAATATCCATGCCCGAGGGGGGATTCGAACCCCCGACCGTAGTGGCCTTGCAGACCGTGACTGACGCGCTGCAGTCCCCTTTGGCCGCCGCTGCCGGCCACTAGACTCGACAGTGTGTGTGCTGTGGTGCAGAGTGTCAGCTGTCACACTAGACAACAATTTGTGTGCTTCTTTGCAGAGCCTTAACTGTTACACCATCACAACATTGTGTGTGCTGTGTAGCAGAGTCTCACTGTCACACTAGACTCAACAGAGTGTGTGCTGTGTTGCTGAGTCTCAACTGTCACACTAGTCTCAACAGTGTATGTGTTGTGTTGCAGAGTCTCAACTGTCACACTAGACACAACAGTGTGCATGCTGTGTTGTAGAGTCTCAACTGTCACACTAGATGCAATAATGTGTGTGGTTTGTTGCAGAGCCGCAACTGTTACACTAGACACAACATATTGTTTGCTGTGTTGCAGAGTCTCAGCTGTCACACTAGACACAACAGTGTATGTGCTGTGTTGCAGAGTCTCAGCTGTCACACTAGACACAACAGTGTACATGCTGTGTTGTAGAGTCTCAACTGTCACACTAGATGCAATAATGTGTGTGGTTTGTTGCAGAGCCGCAACTGTTACACTAGACACAACATATTGTTTGCTGTGTTGCAGAGTCTCAGCTGTCACACTAGACACAACAGTGTATGTGCTGTGTTGCAGAGTCTCAGCTGTCACACTAGACACAACAGTGTACATGCTGTGTTGTAGAGTCTCAACTGTCACACTAGATGCAATAATGTGTGTGGTTTGTTGCAGAGCCGCAACTGTTACACTAGACACAACATATTGTTTGCTGTGTTGCAGAGTCTCAGCTGTCACACTAGACACAACAGTGTATGTGCTGTGTTGCAGTGACTCACTGTTACACTAGACACAACAGTGCGTGTGCTATATTGCTGAGTCTCAACTGTCACACTAGACTCAATTGTGTATCTGCTGTGTTGCAGAGTCTCACTTTCACACTAGACACAACAGTGTGAGTGCTGCTTTGCAGAGCCTTAACTGTTACACTAGACCCAACAGTGTCTTGGCTGTGTAGCAGTCTCACTGTCACACTAGACTCAACAGAATGTGTGCTGTGTTGCTGAGTCAACTGTCACACTAGTCTCAACCGTGTATGTGCTGTGTTGCAGAGTCTAAACTGTCACACTAGATGCAATAATGTGTGTGGTTTGTTGCAGAGCCGCAACTGTTACACTAGACACAACACATTGTTTGCTGTGTTGCAGAGTCTCAGCTGTCACACTAGACACAACAGTGTATGTGCTGTGTTGCAGAGTCTCTCTTTCACACTAGACACAAGAATGTGTGTGCTGCTTTGCAGAGCCTTAACTGTTACACTAGACACAAGTTTGTGCACGTGTGTGTTGCAGAGTCCCGGGGCCGCAGCCGGTACCGGAAGTGCGACTGCTGCCCGTACGGCTACCACATCGACCTGGACTTCGTGCGCTACTGCGAGGCGATGCGCCGCGGGCCATCCTGCCGGCCGCGTCGGCCGCGCCGCAGGCACCGACACTCGCTGGAGGTGCTGCTGGGCCTCGAGCCCCAGGTAACACTGTTTAACTTGCGCTATATTATATAAAGTCAAAAGTTGTTTCAAAAAATCTGGAGGAACACGAAACCTGAATATTCCAGGAAGGTACGGGTAAGGGCTCAGGTGGTCTCGCTTTCACAGCATATTACAAATATTTGAATAAACAGCGCAGAGAGGCAATCACTGCGGTTCCAGCGCTCTGGGTGACCACCGTATTTTGTAACGTCATTCAGACCAAACATTTAACACGGTCAGATGCGACAGATCCTGGGAAATCGTACTTTTTGTGATAGAAATACAATTTCATTTGGGTTTGATTCATAATAAATGCTGTTCAGCAACAACGTGATTTACCCGAAGCTATGGCATGGAGAACCATAATAAGGTTGGAAGTGGGACATACACAAATAGAGGTGGGTGCAACTATTGGAGTGTCCCAAAGTATAATTTCCAAGTCGTGGACGCGATTTCAGGCAACAGGAACCGTTAAAAGAAGGCAAGGCAAAGGTCGTTCAAGGGTGAAATCAACAACAGATGACCGTTATCTCCGGTTAACGGCATGTCGAGGCAGGAGGTTGAATGCAACACACCCTCCACCCAGCAATATCAACACAATGAGTCTGAAATCGCCTTCGGGAATGTGGTCTCTCCGCACGGAAGCCTATGGAGTGTGTCCCATTATAAGCACGACACCTGTATCCTGCAGAAACTGAGCGGAGGAACATCGGGATTGGAGTGGTAACGAATGTCGCCGGGTTCTGTTCACAGATGAGTCTAAATTTTGTGTTCAGCTGGATAATCGTCGTACCCTCACCTGAAGGGAACGTGGAGTTCTAAAGAGTGCTTCTTATGTGCAGAAAACCTCACTTATCATGGTGGTGGAGAAATTGTTTGGTCTGAAGTCAGTATTGGCGGACGTACGGACCTCCGTGTCGTTCAGAATGGCGCTTTGATTGCTCACAGGTATAGAGACGAGAACCTTCCACCTTTTGTTGTGCCCAACGATGATGCCATAGGAGATGGGTTCCTTGTGGTGGACGATAACACTCGTTCCCACGGAGCTGCGCTGGTGATCAACATGAGGGAATTGTGGCCAGCTTTTTCACCGGACAAAACGACTGAGCACGTGTGGGATGCACTTGGGTGTAGACGCGCATAATAGTTCGCGATCTGGAGCGCTCACTTTAGTTCGCGGCTCTGCCGCGATCTAGTTCGCTCTTTTAGTTCGTCCGCTCCCAGTGACGGCTGAGCGACGTGGTTTGTCAGTGTAATTCGCAAACTGCTCAGTATCACAATAGTCTGTGTTCTCTGCCAGCAATGAAGTTTTTTGATTAGCAAACTGTTGAAGGAGAAAGACTAACTGCCTCAAACGCTTAGTCTCTCAGGAGCTATATGCTCAACAGCAGGTATTAAATATGTCTTTATATATCCGCTTTCCGTGCAATTCCGCAATGCTTATGCAATCTGGAAAGCAATGTGATAACTAGCTCGAAATGAGGACTAGAAATGTGTTCCTCCTGGAAATAAAAACAAATTGAGATAGTAAAAATGTTGGTGACACGGTTATTTGACTTTTTGTTTTGTTTGGCGTCAGAAGTAATATAATTACGCCAGGCACATCACTAAGTAGTATGCTATTTCATATTTGTACTTCCGCCTTCCGCTCTTCACCTTCCAAGTGCCAATAATCATGTTGTAATTTAAATTTTTTGGGTGTGTTACGAATTTTGAAGCACGCTAAGAATACTGAGACACCATCGCATGCAAGAAACGTATATGCATCTAGCATTGAAGTGTTGTACATTGTTGTTGATCTGTCGGCTTTTGGACCACTTTAGGTTACGGTAGTAACACTAAAAGTGGGCCTTTGCGATCGTCTTTTGACAGCTCGATGTTTAAATGAAAATAACGGCTTAACTATTCATCTGACACAAAAATTGAATAACCTAATTTGTAGAGGAGAAAATTATCTACAACTTTGCTCTCTTGTGTTTTTTTTTTAATATCTCGTAGCGTTTCAAAGATATTTCCAAAAATAACGGCAATTTTGTGATGTCTGTCTGTCTTTCTGTCTGTCCGTAACGTGTCCCTGTTTTTAAGACGAACCGTTCAACCGATCAGCACCAAATTTTACAGACACGATTGTAGACCGCCAGAGACCAGAACCTCACTTTTTCAAATTTTTCGGACACACACAAAAAAAAAAAAAAAAAAAAAAAAGAAAAAGAAAAATAACAGTACTAAAACAAAAAAAAGCCGTTTGTAATATAATTTAATTGTAATTGCAAACGAACTGTTCATCTGACACGAAAATTGAATAACATAATTAGTAGAGGAGAAAATTCTCTACAACTTAGCTCCTGATGTTTTTTTTTCATATTTCGTATCGTTTGAGAGATATTTGCAAAAATAACGGAGATTTGACACCCTCCATTGAATTAACGAAAACCAGCCGTTCGGAGATGTCACGTGACATTCCTCGCGTATTTGATCATTTTCTTACTGTAACATACACGTTGTCATTTCAAAGCAACGGCACACTGAGGATTTAACAAAAACGCATCGTTCTTCGTACGATAAATGATAATCTAATGTCTACATATGCCATATTAACATCAGTTAACAACGGCCAACAATAGTATGAGATGAAAGCACTCTTGTTTTGATTTATAGCCGTAGCGTAGTGGGCAAGATGCTGGACTCTGACACGAAAGGTCGGTGGTTCGAAACCCGCCACTACCTTTTTTTTTTTTTCCTAAAAGGGTTTCAGGCACTCTTATTAATTAATTTGTTATTATTTTGGTCCAAAATGTATGCAAAAACTTATAAAACTACAAATCTAAAGTGGACCGTAAAACACGTCAGTGCGATTTTTTTTATTTAAAGACATCGTACTAAATTTCTTCGGCGCAAAAAGAGAGCCGGCCGCGGTTGCCGAGGGGACTGAGGCGCTCCAGTCACGGTCTGCACGGCCACTACGGTCGGGGGTTCGAATCCCCCCCTCGGGCATGGATATTTGTGCCGTCCTTAGGATTAGTTAGTTGATAAGTAGTTTGTTAGTTTAGCGACTGATGAGCCCGTAGGTAAGTCCCATAAGCTATACAAACATTTGAACATTTGCAAGAAGAGATGGATGCTCCGTACGTTATAGACTGCACAGTGGGTATAAACGCTCGCATCTAATGCTAACCCGAAACGACGACGTGCTCAGTGTGTGAAGGTGGCGCCGTGTTGCGGTGCGCGCGGCCGTTCGCCGCCGGGCGTTCGAGTCCCACTTGGGCATGGGTGTATCTGTTGTCGTTAGGTTAGTTTAAGTAGCTTGTGAGCTAGTTAAGTCCCAGATATTTGTACACCTCCCTGCGGTGCAGTCACCGCATTGAGCCGCGAGCGCTTCTGCTTGGCCGGCCGCGGTGGCCGAGGGGACTGAGGCGCTCCAGTCACGGTCAGCTCGCCCACTACGGTCGGGGGTTCGAATCCCCCCTCGGGCATGGATATTTGTGCCGTCCTAGTTCGTAAGTAGTTTGTGAGTTTAGGGACTGATGACCCCGTAGTTAAGTCCCATAAGCTTAACAAACATTTGAACATTTGCTTCTGCTTGTCTAGCCGCCTCCCATTAGGCCTGCCTCACAGATGTGAGCATCCAGTAGTACTCAGCAAATCAACAACCCAAATATGACTGAAAAAATCGCACTGACGTGTTTTACGGCCCACTTTAGATTTGTAGTTTTATAAGTTTTTGCAAACATTTTGGACAAAAATAAAAATGTAAACAATAAAAAATTAATTGATAACAGTGTCTGAAACCCTTTTAGGAAAAAAAAAAAATTTGGAAGTGGCTGGTTTTGATCCCCTGACCTTCAGCGTCACAGTCCAACGCATTGCCCACTACGCTACGACTTTCTTTTGCATTTAAAAATGTAACACATGAAACGTAACAGTGTACTTCTTCGGTTGGAAACATCAATATAATTTTTCTTCCAAACGAAATAAAATAAAAAAAATCCTTCTTTTCAATCTCTGCTCACCGACGATTTCAGAGTTCGTCTTCGCGAGAGTTACAATGGAGTGTTTCCATGCACTAACACGTGGAATTAGCGTTCTTATATTTCATACCATTCATGCCCGTTGTTAGTTGATGCTAATATGGCGTTTGTAGACACTAGATTATCATGTATCGTACGAAGAATGACGTGTTTTTGTTAATTCTTCAGTGCGCCATTGCTTTGAAATGAAAACATGTAAGTTAAAATAAGAAAATCATCAAATACGCAACGCAAGATGGCTTATGCCAGAGAGAGTTCTGGGCGATGAATGTCACGTGACGGCTGGTTTTCGTTAATTCAGTGAAGGGTGTCAACACACTGTTATTTTTGAAAATATCTCGCAAACGATACGAGATATGAAAAAAACAGAAGGGAACAAAGCTGTAGAGAATCATCTCTTTTGTGTCCCAGCCTCGTCGCCGCTTTTGTGTCTCGTTTCCGTCGTAGGTGTCGGTGGCCGAGTGGAATGAGACCGACACAGGAATAAAGATAGCACGCTGGTGCAGGTACGGAGAGGAGCAGCCAGAAACTAAAAACACTAGAGTAAATTAGAACGAGATATATATTGCACAGAATTTATACAATACTTAACTTTTACATAGTACTGCAGAATGTTGATACATAGTTGAGCTAGAGTCCTGCCTAGTGCCTAACTGATAGCCAAGTCTTCACTGGTGCCTATCGGATTCCGAAGTCTTTACTGGTTTCTAACTCAGTCCCAAGTGAACGATGTCGTTCAGTGGTGGCCACGAGCGGCGTTGCAGCAGAGGGCGCTCGTGGCTGTCGTCGTAAGAACGCCGCGCCGTGCGTGCATGGCGGCGCGCGGCGAAAGTAGGTGGCGCGCACTTTGTACTTGTGCGACACCACAATCTCCTCTACAAATTCGGTTATTCAGTTTTAGCGTCAGATGAACGGTTTATATGCAATTATAATTACATTACAATCGGCCTTTTTTATATTACTAACGTATTTCTTGTCCGAAATATTTGATAAAGCGAGGTTCTGGTCTCTGGTAGCCAAAAATTATGTCTGTACAAATTGGTGTTGATCGGTTGAACGGTTCGTCTTAAAAACGGGGAACACGTTACGGACAGACAGACGGACAGACAGACATACATCCCAAAATCGCCGTTATTTTTGCAAATATCTCTGAAACGATACGAGATATGAAAGAAACATAAGAGAGCAAAGTTTTAGAGACTTTTCTCCTCTACAAATTCGGTTATTCAATTTTCGTGTTAGGTGAATGATTAAGCCGTTATTTTTATTTAAATTTCGAGCCGTCAAAATACGATCGCAAAGGCCCACTTTTAGTGTTACGACCGTAAGTCCTGTGAAGTTGGCACCCCTTTTTTGGAAAATGTACATTTTGTTCGGAGTTCTAGACAGATATACAATAGTTCTGGAGTTCTCTGTACAAAATTTGAATAGTTCTGCAGAATTTCGCCGAAAAAATAGTAAAAATTACCACAAACTTGAGTTTTTTTTAGTTTTTTTTTAAATAATTATTTGCCTATTAGCGCAAACATAGTTCTGATCACAGTTTTAAATAGCTGTCAAAGAGTTCTACAGGAAATCCTAATAGCATTTTTCTGTGAAGATTATACTTTATGAGATAATTACAATAATGGAGTATTCATTTACATGCTACTGTGGAATTTGCACCCTTTTTTTCTAAAAAATTAGACTTTTTTTCCAGAGTTCTAGGGACATGTGCAGTAGTTCTTGTTTACGATAAGCAGTAATCACTCATACGTACAAACAACAAATTGAATGTGCAGCGGATAGAATATCTGTCAAGACCTAAGAAAAATGTATATTTCTCGAATAACGGGCACAAATAAGACAGCTTATCAGATATTCCAAATTTTTTTTTCGGGCAATTACATAGAAATATTCACATGAACTCTAGAACTATAGTATATGTACACAGAACCCCAAAAACAATGTGTATTTCTAAAAAAAAAATGATGCCAATTTACAGTAACGTGACAATGGATTCCACATTAATGCATTTATCTGATAAAGTATAATCTGCACAGAAAAATATCATTAGGATTTCCTGTAGAACTCTTTGACAGCTATTTAGAACTGTGATCAGAACTATGTTTGTGCTAATAGGCAAATAATTATTTAAAAAAAAACTCAAAAAACTCAAGTTTGTGGTAATTTTTACTATTTTTTCGGCGAAATTCTGCAGAACTATTCAAATTTTGTACAGAGAACTCCAGAACTATTGCATATCTGTCTAGAACTCTGAAAAAAATTTACATTTTTGAAAAAAGGGGTGCCAACTTCACAGCTCTCCCACTATTCAGAATTGCGATATTTCACGAAATTCTGCAGAACTATTTAAATTTTGTACAGAGAACTCTAGAACTATTGCATATCAGTATAGAACTCTGAAAAAAAATTACATTTTTGAAAAAAGGGGTGCCAACTTCACACGACTCAGGCGCAATTTTGTGTAGTTTTTCTCCCTATTTACGCAATTAGCTCGTGAACTATTATCTGGGCAAAAAAATATCATTAGGATTTTCTGCAGAACTCTTTGAGAGCTATTTAGAACTGTTATCAGAACTATGTTTGAACAATTAGGCAAAAAATTATTTGGAAAAAACTAAAATTTGTTACAATTTTTTGTAATTTTTTCTCCAATTAGTGCAGAACTATTTAAATTTTGTACAGAGAACTCCAGAACTATTGCATATCTGCCTAGAACTCTGAAAAAAATGCACATTTTTGAGAAAAGGGGTGCCAACTTCACAGTAGCGTGTAAATGGATTCCCCATTATTGCAATTATCTCATGAAGTATAATCTGCACAGAAAAATGTCATTAGGATTTCCTGTAGAACTCTTTGAGAGCTATTTAGAACTGTGATCAGAACTATGTTTGAACAATTAGGCAGAAAATTATTTTGAAAAAACTAAATTTTGTGGTAATTTTTCCTATTTTTTCGGCGAAATTATGCAGAACTATTTAAATTTTGTACAGAGAACTCCAGAACTATTGTATATCTGTCTAGAACTCCGAAAAAAATGTACATTTTCCAAAAAAGGGGTGCCAACTTCACAGGACTACGACCGTAACCTAAAGTGGGCCAAAATACTGATGTATTGCGTGTCTGAAAACAGCGCTGCCGGATATTGGCACAGTGAACGCACAGGCTGCACTCCGCCGGGTCAACTGTGCTTCGCCTACATATTGTAGTCCTTGAATAAACTAATGGTAGATATGTTGTTTACTGGCACGTAATTACAACAAATCACAAAGAGAATAATTCGTTTTGACGGATCTTCAGTAATCCGTTGCCTTGAAACGGTAAATTTTCACAATACGGAAATTCTTTAACCACAACAAATAGTACCTATAAGACCGGTTTTCAGGAGATCCTCAACTTACTTAGTTACTTTGACTTTCTCTGAAATGACATACACTACAGGCCATTAAAATTGCTACTCCAAAAAGAAATGTAGATGATAAACGGGTATTCATTAGACAAATATATTATACCAGCTGAAAACCCGGCGTTGCCCGGGTATTTATTTATTTGTTCGAGCCTTGTGTTAGTACTTTTCCTACACACTCTCTGTCTGTCCATCTTTTTTCTAAAAACATGTTACATTTATCAGAGAATATATAAGAAATTAAAAATCACACGTAAAAATGCACTCGTTACGAAGAATCTAATCATTAAATTCAACAATAATGATTGAAATAATATCACAGATCGATCACTTGATGTAATGCGCGAAAGTCATATCGATTTTTTAAAGAGATTAATTAAAAGAAATATCTTTTTTACTGCTTTATTTATTTATTCTTATATTTCCTTATTCGTATGCTTATCCTTACAGAGAAAGAGCTGAAGACATTGTTCCACGCATAGACCAAAGATATAGTCTGTGGCATCACGTTTCGCTGTATCTAAATCGTTGCTATAGAGTAGCAAATGTCATCGCTGGCCTTCAGTCCGAATTTTTTTATAATTTGACAACTTTCAACCACGATATCTTCCACCCCCATACAGCTATCGGCATGGAACTAGTAGGGTGTACAACGGGAGACTTCGGACAACAATTACACACAGACCATTCGTTTGCGTTCTGTAGTTTTCGCTGCAGAGCGAAATATTAACACACACACACGTAGAATTTTATATACACCGATAACTTCCCATCCCAATATACTCCACCCTTTTATCATTATCTACCCCCAAGCAACAATGCAACCAATAAAACCATTTTCAAAGAGTGAATATAATTTAATTTTCGAAGAGGAATTATTGTTCCGCATTTTGCGTTACATTCTTCAAATTACTAAATATCTATCAGATCGCTATAAAACCGTGCCTAAAACATTCCTCAGCCATAAATTAGTAACTGTACAAATATTTAGGTCACTGCGTCTTGTCGTTCGGAAGTGATAAGCGTACACCGAACAGACATTCACATTTATAGATATAGACTACAACTGACATGTGATTACATTTTCACGCAATTTGGGTACATAGAACCTGAGAAATCAGTACCCAGAACAACCACCTCTGGCCGTAGTAACAACATTGATACGCCTGGGCATTGAGTCAAACAGAGCTTGGATGGCGTGTACAGGTACAGATGCCCCTGCAGCTTCAACACGATACCACAGTTCATCAAGAGTAATGACTGGCTTATTGTGACGAGACGTTTTCAATTGGTGAGAGATCTGGAGAATGTGCTGGCCAGGGCAGCAATCGAACATTTTCCATATCCAGAAAGGCCCGTACAGGAAATGCAACATGCAGTCGTGCATTATCCTGCTGAAATGTAGGGTTTCGCATGGATGGAATGAAGGGTAGAGCCACGGGTCGTAACACATCTGAAATGTAACGGCCACTGTTCAAAGTGCCGTCGATGCGAACAAGAGGTGACCGAGACATGGCACCGAGGTATGGCACCCCATACCATCAAGCTGGGTGAAACGCCAGTATGGTGCTGTAAACAGAACCTGGATTCATCCGAAAAAAATGACGTTTCGCCATACGTGCACCCAGGTTCGTCGTCGCATACACCTTCGCAGGCGCTACTGTCTGTGATGAAGCGTCAAGGGTAACAGCAGCCACGGTCTCCGAGCATAATAGTCCGCGCTGCTGCAAACTCGTCGATCTGTTCGTGCAGGTGGTTCTTGTCTTGCAAACGTACCCATCTGTTGACTCAGGGACCGAGATGTGGCTGCACCATCCGTTACAGCCATGCGGATAAGATGCCTGTCAACTCGACTGCTAGTGATACCAGGCTGTTGGGATCCAGCACGGCGTTCCGTATTGCCCTCCTGAACCCACCGATTCCTTATTCTCAGTCATTGGATCGCGACCAACGCGAGCAGCAATGTCGTGATACGATAAACCGCAATCGCGATAGGCTGCAATCGGACCTTCATCAAAGTCGGAAACATGATGGTACGCATTTCTCCCCCTTACACAAGGCTTCACAACAACGCTTCACCAGGCAACGGCCGGCCGCGGTGGTCGAGGGGACTGAGGCGCTCCAGTCACGGTCTGTACGGCCACTACGGTCGGGGGTTCGAATCCCCCCTCGGGCATGGTTATTTGTGCCGTCCTTAGTCTTAGTAAGTTCATAAGTAGTTTGTAAGTTTAGGGACTGATGACCCCGTAGTTAAGTCCCATAAGCTATACAAACATTTGAATATTTGATGTTGTGTGTGTGCGTGTGTGTGTGTGTGTGTGTATGTGTGTGCGTGTGTGTGTCGAGTGACTAGGCTGTCGCCTGATACTTGTAATGTTTCGGCAAAGTTAGAATAATTTTTGGAGTTGCGTTTGTGGACGTTAAACGTTCTACATCCAGTGTGTAACGTTGAAATATTTCGTTTGTGGGAATTGAGTTTCAGCTGATTTGCAGAGCTGGAATCAGAAAATTTCGCGGTGTGGAAATGAATTATTTCGCTCACGGGACGTAATTTTCTGCTAAAGTGGCATTGCTAGACTTAAAAACATTTTCGGTGATAAAGGTCGATTTTGGTTTTCGTGAGTTGGTGCCTTTAGATAACTCGGGCATACTCTAGGTCGACTGATGGACGTAACCCTTAACTACTATCGACCGTCTCTCAGACCGCTACGAATTTTTGTATAAAAATATTTCATACGCCCCTGGAAAGAGAAATTGACTCTTCCGTGTACCTTCCTATTGGCTGACAAGCTACACATGCCAGCATTCTTGCATTGTAGCTTCTCTTTGTTTCGTATTTATTAGCCATGAGAGGTCTCACAGACCTACCATTGTGTTAGCGTCTCATGCTTTTACTAAACGTTCCTGTTTCTTTATGGTGGCGAAAGCTGACCTTCTATGCAACGTGTTTTATGCGAGACAGATATGGGTGTCCAAGGACGCTTTGGTGAATCTTCAGATAAACAATTTGATGACATCGATATGGCCCCTGCTTCTGAGATATTTAGTGATCATAATACTAATTCAGAAATGTATGTAGGTTCAAACAGAATAAAATATGACTTTGCGGTCATAGAGGCAATAATTACTTTTTACTTGATATTGCAGAAGTAAAATTTGACAAAATTTATCCATTCACTGACAGAATGTAGTAGTCGGTTTGAGAGCTAACTATTTTGTTATTTTCGTTACACATAAAATAAAAATATACAGCACATTTCGCAGTGTTTTATTTGTCGCCATTTTATATATACGGTGTTGTTAAAATGAAATGAGATGTTTGTATAGCTTATGGGACTTAACTACGGGGTCATCAGTCCCTAAACTTACAAACTACTTACGAAGTAGGACGGCACAAATATCCATGCCCGAGGGGGGATTCGAACCCCCATTCCGCATTCCCGGTCGTGGAGACCGTGACTGGAGCGCCTCAGTCCCCTCGGCCACCGCGGCCGGCAGGTGTTGTTAAAAGAAGTTTCAATATAGTCTATTTGCAAGAAGTGTAATGAACAACAGAAAGTCATGAAACTATACATTCCGCAAACCACTAGTTTGATATATAAGAAATAAAAATGACATCTGAGAGACCCCTCCATAGTAATTGTGTTCCTGTCAATGTCCTTAGTAGTTAAGGGTTAACCATTCGTGGTTACGAACAGTTGCCTGAATAAACGAAACATGCCAAAGGAAGAATAAAAAGCAGAACGTCAGGCTACTTTCAGTGAACATTCCTGCCTGCTAGTATTAATATTTTAGGGACATTGCAGTGGATGTGGTTAGCGCCCCCCTCAGACCTGAACGTAGCCAATTTATTACAAACCCAGACATATCTCACGCAGCCCTCAGAGAATAAATGTCATTTTGTGCGGGTGATTAAAATTGTTTATGGTGTGCAATTACACATGGGGACTCGAGCTCTGTAATTATAAACGATTACATGAACCATTGGCATTTTTCTTACACCATCAACCAATGCAAAATTACCCATGTGTAAGCTCGCAAGCTGTGCAATTGGAATCGTGATTTCCTGTTAGAAAGGACATACACTGATAGGAAACCGTGGAGTAAAACATAAATGATCTCCGCCATGCCCCTGCTTTTCCTTGTCTTTCCAAACGACAGAGAAGAGCAGCTCGTGTCGTAGTGCTGTAGCCTAGCGATGTGTATCAGGATCAGAGACGAGTGTATCGTCAGGCGTGCACCAGGGGAGTGTGATAGGACCGCTATTATTTTCTATCTATGTAAATGATCTGATGGACAGAGGAAGTTGTAATTTGCGGCTGTTTGCTGATGATGCTGTGGTGTATAGGAGGGTGTCGTCTGTAACTGAATGTAATAGCATACAGGATGACAGACAAAATTTCTAGTTGGTGCGAAGAATGGCAGCTAGCTCTCAATGTAGAAAACTGTAAGGTGATGCGCATGAGTAGAAAAAACAATCCCATAATGTTCGAATACAGCATTAGTAGTGAGCTTCTTGATGCTGTCGCGGCGTTCAAATATCTAGGCGTAACACTGCAGAGCGATATGAAGTGGAACGAACATGTAAGGACAGTTGTGAGTAAGGCGGATAGCCGACTTCGGTTTATTGGGAGAATTTTGGGAACATGCACTTCACCTGTAAAGGAGACCGCGTATAAAACGCTTGTACCACCACGTCTTGAGTATTGCTCAAGTGTTTGGGACCCGCAGCAGATCAGTTTAAAGGAAGACATAGAGGCGGTTCAGAGACGAGCAGCTAGATTTGTTACCGGTAGGTTCAACCAATGCGCGAGTGTCACGGAAATGCTCCAGCAACTCAATTGGGGATCGCTGGAAGAAAGACGACGTTCTTTTCGTGAATTTCTGTTGAGTAAATTTAGAGGGACGGAATTTGAAGCTGAGTGTAGTACGATCTTGCTGCCGCCTACTTACATTTCGCGTAAAGATCACAAAGACAAGATAAGAGAAATTAGGGCTCGTACGGAGGCATATAGGCATTCTTTTTTCCTCGTTCAATTTGGGAGTGGAATAGGAAAGGAAATGCCTAGTAGTGGTACAGTGTACCCTCCGCCACGCACCTTACGGTGAATTGCGGAGTATGTATGTAGATGTAGATGTAGGATGAGATGTGAAAAATACAAGATTCCGTGGTTAGGCGCTAAATGAGGAGGTGACGTGTCCTTCGGCCGCCGTCTCGCCACGTCCCCTATGGACCGGCTGCTATGCTGTTGGGACGGATGTGCGACATCTGGAAGCTCAAGCCCAGACTGCCAGCTGGAGTCCTCCTGTCTAAGCAGCTTGTGGGTCCAGGGTCGGAACCACTGGAGTCGGAAGGAAGGAAGAAAGATTAGTTATGAATGGCAGTGTTTCTCCGTCTATGCAACTACAAATAAATTTTTTCTCACTAGACGGTTTCGTTTTAATGACAATAAGATATCTTCAGTGGTAAATCCAAAATAGCGTCTCCGTCCTTTATTACTATATAGTCCGCCTCCGTAGCTCAGCGGTAGCGTCGCTGAATACCACGCAGGAGGCTCGGGTTCGATTCCCAGCAGGAGACTGGCTATTGTGTGTTGTCCTAATCATCATTTCATCATCATTGGCACGTAAGTCGCCCACGCGGCGTCAAATAAAAAGACTTACACTAAGGCGGCCGAACAATCCCGCAAGGGATCTCCCGGCCAAGAAAGCCGTACGCTAATTTCCATCACTATATACTTGTTGTTTTAACCTAAAATGTATTTTACCCTCCATCGCAACATTTTATGCTGACTGTGAGTTTCTTGTGATCTCTTTTTAACGTTTACATTTGCCGTATTTTCTCCAATGTATGTAGAATTGTCACCGTATATTGTTTTCATGTTTATACGTTTTTTAATCTCCTAGGCCATTTATGTCTCTCGGCTGTAGAGTGGTGCTGAGGTTGCTGCCAGCCTGCCCCCAGTAGAGGGTTTCAAAATCCAATAAAGGAAAATCTGAAGCAGCAAGAGACGCCAATACTTTCTATCCAACCCCCAGCAGTAGATAAGTTAGGGCTACTCTCTGGTACTTTTGCCAAGTTGTTTGAGGCCGAGTTGTTAAGTACATGCCAAGTCTGCTGAAGCGTTTTTCTGCCACCAACCTGTACCGCCGACTGCGGTCCGCCCGCCCCTGCCGGCACTTTGGTACGCCAGCGCTGGCCACAGAGTAACATATATTTGTCTGTGCCGTGGCCCATCGCCATCGCCTCCTGTCTGCCTTCGCCACCCTGACAGTGCCGTGCCCTGCCCTGTCCAGCCCAGTCCAGCCCTCGCTGCCGCAGCTGCTGTTGCATCTCCCCTGTTTGTACCACCTTCAGATCTTCGCTGCCGACTCACCCCATTCGAATCTTCATCATAATCTTTGCCATCGCCCCCCTTTTTTAATTCTGAATTATTTTCCTGCTTCCTTGACAAGCCACAATGTCTGATAAGCCTGTCACCACCACTCTGTTCCCCACACTCCCATCCCAAGCCCCCACCACCACCATCATCATGTGCACCACCCATCTCAAACTTCCGTGACCACCACATTCGGCCCATTGCATCATCATCCATCACAAGACCTCCTTTTCTCCGTAATTTTATTTGCCACAACCGCCGCTGCCCTTGACACAGATTCCACCTCTCCCTCCCCACCGCCAGCCACCACCTCCTCCTCAGATCCCTCTTTAGTCTCTCCTCGCCTTTCCTCTCACGTCACCCCATGACTTCCCTGCCCTCTCTTCTGCACAAATCCATCATCGCCATGCCACGGTGGCAGATATGCTGCAATTGCCGAGCCAGGTTCACCAACAGCTGGGCTCCATTCCCCACCACATCCAACCCATCCCTATCGGACCATAGCGCCTCAATGCGCCCAGCCACCCAACCACAGCAGGGACTGATGACCCCACAGTTAAGTCCCATAAGCTTAACAAACATTTGAACTTTTTTTTTGCCCATGTTCCCTGTCCTAACCCCCTCCCAAACTAGTCCATGACTACTCGCCTGCTGACAGGGACGCCTGCCAACGATCCATAGACATTTCGGTCGAGAGTCATCCTCTTCCCCTCTGCACTACTACCAACATCAAACACGCCTCCTCCTTCCTTCTCCAGACTGTTGCTGACACTGTGCAAAACCACGTCCCAATTAAAGCTCTCCACTCCTATTGTCCCACTCTTCCTCTACAGGCCGTCCTTCTCCATAATTCCTGTGATCTATACCACTCCTTGCGCATCCAAGACCGGGCCACACTCCTCCACCCCTGGCAGATCCAAAGACACATCAGAAACCTCCTAGCTATGGAGAAAGGCCGAGATTGGCAGCAGGAAAGTACCTCTTTAAATGCCACACTACCTGTCAACTCCTACAAGTACTGACAAGCCGTTCACCTTCTTACTGGCAGTCATCCCGCCCCTCATTACCCTCTTGTTCACAATTACCACCCCTTCCCCGCCATTTTGCCTCTTATCTCCCCAAAACCTTTTCTATTCCGGACAATCCCAACCTTATTTCCTTTTTCCCAATGTCCATGAGAGAAATTACACTTTCACCCTTCCACTCGCCCCAGGCTTCCAGTACTTGAATCATATCCCACCTTCAGAAGTGAACATTCCGATCACAGCTCTAGACATACAATCAACACTCCGTGACAAATGCAACACTCCCCCCACCTACGACAGCCTGACCTTCCGCCACCTCCGATACTGCCCCCACCCCCCTGCTTTCACACTGGTCTCACCTGCCTCTATAATTTCATCCTCCATACCGGTTTCTTCCCCAACCCATGGAAAATGGCCCGTATCCTGATGTCCCCTTAGTCCAATAAGTCCTCTTCCACAACCTCCTCTTACCATCCTATCGGCCTCACCTTGGTGTTCAACAAAGTCCCAGAAACCATCGTATCGCATAACATCCATCTGCATCTACATCAACACTACGTCTTCCCTATCTCCCAGTGTGGCTTCGACCAGCTTCTCAGCCCATGACCAGCTCCTTCGCCTCACCCACCTCCTCTCCAGCCATATGAATTCCCATTGCTCCATCATCTTTGTCTCCCTTGACATAGAAAAAGCATACGGCAATGTATGGTATTCCAGCCTCCTATTCAAGCGCCAGGTGTATGCCCTTCCTATTAATTATGACTCTCTCATTGCTTTTTTTCTCTCCCACCATCCATCCTATGTCACTCCCTGCAACTCTGATTCCTGTTTGTTCTACTGCTCTGCCAGGGTGCCTCAAGGCTCCATCCTCCATCCTCAACCCATCCACCATTCTCTACACATACCAATCCTTCATGCATCCCATCTTGTGTAGTTTTCACCTCACCTGCGGCTCGCCTTCCCTCCCCTACTAAAAAGCCCTCCAGATCCTAGAACGCCATGTCCTCTGCCTCACTTACCGAATCCGCCTCCCATTCCCCATGTTGATCTTCTTTGAACTCATCCACTTCTCTCACCTTCTCCCCCAGGGTAATTTCCGCCACCACACCCTACCGAATGATGCCTTCGGTACTTAAATCTACCACTCCTACCAGCTCTAATCTTATTCCAATAGATTTGGTGCCCCTTGTCCCCTCATTCTTCCCCACGCTTGGTTCCTCCTCCTCTCCCCCCCCCCACCCACAGAGTCACAGCACTCCCACTTCATCTCCCAACCCCTCCTGACCCTTCCCCTCCTTCCGTGCTTCCCTCCTCTCCTCCACCCCTTCTTCCTTCCCCTGCAAGGGAAGTGTTTCAGATTTTAATCTGTGCTTCGTGGTTGTGTGTGATCTCAGTTTTTAATGTGTCGAAACCACTGCAAGCGGCCCAACAAGCGTTACCTGTGGATTTTAATATGTGCTACCATCAATGTCTATATACTTGAGTGTGTGTGTGTGTGTGTGTGTGTGTGTGTGTGTGTGTGTGTGTGTGTTAAACTATGTTTCTGCTTTTAGCCACCGTGGCCATTTTAACATTTCTACATATGTTGTTGTTATTTATTATTTATTTATATATTATTTATTTATTGTTTGTGTTATACCTCACTTTGTCTTGATGTGCTGATTCACCACATTTATCTTTTTTTTAACATTGATACCCATTGTCAGTTTTTGTAATCAATCTTTTGGCTGCAGAGCAGCGTAAGAGGCCGCTGACAGCGTGGTCTTTGGTGCAAATTACAAAAACTGAGGCAGAATATAATTTCTGAAAGTGTTTTTTGAAATTGTTAATGCAAACATAGTTTCCTTAATGTCACAGATGATTGTTTAAATATTTCTTGTTAAAAAATATGGAGCTCTGCTGCTGCTGCTCTCCTCACTCTGGGAGCTGACTGAGGTTCCTGCTAATTTATACTGAGGGGTTGTGGTGCTAACATCTAGTGCTGGATATTATAAGTTTTTCCCGCCAAAATGTTTTGGAAATGGCCAATAACAAGCAAGGAAAATTCAAATTACCTAGTAGACGCCATCTTAGATTACGTCATACGAATGGGGGAGTATGGGTAGCGTTTCCTGGTGTCATGGCGACCGCTAATTTCCAACCAAAACATTTTCGGTTATTGCTGAATGCATTCAAGTTAAATTCAAAATTTGAATTTCCTGTCAGGTAGCCGACTTAAATTACGTCAGCCGGCGGCGGTGGCCGAGCGGTCTGCGAGTGTCAGTCACGGTCTGCACGGCTGCTGCGGTCGGGATTCGAATTCCCCCTCGGGCATGGATGTTTGTGCCGTCTTTAGTGTAAGCTAGTTCATAAGTAGTTCTTAGGTTTAGGGACTGATGACCCCGTAGTTAAGTCCCATAAGCTCTACAAGCATGTGAACATTTTTTTTAATTACGTCATTGGTTACTGGGAAGCAGCAGAGCGTGGTCCTAGTGTCATGGTGATCTCTAGTTTTCTGCCAAAAAATATTGAGGTATTGTCGATTGCACTCAAGTAAAATTCAAATTTCTTGAATTACGTCACAGGGTGTTGGGGACCAGGGGGCGTGGCCCTGGGTTTTCCATGGAGGCCATTTTATTCTGGAAGTGGAAACGATGCCATCTTTGATGACGTCTTAGGGATCAGTGACCTAGCCGCCATCTTGCATGACGTCATCGGGGTTAATGACCGAGATAGTAGCGTAGTACCGGTTTTGCTCCGTCACTACAATCTTCGAGTAATTACGTATTTCTACAAAAATGTTCAAATGTTTGTAAATTTATGGGACTTAACTACTGACATTATCAGCCCCTAGGATTCCAGACTGCATAAACTAACCTAAGGGCAACATGTTTGAGAGAGGGCTCGAACCTCAGAATGGGAGCAACAATGCGCTTCGTGGCAATGTATTTCTTTCCGTTATTTTATGTACTATACTATAGCAGTTCTTTGTATACTGCATGAAAAAATGGAACCACCTGAAGGAGCAGGTCGTTTTATTAATACATTTTGTGACAGGCAGTTAATCATGGTAGGTGTATACTATACCTAATTCAAAGTAAATGAAACACATATATGCCCGTCAAGAGTAGCCAGACAGTCGCTCCAGTGTCGTAGTCCCATTTCAACAACTCACCCTCTTTGTGGCGGCATGCGGGCGCCTGGTATCACGTGGAAGGAATGGAGAAACTTACTTAAAAAAGTGTGGAAGAAATTAAAAACTCATTTAAACTGCTCTGCCAAACTTAATAACATCCAACATAAAACTGGTCATACAATCTTGCAACTTCTGTTACAATTTGGGAATGATTCTTGTAGGCAGTGAAGAACGAGTAAATTCCCACTTCACGATTTCCCATACATGTAAAATGACGAGAGTTCTGGTGACTTTGTTGACCACAACTGCTGTGATGGCACCACAGAGAACCCGTTGTATAGCAGTAGCCGTATGTGGATTGTTATTCTGAAATACACATTATTGGCCCACTTTAGGTTACGGTAGTAACACTAAAAGTGGGCCTTTGCGATCGTCTTCTGACAGCTCGAAATTTAAATGAAAATAACGGCTTAACCATTCATTGAGACGAAAATTGAATAACCGAACTTGTAGATGAGAAAATATTCTACAACTTTGCTCTGTTATGTTATTTTCATATCTCGTATCGTTTCAGAGATATTTGCAAAAATAAAGGCGATTTTGGGATGTCTGTCTGTCTGTCTGTCCGTAACGCGTTCCCTGTTTTTAAGACGAACCGTTCAACCGATCAGCACCAAATTTTACAGACGTAATTATAGGCCCCCAGAGACCAGAACCTCCCTTTTTCAAATTTTTCGGACAAAAAATAGGGTAGTAATACCAAAAATATCCGTTTGTAATATAATTGTAATTGTAAACGAACCGTTCATCTGACACGAAAATTGAATAACCTAATTGGCGGAGTGGACAATTCTCTACAACTTCGTTTTATTATGTTGTTTTCATATCTTGCATTGCTGCAGAGATATTAGCAAAAATAACGGCGATTTGACGATGTCTGTCTGGCTGTAACGTGTTTCCACTTTTTAGATCGAACCATTCAACCGATCGGCACCAAATTTTACAGACATAATTGTTAGCTACCAGAGACCAGAACCTCGCATTTTCAAATATTTCTGAGACGAAATACGTTAGTAATACCAAAAAAAATCCGTTTGTAATGTAATTTTAATGGCAAATAAACCGTCCATCTGACGCGAAAATTGAATAACCGAATTTGTAGAGGAGAAAATCCTCCACAACTTTGTTACCTTATGTTTTTTTTTTCTTATCTCGTATCGTTTGAGAGATATTTGCAAAAATATTGAATTAACGAAAACCTGCCATTCGGAGATGTCCCGTGACATTCCTCGCCAAGAACTCACTCGGTGCCCTGACATACGCCATCTTGCGTTGCGTATGTTGTGATTTTCTTATTGTAACTTACACGTTGTCATTTCAGAGCAATGGCGCACTGAAGAATTAACAAAAACACGTCGTTCTTTGGACGATAAATGGTAATCTAGTGTCTACGAATGCCATATTATCATCAGTTAACAACGGCCAACAATAGTATGAAATTAAATAACGCGACTCCTAACTGTTGGCTGTAGCGTAGTGGGCAATGCGTGACGCTAAAGGTCAGTGGTTCGGAACCCGCCACTACCTAAATTTTTTTCCCTAAAAGGGTTCCAGACACTCTTATTAATTGATTTTTTATTATTTATATTATTATTTTGGTCCAAAATGATTGTAAAAACTTGTAAAACTACAAATCTACAGTGGACCGTAAAACACGTCATTGCGATTTTTTTTTTTTTTTTTTTTTTTTTGTCTAAGAAATGACAGTAGCAAGGAGTGTAATGTGACAAGCAGAGGTTACTGCAATAACGTGTAATGAAAGTAGGAGCTGTAACTGAAGGGCCCCATCCCCATACAGGCGTGCTTTGGCCTAATGCGTTCTGGAATAGCCTACAAGTCAAATCTATTGTAAATGTAGACTTTCACGGCCGGAAATTTCATGTCCATTAAAATTATCCGGCCGCTTATACCGTGGTCGGTTGAATTTGTCATCATCCTCGGGCATGGATGTTTGTATTGTCTCTATTATAAGTTAGTTTATAAGTTCTTTGTAAGTTAGGGACTGATGGCCCCGCAGTTAAGTCCCATAAGCTTAATAAACATTTGATTCTGTACGCTCCAGCTTTTTCGAATGGTTTGCGAGCGTCCTTGGCAGGCTTAAGGTGTTCCTGTAGCTTACGGGTTGGTTTTTAAATTACGGAAATATTCCGCTTCGTCAAAATTCTCCCAATTCTTTCCGTTACATTTTTAACGAACGGCAGAAGCACCTTAGATTTTGCGGTGGTGGACGCATTTTCAAATGGACAGAGGAGGCCGTACTACGATAGCGCATTAAGCAGGCCCGTCGGGACTTGGCAAGCACAAACTGTAAGTCAATGTCTCTCCATATTACTATCAGTTATAAACTGCGCAACGGTGACTGGGATAAAATTGACAGACTACTGCATGATACCATGGGGAAGCGTATGTTGACAACGTCTAACAGGCAGAAGGAGAGGTTTGATAGTTTGCTACCTAATCAGACTATCCAACATTTAGACGCTTCCCGAACCTTTATCAATCTATCAGAAAGAGCATTATCGAACGATGAGAGATCTGTGCTTGCCAAGGGTGGAAATTTCGCCGTTAGTCTACGTTTTGTGCCCGGAGGAAATTATAGTCAGTGTAGAAGTAGGAATTCACAGTGTGGATTTGTAACAACTGAAGAAATCCGTATAGAAACAGTAAGAATATTGACTGATGCAAAACTTCCGAAAAGTAATATAACTGTGGATGAGAGGAGAGCTTTAAAACTCCTGATTGAGGACGATAGACGGTGGTTATGGATGTGGTCGACAATCAGAGTGAAATTACTGATCTATTGGATCCGCAAGCATATAGGAAGGTGAATAAGGACCCCACTAAAAGACTCTTGGAACTGGGTCGCGATTAGTAAAAACGTCCTCCATCGAAGAGAGTGCCAAGAAGGGTCTCCACAATTCGATTGTGTTACCACCGAGACTTTATGGCTTGCTCAAAATTCATAAAGAAAATGTGCCGTTATGACCGATATAAGTGCCATTGGTTCGCCCTCCTACTCGTTAGCCAAGATTTTGACTACGCTGTAAAAACCGCACGTGGGCCGTTCGGACTCTTATATAAAGCACTCTGCACATTTTATCAGTAGATTGAATGGATAGTGGTCCAGCCGGAGGACATATTGATCAGCTTCGATGTGGTATCGCTGTTTACCATGGTTCCGCTTAGTGAGGTGTTGGAACAACTGGAACGAATTTTTCCTGCCGACATTGCAGAACTGTTCAACTGCTGTTTGACGATATATTTCAAGTGGAATGAGCAGTTTTATTAACAAACGGATGGCGTGGCTATGGAAAGTCTCCAAAGTCCTGTAATTGCAAACTTCTTTATGGAGAAATTCGAAAACCAGGCTTTGATTAGTACTGCAGGAAAAGAGCCAAATGTATGTTTACGATACGTGGATGACACTTTTGTGCTGTGGAGATATGGCAAGGAGAAACTAACACGGTTCCACGAACAATTGAATAGCATAAATACGAAAATTCCGTTCACGATAGAGGAGGAGGCAGACGGAATATTACATTTTCTCGATGTGCTTGTTTTCAGAAAAGAAAATGGTAGTTTGGGTCACACAGTATACCGCAAGCCCACGCACACAGATCGTTATTTGCACTGGAATTCGAACCACCTCCCACAACAGAAGCGGGGTGTTATCCAGACGTTACCGGATAGAGCTAGAAACATTTGCAAACCTGAGTTGCTCGACTCTGAGGTGGAACATCTCCACAATGCGCTAATGAAGAACGGATGTTCGTCAGCAGAAATATAACGTGCCTTGAAACAGCCACGCAGAAAGCACAATAATGTACAGGCCACTGCAAAATCTAAGGTGTTTCTGTCGCTAGTAACGAAGTGGAATATTTCCGTAATTTTCGAACCAATCCGTAAGATACAGGACACCTTAAGCTTGCCAAGGACTCTCGCCAACCATTCGAAAAAGCTGGAGTGTGCAGAATCCCGTGCAGTTGTGGAGATGTTTATGTGGATACCACCAAAAGAACTGCCGAAAAACGTTCGGAACAGGACAAAGGCAATTGTAGAAGAGGAGAAACTGAACGATCAGCTGTTGTGGAGCACGCTTTCCAGCCAGTTAACAACCACATTCGCTTCGACGATACGCAAGTACTAGCAGCCACAAGCGGATACTATGAAAGGCTCTACAGGGAGGCAATAGAAATCACCAAACATCCGAATAATTTCAATCGTAAGGAAGACGGCATGAAACTAAACGGTATATGGATGCCGGGCTGAAGAAGATATGTACCACCCGTCCACTACAGCGTGATGGCAACATCGAACGGCGACCGCGGACGACGGCCAATTGCATTGATGTCTTCAAACACGTGACGTCACGTGTCTGCGCGAGAACGCGTGGACACCGAATCACAGAGTAACATATACAGAGAAGCAGCCCCCCCCCCCCCCTAAACCACTGTCCTACACTGTCCTCGTAGTTCCGTAAGATGCTAGCAGATGTCAGGCGGTTCCTCGGCTTAGTACATGTAGACGACACTAGAGGCGCTTCTGAGGGTAGCGTGGAGGGGAGGCTGAGGGGAGAGCTCGTGCCACCTGCCACGAGGCCATGGCTGTGTCCGCGGCGTTTGAGGAGAGGTGGTGGTGGGGGCAGCCGCTACCTGCCACCTGTTCTGGTCAGTTTTAAAGGGCTGCTTCTGACCGCAGCGCCATCATGGGACATCTTACGGAACTGCTCTGGTCCTCCCTCCCCGCACCCCTGAGCGTGTGACCGGGCCCTTACGGAGGTTTCCCGTCTGTACACATTTGTCTGTGACTGAACTTAGCGGCAGTCAGTAGCGAGCCAGTGTGTGTTGGACCTGCAGTCCTACAGATCACTCTGAAGATGTCTTCCACAGATGGGGGACGAATCGTTGAGTTTTGACAACAAATTCAACCACTGAAGGCACAATAGGTTCATTCCACTCATCAGTCGATCCCTTCATGCATCAGAGTATATGTGCTGGTGGTTTCCCTCATTAGAAAGTGGCGTGTTCAGAGGCACACGTCTCCATGGCCCAGCAGCTTTCTTCCCTGGATGATGTTCGGGCGATGATCTTTGCTCGGACAATCCGGCATCTTTTCAGCGTGCTCACCCGGAAGCTGGTCTACTGTTGTGGGAATGTTCCACAGACCACTGATGAAACCCGTGACATATCACGGTTTCTTCGTGAGTACCTGTGTGGCGAGCATGGAGCAACAAGCTAACGCAGTCTTTCTTCCTTCTTACCTTCCTGGGACGCATTTCCTTTCGCATCTCCTCCTTTCCTATCCTCACTTCTTCCCTCCGCATTTCGGGGCTGATGACCATAGCAGTTTGGTACCCCTGTCCCAAACAAATAACCAAACCAACAACTAACATCGCCGATACACAGGCCAGACATATGCACCGACACGTCCGTCCAGCTTTCCCCAGACCCACAATGCGAGTCCATTCAAGTGGTTCCAGTTGTTCAACTGGACCATGTACTCGGCGGCCTTTTGTCCCGTAAAATGACTGTCGTAGAAGCTTTTCCCCAAATGAATCGCAAATACTAGAATCCCTCAGAACACTCCTTAAGGGTTTTGACTTATTTCCAGCGGTACAAGTAAGCTTCAAGTTCCATCGAGCTGCATATCATGGGGAAGTTACTTTCATCCTTATATTTTGCACACCTGTGTTAAAAGTGATTTGAAGAAATATAACATAAAACAAGAAAAAGTAACAATGACACCAAAAATCGTTAATGAGTTTTTATATTTAGGGCCGTTGGAGGCAAATACAGTGTGGGCAGCCAAATAAATAAATAGAAGCTAAATATTGCACGAAGTGTTTTTCGCAAACGTCATATGTTACTCAAAACAGAGGTTTTGATGGACTGAAAATGGAAGTTCGTAATCAGCATTTAAAGGTTGTTCGGAAATTTGCCATTACAAACTTGGAGGACTTGTAGAGGCCAATGAGTACATAATATTTTGATAAACAGCCCATGTCCGGAAATGTCATCCAGCGATGCTATGAGCACTTCTTTATCTTCGACGCTCTGAAAAAATCTCTTCTACTGCAAACTCTCTGCCTTACATATTTTGGAAGGAGGTATTATGGACGAATAGAGCAACAAATTATTTAATAAACGTGGGTGTTAAAATGCATATTTTCAGCGTTTTGGGCACGTTTTCATCTTCGATAGTATGAACAGGTCTCTTCTAATAGTCAATTGTTCATTGCTCTTCAGACACACATTGTAAAGACCAGGTTTAACTGCCACTTTTTTCCTGTTTTGGTCTATACTATTTCCTCGCTAAATGTGGAAATTGAAGAATTTGCAATAGAGGAGATCTGTTTCACAGAAGTGCTCCTAGCGACATTTCCGGACATGGCTTCTTTGCGAAAATACACCGCTGAAAAAGAAGAATTATTGCAAGATTTATTATCGAAACTGTACATATGAACATGCAATGAAGGCTTTCACGACCGGATGTCATAGTTGCTGATAGAACTTCCGGGTTATAAGGCCGTGGTCCATAAAACTTTTCAGTTTTTCCTAACGCATCGTCCAGAGCTGCGCCGGACATCTTCGGAGGTCTTCTTACTTCCGTTGAGTCTTGCCGACTGATGAGTCAAGTGTCTGAGAGCGCCATATATACTGTGAAACTGGGTGTGGCCAAGCTGTCACGTTATCAGCAGAGTTAGTCCTTCTCAGAGATAAAACATCACTATCGATTTCAATCTGCTTGTGGCGTTCTCCTTATGGCGTTTATAAAATTCCGTGTACATGTGGTAAAGCTTATATTGGAACCACAAAAAGAAGTGTAGAAACTAGGCTGAAGGAAGTCTGTGCGAATGGGGAAAAAAAATCGTCTGTGGCAGAGCATGCTTTTCAATCTGGAACTCACGTAATGAGGTTTTCCGAAACATTAGTTTTATCTACTATGACGATTTATTATCCACGACAATACAGGGAAGCTATTAAAATATATAAACATAAGGAAAAGTTTAAAAGGAATGAAGGAGCTATGAAACTTAGCGACATATGGACTGTAGCTTTAAAAGGTTTTATCTCTGACCGATTGAAATCGATAGTGATGTTTTATCTCTGACAAGGACTATCTCTGCTGATAACGTGACAGCTTGGCCACGCCCACATTCCACAGTATATGTGGCGCTCTCAGACACCCGACTTATCAGTCGGCACGACTCAACGGAAGTAAGAAGACCTCCGAAGATGTCCAGCGCAGCTCTGGACGATACGTTAGGAAAAACTGAAAAGTTTTATGGACCACGGCCTTATAATCCGGATGTTCTACCAGCAACTAGTACATATGAAGTACGTGAACTGACGCCTCAAGGTACCGAGTGGCGATCTATGCTGAAATGTCCACATTACTGGGTGTAAACTCCACGTTCCGGTTGTCATATCCGACACGCGCTGGCTGCAAATTGTGCTGGCCAGAGAAGATGCTGCGGTGTGTGGGTGAGCTTTGTGTGGATGGAACAGCACATCACCTTCCTGTACATAGTGAATGCTGTTCAGAGTTAACAGCCGAGTGGTCTAAAGCGCCTCGCTGCGGAGCGCGCGGTTGCTCGCCGTGGAGGTTAGAGTCCACCCTGGGGCACGTGTGTGTGTGTGTGTGTGTGTGTGTGTGTGTGTGTGTGTTCTTAGGTTAGTTTACCTAGGTTTAAGTAGTTCGTAAGTTACGGCTTGATGACTACGCAGCGGGCCGCGGTGGCCGAGGTGACTGAGGCGCTCCAGTCACGGTCAGCACGGCCACTACGGTCGGGGGTTCGAATCCCCCCTCGGGCATGGATATTTGTGCCGTCCTAGTTCGTACGTAGTTGATAAGTAGTTTGTAAGTTTAGGGACTGATGATCCCGTAGTTAAGTCCCATAAGCTTAACAAACATTTGAACATTTTTTTTATGACCACGCAGTTTGGTCCGATAGATTTACAGACAATCAAAGTTAACAACAAATGTGAAGGACAGTGGCAGCTGATCGCGCCCCAGACTGGTGTGGGACCAGAGTGTCAGGTCTGACGACCATCCCTTACGTGCAGGCAGACTCTGCTGAGGACCACTCCTTACCAGTCCATCTTCCAAGTGATCATCTGATGAGGCCAGTCGAAGCTGTGGCATGTGTGGGAGACAGGCAAGAAAATTCATATGTCTGTAAATCTATCGCACCAAACTGCGTGTTCATCAGTCCGTAGCTTACAAACTACTTAAACCTAGGTAAACTAACCTACGGACAAACACACACACCCATGCCCCAGGGAGGACTCGAACCTCCACGGCGAGCAACCGCGCGCTCCGCAGCGAGGTGCTTTAGACCGCTCGGCTACTTTACCGCGGCAGACAGGCAAGAGGTGTGCGTCCTGCTGCAGGGAACATTCTGGGCTCAGAGATAGTCATCTGTTTTTTTTTATTAACTACGGGGTTATCAGTCCCTAAACTTACAAACTACTTATCAACTAGCTTATCCTAAGGACGTGTCAAATAAAACCTGGTAGTTGTAAAAAAAAATTCAAATGTTTGTTAAGCTTATGGGACTTAACTACGGGGTCATCAGTCCCTAAACTTACAAACTACTTACGAACTAAGACGGCACAAATATCCATGCCCGAGGGGGGATTCGAACCCCCGACCGTAGTGGCCGTGCAGACCGTGACTGAAGCGCCTCAGTCCCCTCGGCCACCGCGGCCGGCAATCTGTTCTTAAGGATGGGCCACTGATGTCCTCATAATACGACGATTTCGACGGACGTCTTGGGTTGTTAAAAAGCCTCCGTCTAAGGGCGCGCGCGAGTCTTCACGTGACCACTACAACCAGCACGGTTGCGCAACTGGCCAGCACGTCCCGTTCGTGTGGCATCTCTCGAAAAGTAACCCCGTCCCCCGTCACTGGAGATGACGATTTGGCCACTTTAAAACTGACTGTAGAAAGCAGGAATGTGTTGCCAGTTTGATTCACACAATGATGTTACACTGAGCCTGAGGGTAGCGTTCTGGTGGCTATTTCACTACGCTACCAGATCTATTATCCCATCCCCAGGTGGCATCTGACTCCCCTTTTCAAGTCTTCCAAGTATGTGACAGGACACCCTGTATTATCAGTTTCGATCTATTGCATCGATACCGAGTGTCTTAGCGAGAAATCGAGAATGCAGATTCACTAGGACAGACGAAAGAGAAACTGGGAATAAATATAATGGAAGACGTAATTATCATTGTAATCAAAATTAAATATAGGCAGCAATGTTAAAAGACAAACCATTCAGTGAATAGAGCGATGAAATTTAGGAACGGCGTATGCCGATTACTTGGAAATATTGTCGCGTTGAAATGGAAACAGGCTTGACTTTGAAGACAACTAAACACAGCACTTATACTGAAAGCACGTTTATTACGAACTCAACATACTTGGAGCACTGACTCCCTTTCAGGCAGAGTGCTCTGCTATTTATACACAGACAGAATTTACCAGAAATTAGAAGAACAGTTAACATAAGAAACAAGTAGAATTTACAAGTGAACATAAGAAAGATGTAGAAACTTCTGGAATTGTAAACTACAAGTAATATATTTTTGCCGGTGGGCGGGATTGAACCGGCGACCTTCTGCACCGCAGTCCGTGACGCTATCCCCTGCGCCACGCCGGCAGCCGTTGTTCGTGCTCTCTCGCGGCAATATCGTGTGGCTGCTAGTCTACTGAATGCGTACTACAGCTGTCGAGAGCTTGGATTTGTGATGTTGTCCGCAGGTAGCCAGCAGCGAGGAGGCGGGCGCGGCGGCGGAGGCGGGCCAGCAGCGCAACGCCGTGCCCGCAGACCTGCAGCAGGCGGTCGACCTGTTCGAGGACGCCCTGCAGAAGTCCACCAGCTCACACCACAGCACAGGTAACTCGCTCTCTTTTGTTAGCATTTGTTAAGTTTCATTCGCAAAGACTCTCGCCGATACTCAACTAATATTACACTACTGGTCATTAAAATTTCTACACTAAGAAGAAATGCAGATGATAAACGGGTATTCATTGGACAAATATACTAGAACTGACATGTGATTACATTTTCACGCAATTCGGGTGCATAGATCCTGAGAAATCAGTACCCAGAACAACCACCTTTGGCCATAATAACGGCCTTGATACGCCTGGGCATAGAGTCAAACAGAGCTTGGATAGGAGGAGTTGGCCGCGGTTCGCGAACAGCTGAGCGTGCTGTTGTCTACGGTCAGCCATCTTCAGGCTGCTGTTTCGGGGTGCAGCGATGGTGGGGAGTCTGGTGCGTCGAGTGGGACACCTCAGGTGTCTCACGCTTCGCTCTCTGTCCCTGCTACCGAGGTACCTTCAGGTGTACCGGACGTCGTCGAGCCGCCTTCTCCGCAAGGGGAGTGGCGGGTTGTACGGCGTTCGCGTCGCTCGAGGCGGATTGCCAATGTGGAGGCTGGACGTCCGTCCGCGCTCGTTCGTCCTGTGAGTGACCGTGTGGCCACTCCTTCAGCAGGGTCCGAGCAGGTGCACGGGGGGAGGGGATTATTAGTTATTGGGAGCTCCAATGTTAGGCGCGTGATGGAGCCCCTTAGGCAGATAGCGTCCAGATCCGAGGGAATTCCAACGTGCACTCGGTGTGTCTGCTGGGGGGCCTCATCCGAGATGTACAGGTGGCCTTGCCGGCGGCTATCGAGGGTGCGGGGTGCAGTCGACTGCAAGTCGTGGCTCACGTCGGCACCAATGACGCTTGTCGCTTAGGTTCTGAGGACATCCTCAGGTCCTACGAGCGGGTGGCGGAAATGGTGAAGGCTGCTGCCTTCGCACGCAGGGTGCAAGCAGAGCTGTCGATTTGCATCATTGTTCCCAGGGTTGATCGGGGTCCTTTGGTTTGGAGCCGAGTGGAGGGTCTGAACCAGAGGCTTCGCCGACTCTGTGACGGTCATGGGTGCAGATTTCTAGATTGCGTTATCGGGTGGGGGAGTGTAGTGCGATCTTGCTGCTGCCTACTTACATTTCGCGTAAAGATCACAAAGACAAGATAAGAGAAATTAGGGCTCGTACGGAGGCATATAGGCATTCTTTTTTTCCTCGTTCAATTTGGGAGTGGATTAGGAAAGGAAATGCCTAGTAGTGGTACAGTGTACCCTCCGCCACTCACCTTACGGTGAATTGCGGAGTATGTATGTAGATGTAGATGTAGCGTGTACAGGTACAGATGCCCATGCAGCTTCAAAACGATACAACAGTTCATAAAGAGTAGCGACTGGCGTATTGTAACGAGTCAGTTGCTCGGCCACCATTGAACAGGCGTTTTCAATTGGTGACAGATCTGGAGACTGATGTCCAGGGCAGTAGTCGAACATTTTCCTTATCCAGAAAGGCCCGTACAGGACCTGCAACATGCGGTAGTGCATTATCCTACTGAAATGTAGGGTTTCGCAGGGATCGAATGAAGGGTAGAGCCACGGGTCGTAACACATCTCAAATGTAACGGCCACTGTTCGAAGTGCCGTCGATGCGAACAAGAGGTGACCGAGACTTGTAACCAATGGCACCCATACCATCACGCCGGGTGATGCGCCAGTATGGCGATGACGAATACTCGTTTCCAATGTGCGTTCACCGCGATGTCGCCAAACACGGATGCGAGCATCATGATGCTGTAAACAGAACCTGGATTCATCCGAAAAAATGACGTTTTGCCATTCGTACACCCAGGTTCGTCGTTGCGTAAAGATAACACACGTTTCACCTAGCACGAATTGCCTTGTTGAACCTTTGGATGTATCCTTCTTTCGCTCCTGTCTGTGATGCACCGTCAAGGGTAACCACAGCCATGGTCTCCGAGCTGATAGTCCATGCTGCTGCAAACGTCGTCGAACTGTTCGTGCAGATTGTTGTTGTCTTGCAAACGTCGCCATCTGTTGACTCAGGGATCGAGATGTGGCTGCACGATCCGTTACAGCCATGCGGATAAGATGCCTGTCATCTCGACTGCTAGTGATAAGAGGCCGTTGGGATCCAGCACGGCGTTCCATATTGCCCTCCTGAACCCAGCGCAATCGCGGTAGGCTACAATCCGACCTTTATCAAAGTCGGGAACGTGATCGTACGCATTTCTCCACCTTAAACGTGGCATCACAACAACGTTTCACCATGCAACGCTAGTCAACTATTGTTTTTGTATGAGAAATAGGTTGGAAACTTTCCTCATGTCAGCACGTTGTAGGTGTCGCCACCACCGCCAACCTTGTGTGAATGCTCTGAAAAGCTAATCACTTGCATATCACAACATCTTCTTCCTGTCGGTTAAATTTCCCGTCTGTAGCACGTCATCTTCGTGGTGTAGCAATTTTAAAGGCCAGGAGTATAATTACAGCCTTATAGGTAGTGGTGTAATAACGAATAGGACAGGAAACAAAATACTGGTATAACATAATGGTCTTCCAATTAGCTGTATGTACCTATTATGAAGCACGTTTGTGATTCTTGGTATGTAAATCTGTTAAACACAAACACGTGCACTGGATAAGTGATGCAGTTGGGCGTTGAGCAACTCGAATCTTTAATATTCCAAATAACGCTGTCGCGAGCATCAAAGGCATCACATTCAACTGGAAATGTAGCTTTCTTCCATGCATGCGTGTTATTTTGTCGAATATTCGTACACTGATTATCGATGGGCGCATGAAGGGTGCTCATATCGTTGCGAATTTGGAGTTCAATAACAATATTCTCGAGTAAAACTTGCTGACAAAAACGATTAGTGATTTTTTTACGAATGGCGAAAGAAGGATACATCCAAAGTTTCAACAAGGCATTTTGAGCTAGGTGAAACGTGTGTTATCTTTATAGGGTTATCTGGAAATGTTCAAATGTTTGCAAACCTATTGGACCAAACTACTAGTCATCAGTCCGTAGACTTACAAACTCCTTAAGTGAACTTAAACTATAGACAACACTTACACACTTCCGTGCCCGAGGAAGGACTCGAACGTCCGGCGGGATGTTTATCTGGAATTACGAACAGATTCTGTTGATGGAGTGGAAATGAATCCAGAACCAGACAACATTATGTGCCAACATTGGAAGAGACAGTTTTCTCGCCATTGGTCAAGATTATGTCTTTCTACTTTGCGTGATTTTGAAGCTGTTCTGTATATATTCGGAGAACGGTTGGCAATAAGGAAACCACGTGTGCCATTTGGTTGACGGAAGACAGTGAGTTTGTTATTGTTGTGGTGGTCTTCAGTCCGGAGACTGGTTTGATGTAGCTCTCCACTATACCCTATCCTGAGCAAGACTCTTCAACTCCACATAAGAACGGACATCTGTCTGAATCTGCTTACAGTATCCATCTCTTGGTCATCTGCGGTTTTTACCCCACACACTTCCCTCCAACGCTAAATTCACAATTCCTTGATGTCTAAGAATGTGCCGGCCGCGGTGGCCGAGGAGACTGAGGCGCTCCAGTCACGGTCTGCACGGCCACTACGGTCGGGGGTTCGAATCCCCCCTCGGGCATGGATATTTGTGCCGCCCTAGTTTGTAAGTAGTCCATAAGTAATTTGTAAGTTTAGGGGCTAATGACCCCGTAGTTAAGTCCCATAGACTATACAAACATTTGAACATTTTTTTCTAAGAATGTGTCCTACCAATCGATCCCTTCTTTTAGCCAATGAGTAGCGAAGTAGCGAAGAAGTCAGCGTCAGGTAAATCACACTCGTATATAATTCAAGAAATTAATTCCATGGAAAGTAGACTTTTTTTTCTCAGCCAATGAGTAGCGGAGAAAAAAGTCTACTTTCCATGGAATTAATTTCTGTAATTATATACGAGTGTAATTTACCTAACGCTGATTTCACTCTGACAACCGTACTAAATCGTGTGCATTCTCTGTGAATATCATAATTAAATCCAGATTGGTTGGTATTAAGAATTCCAGTTGCTGAATTCAATACAAAATGCAATACATAGCAGGATACTTTATTTCTTCAAGCGCTTGAGGATATTTATACGAGGCTATTTATTCCTGACGCAGATGGTGTCGCTTGTCCTGTACTCGCCCCCCTGCCTTCAAGATCCGGGCACTCACAGAGGGTGGTTTTGCTAGTAGTTGGGAGCTCCAACGTTAGGCGGGTGATGGAGCCCCTTAGGAAAATGGCTGCTAAAGAGGGGAAGAAATCCAATGTGCACTCCGTGTGCATACCGGGGGGAGTCATTCCAGATGTGGGACGGGTCCTTCCGGATGCCATGAAGAGCACAGGGTGCAGCCAGATGCAGGTGGTGGCTCATGTCGGGACCAATGATGTGTGTCGCTTTGGATCGGAAGAGATCCTCTCTGGTTGTGAGCGGCTATCAGAAATGGTAAAGACTGCCAGTCTTGCTTGCAAGATGAAAGCGGAGCTCACCATCTGCAGCATTGTCGACAGGACTGACTGCGGACCTTTGGTTCAGAGCCGAGTGGAGGGTCTGAATCAGAGGCTCAGACGGTTCTGCGACCGTGTGGGCTGCAGATTCCTCGACTTACGTCAAAGGGTGGTGGGTTTCCGGGTTCCGCTAAATAGGTCAGGAGTCCACTATAATCAGGAAGCGGCTACACGGGTAGCGGGGGCTGTGTGGCGTGGACAGGGCGGTTTTTTAGGTTAGAGGGCCTCGGGAATACATAAAATGGGTTTCAGTCTCAAAGGGGGCAGGTCAGACACAGGAAGAAAGCAGAACTAGAAACCATTGGTATAACAATTGTAAATTGTCGTAGTTGTATTGGGAAAGTTCCAGAGCTCCAAGCGCTGATAAAAAGTACTGAGGCACATGTCGTTATAGGTTCTGAAAGCTGGCTGACGCCTGAGGTAAGTTCGGCCGAAATTTTTTCAAAGGACCAAATGGTCTTCAGAAGGGACAGAATAATTAAAAAGGGGGTGGTGTGTTTATTGCAGCGAAATTGAGACAGATACTTCCTGTGAGTTGGTCTGGGTAGAGGTTATACCTGACAACCGGAATAAATTAATAATTGGATCTTTTATCGGCCCCCTGACTCAGACGATGCGGTTGCCGAAATGTTCAAAGAAAGCTTGAATCACATTTCAAATAGGTATCCGAAGCATACTGTTATAATCGGCGGCGACTTTAATTTACCCTCGATATGTTGGCATAATTACGTATTCAAAACCGGCGGCAAATATAAAACATCGTCCGAACTAGTTCTGAATGCTTTTTCTGAAAACTACTTCGAACAGTTAGTTCATGAACCCACTAGAATAGTACGTGGTTGCGAAAATACCATTGATCTCCTAGCAACAAATAATCCTGAGCTAGTAAAGAGCATCAAAACAGATACAGGGATTAGCGAAAATATAGTTGTAGTAGCGAGACTGAATGTCGAAATGCCCAAATGCACCAAAAATAAACGAAAAATATATCTATTCAATAAAGCAGATAAAAATTCGCTTCACGCTTTCCTGAGTGATAGTCTCCAGTCTATCAAAACTAAAAATGCGAGTGTAGATCAGTTGTGGCTTACTTTCAAAGACATAATATCAGTAGCAATCGAGAGATTTATACCAAATAAATTAATAAAAGAGGTGGCTGACCCCCCGTGGCACACAAAACAGGTCAGATCACTGTTGCAGAAACAAAGAAAAACGCATGCAAAATTTGAAAAGACACAGAATCCACAAGACTGGCAATCTTTTACTGAAACTCGCAACCTAGCGCGGACTTCAATGCGAGAAGCGTATAGTAGTTACCACAACGAAATCCTGTCCCGTAATCTTGCAGAAAATCCAAAGAAATTCTGGTCATACGTGAAGTACACTAGCGGCAAAACACAATATCTTCACTACGCGATAGCAATGGTAATACTACCGATGACAGTACTGCGAAGGCAGAATTACTAAACACAGCTTTCCGAAATTCGTTCACCAAAGAAGACGAAATGAACACTCCAGTATTCAATCCAAGAACAGCTGCCAGCATGCGAAACCTAGAAGTAGATGTTCCTGGAGTAGTAAAACAACTTAAGTCACTAAACAAAAATAAATCTTCCGGGCCTAATTGTATACCAACTAGATTCCTCTCAGAGTATGCTGATGCAATAGCTCCGTACTTAGCTATCATTTACAACCGATCACTCAGCGAAAGATCCGTACGCAAAGACTGGAAAGTTGTTCAAAAAATGTTCAAATGTTTGTAAAGGTTATGGGACTTAACTACGGGGTCATCAGTCCCTAAACTTACAAACTACTTATGAACTACTTACGAACTAGGACGGCACAAATATCCATGCCCGAGGGGGATTCGAACCCAGGACCGTAGTGGCCGTGCACCGTGACTGTAGCGCCTCAGTCTCCTCGGCCACCGCGGCCGGCCTGGAAAGTTGGAAAGTTGCCCAAGTTACTCCAATATTCAAGAAAGGCAATAGGAGTGATCCCCAAAATTACAGGCCTATCTCATTGACGTCAATTTTCAGTAGAATTTTGGAACATATACTTTGTTCGAATATTGTCGCGTTGAAATGGAAGTAGGCTTGACTTCGAAGGCCACTAAACACAGCACTTATACTGAAAGCACGTTTATTACGAACTCAGCATACACGCAGCACTGACTGCCTCTCAGGCAGAGTGCTCTGCTATTTATATACAGACAGAATTTACCAGAAATTAGAAGAACAGTTAACATAAGAAACAAATAGAATTTACAAGTGAACATAAGAATGCTGTAGAACCTTCTGGAATTGTACATTACTAAGAAATAAATTTTTGCCGGTGGGCGGGATTGAACCGGCGACTTTCTGCTCCGCAGTCCGTGAGGCTAGCCCCTGCGCCACGCCGGCACTTGGTGTTCGTGGTCTCTCGCGGCATGGCTCCCTCTCCTGGAGAAACAGCGACCCGCTGTTATGATCCCTGTGGAGCTAGCTGCAATGTCCTGGATCTTGACCGTGTCATAGGTCCTCTGTATGACAGTTCAAGAGAATCCTTCCCTTCTCCGCGATTATCGACGACAGACGTTCCTGTCGAGGCTTCATCAGGAACATTACCGTCCTTAAGGTCCTTGAACAAGAAGCCATTGTCGTCTACCTGCTCTTCAGGATCGTAGTAAGGCTTCATGCGCAGGACGTGAACAATGTCTCTTCGTTTTTGACGTTTCGACGACGGCTCATAATCCTCAACTTCGTATGTGACGTCTGACAGACGGCGTATGACACGATACGGACCAAAGTATCGCTTCAATAACTTTTCTGACAGTCCAACCTTCCGTACAGGGGTATAAATCCATACCAGATCTCCTGGGCTGTACACAACAGGTCGGTGCTTGTCGTTATACCGCTGACGGTCCTTCTCCTGGGCGTCCAGCGTCCGTACGCGAGCCAGCTGTCTTGCTTCTTCGACCCTGGTGAAGAGCTGTTTAACATAGTCGTCCTTAGTGTCGTCCAGTTGGAAAGGGAACAGTGTATCCATTATCGTCTCAGCTTCACGGCCATGGAGCAGGAAAAACGGAGTGAAGCCTGTGGTGTCTTGTCTTGCGGTATTGTAAGCAAATGTCACGACTGGCAGAATTGTATCCCAATCCTTCTGCTCAACATCGACGTACATCGACAGCATGTCGGCTAACGTCTTGTTAAAACGTTCCGTAAGACCATTTGTCTGAGGATGGTATGCAGTTGTCATTCTGTGGACAATGTTGCACCGTGACATTACCTCTGATACTAGTTTTGACTGGAATACTTTTCCACGATCAGATATCATGACACGTGGTGCTCCATGCTTCAAAATAATGTCTTCTACAAGGAATTTTGCGATCCCTGGAGCTTCTGCAGTCGGCACAGGTTTGGTGATAGCGTAGCGTGTGAGGTAGTCAGTGCAGACTATTATCCAACGGTTACCGGTTGTCGACTTCGGGAACCTCCCTAAAAGATCGATCCCAACTTGGTGGAATGGAGCTGCTGCCGGCGTAATCGGTACGAGATGCCCTGGAGGTAATTGCGGCACATGCTTCAGTCGCTGGCACTCTTTACAGTGACTCACATAGTGCTTGACAGATCGGTAGAGACCTTTTCAGTAATACCTGCGTCTGATTCTGTCTAGGGTCTTCACGAATCCCAGATGACCGGATATTGGAGCATCATGGAAATATTTGAGAATAGCTGGCTGGAGATGAGCTGGAACAACAAGTAGCCATTTGGGGCCCAGCGGATCGTAGTTGCTCTTGTACAATGTTCCGTTTATAAGTTGGAACTCTCCATTAGTCGGTTCTCCTTCCTCCAAGGCCTCTATCATTTTTAATAGTGTTGGATCTTCCCTCTGTTCAGCTGTAACGTCATCTAATTCAGTGAGAGCTGAAATTTCATTAATGCTGTTGTGTTCCACTAATGGATTCCTCGAAAGGCAGTCGGCATCCTTGTGTTTGCGCCCGTTCTTGAATACCACTGTGACATCGTACTCTTGGAGTCTTAGGGCCCATCTTGCTAGTCGACCTGATGCATCCTTCAAGCTAGTCAGCCAACACAAAGAATGGTGGTCTGTCACGACGGTGAATGGTTTGCCGAATAAATACGGCCGGAACTTGTTGATAGCCCAGATAACCGCGAGACATTGTTTCTCAGTTGGTGTTCGTGGTCTCTCGCGGCAATATTATGAACTACATCGAAGAGAACGACCTCTTAACCAGTAGTCAACACGGATTCAGAAAGTATCACTCTTGCGAAACACAGCTTGCCCTTTATTCACATGAAGTGTTAAGTGACATCGACAAGGGATCTCAAATCGATTCCATATTTCTGGATTTCAGGAAGGCTTTTGACACTGTACCCCACAAGCGGCTTCTTATGAAATTGCGTGCTTATGGAATATCTTGCGAGGGTGAAGGTCGGGGTGAGAGTTTAAAATAGGGAAAGTTTAATTTTTAAAACTCACAACCATCATCTGCGAACCAAATTCCTAAACATGCAAAAACACTGGAATTGCGATTGCTACTGTTTGACTCGTTTCCTAGGGGATGATATCACACGTTCGCAGCTTTCCTTCCCTGCATATGATTAACAAAAAAATTCATAATAAAGTAAGTTCATGTGAGAAAAAAGGGTGTACTAACTACTATCTTTGAAAACACGTGGAAGTTCACTTTATGTTGTTTATTACACCATATTAAAACCCTGTGGCTGATAAGTCTGTACATCGACACATTTATCAAATAAAGTTATAGCTCGTGAGCCCCCAGACAAAATGAATGTTTGTCGCAAATAGTTTTTACACCTTGTGCCTGTCTCAAACACCATTTATGTTCATGCCTATGCGACGACACGTGTTACATTAACAAAACACAGTCACTTTAATTCAGTGCGATGCACACCTTGTTCCACCTGCCAAATATTCACCAACACACAGTAGCACTCGATTCAACTTGGTGCAGTCTACGACGAGCAACCAACACCTGGCAAATGCCACACAAAAATCTATAGTCTCCACCTGGATATCCACATGCCGACTGTCGTCGAGCGACGCCCGGCCAGCTACACCATTTGCTCCCGACTCGTCACCTCCTGCCCTCGTGTGCGCGTGCGCCAAAAGCCCAACTGCCGGGTTTTTTCCCTACGTCATCTACTTCCCCACGACTTCCAACGTACAGCGCTCATCCAATACATTTCTAAAACTTTACTTAAAATCAAAATAATTACACTACAGATTAAACAAATTTCTTATTATGTTCTTATATTGGTATAAACATCCTTTGCAGTATTTATTACAATCGTGCAATTTCTTATATCACAGAGAATTGATTTAACTGAATATTTCAAGATAAAATACACAAGATTAATTGAAAATAAAATGAGAAATAGTTAATATATTACTTTTATAAACAAACATTGCCATGCTAGTTGTGTAACTGTCTTGTATTCAGCCGGCCGCGGTGGCCAAGGGGACTAAGGCGCTCCAGTCACGGTCTGCACGGTCACTACGGTCGGGGGTTCGAATCCCCCTCGGGCATGGATATTTGTGCCGTCCTAGATCGTAAGTGGTTCATAAGTAGTTTGTAAGTTTAGGGACTGATGACCCTGTAGTTAAGTCCCATAGACTCTACAAACATTTGAACATTTCTTGTATTCATTGGTAATTTATTACTTTTCATTGTCAATTAAACATATTACGCCAGATGTGACTATATCAGCTAATGTATTGTTTATTTGCCAACAGGCGATTTTGTAATGAGGGCCTTAAAGGTTCCTGACTGCATCATATTACTTCAAATGCCAGTAGTATAAGAATATTTTATTTCACGCTGTGCATTGCACTGTGCCTGGCACTCGCCATTGTCCCTCTCTCCCCTCACCGGAAACGAACATGGAAAATCCTAAGCTGGAACAACCCACCAACGTCGGCCTGCTCGCTGGCCTCCTGTCAGCTACAAGCACACAGCAAATCTCAACGTGGAGAATTTCTACCTATGGCCTAACTATAAATGTTGTCACCCAACTGCGTACATACATTGCTACCATAATTAATAAGATTAAAAACTGTGTAACATTTAGTGCATTGGCATGGTCAATATTTGCAGTGAACTTCATACTGTTTAATTATCAAATACTATTAATTACCAATATTTCTATTGGGCGGTAATCTCACAATCTCCCCAATTGTGCGGTTGGATTCACGATTTCCTATCAGAAAGAACACAGTTCGTTGTAATTGACAATAAGTCATCGAGTAAAACAGAAGTGCTATCTGGCGTTCCACAGGGAAGCGTTATAGGTCCCCTGTATCTTCCTCGTGTTTATAAACGATTTAGGAGACAATCTGAATAGCTCCCTTAGATTGTTCGCGGATGATGCTGTCGTTTATCGGTTAGTGAAGTCAACAGAGGATCAAAAGCAACTGCAAAGCGATTTAGACAAAATTTCTACTTGGTGCGAAAATTGGCAATTGACACTAAATAAAGAAAAGTGTGAAGTAATACACATGACCACTAAAAGAAATCCGCTGAACTTCAATTACGTGATAACTCAGTCAAACCTTAAGGTCGTAGATTCTACCAAATACCTAGGAGTTACAATTACGAACAACTTTGACTGGAGAGAACACATAGAAAATATTGTGGGGAAGGCGAACCAAATGTTACGTTTCATCAGCAGAACGCTTCGAAGATGCACCAGCTCCACCAAAGAGACTGGCTACATCACACTTGTGCGTCCTCTCCTGGAGTACTGTTGCCCCTTGTGGGACCTCACCAGGTGGGACTGACGGAAGACATTGAGAAGGTTCAGAGAGGGGCAGCTCGTTTTGTTCTATCACGTTACGGGGGACGGGGTGGGGGGAAAGCGTCACGGAAATGCTGCACGAATTGGGGCGGAAATGATTAAAAGAAAGAAGTTATTCATTGCGGCGTGATCTGTTTGCGAAGTTTCAAGCACCGACTTTTACTTCTGAATGTGAAAATATTTTGCTAGCACCCACCTACTTAGGGAGACATGACCATCCCAATAAAATAAGAGAAATCAGATCGAAAACGGAACGATTTAGGTGTTCTTCCTTCCCGTGCGCTATTAGAGAATGGAACGGTAGAGAAAAGTTATGAAAGTGCTTAATAAATCCTCTGCCAGGCACTTGAATGTGATTTGCAGAGTATCTATGTAGATGTAGATACGTTACAGACTACACAAGTTTGCGATTCACAATATTGTAAACTGCATTAAAGTTCTACACCCAGGTACGTCCAGTTTTGAAATGGAACAGTTAGTTCAATGGTCAGAATATACAAGGTGCGTCAGAAAAGTTCAGTGAATGGTCCCATATTTTAGAAACCGCGCTGGCGAGAAAGAGGTGCCAGCGATACACATTAAGAGACATGTCAACCACCGCCCCCTATAGTGCAAAGTGAAGCAGTGGTACACGCTGCGACCCAGCCAGCAGGCTCAGCGTGAGAACTCGCCTAATTACAATATGGAGCACAACGTGGATCAGCGCGTTTTGTTTCCAAAACGGCGAGGGAGTTTTGAAACGGCTGCTGCAACCAAATGTTCAAATGTTTGTATAGTCTATGGGACTTAACTACGGGGTCATCAGTCCCTAAACTTACAAACTACTTATGAACGACTTACGAACTAGGACGGCACAAATATCCATGCCCGAGGGGGGATTCGAACCCCCGACCGTAGTGGCCGTGCAGACCGTGACTGGAGCGCCTCAGTCCCCTCGGCCACCGCGGCCGGCAATGAAAAGTATGAAGTCATCCTTATGAGCACTAAAATAAAACCTTTAAAGTTAAATTACACGATATATCAATCAAATGTCAAGTCCGTAAATTCAGCTAAATACCTAGTAATTACAATTACGAAAACCTTAATTGCAAAGAATAAATATAAAATATTGTAGGGAGGGCGAACCAAAGGCTACGTTTCGTTGGCAGAACACTTAGAAGATACAACAGCTCTACCAAAGAAACTGCCTATGCTACAGTTGTACGTCCTATTTTGGTGTATTGCTGCCCATTGTGGGATCCCCTCCAAGTGGGACTGTCGGATGATGTAGAGAAAATTCAGAGAAGGGCAACTCGTTTTGGATTATCGTGATATACGGGAGAAAGTGTCACGGAAATGATGTACGAGTTGGAGATGAAATCGTTAAAAGAAAGGCGTGATTCGGTGCTGCGAGATTTATTTTCGGAATTTCTGTCACCAGCTTTCTCTTTAGAATGCGAACACATTTTGTTATCCCTCATCTACATAGGGAGATATGATCGTCGTAATAAAATGAGAGAAATCAGCTCGAAAACGTAAAGATTCAGATATTCCTTACTCCCGCGCGCTATTAGAGAAAGGCACTGTAGAGAAATATCATAAAAGCGGTTCGATGAACACCCCGCCATTCACTTAAATGTGATTAGCGGAGTATTATGTAGACGTAGATGTAGGTCGTTGGACTGCTGGAAGGGAGATCCTACTCCTGGCCTGCGAGGTACCTAACGTTTTTTTTTTAACTTTTCATTCCCAGTCCTTACGGGGCTGGGCGGACCGCTGGAGAGCATCCGCTCTATTGGGGCCTTAGCTTAGCAGGACATTTGAAACACGATATAAAGAACAAAAACAATCATGGAAATATGGCAACAGCCATTCAACATTTGCAGAACACCTTAGGCAAGAAAACCACTATCCCACCACCATAGAAACCGACAAGCAAATAGTCAGATTTAGCAATAAGAAACACCTCCTGAGCCTCCAAGAGAATTTCCAAATTCAAAAAGCATTAATAGAAAGGAAACACATATTAAATGACCAAGTATACATCAGCAACCAAACATTATTTAAACTAATAAAACACATAGTAGACAAAGACAAACTTTCTCCACCCGCAAAACCACCACATAATACGACCACATAAGACGACAAAAACAAATCCCTACCCACACATTAACACATGCAGAAAAATCGGAATCTCTCTCTCTCTCTCTCTCTCTCTCTCTCTCTCTCTCTCTATATATATATATATATATATATATATATATATATCTCACACACACACACACACACAAACACAGAAATTCACTAGTTGAACCAAAATCATGTTTATAAACACACAATACAGTCAGAACATCACACACAAAGTTGATAGCAGACGCCTATTTTGACAGAAACGAAACAAAAACACACCTCACAGCACGAACCAAAGAACTCGAAAGCAAAGAACACACACACAGACAATAGACAAACAAAACAAACGACATACAGAGCCTGCCAGGCCACAGAAATGGTTATGTTTCAAAAACTTTCGTAAGAAATGTTACTGTAAAATAGTGTAAATATAAGCAGTGACAGCAAGTGACAATGTGCTACAAACCACTCAAAGATAAAAACATAAAAAATTCGTGAGTAATATTAATAGTCCAATTTATTCAGAATGAAAACAATCCAATTGCATGAGAACTGTTACAGATCGAATTTCGTAATAACTAAAACAAATAATGTAATACAAACCATTTATTGTACAGCTAACCACTGAAGATGCTTTAAAATAAAGCGAAACGCGTCTGGTCTAAAGTAGACTAATTTACAGTTGCAAAAGACGGTCCCATATCCTATACAAAATTGTAGGTTATTCTGTTTGGATACCGTTTATTTTATAGATTGGGAATGGGGGAAGGACTTCGATTTTCCCAGTTGGGGACATTCCGTGGGTATGGGGACAGCTCCGGTATTCACCTTACAGCCAACAGGGATCCACCCCCATGATTATTTCTTGTGGGGATACCTCAAGTCACTCTTGTATGAGGCCGCAATGGATACGGAAATGGAATTAGTTGCTTCTGTTGTCATTCCAAACACACCACACCAGGGGTATCTGTCTGCGTGCGTCAGAAGCATTGAGGATGATGGCACATTTGCTAAGATAACAGTGCAAATGGTAAGTTCGGTGTCAATAGTGATATTTGCAGTTAAACGTAAATAATGGAAAAAAGGTATACAGTAATGGGACTGTATTCTTATTATCTCCTTAATTTGGCTTCTCCGAGCCCAGGGTGGGTGCCGCATCCTCTATGAATCGTTACACTGTTGAGCGGAGTATCCTCTATGCAATGTTAAATTTTTGCGTATATGTGTGATAATACTACATATACTATTTATTTATTTTGCCCAGCGACTCTCGACTTACAAGCCTTGTGAGAAAATGCCCTCTTCACATCGTCAAAGTCGTTGCCATGCTATTTAATAATTCTGAAATAGACTTTGCAGTCAAATTTTCTGTTGAGAATTAAGTACTATTATATTATTATTTTAGTGTAAACTCAGTGTCTAATAGTGATACAGCAACGGTGTCATTCATAATGCAGGTATGACTAACATTTACTACAGTGATTTATTTAAAATCGATTTTGGCTGTAGGACTGCCGTTATCAATAAATATGTCAGTCAGTACAGTCACATTAGATTTCAGGTTTGATAGGCAAACTGTATACAACCTGCAACCAAATGTGACTGTACTAGCCGATTCATGTTCTGATGATGTCTACCGTACAGCCGAAATTTTCTATTATCTTTTTTTTTTTTTTTAATTTATGGGACCTAACTGCAGTGGTAATCGGTCCAAATGTTCAAATGTTTGTACAGCTTATGGGACTTAACTACGGGGTCATCAGTTCCTAAACTTACAAACTACTTATGAACTAGCTAATACTTAGGAGAGCACAAATATCCATGCCCGAGGGGGGGGGATACGAACCCGCGACCGTAGTGGCCGTGCAGACCGTTACTGGAGCACCGCAGACCGCTCGGCTACCGCGGCCGGCGGTCATCAAATGTTCAAATGTTTGTACAGCTTATGGGACTTAACTACGGGTTCATCAGTCCCTAAACTTACAAACTACTTATGAACTAACTAATTCTAAGGACGGCACAAATATCCATGCCCGAGGGGGATTCGAACCCCCGACCGTAGTGACCGTGTAGACCGTGACTGGAGCGCCTCAGTCTCCTCGGCCACCGCGGCCGGCCGGCGGTCTCGATCCCTAAACTTACAAACTACTTAAACTAACTTATCCAAAGAACAACACACACACACACACACACACACACACACACACACACTCACCCATGCCCGAGGGAGGACTCGAACCTCCGACGGTGAACGGCCGCACGCAACGGATGTTTGTTTGTAATTCTATCGGACCAAACTGCGTGGTCATCAGTCCGTAGCTTACAAACTAATTAAACCTAGGTAAACTAATCTACGGACAAACACACACACCCATGCTTCAGGGAGGACTCGAACCTCCACGGCGAGCAACCGCGCGCTCCGCAGCGAGACGCTTTAGACCGCGCGGCTACTCCACCGCGGCACACGCACCGGAGCAAGGTGCCTTACAGCGCATGGCTATTCCGCTGTGGCTTATTTCAAATAAATCACATTTTATGCTATTGATTGTCGTTTCCCTTTCATAATTAACAACAGTCCCTGAACACCGATCCAACTGGATTGAAAGATAAATTTATTTATGAAATACTTAATGAAAATAGCAGCTAAATGACTTACAGCTCCTAGTATTCGCAAGGAATTGCACTTGTACTTCTGTTTAACACAAAAGCTTGATGTTTCTATTTCTCCGAGAATTATTCTCTGCTAAACTGTTTGCAGTGAATATATCGTGGAGGTTTGTCAAACAACTGATGACATCACACCACGAGTGTGTGCAGAACCTTGTGCATTCCAGCACAGCTTGGTCCCATAAATCTTTCTTTATCGTCATAGCTTGCGCCAGAAGACAAGAGCAGCACAACGCTTCTTGAGTGTTTGGTGTGTAAAGTTCCCTTTTAATCCTGTTTCTTGTCGCTAGCAGACGAGAAAAATCAGTTTTACTAAATAGGTCAGATATTGCATGAAACACTTCATCTAACATTATGAATCAAACATCATAATTCACTTCAATCATTGTGAGAGACACGATATTGTTTACCTGCTCTAAAAGGTCATATTTAACTGATTAACACACAACGTTTGAAGCTCATATACATTCTGGAGCAAATTGAGGATCTTTACCTGAGCCTTAGTTATCTGCATCATCCGCAGATTCGTAAATATCGACCCTGGAAATCATCTCCATGGCACGAACACCGCAGAAGGAATATTCAAACGTTTGTATAACTATGGGACCAAACTGCAGTGTTCATCAGTCCCTAGACTTACACACTAATTAAACTGAGTTCGCTAACGACAACAGACACACACACACACACACACACACACACACACACACACACACACACACACACATACATATGCATGCCCGAGGGAGGACTCGAACCTCCGACGGGATACAGCCGCGCACTCTGCAGCAAGGCGCCGTAGAACGTACGCCATTGACGCATGGCTAACATGGCATACATTAACAAAACTGGCATATTTGCGTCTGCCATTTATCGCTATATACATGTACATACCCTAGCAGTATTGCCATTAGGGACAATCTCAAGCACGAGATAGAGCTACCATTTTTCAGTTTACGGTAAAGCGATCGACTAATATAAAGAAATCTTATCACCGATAATGATTTACACGCAAAACTGTCTGTTTCTCATTCACGGTCCCTTAACACTGTTTACTGCTGAGGCTGTCAACTGAGTCAGTTGACCCCAGCTCGTTGCCCGACTTCAATATTTAACTCACCCTGCTTGTTTGCTTTCCTTCCAAAGTATAAATATTATTTCATTTTCCTGTTCTGTATCAGGAATTTACCATGCATTAGTAACTGTTGCCAATGACATGTGTTTCTTATTCCACTTTTAAATTTCTGTAATTATTTCATCTATATCAGGCGTCTCTAAGTGCCCTAACATGTAGTTCAGAAGAAATCATCTACACACTGATTTTTGGGACGTTTTTCTCGTCACACAACCAGCTGTAGTGTCCATCTCTCGTGCTTTACGTTACGTTAATAATGTTTGTATGTGCTTGTCTGTATTTGATGAGTATAAAAGGTTAAAATAAAAAAAGGTACTGGGTTGAATGAATACGTAAAATAGGGATACAATTATAAGAAATGCCAAACTAATTGTGTGGTGGCTGTCGATTTTGTGCTGTGATTTCAAATGTCTTTGTCCCGCAGGAAAGGTATTGTCAATGGATCTAAAAACATTTTATTTTTGCAGTTATAAACCACACTCATTCAAGGACCCATAGCGACCATATAGCCAGTGACTTTGCTTCCAAATTCATTACTCTTTACTGTAAGACTACGGTATATGAAATTTCTTTGATTTTTTTACGGTGGACGTCATGCCGTATTATAACTGCTAGTTTACGAGTTAGTTTATCTCCCCTCTCCAGCGTTCTGATACTGAAACGTAACTTTATCTCTGCTACCGTGGAGCAGTTATCTCCTGCGTTTGTAATTCTCCTGCCGGATACATGTTATCTCCTCTATGCTGCTGATGTTATGTCTGCTGGCAGTACACCGAGACAGCATTCCTAAGTATGTAGCATGCAGATTACTCTTTGTTTCAGTTCTTGCCTGTATTCATTACTAGCTGAAAACCCGGCGTTGCCCAGGTATTTATTTATTTGTTCGAACCTTGACTTAGTAATTTTCCTATCCACTCTCTCTCTGTCCATCTCCTTTTTTCTAAAAACATGTTACATTTATCAGAGAATATATAAGAAATCACCGGTAAAAATGTACTCGTTTCGAAGAATCCAATCACGAAATTCAACAATGATTGTAATAATATCACAGATGGATCACTTGATGTAATGCGCGAAACGTCAAATCGATTTTTTTAAAGAGATGTATTAAAAGAAATTTCTTTTTCACTGCTTTATTTATTTATTCTTATATTTCCTTATTCGTATGCTTATCCTTACAGAGAAAGAGCTGAGGACATTGTAGCACGCCAAGATCAAAGATATGGTCTGTGGCATCACGTTTCGCTGTACGTAAACTCCTTGCTATAGAGTCGCAAACGTCATCGCTGGCCTTCAGTCCGAATTTCTTTATAATTTTACGACTTTCAACCATCATATCTTCCACCCCCTTATAGCTGTCGGCATGGAACTGCTATGGTGTACAACGGGAGACTTCGGACAACAATTACACATACACCATTCGTTTGCGTTCAGTAGTTTTCGCTGCAGAGCGAAATATTAACACACACACACACACACACACACACACACACACACACACACACACACGTAGAATTTTATACACACCGATAACTTTCCATCCCAATATACTCCACCCTTTTATCATTATCAACCCTCAAGCAACAATGCAACCAATAAAACCATTTTCAAAGAGTAAATATAATTTTCAAAGAATCATTATTGTTCCGCATTTCGCGTTATATTCTTAATATTACTAAATATCTATCAGATCGATAATTACCGTGCATAAAACCTTCCTCAGGTATAAATTAGTAACTGTACAAATGTTTAAGTGTCTGCGTCTTGTCGTTTGGACGTGATAAGCGTACACCGAACAGACATTCACATTAATATATATGTATATAGAGAAATAGCTATCCGATCGCCATAAAACCATGCCTAAAGCCTTCCCCGGGTAGACATTAGTAACTGTACAAATTTTTAGCTCTTTATGTCTTGTGGTTCAGACGTGATAAACGTACACCGAACAGACTTTCACATTTATAGATATAGATAAACATTTTATGAGTTTCATTAGTGCCTATATAGTTACGAAAAGTCCAAAGCCTAACAAGGCTGTCACCTGTCCTCCTGAAGGACAAATCCTGGTGCACAGGTACAACCTCCTAGTTCATTGCTATATTGTTATAACGGGCGAGCTGTGACGTCAGGGAAGCAATGCGATGTGCCGTAAGACAGGAGCTGGAGTTAACATGATATTGGATATGCAGCCAAACATCGTCAGAGTAATACCTAGTTACATTGCGTTGCAAGTCCCCTCTGGATGCTGAACATCTATTCAAATACGGATTTTCTTCCTTGATTAAGCGATTAGTGCACCCATATATGTTTTATTGTGACATAAATCGTTTAATTATAGTGGGGTCCACTTTGTTCCCTATTTTATTATGTGCTTTTGTAAATTTAATGTTTAACGATGGTTTTATTCTTTAAATATATTTTACAGTTTGTCCCTTTTTTTAAGAAGGAAAACAAACTTTGAATGACCTTTGGCAGCAGGTTGCGTCTGTTACTTTCAGTTGTTGAGATATACACTTGGGAAGCGAGCTTGATGGCTTCCTGCAAGGGATACCATACGACTGCCACTGAGGAGAGCAAATGTTTTTAGATTTTTTTACATTATTATTTTAACTATATACTGTGATTTATTTATCATTTTTGGCATGGAGATCGAAACCGGTAACCAACAGACAAAGTAAATTATTTACAACTGTAGATATAAAACAAATACTTGTTTCAGATTTTCTTGGTCACAGTTCCCATGGGCTCCATCCAGGAATATGTAAATGAATATAGAAGTTTATTCCTACCAGATTATTAGGAAATTCCCTTCCCAAACTTCGAGGACTTGGAACGAGTACATTATCTATATCTAAACATATTATAGAAAACTAAGTATTTATGTAATTTACCACGCCTCATAAACTACTGTACCGAATTCGACCAAACTCGGTATACGTGTTCCTTACTTTCAGGCAATAATCGCTGTGGGGGTAAAAATCACCTACCACACACAGTTCATGGCATATGACGTAACAAACATTGAAATTTTCGGAAAAAGACTGCCGCATAGAGCGATAATGTTACTCACTCCTCTTTAACTAATCACCCAATTTCAACCAAAATTAGTACAAATATTCTTCGCCGCCAAGAAAAAATCAGTTTGTGGCTAAAAGTAACATAGTCCGTCCGTCCATCCGAAATTATCTCGAGTCATTAGCTCATGAACCCAAAAGAATAGTAACTGGTTTTGATAACATACTGGACCTCATAGCAACACATATTCCGGAGCTAATAAGCATCATCGAAACAGACTCATGAACACATAGTCATCGTGGAGACACTGAATATCGAAATTTCCAAATCCACCAAAATTAAGAGAAAAGTATATGTATTCAAAAAAGCAGATGAAACTTATATTAATGCTTTCCGAGCACACTGTATAAGATAACTTTATCATTTACTACGTATGAAATCTGAATGCGCATTCGGCGTTGTCGCTATTTTACTGACAGTTGTAATTGTCAACTCTGGTCTACAGTAGAATGGCGCGCGGTCTGAGGTGTCATGCTACGGATGGGCGGCCGTTCCCACAGGAAGTTCGAGTCCTCCCTCAGGCGAGTGTGTGGGTGTGGTCCTTAGAGTGAGTTAGTTTAAGTAGTTTATAAGTCTAGCGAAAGATGAACATAGTAGTTTGATCCCAAAATTTTACGAACATTTGAACATTTTGTTGTGGAATGCTATTGTACTGAACGCATTCTCAGACAAATATATCGAGCAATTGGTACATGAACCCACTTATTAGTAAATGGTTGTTGAAACATACTTGACCTCTTAGCAACAAATAATCCGGAGGTAATAAAGAGCGCCGCGATGTAGATGTCGACAGTAGTATAGCAATAACGATTGGTGCAGAGTGAGCTTCTACCCACAATGCATTGCGTTACCCCCACCCCTCCACCCTACGCTCCTTCCCGACCGCTGATGTACCGTTACTTCCCCCCACCCATCGCACTCGAACAATAATGCACTTACGGATGATTGACATCGAACGCGTATTTGCAGTTAGTAAGACAATGACACTCTTAAGAACAAGTAACCATAGTCTGGACAATGCAAATACCTGGAATAATGACGGATAACATCAAACATGTACTTACTCTTAACACACGAGTCTCGGAAACAACTTGACTGCCTCCACAAGTGGACACTTGGGCTACTACCACCCCCAACTGCCCCCAGGCCATCCACCACAACTCCCTATTACTTTTTTATTCCTAATCTGCAAAACAAATTAATTGCGACATTCTATGTTTATGCATGAACAATTTTCCAGAAAGAATATTTCGTTTTCTCTCGGAAATCGTCAGTGAGCAACAGTAGATGTTTTGCTGTTCGTAAGTAATGTTCAACAATACTTGTTTATAAACAAATACCTGTGAAGTTAAGGGAATTGTATGTGCATTAAATTCAATGTGTTCGACGGGAAATTGATTGGGGACACGAAAACGTGATGTGGGGGTCAGGTAGGGACATTGAATCAAGAGTCCTGGGTTCGAAACCTAGTTAGAACCATCCAGTACCTAATTTCCTTTGCGGGAAAGAATTTAATATGTTGACCATTAATTATCATTACATTAAAATGCAATTGAAGGGGTCTATAAAAATTTACATTTATCGATAATAATTTAAAAAACAATTACCTGCAGCATGAAATATTTCGGAGGGTGCTATGTCTACATAAACAATTTCCGAAAAAAAAATCATTTTCAGAACTCGTTCGCCACCTAAAGTCTCTGGGCAAAATAATTGTATACTACATGTTCATACACTCTGTTAGGTATTGTAATATAATACCAACAAACACGCTCTTTGTTTAGACTATATAAGCAACTGACGATGTACGTGTTAAAATGCGCTTTACATGATAAACGGGATGTAACGGTAACGAACGCTGCAAGAAAAAAAATCTTGTGTGTCCATCTTAAGAAACACTCTTTTGATGTCCTGCCGGCCGCGGTGGCCGAGGAGACTGAGGCGCTTCAGTCACGGTCTGCACGGCCATTAAGGTCGGGGGTTCGAATCCCCCCTCGGGCATGGATATTTGTGCCGTCTTTAGTATAAGGTAGTTCATAAGTAGTTTGTAAGTTTAGGGACTGATGACCCCGTGGTTAAGTCCCATAAGCTTAACAAACATTTGAACATTTTTTTATGTCCTGTGCTATGTCCTATTCTACACACACACACACACACACACACACACACACACACACACACACACACAATCAGATGAGCGCTAATTTGCGATATAAAGTCAACTTCATTCCATACACCCACATATCGCAGAACATCAATATAATGAACGCTTGCTTAGCTGTAGACTAAAACAACACAGAAGTACATCTCCACTAGCTGACCGACTAACATATACTCTACCAACTCTACCAATCGTGAAAATTCTCCTCTAACACGCAACCTGTCTTTTGGTATTTTCTCATAGATCCATAGATAGGTCTGTAAAACCTAAATGTTCTATACGAAAAGCTATAAGTCTTTACAATAAATAGCTGTTGCAGATGCAAACTATTACATTCTTTAGGTAATCACATCGACGCTTGAGTGCTCCTCAGTACATCTACATCTACATCCACCTACACTTGATCCCCCTACAGATCTTATGATCTACAGCAAATACCTCGTAATGGTGGTCTATATACACTGCAGAAGAGTAAAAGGCTCTTTCCACAAAGGGAAGAAACCTAGCATGCTTATACCTCGCTTCCCACATCGCAAAAGATACTGTGCCATAACAGCTTACGACACATTAGATCCAACTCTAATCCTTTTTAGGACAAAAATATCCACAGATCGGTGACTTTCACTAAGCTATAGGATTACAACACAGCGGACCCACATCTAACCTTTTTAGGTCCAAATGAACCACACCTAGAAAGACATATGAATGTTATTCGAAATATGCTTTTTGCGTGCTCATTCTATACGAAGAATCATTTAAAATCAAAACCAGAACGATACCAAACAACTCATCTGACCCTAACCACTTCTTTTTGTACACCCTAACAACACTGTAGCCGTGACATCTTACACGATACTTTCCAGATCTTTGCAATAATCAAATGACAAGCTCGAACTCTCAACTACAGGTGAATCCCTCACGTTTCAAGTAGTCAACACACTGAACGCTCAGCCATTCACAATAGAATGGAAAACGAGGAAAGAGTAACAATTTGGTGCATTGGCAAGGTCAGTGCGGAGAGATTTATCAAGATATATTTCTCCAAACATAATGATTGAGTGCTACTCGTTGGGCGGTACCGCCACAACCATCCAAGCTTTCGGGCAGGTAAATTATTTCCGTTATGTCTTGACGGTTAGGTGGGAGATGTTTGCTTAGTGACTCATCAGTTTGCGGTTCCTTGGTTGTTGTATTGGCGAGTGTCATTTTGAAAAGGATGTTGTTAGGTCTGTGCTTTAGAGGGAAAAAAGGTAGTTTTAGTGTAGACGTTCGGAAATGTAGAATGATCGATTATTGGTATTTGCAAGTTTGACCTGTGTCAGTTAAAAGACGTACAGACTTGGAGTATTTCGAAAAGAATCGTTTGCAGCATCTAATATTGTAACAGCGTATGGTTGATAGAGAGAGAGAGAGAGAGAGAGAGAGAGAGAGATTCACTTTGTGATGTTTAGTTTCAGCCAGATGGGTATACGCAAGATGTGTACTGCTTAGCATTTGCTTTATAAAGGAAATAAGAGGTAAAATTACACTACCCGAATTCTCTCGTGTAGAAGAATTGTCGAAGGGCTCAGAAGCGGTTATTAAAGCCATAAAAGAGGGGGATTACAGGAATATATGGCGATATATACTGGCGCTCGAAAAATTACCTTTCCTGTACCTTTCAAAATAATGTTGGGGAGGAGGAAACAGAAGATACCTTTTGTGTCCCAGCCTCGTCGCCGCTTTTGTGTCTCGTTTCCGTCGTAGGTGTCTGTGGCCGAGTAGAAAGACCGACACAGGAATAAAGGATGCACGCTTGTGCAGGTAGGAGGTGACCAGCCAGTGGGACAGCAGAAACTAGAAACACTAGAGTAAATTAGAACGAGATATGTATTTCTTAGAGACTTAGTAATACTTAACTTTTACATAGCTCAGTATTGCAGAATGCTGATACGTAGTTGAGCTAGAGGCCTGGCTAATGCCTATCCGATAGCCAAGTCTTCACTGGTGCCTATCTGATTCCGAAGTGTTAACTGGTTCCTATCTCAGTCCCAAGTGAACGATGTCGTTCAGTGGTGGCCACGAGCGGGATAACAGCAGAGGGCGCTCGTGGCTGACGTCGTAAGAACGCCGCGCCGTACGTGCATGGCGGCGCGCGGCGAACGTAGGTGGCGCGCACTTTAGACTTGTGCGACACCACAATAACGATACATCGATCTAATGAAATGTCGTTGTACAATAGGGTTTCGTTTAGTTTAAACATAAAGAAAGAACGGACTGCAAATATAAATGTAAATTATAATTCCAAGCAGAAATTTCATGTGGTTCGTTAGCACATTCGCCGGGCACCGTGGCTCAGCGCGCCCGGTCAGGGAGCTCAACGCACTATGTAATAAAAAAAGCTGAGCGAAATACTCAACGAACAATCAACAACGAACTGAATCAACGACCGCAAAACACAGATCCACCAGAAGGGGGGAAAAGGGGGGGGGGGGGTGGTAGAGTGCCAGACTTTGAATAAAAGGTCCTAGGATTTTTATCTGTCACATTCCTCTTCTTTCCCTCTGGCAATGTTACTTACGTGAAAAGTATCGAGTAGCACCGTGGTTCTGAATCCACGTTTAAGTGTGAGTCCCTCTATTACTGGCTGGGCAAGTTAGTTCAAAAATGTTCAAATGTTTGTTAAGCTTATGGGACTTAACTACGGGGTTATCAGTCCCTAAACTTACAAACTACTTATCAACTACCTTATACTAAAGACGGCACAAATATCCATGCCCGAGGGGGGATTCGAACCCCCGACCGTAGTGGCCGTGCAGACCGTGACTGGAGCGCCGCTGTCTCCTAGGCCACCGCGGCCGGTCAAGTTAGTTCGAAGGTCGGAGGAAGGCAATGGCATACGACCTCCAAACGGGACCATGCCTAGTAAAGCTCTGTAGAGTTCAAACTAATTTTCGGATTGTTGACTACTTTACTTTTTTTTAATTTTTTTTCTATCTACAGAAATTTTTTGGAAGTGCGGTGCAGAAGAGGAAGATGTGTGTTGACTCTATCTCTTCCTTTCTGTCTGAGTCCAGGAAGACTGTTAACACCGCTTGCAGATCTATATTTAGACGCATTCCTGACAGATTTGTTACAATGGCGTGCTGCAGGTATACTGGCGGCTGACTAACAGACTGGGGAGCTGGGGGCTCCTGTCGCCCGTTGCGGATGGTGAGTAAAATACTGTGTGTGGGTGTAAGCTGCAGTGTTCGAAATCTATAGTTTCTAAGCAGACGTTGTGCTTCAATTATAAGATGTCCTTGCCGATTTTCGCTATTTCCGCCAGTAAATTCGATTCTTTTTAGAAAAATATTTGTCTTACGCTGTTGTTTTGTTACACATCTGGACTTTGAGAAAGAGTGTTTGTTAAGATAAACACAAGAGGATTTTTTTTTTACTTTTTTTTAGTATTTATTTATTTACTTGCGTCCAGCGATACCGTTACATCCCGTTTATCATCTAACGCGCGTAGTTTTTTAAACCAGTTCGTCGGCTGTGTTGCATATATAGTCTACACTGTGTGTGTGTTTGTTGGTATTGCCACATACCTGTGACAAATGACTTTATTATGTCTAAGATGTAAATTTTGCATACCATACAAGTTTTAACAATGTGTATCGAGATGTAGTATACCGTTATTTTGCCTAGAGACATTAGGTAACGGACGACTTCCGAAAAAAGGAAATAAATATGTAATATATATGCCCAAATGTTTGGCCGCGCGGTAGTAGCTGAGTGACAGGCGCGGTGCTGCACGGACGTAAACAACTGCTGTGTCGCTGCGAGTGACGTTCGTTTGAACTGCTCTCTTCAATTGTAGCTGTGTTTTCGAATTATAGTAAGACAAAATGAGTATGATAAGTCTTCTGAGGAAAGACACGATCAAATTTACTTTCGTCAGACATCTTGTTAGACCGAGGCTTTTGAAATCAGGAGGTGGTTCATGGAAAAATTTCAGTTGACAGGTAACGAAGTAGAGGGTGTTCACTTATCCTTTGTGACAAATTCTGTATATGTGAAGATAAAAACCCAGAATTATGTTGTTCAATCTTTATATATGAATGTTT